>CM073144.1:20277573-20927573 GCA_037039145.1 Fundulus diaphanus
GTCACTGTTCTTGAGTCTTGATGTTGTAATTACAGACTACAATGAGTTTAATTTTTTTTTGTTATAAACCCTGGAAATTGACTCCCGATTAATCAAATCAGTTAGGTAGACTACAACCATGTCATTATAACCAGGTTGGCTTAAGACAAGATTCTGCAAACACCCTTATCCAGGACCCAGAACTGCACATCTTTCAGCTCTTAGCTGTCATCCACCCCCTCCGCTTTGGATGATTCCAATCATAAGCACCCCTCCACCATCCAGTCCTTCTCAACGCTCCAAGTAAGGAACATTCTGCTGAAGACCAAAGTGAGGAAGGCTGCAGGTCTGGATGGCACCAACTACAGGCTTCTGAGGTGCTGGGCTGATGAGCTGTGTGGTACCATGGAGCACATCTTCAACGTTTGTCCGAAGCAGCGTACGACATCTGTGGAAAACGACCTGTAATGTATTAGTGCCTTAGCCCGCACACCCCAAAGACCTCAACTGCTACAGGCCGGTAGCACTAAGATCACACTCGATGAAGACCCTCGAGAAGCTCATCCTCAACCATCTTCGCCCTACGGTGAGGTCTTCTCTGGATCCTCTGCAGTTTGCCTACCAGCCTGGCATTGGGGTGGACGATGCCATCATCTACCTGCTGCACCGGATTTTGGCCCACCTGGAGAATCTTGGAAGCGCTGTGAGGATTATATTCTTTGATTTCTCCAGTGTGTTCAATACAATCCAACCAGGACTCCTGAAGGACAAGCTAGAGTGGTCAGGAGTGGACCACCAATTGTCCCAGTGGATACTGGACTACCTGTGTGTAGACACAGGGTTGTGTTGCTGATAAGCTGACCCGCAGTATAGGAGAACCACAGGGAATAGTACTGGCACAATTTCTGTTTACCATCTGCAGACTTCTCCATCAGCTCCCCAGGCTTCAGAAATTCTCTGATGATTTTGCAATACTCTGTCTCATCACATGTAAGGATGAGTCAGAGTACAGACAGTGGATCCAGAGTTTTGTAGACTGGTGCCAGCAGAACCACCTCATGTTACATGCCGACCCACCTCACTGACACAGATGAACGCTCAGGGAACTGATGTAGGGATAGTGGACTTATAAGTACCTGGGAGTTCACCTGAACAATAAACTGGACTGGAGTCATGATACTGATGCTCTTTGCAAAAAGGGTCAGAGCAGAATCTAGCTCCTGGTGAGGCTGAGGTCTTTTGGATTGCAAGGGGGCACTCCTGAAGACATTCTTTAAATCGGTGGTGGCACCAGCCATCTTCTATGCTGTGGTTTGTTAGCGCAGCAGGTTATCTTTACCTGAGAGGAAGCGGTTGGATAAACTCATTAGGAGGTCCAGCTCTGTCCTGGGATTCACCCTGGACCCAGTGAAAGTGGTGAGAGACAGAAGGACTGTAAGAAAAATATCACATCACTGATGGACTATGTCTCCCACCCCATGCATGGAGCTGTTACAGAGCTGGAGAGCTCTTTTAGTGACAGACTACTGCATCCCAGATGGTCTAATGAACGTTTCTGCAGGTCGTTTCTCCCAGCTGCAGTCAGACTTTATAATCTCTGTTGCTCACAACAGACTCAGTAACTGTTTACATTATGCTAAGGTAACTTGCACACGCCTTAGCTACTTTGGGAGGGTGCTGGACTATCATGCACATTGCATGTTGTGATATCATGTGTTATGTAAATAGGCTGGAGTCTTTTCCTGTCAATTTTTCCCCCACTGTGCAATATTTTAGCCTCACACACAAAAGGATTCTGCACCAATAGAAATAGTAGGCAGAAGCCACGTGAGATGAAGCTCAGGCGTTGCCAGTTAGTAGCAGCTCTGCAATAGCGCTGAGTAATGGCTTCTTCGCTGCGTTTCATTTCTCAGATTCAAACAAACCACAAAACAAGCAAAACGACGGTCAACATCGGTCAAGCTTTGGAGCAATGGTGGCGACTTAAGGAAGCACAGGGGCTAAGAAGCCAAACAGACGATGCCGCTTTCCTTCTGGACAGGTACATCAAATGTTTGCTAATGCTAACCTGGCATGCTAACCTCACGGACCTGGCAACCGGCTGGCAAACAGTACAATTGAAGGTTGGAACAAGAGCAGGTGAATACAACTCAACTACTGGCCTGGAGGAGTTAAACTCCTTTAAGTAGGTCAGCATTTTTGCACCATCCAGAAATATATCAACACCTACCATTATCATGTCTGTTTCTGCTTTGAAGTTGTTTATGTCTGTTGCAAACTGGATTCTGAATATGTGGACAGGTTTAGATGGAACGACGAGATGAGAATGTGGTTTGAAATATGCCCCTAAAAGCAGTCTTCAAAAAATGCAACTGCAGTGAATCAAAAAACGGAAACCAAAACTAATTCTGTTTGCTCTTCTGGCATCAGTGTAAATGCTGCTGGATTCGTTATTCAGAAACACCACTCTTTCCAACTGGTTTGGTCGAGGATCCAAATGCAAAGTTTTACAGCTCACAGCATTTTTGAGGAGCAGCTGGGAATATTCGGTTTATATTTCTCTATTTCTCACCCCACGCCCCCATTTTCATCTTGGTTTGCAAGCTATCCAGTGCAGAAAGCAATTGCTAGCAAAACATTATGAGCCTCTGGAACAAGGTTTGCTTTTCCCTACATGCATTTTTAATGTGATTATTTTTGTTTAATTAAGAGTAAGCCCCACACTTTAGCGGTGGCTCTTATGTGCCATCCTTAAATGCTAAGCAGGAGCTCATAGCTGCCTCCAGGCCACCCACCTCAGCTTCTCGGTGAGGCAGCTCCATGACCAGAGCTTGTGGAGTTTGTTGGGAGCATGCTATGCTCTAAATAATACTGCACAGAGAAAGTTTTGTCCACTTACTATGCACATGTTCCCAGTTTTAGAAAAAGCTATGCTTTCTGCATGCAACAGGTACTTTGGCAAAAAAGAGAGAAAAAGACAAGAATACAAAACAAAACACAAATGTGACCACAGTGTTAATTAGTCAAGCAGAGTGTACGAAAGTACTTGAATGAAATGGGCAAAATGTGTTCTACATAATCTTACACATAGTCAGACCTCTCAACTTTTATCAAAAGTTAAGAGTGAGATTATGCTAATTGTGGGGGCGGGGTTTGTTTGGGGGTGGGGCTAACTGGACCCTGGAAGAGCCGGTGGAGTCAACTCCATCTCATTTTTATCCCACCAGACATTGAAGTAGACATGTATTACTTTTGTTAAACAGAGAAAAAAACGTGTTAATACTTTATTGTTCAGTTAGTGGATTTAAACATAAAAAACACACAATTGTTCAAATAATAATGAATAAAATAAAGTAGTTTTAAGTTATTGACCGAATTATTACACAGTTACAGATTCATCTATGGGTTTGTTTCATTGTAGATCTATAACCTGATTGGTGAATCAGGCTGAGTTTCATCAAGCCTATACGGCATATGGCATATCCGACAGTTTCCCCTCAGCAGCAACACTGAAGCACACAGAGGTTCCCGCTGCGTCTTTACGCACGATCCAGCTGCTGATGTCTCCCTCTTTTCATCTCAATGCACTTCTAGACTGTCACAGTTTATAACCATTATCATCACCTTTCACAGCGACAGGTTTCTCATCTCAGTCGCCGCGCTGACCAGACAGATCTGTATTTGTCTCGTCAGTGCGCTCTGGGCAGTGAGGTGGGCGGATTTTACCCCCGTTGGTGCGCTGCGTGCGAGGGATAAGCAGTGGGGAAAATGCATAAATAAAGACTGTAAAGGGCTCCTTTAGATGAAACAGGGGGACTGACGGGTCTGAGATCAAAGCCCCTGATGTTACAAGTTCTTTAAAATGACCCTTAAAAGTGCGCACCAAAATTACATGTAACATAATTTTGCGCACCTGAACTAAAGCGCAAGCCAGCATGCCCACCGAAGCGCCACTGATTCTATGTTGTTAAAAACAAAAGAGCATGAAACACAGCTACTAACTCTCCTATTGACTTTAACTGGCACACTTTGCTACGGATGTGAGGACATTAAACGTTGTGATTCACGTTTTGAATGGTGAGAAAAGCAACTGGGTCCGAGGAAAAGGAGGGGGGAGAGGATGCGCTGAGGCACAGAAATACGGTGCATGTAGTTAAAAAATACAGAATTAATAAAAACGAAACTTATAAACAGACTAAGTGGCGTTTTAAACTGCATCTGGTTAGCAGAACTGTTTTATGATCCAGAGTGCAGCCATAACTGGTTCTGAATGAAGCCAATATCTGGCAGCAGCTCTTCCCCCACCCTCTTTCCTCCTGCCTACGCAGTACAGGACCGTACCGGCTTACTTTCACCACTGGTTAAGACTAAAATTATTCATAACTCTGATCGCTCTGTTAACACGAACTGCAGCAGGAATTACTGATGGCCACAAACTGTGAAAGAAGCGAAACAGCTCAGCAGAAGGCGGAGTTTTGTCGTCCGCAGCCCAGATGGGCTTTGTGATTTTTATGCGTGAGAAATGCCATGTTTGCATGTGAAATGCCATGTGTTGCGTGTGAGCGTGTGAAGTCAGTGAAATGCGTTTGTCACACGGTCAATGCGTGAGAGTTGAGAGCCCTGCACATAGTCTTGTCTTTTTCACAATAATCATTTCTGATTTACATTTTAGAAAATATATATTTTATTTACCTATATTGCAAGCTATGTTGCACTTGATCACTATCTTTTCTCATCTCTACTTTTCTGGCATCTTATGCTAAAGAGAGGCCTACCTGAGATGGCGTACATCTGTTCTGGCAGAGGATTTAGATGACCTAATGTCTAAGGAAAACACTGTTACCAGATGTTACTGTCACTGTTTCCTTGCTCACCATCAAGCCTGATGGTGAGCAAGGAAACCTGACTAGCCAGCGTCACTCTGAGGCTAAAGTGAAGTGTTACAGCTAAATGCTAATTTTCTCAAATTGTTCTGGATCTTAGATCTTATCTAGAAATCGGATTTTAACCTTTAAACATGAAGTTCAAGAACCCCCTGATGTAGAGAATTAGAGCCAATTAGAGAAGAAGATACACTGCACCTTCTGTGCTTTTGATTATGATTATGACATGAGCTTAAGGAGAACCAAATGGAGGGGGAAAAAAACATGTGAAATAATAATCTATTGCAGAGGACAGATTGTTTTTGTCAGACGTTCAACCCAAATCCAAAAGTTCACTGACCTTCCCAAAGTCAATAAATGCCTAAAATGCTACAAGTTGAAGGTCAGTTTTAACGAATTCAAGGTACAACCAAAATGGAGAGCCATTTTTAAAAAAATGTATTAAATCTACTAAACTAAATAAAATGCAGTGCATTCCCACACAAGCATATACAACATGTGTTTTTACTCACAGCAGCAGGAAGGGTGTGCTAACTACCCACACACTTGCACAAAAGCAATAGAAGGTTTGATTAACGCACAACTGACAGATAAGTAATATATTTTTTTAAATCTGGTGCTTGTGCGCTCCCTTTATAATGCAGCTCTGGGCAACTGCCCAAATGGCCCATATCAAAAACTACTTCTGCCTGTATCGTAATGGAGAATTCCAAGAATAACAATACGAAGATGGAAAATACAACAACATATTGTTCACCAAGACATGAGCTGAAGCGCAATATTTTGTTTTCTAGTTAGACTTTCCAAATTTTCTTAGTTCTATCGCCACTATAGATTGTTGCAATCCTTACTGCTTTACGTCATGAGTTTCAATAATGAATCCTGGCAATGTTTTGCCATTTTTATATTTATAATTAGCATATGCTTCAAAATATAATGTACTCTATTTCAGTACAAAAGAAGCATTACTCAGTTCAAATGGATTCCTTTTTATTTTTGCTTCATGTAGACTGGACATAGACAGCAGCGAGCAGTCTGACAGCATGTCTAACACACATCCTCTCAGGTATACACTCACCACCTTAGAGCAACTGTATAATAATGATGACACAACGTGCCAGGGACATAGTGATTTAGCGTTACACTTACTTGGGGGCTCTCTAATTTGAGTCCCCTAAAACCCACACACACGCACACACCTACCCACACGTACTGTAGATGTGAAAAATGTTCTCGGCCTGCCATAATGCTGCAGACATCAGCGAACCCCACAAGGAGGATTAATGCCTCGTCTTGCTTTTATTATGCTGTCCTGCCGTCCTTCGCGGGCTGCCCATTCATCCTTGTAAGACATCCATATCTGCTCACAGTCTGTGAGCATACGCATGTTGCTGAGTGTTTGTGTGTGAGTGTGTGTGTGTGGAGAGAGTGGTTGCTTGGGTTATAAATGTGCAAGTGCTGGTCTGTCTGCTTGTGTGAGATCCGCAAAGTTTATCGCAGAGCGGGTTAAATCACTTGTCCAGGCACGAGCTCTCCAGGGCCATGTCTCGCTTGTCTTATCAATCTATCGACATGGCACCTGCGCTGCCGCTCATGTTCGGAGGCCGATGCATTGGACGGCTTCGGCCCCACCGCGAAGGAATACTAATGGGGATGCAGATAGCTTCTGTTTTGGCCACCTCAGCAGACATTGATCCCCCTGCGGACCTCTACGCCGGTGACAGATGGACTGTCACCACTGAACGAGAGGAGATTGGGACCTCTCACATCGTGTCTCTCTTAGCGAGGCTGATTCGTCGCAGTTGTTGTGCTTGAATGCGTTCCTGTTGCTTTAAATTCTCTTTCTCTCTGGCTTTACATCCCAGCTCTGATCGTGCCCATTCCCTCCTTTCTTTTATCAAATACAAAATCTTGACAAAGACTTTGCAGGCTATATCTCAGTATCTCACCAAATGATGATGAACTCGTAAGCCTAAGACGCTCCTAACATCAGATAAATAAAGTTCATTATAATCAACACTTAAACTTGGTTTAGTTGGTTGGAGTCATCTTTCTATTGCTTGATATGCAGAGAGAAAGGTCCAGAGTTCAATGAAACTCCTGATGAAGATGTTTATAGTGGAATATAAAATGGAACAAATACGCTGCTAATTACTATTTTACTGTTAAAGGACTATTTCTGAAAGTATAGAAACAACTTGATCTTTTCCAGTTGGAAAAGATTGTAACTTTTTTTCGTTTGTTTCATCTTCTGACATTAGATAAAGGTGGACAAGCATATGTCCATCAGTCTATCTTCCAATTATTTGAGATAATAGGTTTAATTAATCAAATTATCTTTTATTTGTCATTGGAACATGCACTACATTGAAATTCGTCCTCTACATTTAATCTATCGTTTGGGGAGCAGTGGGCTGCCACTGTGCGGCACCCAGGGACCGTTCTGAAGCTAAGGGTCTTGCTCACGGATCCAATGTGGCAGTCTGTGGGATTCAAACCCAGTACCTTTCACCCTTTCCTGCATACAGCACCCTGCTCTCTAAGGCTGCAAGGCCACCACTCATCCAAATGGTAAATGTACTTAACTCACCTATTCACACATGACAGTGGTAGGCTATGTTGTAGCCACAGATGGACTGGCTGTCATACAAGGTCCCAAGGTGTTCCCAAGCAAAAAGGGATATATAGCCTTTCCAGCGGGTTCTGCTTCTGCCCTGGGGTCTCTTGCCACTTTTAGTAACCTGGGGAACCTCCAAATGGAGGTGCACAATAGGCATCCTGATCAAATGACTGAACTCCCTTAATTGACTCCTTTCAATGCTGATTAGCAGCAACTCTACTCACAGCACTGCCTGAATAATAGGAACTACTCATCCTATTTTCAAGGCACTGTTCAGATATGGTACTTACCCTCATCCTGGATGATCAAATTGCAAGCATACTAGTCTTAAGATTCATTGTTCACACCTGGCATTAAAATCCATCCTGAGCAATTGAATCCTTTAGCTTCCTAGTGTATATGGAAATACTGGTCAGCTTATATTTCTACAATACTACACATACACATATAATTGAGGATTCATGTATATTATTATTCATGCATATGATTCTTTTGAGTTGCATTTTTTTGGGAGTTATTTCATCTACAAACACTTTTTGAGCGTGACTGCGTAGCTTAACAGATATTGTATGAGAGCAGAAACTGAGAATGAATAGTCTAATGTGGAACCTTTCAGAATTTAGCATCAGCAGACATCGTCAGGTCTTCAGGAGCAGGACCGAAGTGCAGACAAGAGCTTGGAAGTTGCACACTGAGTAGAATGTGATTTATTAGCAAAAGGCACAGACTTGCAAAAATACTAACAGGTTAACGGGAACCAGGAACACAGCAGGGTAAGACCTAGACAGGGTAGTGTGACGGATGAAGACGGAGGACCTAACAATGAATCTGACAGAGTGAGCTGAACTTTAAGCGGAAACGACGGAGGGAAACAATAGGTGGATAATGAGGCACAGGTGAACAGAGTGAAACAATCAGCTGCAGGAAAGGAGGGGGAATGAGCTGGCAGGAGCAGAGGGAGAACAGAATCTAAATGGAGAGATAATGAGATAATGGGCAGGCAAGAGAAGAATCTTAATTGAACTCAGAAGGAATAGAACTATGGAAATAATAGCGGCCATCAGCTAACAAAATCTGTCATAGCCAGAACACACACACACAACAAAAAAAAAGTATGGAAGCTAAGCTAAAGACAGACAAGCATAAAATAAGGATCTAAAAGAACTACTAACGTAACAAAACATAACTAACTAAACAGGTTTCAATCAGCTTTAAAATTGAGAGATAAAAATATGTCAGAGGGAAAATAAATAAAAATACATATGACCCTGACATCCACTGATCCGTGTAGCTTCTTAATAGCTGTTTTGAGTATTTTTTTATTTATGTTTGTTTGTCTTTTTCACCAAGAGAAGTTCGGGTAATACTGGGTGAGATATCACATCAGTGTGCTTGTCAATGATACAATTTTAAAATCAAATCAGTGATAAATATTGTTTTCCCATTATTTCATAACTTAAACACTGGTTTTAAACACCAGCAGCTCTATTCTTCGCACAATGCTTAATCCCACTTATCAGCCAACAACGCCTGGCATGTATTTAGAGAAGCTACACAAATGTCTTCAAGCAAAAGGCCAGATCTAATCTGTAGGTTTATTCTAATTAAAAGTGATTTACTTTCCTGACTGTGCCCTGAGAGGGAAGCTTAATGTCTTGTTCTCAAAGGAAATTGCATCCTCTAACTCAATTAGGCGGAAAAAGATGCACTTTGGTCAAGTTGACTAAAGATACTTAACATGCAGCCTTTGGACTTTGGCAGTCCAGATCTGTTTGCCCAATATCTCCAGTACTGTAGGTTTTGTTGTATTTCAGTTTGGATATAGCCTTTATTGAAATACTGTCATGTTACTTTGTGTACCCTGGAGTATATGTTGGTTCTTTAGTCCTCCATGGTTACTTTATGTGGTCACACTTGTATTTGACAATTCTGCTGACCTTTCTCTAAGAATCAGCTCTTTTGTTGTTAGGTTCATTAGTATAGATGCAGTCTGGCTTCATTGCCGTTCTTTGATTTTTGCCCTCACATTTCTTGGGAGCACCAGTCAAAACTTAAACCTGGTTCACACGGCAAGATTTAAGAAGTCTCAGCTAATTTTCAAAGCCAGAGAGACGCAAAACATGACAATAAAAAAAAATCGTAGATATAACAGGTTTGCTCTTACAGTGTGTAGTGTCTGGTCAAACAGCAAGCACACCACAGCACACACAAACAGATTTCACCCGGGATCATTCAGATGTCAGATGGGAAATTTTGCAAGACCTCTCGTGATCAAACATGAGTTCAAGGTAAACAAACATGGCTGACGTCATACTCCGGAACAGTAAGTTGAGGTAATGCTTGGACATCGGGCCAAGACAACCCAACATGTTGATTATCCCAGATTCAGGGTTGGAGCGGTCCCGACGTCCTTCTGAGCAGACCAGATCCCTCTTAACACACCACACACGACAGGAATATCTCTAAAGATTTTTTAAGTGTCATCCTAATAATCAGGGCATGTCGAACGGGGAGGATCAGGGTGAAAACTGGGCTAATTATCTTCCTGTCTGAACCAGAAGTAAAGTAACAAAGGGCTTTACAGAAAAGACAAGGTAAATTCAGGACTGAAGTAATTGAATAAATTCCTTCCAAAATATTGACAGATGTTTTTACTTGTTTTCTTTTCTGTGGCTCTTTGCATCTCATTTCTGTCAAGTGTTCATTCTTAGTCTAATTAATGGTATAGTTTGTTTTGATTCCACTACATGGTGGAATACTTGGGTTGTTACTGATATGTACTTTATACTTCATGTCAATATATGTATATATATGTAATGAAAAAGACATTGAACGGTTATACTGTCCACTTTTAACTTTGCAGACCAGAGGGAGCATATTGTTCTCAATCCTTAATTTGACTGGCAAGTGCATGAAAACTGGGTGATAAGATATGGATTTTTGCTTTTAAGGACCATCTCTGGGTGGGAAACTGAAATGTGCTCTACAGAGTTGTAGTAATCTAGACATGATGGGCAACCACATAAAATATTTTCAAGCGATGTTTTGATAAAACTTTGATATCTTTTACTATTTGTTTACGTTTTACCTGCAACTTTACAATTACATGTTCCTGCCTTTGTGGCCTTCAACTTTTACACAAAATGTCCAACATTTGTCCAAAAAAACCTATGATTTTGATTAATGTTAAAGTGTTTAAACTTTCCAAAATGTCAATAAAATGATATATAGAAACTGAAGTTGTTGAGTGTGTTTTGCTATTCTTTTACAAGAAATGGAAAAGCTTCACTTTGATGACTTTGTGGAATCAGAGTAGAATTTATGATTTCATGAAAACTATATAATGTTTAATCAAAAAGGTTGCATGTCAAGAAATCGTTTGTACTGTGTTCTTTAGTAAAATATACACAATTGGAGGTTAAATCCTTTTTATACACATAAGTCAGACCATGGTTTGGTCATCTGAAACTTCAGATCAGAGATAAACTCATCATACGGTAGTAAACCTGCACTATTTATATCAGGAAATGTCTGCATAGTGTGATAAAAGATCACATTATGCAGACAAGATCGGCCGGATTTTTGTTTTCGCTAATTTGTGTAGTTTTGTACTTTTCAAGTATGCAAAACCTTTGGATATTTTGAGCTGTGGTAGCCAAGAAAAGAGTTAATGGGACACTGGAAATCCAAGGGTATGAGTAAGAATAGAATCTGGGATTATATTTTTCCCTTTGTTTGATGTGTTTGTTACATCATATTCTCTATCTGCATTTAAATGATAAAGGAATAATGCACTCCTTTAGGTAAACAACGCTCCGGTATTTCCATCGGATACTGACAAATGTATAATTTGATCATGAGCTCTGTCAGGCTTCCATGAATTTTATGGATATTACAATGGATGTTGGAGCATTGGTGTCAACTCTGGAAAAAAGACAGCATATCTGTGCCTCTGCTATAGAATCAGCACAAGTGCAAGTGAAATGTTGCAGCTATGACCCAACGGCACCAATATTATCAGACACTCTGCACTACGTGAGCTTAACTTACCTCTGGGGGACGAATGCCTGGAGTTGCTCCAACTGTAGGCAGCCCGTCCTACTTTCGGACTAATACAACTAATAATTAACTATCCACTTTTGGTGAGGCATGTATAGAACTTTCATCTGCAGATGATTAAGTATAAAAAATAAAATGGTAACATGAGGACAAACATATCGCTCCCTGTCGTGACACAGCAGAACATGGAGAATTTTATACTTTTCATCTCAAAAACATCCTACTTCTGTCATGATCTGACCTGTCTGCTGCCTGCATGCTGTCATTCCTCCTCTCCATTAAAGACTATTCACCACAGCTGCATGACACTGCAGTCAAGCTAATCTCCATCACCTGTTTCAAGCTCTTTTTGAGTTCTCCTCAGACAGTTAGACAGCGGCAGATTATTGAAAGCCTAGCGAGTGGATGCCCAGCGTTGTGATCAAGATTGTTATCATGTCTTGACAACAGCAATGTTCTGTCTTGTCTAGCCCTTGGAGGACATCTGCCAGAGCTTCTGTCTTCTGGACCACGCCCTGGACTGCCATCACGACCGTGACCTTTGCCCAGCCTCAGCCCTGACTGTCCGTGCATGACCCAAGCTTGTTTCTTGGATTCCTGTCAAGCATCAGCCTTCCTGCCTGTCACCTTCTACTGTGAGCAACTAGCTCTTCAGTGCCAAGATCTTCATTCCAGCAGAAATTTGTACCATGAATTTGTAATTAAACCTGGTCCAGGTTTAATTATAAATACATATTTTAAACGCAACACCATGTGTGGCTTCCATATTGGGCTCTCTGCTTGCTCAAATGTTACAACATCAATGTAACAAAATCAGACTTATTTCTTCACCCAAAAACAAATAAGATATACTTTCAGATATAATAAGATAGTTGGCTAGGTAATACACTGTGTGACTGGCCACTGTGTTCCAAGCCACAGTTCATTCATATATTTGTGGAGTACTCGTGGACTTGCAAAAGCAACCATATAATTATGGGAGAACAATTTCATCTGACATCAACTTAAATATATTTAGCCCTTTTATGTGATAGACCAAAACAAAGTGGTACACAACTGTAGTGGAAGGAAAGGGATGCATGGTTTTAATTTTTTTTCAATGATAAATCTGCATGGTGTTGCATACATATCTATTTAGGCCTCTTTAATTTGACACACTGTAATAAATCAATTCCTTTTAGGTGTCAACTGAATAAATAGATATAAAACCTATTTATTCTATATAGAATTTGCGCATTTGTAAATTAAGATGAGTGTAAGTACAGCTGTTCTGTGCAGGTGAAGTAAGGAACCTCTCAACATGTTACTCTCTTTGAAACATACAGCATCCTCTGAGTATTTTCATATTTAAATAGGATTCTAAATGTCTTATTTAGCATAAAATAAAGTAAAATGAAATAAATTTAGTGTTTAAAGGTTTACTGTTTAGTTCTGTTTAGCTATTTCTGTGTGGGTGTGTTTTCAACCTGTTACATATTTGAAAAATACTCATACGTGCTTGTCAAATTTTTTATTTACTTTCCAGCATATGCTGGTTATATACTGTGATTCTGAGACTCTGTTCTGTTAAAGCTACATAATTATGAAG
This sequence comes from Fundulus diaphanus, assembly GCA_037039145.1. Taxonomy (NCBI): domain Eukaryota; kingdom Metazoa; phylum Chordata; class Actinopteri; order Cyprinodontiformes; family Fundulidae; genus Fundulus; species Fundulus diaphanus. The sequence continues at coordinate 20,290,703 of CM073144.1, forward strand.
TCTGACATCTCAGTGCTTCTCAAAACACCTCCGTGCCAACTGTCCATCTTCTCTCAAGCATTACCATAGATTTTTTTCCAACGTGGAGCCATTAAATTGTGTAAGTAGATAAGTCTTTGACAGGTATGATCCATTTACGATCTGAAGTAAACCTAAAAGTAAATGATGGCCATGAAGTGCTGCTCAAAGGGTGGAAATATCTCAAACTGATGCCTGGGAGCTCTCACTCAGTTTTTATCTCTTTAAACCCAAAATGAAAAACGGCCTCCGGAAAAGTTACAAAACTTTCTGTAAAGCGCTGAAAATGATCTGAATATTAGTTTGAAATCTGAAGAAACAACTGTCAGTTTGGCAGAAAACTAAAATTTAGGTTCTAGTGTATCAAAGAAGAGACATTTTCATATTCATAGTTATTCATAGTTTAGGTTTATATTGTCATCTTCTTCGGTCTGCAGATGTCAGTCAAAACTATCCTATTGTGCCGCTCTATCACATCACAGCCTGCTGGAAGGTAAAGGTGTTTAAGGATGTGTGTGACAGCATCAGGTTGTTAATAAAGTTTCCACTTATGTACTCCTGTGTTATTTCCGGGTAATAAAATAAACAAAGTAAAAATTTCCCTAAATTTCCAACTTTTTTTCTTTAGTGAACTTTTAATTCTTTCATAGGGATGTAATCTGATACACAGATCAGGTTTGATGCTAGCCAAATCATATTTTCTTTAAAATTTTTAACACAAAAACATATACCCGAGACTGTTCTGTTAAAGCAACATGAAGTCTAATGATTACAAAATGATTGCACAGTGATTTAACTGTCTATATTAGTGACGATCATTTGTTAAACAAGAGTCTCTGCAATCATGCTCACAGAAAGCAGATTCTTAGCTAAGCTCTAAGATTTCCTACAGCTGCCAACATTTCTTTATCCAACATGTTCCAAAACAGAGCCCTTTTGCTGTAATCCATTCAGCACTTCCTCTTATCTTACTTTCTCATAGCCTGAATAAATCTGCGACATGCACATGACTCATGTTTAAAAAATAAATATTTCCATTTAATTTGCTTTTTGCGTCTTTGCTTAGTCTGTCGTTATCATTAAACACCTTTTTCAGTTTTCATTGGTAAGAATTTCCACTGCAAAGAGTGTTGTTACTGCAACCTGGTAGTCCTCGGATATGGTGCATTCGCTCACTGGGAAAAGATCAGATTTTTGAGTTTTTGAGCTGATAAAGCTAAAGATTCTTTGATTTTAGTAATCAGAATTTTTTTTTTTTGTTTCTAAAGTATGTTCATGATTTCATTTGGAAAGTTCTGGAACATCTAGAACAGGGAAACAATTGCATAAATGACAGTATCTGGACGTACTAGTGACTAGTCAAAGGATTTTGCATTAGATTCCAAGTTTTACATAATCTGATGATGGTCTACAGTGTTATTTATTTCTACTGCAGGTCCTCTCTATTTGCATCATCTGTTTTGTTTCCCTGTTAGGCATTGCCTGCTCAACATTTGATAATTAATAAATCTATTCTCTCTTTAAAGGGTTATTGTTTCTTTCAAAGAAACAAAGAGGTGAGACTCTCATGGTGCAACGTTGTCGCACCATGAGAGTCTCACACCAGGCCAAGTCAGTGTCTTACTCCTAGATTGTTGCAAGGTGAATAGAGTCCAGACCGCATTACAATACAGATGATTTCAAATTTAAAAAGTGTAATGATTCAGAATGAGGACCCAGTATTCAGCCAGACACTGAGAATGCTTCAGAGTTTATTGCAGGGACGATGAAGGTGGGTAAGGCAGGCAGACAGAAAATAATCCAAGGCAGAAAACAGAGCTGACAATCCAGGCAAAAAATAAACTGACAGGAACTGGGCAGACTCAAAAACAAGAGAACAGATCAAGGTCAGGTAACATACAAAAATGCAGGAGAGCTCTTACCCGAGGACTGGTGAACTAGGGGTGAGAAAAGAGACATGAGGCATGGGGACAAGAGATGTGACATATTACAAAAACAAAACAACCCTGACAGGGTGAGCGAAAGAAAACAGTTCTACCAAAACCTAAAACAAAACAACCCAGGCAGGGTGAACTAACAACTAACTGAAATACTTCAAAATCAGTCTCTAAAACAGAGTCTGGTGGGCGTCCCGGAGGACGGCCCCGGCGAGTCAGGATCTCCGGCGGACGGCCCAGGCGAGACAGGATCTCCGGCGGTCGTCGCGGCGGACGGCCCAGGCGAGACAGGATCTCCGGCGGTCGTCGCGGCGGACGGCCCAGGCGAGACAGGATCTCCGGCGGTCGTCGCGGCGGACGGCCCAGGCGAGACAGGATCTCCGGCGGTCGTCGCGGCGGACGGCCCAGGCGAGACAGGATCTCCGGCGGTCGTCGCGGCGGACGGCCCAGACGAGACAGGATCTCCGGCGGTCGTCGCGGCGGACGGCCCAGGCGAGACAGGATCTCCGGCGGTCGTCCCGGCGGACGGCCCAGGCGAGATAGGACTTTAGGAGGCCGGCGGTGGACCAGCGGTGGACCAGCACCCTCGGAGCCCAACGCCTGGAGAGAAAAAACAGAAACTGGCGCCGGACTAAAGGCTAAGGACGGCGCCGGAGTACTGCTGACTAGAGGGGGCGCATGACTACAGGCGGCTAAAGGGGGCGCCTGACTACAGGCGGCTAAAGGAGGCCCCGGGCAACGGGCTTCAGGAAGCCCCGGGCTACAGGCTAAGGGGGACGCTGGACTACAGGCCAAAAGGGGCGGCGGCGCCTGGCTACTGGCAACTGGAGAGGGGGCCTGGCTACAGGCTGTGGATGACAGTGGTTTAAAGCTGCGGGGAGTCGGCACAGGAGTCTGGGCTTTAAAGCTGCGGGGAGCCGGCACAGGAGTCTGGGCTTTAAAGCTGCTGGGAGCCGGTACAGGAGTCTGGGCTTTAAAGCTGCGGGGAGCCGGCACAGGAGTCTGTGCTTTAAAGCTGCGGGGAGCCGGCACAGGAGTCTGGGCTTTAAAGCTGCGGGGAGCCGGCACAGGAGTCTGGGCTTTAAAGCTGCGGGGAGCCGGCACAGGAGTCTGGACTTTAAAGCTGCGGGGAGCCGGCACAGGAGTCTGGGCTTTAAAGCTGCGGGGAGCCGGCACAGGAGTCTGGGCTTTAAAGCTGCGGGGAGCCGGCACAGGAGTCTGGGCTTTAAAGCTGCGGGGAGCCGGCACTGGAGGCTGTGCTTTAAAGCTGCGGGGAGCCGGCACTGGAGCTGAGATCGAGGGCGGGTCCTCCAGGACCCCTTCTTGGGGCGGAAGCAGTTCCTCCTGGACCCCCTCTTCACCCGCTGGTGGTGGACCCTCCTGGGTCCCCTCGGCGCCCGCTGGCGGCGGACCCTCCTGGGTCTCCTCGGCGCCCGCTGGCGGCGGACCCTCCTGGGTCTCCTCGGCGCCCGCTGGCGGCGGACCCTCTCTGACAGGAGCCGAGGCGTCAGCCAGACCAACCGCTCGCCGGCATTTGCGGCGGCGGGACGGCTGCGGCAGAGCGCTCCTCCCTTGGAGGTGGCGTCTTGGACCAACACCAGGGGGACAAAACGCCAGCCTGGAACCCTCAAAAGAGACCCTCTGCACATTAGCTCTGCAGGGGAAAGAGCTCCAGGGCCGCAGCAGGCTCATCATAGAAAAAAGAAAAGGCAGGAAACAAGCAACAAAAAAAGTGAACGTGCTGGTCTGGCGATGGGTCCTATGATTGGCCAGAACGTTCTGTAATGATTCAGAATGAGGACCCAGTATTCAGCCAGACACTGAGAATGCTTCAGAGTTTATTGCAGCGACGATGAAGGTGGGTAAGGCAGGCAGACAGAAAATAATCCAAGGCAGAAAACAGAGCTGACAATCCAGGCAAAAAATAAACTGACAGGAACTGGGCAGACTCAAAAATAGTGATGTTACGTTATGTGCCGAGGCTTCGAGGCGTGTGTCGAGTAATGGAGGGGGCGTTTCCGCAATGCGCGTATCGAGGCTTGCTTCATTTGGGGGAGGAGCCGAAAACGATGACGTCCGAAGCCTCGCTGGCCGGCTGTACCACGTGACTGCTTCGGGAAGTGGCTCAGATTGTTGCGCGGGGTTTGACGGCTTTAAAAAGTCCACAAGCTCCATTCAAAATGTGGGTTGTTGTAGGAGAGTTGCGGTCAGTTGAGAGAGTGGATAGAGTTTGGATAGTGGTTATTTAGTTTGAGAAAGTTAGTTTGGTGTTTGGAGAGTTTAGGAAAGAGATACATAGGAGATTTAGGAGTGCGAGGACAGGATAGGAGTAGGATGGAGCAGGCGAGAAAGAGGAGGATGTCCCCTATGTGGGAACATTTTGATTTGATAAGCCCTAACAAGGTAAGGTGAACTGAACATTTGCAGATGCATTAGGTTTGCTTATGAGGAACTGTATTTTTCACTGTTTCTTATTTTGTGTAAAGGTGAGGTGTTTATTGTGCTCCAAGGAGTTGGGGTACAATAATAACACCTCATCCATGCTAAGGCACTACCGTGCCTTGCATGAGAATACGGATGAAACTGGAGCTTCACCCAGCCAAGGTATTTCATTACTATATTAAAAACACACTTTCACAATTTTTGCATGCTGATGTTTGCTTGTTGTGCAAATAAAGATAGGTAACAGACACTGTATTTATTCCCTTTTAACCAGCCACCAGAAAAGCAGAGCTGGATGAAGCTCTAGTCTCCATGATAGTGAAGGATACCCAGCCTTTCACTATTGTGGATGACGTTGGATTCAAGACATTTGTGTCTAAGCTGGATCCCAATTATGTTCTCCCTACAAGGCAGGTATGTGTGGGTCCATACATGAAACGAATGACTACATTATTGTATGTGTCACAATTCAGCAATATGTATGTATGTATGTATGTGTATATATATATATATATATATATATATATATATATATAATCTCTTCCTTTAGGCTCTGAAGGCCATGGTGGAGGCCAAATATGAGTCTGCTAAGGAGCACGCTAAGGCTAAAGTAGAGAAGGGGGCTGCTGTTAGCCTTACATCAGATATGTGGACATCCATCAACATGGATGCCTACCTGGCAGTGACATGCCACTTTGTGGAGGAGAATGAAAAGCTGAGCTCGGTGTTGTTGGGAGTGCAGGCATTCCCCCAGTCTCACACTGCTGAAAATATTGCTTGTGTGAAAGCCTCCCTGATGGAGGAATGGGGAATCTCAGGCAAGGTGACATGCATGGTCACCGATGGTGCTCCTAATATGGTGGCATGCGTGAGAGACCTGAAGCTTCGCCACCACATTTGTGTTGCTCACACCCTCAATCTTATTGTGAAGAGGGCGCTTGACCACCAACCTGCGCTCTCTGGCCTCCGGGCCAAAGCAAGGAAGCTGGTTGGCTACTTTAGAAGCAGCACCACTGCTAAGGTATCCTCTTTTATTTTATTCCAATATATAATGTTAATAGTTTGTCTGTACTCCTACTGCAGTGACTTAATGGCCTACTCTTCTGTATCTTTAAAGGAGAAGCTTACACAAGTGCAGCTTCGGCTGGGCATGCAAGCAACCAAGCTGATGCAGGAGGTGGAAACAAGATGGAACAGCACCTACTTGATGCTGCACCGTCTGGTGGAGTTGAGGGAGCCAGTAGGAGCGGCATTGGCTGGATTGCACACTGACGTTCTCTTTTTCACTGCCAGTGAGTTTGATATTGTTGTAGCGTGCCTTTCTTTACTCTCTCCTTTCTATGACGCCACCATGGAGCTCTCGGCAGAACAACACGTGTCGGCATCAAAAGTTATCCCCCTCCTGAAGATGATAGAGAATGCCCTTCAGGAGGAGGACACCAAGTCGGCACCTGCAGAAGCAGTGCAAATAGGAGAGCAGCTCATCAGACATCTCAGGGAGAAGCTGCACATGCTCCAGTCAATGAGCATCTTGTCGCTGGCTACACTCCTGGATCCACGATTTAAAGTTATAGCATTTTTCAGCAACACAAAAGCTGCTGAAGCAGTGAAGCGCTTGACTTCAGAGTGTGCCACCGTAATCCGACGGAACCTAGAAGAGAACACTCACGAGATTCCCCAGGCTTCCACCTCTCAAGAATTCAGTGGAGGTAATCTTTTGTATTACATTTTGAGATTACTTATTCCTATTAAAACACTTACTAACCTGACCTGTGGTTTCCATTTAGGTAGCAGACTTTGGCAAAGATTGGACACTAGTGTCATGGAGGCAAAGAGGACTCCAAATGTCTCAGCAGATGCCACCGTAGAGGTCCAGCGCTACCTCTCAGAGGCGAACATAAGCAGGCTGGAGAACCCCCTGGAGTACTGGGCTAATCATCGGTCACTGTACCCCAATCTGTACAAACTTGCACTTATTTATTTATGCACCCCGGCATCATCTGTGCCATGTGAGCGTGTCTTTTCAAAGGCTGGAGAAGTAGTATCAAAAAAGAGAAATCGTTTGAAACCAAAAACTGTGGAGAAATTGTTGTTTCTTAATAAAAATGCATGAAATCATCCAAGTTACACAAGCATCAGCCTATTCATTACCCCTCCCTAGTTCCATAAGCACTTTCATTGTCCTCTGCCTGATTAAGGCTATGCCATTTTTGTAGAGTCACAGAAAAACATTATTACACAACATGTCATATCACATGACACTCCTATTTTGGGAATAATTACACACAGAGAATACATTCAAACAATATTTTATTGTACACATGTGTTTACAAAATTTATGTAGACAAATGATTTCGTCCTACACCTTCTGTGAAGTCATTCCCAAGAGCCATAATAGACAAAAATTAATGCATCACACGTGTTAAGATACAGCTGGCTGTGATTATACAACTTGCCAGTAGGTGGTGCTGTGTGCACATGAACCATCAAGAAATGAACCTTTTCTCGAACCAGTTGGCTGAGTGGTTCAATGCCTCATGAGGCTTCATCTCGCCATCACTACTCAAAAACAAGAGAACAGATCAAGGTCAGGTAACATACAAAAATGCAGGAGAGCTCTTACCCGAGGACTGGTGAACTAGGGGTGAGAAAAGAGACATGAGGCATGGGGACAAGAGATATGACGTTCTGGGAGGGAAGCAGCAAAAGAGACAGACTTAAAAAGGCAGGAGAACAAAGGAGAGAGGGAGAGCCAATTAAAGAGGCCAGGTGGAAGTAATCAGAAGGAGAAGGAGTGGCTGAAAGACTGACAGGAATAGTGGCAGGGAACAGGACAGAACTGAACTGAAAGCTTGCAGAACCCTGACAGAATAATATAAAACAAAGACCAAAATAAAACCCAAACTTTTCCATAATCCAAAAGTAAGATAGAACCTAAAATCATGACAAAAAGTTAAAGAAGTATCTTGCCAAGTTAGAGTATCTTATTTTATTGCTTGTTTTTTTTACTCAAATACTTTTTTAATGAGTTTTACTGATCACATGGAGACCTTTCTGATATTAAGATATCAAAGTGTACATTCCAGCTGTACATTAAATATAAGATCTGTAATTAGAGGAGACACTGAATACCATGATAACATTTATTTATGGAAAAAGGCACTTGTTTCATAATAGTATAGACACCTTCAAAAGCACGTTTTTGAGAATACACAACCCAAACTGTGCTCTTGAAGCTGTTGTGAGAGAAACTTTATTTACCTACTTTTTGCTTCTACTGCTCTAAAAATACCGAATAGGAAAGTTGCAATGCTTTACAGACCTAGAAATTATTAGTTATTCTGACAACTAAAGTCTCAAATATTATCTAACGTGTGATTAAAAAAATGCTCAACTCACCACAGTGGTGATTGTATTTCCATCACTGTAATAGCTAATGGGGTAAAATGTGCATTTCCTATGCAGGCCCTCATTGACACAGGCACCATTTAAGACTGTCAAGCCCCTTCACCACCGCCACCACTTAGTGAATAAAGGTCAGGCAATCAGGCATCTGGAAGGACAGCTAATTTGTCATCCCTTGACAAACGTGTCAGCATCCGATCTTGTCCGCAGGGCTTGATACTGCAACAAGCCGTAAAGGTTAAAAGATTCAAAGAACACCCCCACCTCCTCTCCGTGCTCACCCTGTATCCATCTCGGTGAGAAACATGCGATGAAGCAGAAAATTCAATTTTGGATTTAATACGGGGAGGGTTACGCACTTTTCATGGCTGCAGCTCCTTGCAGTTGTTAGGCATGTCGTCTGCCGCGCTCGGTTAAACTATGCAGGAGCTTCTCAGATCGAGACGTTGCTGTCTCCCACATCATTCCCTTTTAACTGAAGTCACCACTGTGATTCCCAGCAGCTTGATCCCAGCTGTAGGGGTTTTGAAAGAGTTACAATAAAAAAAATACTTAATGTTTCTGTACGGTGGAATTTGAATGAAAAGCAATGGCAGTCACCCGAACCATCGTTGGGGTGTTACAAGCCTTACCCTGTCATCCCTTCATGCATCCTAATAGCCTGTTTAGTGCGTCGCGCTTTAGCCGCAGGTGTATGTCCCTTTTGGATTCCCCAGGGTGTAAATGACAGAGTGTATGAGGGAGGGAGATGAATGACTCTCTCTTTGATCAGGTGAGCTCATCAGGATGTGTGCATGTTTGTATTCAGTCTGAGATAATGAAGAAGTCTACGGGACAGTTGCACGTCAGATGAAGTTAATGTACGTCATTGTCAGCTGAACTTATTGGGGGCCGTTGCTTCCACAGCAGCCAATAAAACACATGATTGCACCAAACATGATAAGAACTCCCTTTATCGTCCCAGTAATAGGGGAAATTCTGGTGTGACGGTGGCAATGAACACATACTAACACCAAACAGGCTAACAGGATGCTGATGACGTACAAATCTACTTACAAATCTACTTACCAATGAAACAGAACGACAATAATCCTCTGTTTATTGCAAAACTATCTGTCTGACATCAAGCAGAAGTTGTCTCAAAAATTTCTCCACCTAAATAAAGGGAAAAATGAGTATATTCTCCTCAATTCTAAACAATCTTGTCCGGCCCCAAGCCTTGGTCCCATTTCCTCACCTTTTACTTCAACCTTGAGAAACATAGGTCTGATTTTTGACAGCACCCTGATGAACAGGTTAACTCAGTGGTCAGAGCAGGCTTTTTTTAGTTAAGACTTCTATCAAAAGTCAAACCATTTCTATCCTGGGCTGATCTGGAAAAGGCAATGCATGCATTTATTAGTTGAAGGCAGGACTACTGTAATGCTCTGTATGCAGGAATCAGCCAGTCCATTCTCCCTAAGCTTCGACGGGTCCAAAATGCGGCTGCTCGTTTTTTTCTCAAATGCTCTGAAACACACCCATCACCATTCTCTCCTCTCTCCACTTGCTTCCAGTTTGCTTTAGGATAGACTTTAAAGTCCTGCTGTTTGCTTTTAAAGTCATAAATCACCTTGCTCCAGCATATTTGTCTGAACCTTTAACTGTTTGCCACAACGTCAGGGCTCTGCGCTCATCAGAGCTTATAACCCTGCATGTCTGTAGGACTAGGTGCAAAAAATGGGGTGATCGTTCTTTTTGCTGTTTTTGCTCCTAAGTTGTGGAACGCTTTACCACCAGAGCTACGATCCTTTACTGAGCTAAGAGTCTTTAAATCATAGCTAAAAACACATCTGTTCCGACAGGCCTTTCACTCCTAGCTGTTCAACTGTTGATTATGTTTTCGTTTGTGGTTTTATTTTTCTATATAGCTCTTAAAACTGTTTTGAATTGTGCTATTAAGCATTTATTTGTTTTAATCTCTTTTTATCCTGTTCTTTTACTATACATTTTTATATCCTATTTTGTCATGACATCTTTTTGTTTGTGTATTAACTTGTAAAGCACTTTGTGCACCATATGGATTGTGCTATATAAATAAACTTTGATTGATTGACAGTTACACACACGTTTATAGTAATGAAAAATACAAGCTAATCCAAGCTAAAGTTATTTCTGAACCAACAGAGGATGAGCTTTATCAAAAACAACACAAATAAAGGTAAAATAAATACCACAGTGAATATTGTGCAATTACCAAAAAGAGATCTGGACATTGGTTGCATTCTGGGTCTTTCCAGTTATTTGTCCTCAGCCAGTTCTTGGTGGATTTACTGGTATGTTTTGGGCCATTCTCGTGTTAAAGGTGTCTAGTCCATCTTTTCTTATTTACATTCTCTGCAAGCACCCTCTGATACACAGTTAAAAACTCCTGGTAGATTCTATGTTGATCAAATGGCCAGCTCCAGGTAGATAAAAGCATCCCTATACCATGACATCTCCACTTTCATACTTCAGGAAAAAAAACAAATCTTCTACTGTTCTTGTATGACCAGAACTGGGCATGTTGAATGTTCTATTAAATGCCCTCAACTTGTAGACTATTCACAAATTACTGAATGGTGTATTTCAACTTTTTCTGAGACCTCTTTATGCCCCTTTCCAGACTCATTAGAAATGTGAATAATTTACTCCAAAAAAAATGTTGATGAAAATTTCCTCTTACCTATTCACTCTGCTATAATTCTCTGTGGGTGCTTGGATTTATCAGATGGCATAACTACAGTTAATGCAAGTAGTGGAGCAGCATTAGAGCCCCAGGTATCAAGGGGCCTGCATAAATCGATTGTTAAAACATGAATCTGATAAATACTGACAATATGCTATTTTGCTGCTGGTGCAGTCTATAGTATTGATGTGAGAATGTGCAAGGTTATCTCAGAGCCAAGCTTTGTGTGACAGTGTCAGATATTGATGACTTTAATTCACTTACAAGAACAAATATATACATATTGCATGTGCAAGCACATCATTTATTAACACGAGGATATGCAGCATTTTTAAATTTGCCTTTATTATAGATTTATAGGCGATTCGAAGATTGAAACTGAGACTTTGACTGCTGTGGTTGTAGGAATTCAGAAAAAGGTGCAGAGTAAACAGCAAGGAAGAAAAGGGTAAATAATGATTACAAAATAAAAGCAAATTTCAGAAGAGAGCTATAAAATGAAGAAAAAGAGAGGGCAAAGCAAGGGTCAGACAGCTGAATGTGAAGTTTGTAATATACAACTATGCATGATGGAAAGCCCAAGGCAGTGTATCTATAAGGGAAGTCTTGGCGCTGAGAGTGGAACAAAGTTGCCTAGTGCCAATTGTAGAAAAGAACACCTCACCGAGATGAAATGAAATTAGTTTCTGACTTTATTGAATCTACCCACTCTGTAAATAACAGCTCATCCTCTCTATTGTCCCAACACCAGACTTTGATATCTGTGGATAGCCCCCATTCACACCCCAATGAGACCAATGTTTGTTCTTCAGGATAATCATGTAAATGTCATTTGCTCTCTGCAAATTTAGACATTCTCGTTTCAATGTAAAGGCGTGCATGAGCCTGTCATTACACAGGTTCTTTCTTGCAGCTTACTTGGTCATTTGGCCCGGGTATCACATTTGCACTGGCATGTTTCCTCAAAATATGTGGAAATACAATATAACGATTGGAGGTTTCTGCTCAGCTTCAGAAAATTGTCAGGAGATTCGATGGTAGAGAGTGTGAGAAGTGCGGTACACATACAATTCCAAGTTGGGTTGTAACTTCACAAAACGTGCAAACGTTCAAAAGGTTTCCGTCCGTCCGTCCGTTCGTTTTCTTCCGCTTATCCGGGGTGGGGTCGCGGGGGTAGCAGCTTCAGTAGGGAGGCCCAGACGTCCCTCTCCCCGGCCACTTGGGCCAGCTCCTCCGGGGGAAACCCAAGGCGTTCCCAGGCCAGCCGAGAGACATAGTCCCTCCAGTGTGTCCTAGGTCTTCCCCTGGGCCTCCTCCCGGTGGGACGTGCCCGGAACACCTCACCAGGGAGGCGTCCAGGAGGCATCCTGACCAGATGCCCGAGCCACCTCAACTGGCTACTCTCGACGTGGAGGAGCAGCGGCTCTACTCTGAGTCCTCCCTGGATGACTGAGCTCCTCACCCTATATCTAAGGGAGAGCCCAGACACACTACGGAGAAAACTCATTTCGGCCGCTTGTATCCGGGATCTCGTTCTTTCGGTCACGACCCAAAGTTCGTGACCATAGATGAGGGTAGGGAACATAAATCGACCGGTAAATCGAGAGCTTCGCCTTTTGGCTCAGCTCTCTCTTCACCACAACGGATCGGTACAGCGCCCGCTTCACAGCAGACGCCGCACCAATCCGCCTGTCGATCTCCCGCTCCATCTTCCCCTCATTCGTGAACAAGACCCGAAGATACTTGAACTCCTCCACTAGGGGCAGCACATCCTCCCCAACCCGGGGAAGGCACTCTACCCTTTTCCGGTTCAAGACCATGGTCTCGGATTTGGAGGCACTGATTTTCATCCCGGCTGCTTCACACTCGGCTGCGAACCGCTCTAGTGAGAGCTGTAGATCACGCCCTGATGAAGCCAATAGGACCACGTCATCCGCGAATAGCAGAGACGCAATCCTAAGGCCACCAAAACGGATCCCCTCAACACCTTGGCTGCGCCTAGAAATTCTGTCCATAAAAGTTATGAACACAATTGGTGACAAAGGGCATCCTTGGCGGAGTCCAACTCTCACCGGAAATTAGTCTGACTTACTGCCGGCAATGCGGACCAGACTCTGACACCAGTCGTACAGAGACCTGACAGCCCTTATTATCCATATTCCCAGAGTACCCCCCACAGGATCCCTCGGGGGACACGGTCGAATGCCTTCTTCAGATCCACAAAGCACATGTAGACTGGTTGGGCAAACTCCCATGCCCCCTCCAGGATCCTGCTGAGGGTGTAGAGCTGATCCAGTGTTCCACGGCCAGGACGAAAACCACACTGCTCTTCCTGAATCCGAGATTCGACTATCCGACGGACCCTCCTTTCCAGAACCCCTGAATAGACCTTACCAGGGAGGCTTAAGAGTGTGATTCCTCTGTAGTTGGAACACACCCTCCGGTCCCCCTTTTTAAATAGGGGGACCACCACCCCAGCCTGCCAATCCAGGGGAACTGCCCCCGATGTCCACACAATGCTGCAGAGCCGCGTTAACTAACACAGCCCCACATCCAGAGCCTTAAGGTACTCAGGGCGAATCTCATCCACCCCCGAAGCCTTGCCACTGAGGAGCTTTTTAACAACCTCGGCAACCTCAGCACCAGAGATAGGAGAACCCGACCCAGAGTCCTCAGGCTCTGCTTCCGCAATGGAAGACGTGTTGGTGGGATTAAGGAGGTCTTTGAAGTATTCCGCCCACCGACGCATGACGTCCCGAGTCGAGGTCAGCAGCACACCACCCCCACTATAAACAGTGTTGGTACCGCACTGCTTCCCCCTTCTGAGACGCCGGATAGTGGACCAGAATCGATTCGAAGCCGTACGGAAGTCTTTCTCCATGGCCTCTCCGAACTCTTCCCACACCCGAGTTTTTGCCTCGGCGACCAGCCGAGCCGCCTGCCGCTTCGGTTTGAAGTGTGAAAATGTAATTTTATATTTAAAGTGATGGACAACGTTTTATTTCTTTGTTTGTTGTTTCCCTTATGTCACCTATTTGGCCAAATCCGCATAAATAATTCTGTTTTCCAAAATAGCGTGCCTATTTTTGCACTGCTTTTTGCAGAGGAGTAAAATTTTCTCCCTCTTTTCATCTCAGAGAACGTTCTTTTTGGAACCAAAAAATTTCCCCACAAGTTTCCAGTTTCACTAATTAGCTGTGCAATGTTGCACCAAGCATATTACCACTGAGTTGCCTGACACAACATGATCAGGTTACTATGTGTATATCCTCATTATTTTTTGAAAGACTTTTATTTATTTTACGCCTATGAATACAGATGTCTTCAAGGTTATATGCAAATTAGTCTTTTGCAGCAACCGTATCTTTCACTCACCAAGGCTCAGTAGTAAATCGTGATTAAAAACTAACACTTTTTCACATTAAAGTTTGTTTCCTTCTCTGTTTATAGGCGGATTAAAGTTTACTACATTTAACCATGGTGTTCCTCTGCAATGTAAGTTAAAATGTGTTGACAGGAACCTTCTGTCAATATGCTTTTTTTTTCTCCGTTTTACACTATCCTCTCATTAATACTTCATGCCTCCTTACATCCAGAGCTTTTTCTGTTTCAAATGGCTTCTTCTTGCTGTTTGCCTCTCCGCCTGCCCTCATTCACAAGCCGTCACTTATATGGAACTTGGTAAGTAGAGACACATAACACAATGACCTGTTGTTTTTCCACGCCTGTCAACCCTATACTTACCACTAGATGTAAGTGAAGTCCAATCCCTCTCTCATACAAACCAAAAATATATTGTAACTGTTAAACTCTATAGATAGTGGATGTACAGCAAGAGGGCGTCATGTTGTTCTTGTGTTCTCCTGCACAGCGAGGGAAGCAGGGAAACAGAGGGAGCTGAGAAGGAGAGGGTGGGTGGATGCCATGCTCATGTGTAAAAGCCCAGGAAGGATCCATCTGCTTTTCCATGATGCAACAGACTCTCTAAATGCAGTTTGCGTTAGTCCCAAATTAAAGCTGCTCCCTCCCTCCTGGTTGCTGCTGTTTCATTTTGCAATAAAATGATCCAATGGAGTTGATTATGTTTTGGGAGAGTTGGCCCTGGATGCTTTTCAATAGGTTCATCTTTAACAGTGTCAGCAGAGAAGCACAAATGTCAGAAAAAAAGCAGCAGTGATAGAAGATCGTTTTTCATATTTATTATGTTGACTTTCAACCAAAGTCAACAGATCATTGTTATTTAATGGAACCCCAGGCCTTTCTAGTCAAAGCAAAAAAAAAGGGCTGGGATCCTTATTGATGGTTGAGATATTTGTATTTTCCCTCTCATGTGATTACACATATTGTTTTCCAAAACATGGTTTTGTTTTTATTGAAATTTGAAACTTTTGGACCCTCATAGCGGTGCACTGTGGAAAAACCGTCTTCATCTAAGCTCTTATGTCTGATTGGTCTACCTGCCCAATTAAACTGCAGAACAATTCTTTAAACTCAACAATGATAGCCCCGCCCACTGTCTTTGATGCAAAAAAATCAATTGTTGCTGTGTGACAGCATGCAACCATGACAGTATTTAATATATATATATATAGAGAGAGAGATATAGATATATATATATATGATTTCAAACTTAATATTTGATTTCTTTAAATTATGTATTTAATGATGTCTTTTACACTTGTGTCCAATTCTAACTGAAGACTAATTTTAGTAAGAATGTAACTAATTTATTTATTTACTGAATTGTGGTATTTTTGGACATTTACTGTGTAGTCCACTTAAAAACTTTGTTTTTTTTAAAAACAGCTCTTCAATTTTAATACATTTATATTTTTCTATTTCAGATTTGGGTAAATTGGTAATACATTATTGACACAATTCCATGATTGTGGATATAGGCTCTCCTAAGCCGATCAGTATCAGATTTGGTGACTGTGGCTGAGTGGCTAGAATCTTGCAATCAGAAGATTGTGTTTTCAAATCAGTTTCCTCCCGTCAGTTGTTGATGTGCCCCTGAGCAAGGCACTCAACCCCAAGTTGCCTACTGATCTGTGTAATGATGTGTGTGTTAGTGAGTGTGGACCACACTCACTGTGGCCACAGGGTAAAGCACTGAGTGGACAGCATCACTAGAAAAGTATTGTATAAATTGAGAACATTTACCATTTCATTTCGTAAAACGTTGCTTGGCGTGATGAGTCTCCATTTAGCTGCAACATTCAGATGGTAGAGTAAGAAACTGGCATAGCCAACATGAAACCATGGGTACACCTGGCTTTGCATCAGTGTTTCAGACTGCTGCTGCTGCTGTAATGGTGAGGGGGGGGGGGGGTATATTGGCACATTTTTGGCCCCTTAGTACCAATAAAGCATCATTCAAACACCACAGCCAACCTACATTAGATTCACTGCTCGTCATGTCCATCCCTTTCTGACTGAAAAAGTTGAAATAACAACAAACAATGCAAATTGGAGAACAGTAGGAAAACTCAGCAGAGTGAGAAAAATAGACCCTGATGTCCTCCAGCAGCCTAAGCATATAGCAGCAAAAGTAGACAGGGTGTCTGCCTCACGGACCAAGACTGGGAGTTGGTTCTACAGGAGAGGATCTTGATAACTAAAATATCTGCCTCCCAGGACCCTAGGAACCACCAGTATACCTGCAGTCTGAGGGTGAAGTGCTCTGTTAGGAACATTTGGGGTAATCAGATCTCTGATATATGATGGAGCTTTATTAAAGGCTTTATAAAGCCTTTAATAAAGACTTCTAAATTCTTGATTTAACAGGAAGCCGATGAAGGAAAGCTAAAATCCAAAATGCTGCAGCAAGAGTTCTGATCAAAATCAACAAGAGGGATCATATTTCTCCAATTTTAGCTTCCCTTCATTGGCTTCCTGTTAAATCAAGAATAGAATTTAAAATTCTTCTTCTAACGTATAAAGCCCTTAATAATCAAGCTCCATCATATATCAGAGCTCTGATTACTCCGTATGTTCCTAACAGAGCACTTCGCTCTCAGACTGCAGGTCTGCTGGTGGTTCCTAGAGTCTCTAAAAGTAGAATGGGAGGCAGATCCTTTAGCTATCAGGCTCCTCTCCTGTGGAACCAACTCCCAGTTTTGGTCCGTGAAGCAGACACCCTGTCTACTTTTAAGACTAATCTTAAAACCTTCCTTTTTGACAAAGCTTATAACTAGAGTGGCTCATGTTACTCTGAGCTACCTTTATAGTTTTGCTGCTATAGGCTTAGGCTACTGGAGGACATCAGAGCCTATTTTTCTCACTCTACTGATTTCTACTGTTCTCCAGTCTACTGTTCTCCAGATTTGCATTGCATTACATTGAAATGACTGTTGTCATTTCAGCTTTTAACTTTTTGTTCTCTCTCTTTTTTCTTCATAGTAGGTACACCTGGTCTGACGTTCTGTTGACTGTGAAATCATCCAGGGAGGACAGATCACCGACTATTACCATCTAATGTAGAACAGATTACTAGATCAATGTGTGCTTCTGTGCTTTTTTTGTCTCTCTTGTTGTATCTCTGCTCTGTCTTCTGTAACCCCAGTCGGTCGAGGCAGATGACCGTTCATACTGAGCCCGGTTCTGCCGGAGGTTTTTTTTTCCCGTTAATGGGTGGTTTTTCTTCCCACTGTCGCTTCATGCTTGCTCAGTATGAGGGATTGCAGCAAAGCCATGTACAATGCAGACGACTCTCCCTGTGGCTCTACGGCTCCCCAGGAGTGAATGCTGCTTGTCGGGACTTTGATGCAATCAACTGGTTTCCTTATATAGGACATTTTGACCAATCTGTATAATCTGACCCAATCTGTATAATATGATTGAACTTGATTTTGTAAAGTGCCTTGAGATGACATGTTTCATGATTTGGCGCTATATAAATAAAATTGAATTGAATTGAATTAAAATAGAAGAAATATGATCCCTCTTGTTGATTTTCATCAGAACTCTTAAAGCAGCATTTTGGATCAGCTAAAGGCTTTGAACTGCATTTTGTGGATAGTAAAGAACTACAATAGTCCAGCCTTAAAGTAACAAATATAATGCCTTTCAGTCATCCCATAGTGAGCAGTTAACGGGGTTTGAACCGGGGAACTTGCAGTTTTCCTTACATGACAATGTTTTCATTGCGATATCTATGCAGAGAACTCATTAGAAGAAATGCTATAAACTGAACAATTTCATGCCAAGCCACTGGTAGGTGGTATGTACTTTGATGCTGGACAACATACGCATGTGTACAAACACTCCCTGGTTAAAAAGGCACCATCACTAAATAAACTTTCTGAATGGCAATTCAAAATGTTTATATGGACAATGACATTCACCTGTTAGTTCAGGAGACCTGTCATGATATTGTGGACTTTGGAGTTTTCTTTATCAGGTTTCCTGGTTTATTTCTGTGTTCTTTGTATATTTGGGCTTTCTTGTATTTTTTTAATCGATTCCATTAATACTTTCTTAATGCTTCTTAATGCTTTCTCCTCCTTTTCCTCCCCCTGTTTTCCACACTCTACCACCTTGCAATCCAGCTCATTCAGTTCAACTGTGTCTGCCCATTATCTCTCATGCCACTCACCTGTTTTCCCCATTATTAAAGCTTCTGCTGGTCCTTCTTTGCTTGCTGGATTGTTTGTTTTATTTGGTTTGTGCCTTGTCTGCTTAACCCTGTGTTTTTGACCTCGTTAAGTGCCTCATTCGCAGTGGCGCAGGGGCTACAGAGTTCCTCCTGTAACCTGAGTCCTGTAATAATCTCTGAGGAATGTTTCACCTAATGAATGTTTCACCTATGTGACTTGAAGACTTGAGCGGTTTTCAATACATAAATAGTGGCAAAAGAGGGTCCAACTCAAGATTATAAGGTGTACCTTTTAAAATGGTTGATTAGTGTAACTCTTCCCCTTACAAACTTACATTAAAGCTGTACTATCACATCTTTCTTCTAGAGAAGCTATTGCATTGAGCCTATTGGTATTTAATATCAATTTGTATTTTATTTTACCAATATATAAACAGTAAAGTGATATTAATGAACAATAAAAACTGGAAAAAAATCTCTTATCTAGGGGCTTTTCTCCCAAAAATTGGGCACACAATCTTATCACGACAGCTTTGGCTTGGTGTGCTCCAGATTGTTTAAGTGAGAGTGAACACCACGATGAGATCCAAAGAGCTACCCGATGAGGCCCTCAGGAAAGTACACTGTAGCAGCTCATGAATCCAGTAAGCAATATAAAAAGGTCTCAAAAGAATTTTTTAAAAGCCACTTCACTGTATGCAAAATAGTCTAAGTGGAGGGCATTTAGAACAGCTGCCAACACGTCCGTCTGAGCAAATTACTCCTGAAAGCAGACTATAAGATGCTACAGGAAGTCTCCAAAAATTCTGACATGTCACTATGGGACCTACAGTTGGCTCTTGGTTCTGTTTTTGATTTCATATAGGGAAACAAATGTAAGCATCTTGAGCTAAGAGCCTGAGCACAGCTGAAAAGTCAAAGTTGTAAAAAAGAAAATCTGACGTATGCGCTTTACCTACTGCTTTGTTAGTTCTCCAAGAACAAGCAGTGATGTAACTTTCGTAATCTTGAATTACTTGTGTCTCCTGCTTGCTCACCCTTGATTAGAGATTTCCCTTCTGTGTGCTCATACTTTCAGAAAAATAAAGCATCCTTATTTAGGAGCTGCTCATATAACCGGAGTTGTTTGACAGGAGCTCTTGTCACTGTGTAATGGTGACTAATTTGGGGTACAGAAGCACGGCCTTTGATCTTTGTGCTGAATAAAGCTGACTGTGTCTGCCTCAGTACCCCTCAGGCCTCATTGTCAGGCTGCCAGAATGTCATCTTTCTCCCATCACTGAATATAAAGCTGTGGAATACATCATGCAAATAATCAGGCTGGAAACAAACACAAGCAGTGCTTTGCCCCCCAAAGGAAGAGGAAGCCGTCTCTAATGAGCAGGGTAAAATTGGAATATTCATACCTCTTTCCTCTTCGTGAAAAATTCCCTCCTCTCCACGTCGCTCCACCCCGCTTGTCTCCTGTTCTCCGCTTTTCATTTGCAGTTCTATCAGTCCTATCCTCTAACATTGATCTCAACTCCAACTTCCTCTTCTTATTTCCCCTCTGTCTTCCCGGAACATAGCGATTTCAGAGGTTACGCCCCTGGATCAGAGTCACAAATCTGCCATGGAGGAGCCTTTTTTTGACCCATTAATGAATGCAGGATAGAGATAGACATAGTTTTCCCACCTCCAAAATATGTAGACAAACAGGAACAGAGATCTCTAAATTTAGACTGACATGCCTTTTGCCCACACACTGGATTTAGTCCTATTAGTTTGCTGGCTTGTTTCGTCTCGGCCGGGGGTATATAATTTTTTTAATTCCCATTTTGCAAGCAGCTTTTGTTGGTTTTAATAATAATTTGAATATCGTGGGTTTGAAAGCTATTCTTCTTCTGACTGGGGTTCCTTCTCTGTATGGAAAAGTGTGAAAAAGAAAACGGTGTCGAAAGCTCTATGTATTTTCAGACTCTACTCCTTACCCTGTTGTTTCCATTCATCATCTGTCTGATCGCCCGCCGTCCACTCATGTCTTTATGCATCCATCTGTCCATTCATTCATCTGTCCTCCATTTGTTTTCTCCTTTTTCCTTTTCCTTCATCCATGTGTTTTTCCACCATCCATGTATGTTTTGATGCCATCCATCCACACGTCCCTCTATCGCAACATAAATACCTCCATCCATGCATACAGTTAGGCCCAAAATGACGTATACACTAGCAGATTAAGCTGTAAGGTAACATGTTTTACCAACATGTTTCTTCTGACTGGAGTAATCCAGCCAAAGCCCCGAGTTTAATCTGACAGAGAAGGGAGGTACAGATTAGGATGATGGCAACAAGGCCTCCTAACTTCAAAGATCACAAAAATGAATTGTTAAACCATCAGCGTAAACATGCAAAAAATTGCTCGGCAACATATACAAAGAGTTTGAGTGCTGCACTGGTAATTAGGATTTGGCAACTGATCATTGAAAAGGGGTAAGAATATATTTTTCACAGGACAAGTCACAGCCTGACCACTGCAGAAATTGAAGTCCAAAATTCATAACAAACTTTTTTTTTTATTGATACTTATGTGAAAATTTGTATTTTAACACAATTATTTTCTATAGGGACACAAAGGTGAGAACGTTTTGGAAAACTGATCACGGAGAGTGTTGAATTTGAATACATAATCGCTATTGAGCACAGGACCATTTCTAGGTCTGTCACCGGCCGCCTTTCCTCTGCGGACAGGCAAACGTCTGTAACTAAAATGATGAAAAATGTGAGTTAGCAGAGGAAGATGAACTACATGATGTGCCTCAGGCAGCGGCTGGATGATATAAGAGGGGAGGGATTTTGTTTCTCTCTTGACCACCTTTTAAGAGTGACCTAGTAAAGGGGGAATACATCTTAAAAGAAAGTTTACATGTATCTGCAGAAAGGGCTTTTTCAGTGTGCCCTAAAGTTATATCTAGAGCAGTGTGGAGGAAATATTTACAAATGAGTGTAGTTTTATCAGCTTGCAGATGTAGAGTTTATTCATTTCACCGTATCCATGAGTATTAGATGATTTTTGTACTACGCATTACGTTGATGGGTTTGGTGTTGACACAAACACACTTTTAGGCTCCTGCGTATTTTTAGATGGTTCCGTGTTAAATCAAATAATTATTTAAATCATCATTTACTTTTTAAAGGTTTTTGTTGGGAAATACATGAAGTTTAATTGATATTTAATTTTTACTTGTGCATTTGAACAGTTTTTACAGAAGGGATCCGTTAAGCAACACAAAAATGTTCATGTCAATATTTTAATTTATGGCGCTTTTTTTCCCTCACAATGAATTTTCCAACACATTGAAAATTATACATACAAGCTCAACGTTCCGGTTTTATTCTGACAGGCTATTTTAAGACTCATCTAAGTAAAATTGGTAGAGCTCAAATTTAATTTAAATTTGTTAGTTTCCTGTTCAGATCCTTGCATTTAAGATAAGTTCACAAGTTCTGTTTTCTTAACACAAGAGAGACTCAAAAAAGCAGATTGTTTAGAACACCCAATGGTATTCACGCTTCTACATTGTAACTGTTAATTCGATTAATTAGCAGCTTCTTTATTATTTCAGCCAATGACCAAAAAGAGACCCAGACCATAATATTGCCACAACCATGCTGAAAGCTACTCAATACTGGCTCAAGTTCCTATGGAGCCAGTCAATTTGATTCAGGGCCTGTTTTCCTGGTAAGACCATCCCCGCGACTAACACGATTTCAGTAAATATTTGGCTTAATCTGGGAAATGGACCAAGTTTAATTGGCTGGGCTTAATAGCACTGCCCTATAATTGGTTTGTATTTGCTGAGATTTATTTGTGAACAGACCAAGATCAAACAGAAAGAAAAGATTAAACCCGCTAGCATCAGATTGCCACTATGTTAACACAACGCTCAAACAAGGAAGATTATTCTTTGCTCTTACACAAAGTAAACTTGCCACTTCCTTCAAATCTTAAATTTTAATTTTGAACAATTTAAAATCTTTGCTGATAACAGCCAAATAAATTTTACTGGTTTTGTCATTCGCAATGTAAAAAAATGTAAGTTTTAGATCTATGTCTGTGTTAAAATTCAAGCCTTCATTAGACTCCAGTGATGGTTTAGGGCCTCTAAGCAGCATATTAGATCACATGCTTTGGACCGCCTCAGTCTTTCGTCTGAACATAAACCCTTTCTTCTGAAGCTTCTCCAGCTGCAAATTTCAGTCAATCTTGAAGGGGCTGAATTTGGTGCAGGGACTTGTTTCTTTGGTCGGCACCCTCTCAGGCCTTGGTGATGCATCCATCCATCCATCCATTTTCTAATACGCTTATCCCTTGTGGGGTCGCGAGGGGATGCTGGTGCCTATCTCCAGCTGTCAATGGGCGAGAGGCGGGGTACACCTTGGAGAGGCCGCCAGTCTATCGCAGGGCCTTGGTGATATAAAGCCTTTTTCATTGAGAACTTATCAACTGAGGAGTACAGTTTGGCTTGGATGTTCAAAAGCTAGCATCAAACTCAAAATCAGTATGGAGATTTATGTCCAGAGTGAGTAAATGTTAAATTTTAAGGGAGTGAAGAGCTTCTTTGAACAGTGGTTTTCAAGCCATCACTTATCAGCTTCCCTATTCCTGCTCTAAAAAGGTGACCCCAGAGCATGATGCTGCTCCCACCTTGCTTCAACATGGGAGTGGTCTGTCCTCGGCGATGTGCAATGGTAGTTCATTCATTTTAAATAGAATTTTGTATGTTGGCCAAAAACATCAATATTAATGATGGGAATACAATTAGGCTAAACTCAATTTCTCAAAATATAAACTTGAAAATAATAAATAAATATACATTTGCACAGAGGTTTGTAAAAATGTGCGTATTTTTTTAATATTTAAATGTTTTTTTAGATGTCTGGAGTCATTGAGGGACGGTGTCCCGCCACTGATAGATGGGTCCCTGGTTTAACACGCCTAATTTAGCTGTTTATGGCTGAACTGTCTCATCAGTATGTGCTCAGGTTCTCCAGATTCCTGCTAATGACCTAATTATTTGATTCAGGTGTGTTGAATCAGAGACACATCTAAAATATGTAGAACACGATCCCTAAGGGACTGGAGTTTGACATTCGTGTTTTAGATCATCTTCAACAGAACTAGCTTTTGTTTTCAAATTTTTTTGTTTTTCTTTCCACTCTCTGGCTTATGTTCCCTCACCTTGGTTAACAGTTAAGCTGTTGCCGAAAGTTTTGATGATATCCAAGGAGGGCATTTGAAAGCAGGTGGTGTATTAAACACACACACACCCACCCACACACACACACACACACACACACACACACACACACACACACACACACACACACACACACACACACATGGGCGAAGGGCATTAGGAACAGGCAAGCTGGTTGTGATAACGAGGGAACAGCAAGAGACAAGAGGGGTGTTAGTGGCAGGTCGAACTGCCTGGAGGCGGAAGATTAAAGAGGGCATTTTAATCAAGCAGAGAGTGAAGGCAAAAAAGTGTCAGCTTTGACAGCAGATATAATCAACTCCTGTGTTAGGAGCTTTTCTACAGCTCAGGTAATGCAGAACTTGATTCAAAAGTTTCTGTTTGCAAAGTGCTAAACTTAAAAAAATCCTTTTTATTGTGAACGTTTTTCACAGCTAGATTATTACCTTTGGCATTTTCACAATGAAAAAGTCTTTACCTGCCGGATAATAAGTGCTTGACGTACGCGGGAACAGAAATTCAGGAAAATATATGTCTTCTTAAAATGAAACTCTCAGATTGCATGACCTGTTATCACACTTAAACTCCTCCTTTTTGAAGGGAATCCAAGGTGTTTCCTGGTTTGGAAGATATATATATATATATATATATATATATATATATATATATATATATATATATATATATTAGTCCCTCCAGCAAGTTCTGGGTCCTGCTTGGGGTCTCTTCCCACAGGGACATACCTTGAACCCTCCTAGGAGAAGACAGAAATGTTGACCCTAACTCTATCACACAGCCCAATCATCGCAAAGAAGGAGTTAATTTCCCCCACCTACAGCTGGGATATCATTGTTTCATCAGAACAAATTAGAGCCTCACCCACTTTACAGAGGATAAGGAGCCAATTTGTCTATAAATCCCCTGATGCATTCCAGCATAGCATGCTGGAACTACTCCGCTATAGGCAGAGACTGACCACCTGGACGAAGCCATCCAGTCGACTCTCAAACCGGCCACTTCGCAATCTCTTACCAATGGCTACAGTACATGCTCAAGGTCATGGCTTGAAGATGCTAACAGCCACAATATCAGCAAAATGCAAAGATGAGCCCCTAATGTTCCTAAGACAGACACCTTCTTCTCTGTAGGTATGCCTGGGCATTCTGTCCATGAACACCACAGACCAGATAGCTCTGCGAGGGTAAAGATCTGTGCCTGTATTCACAAAGAATCCTAAGACTAAAAGTAGCTCTTAGTGACGTCATTTTAGGAAACAATCTTAGAATATATCGAAATTTTAAATGTTTATCAGAATTTTAACCTAGGTAAGATAAAAGTTATTCACAAAGCATCCCAGGTCTTAAAATAGCTCCTAAAGTGACAAAATATCAGGAATAGTGAGGAGGACTTTTAACAAGCCTAAGAGTGTCTTAAGCAGGGAAGATGGTGGAAACAGAGAGAGCTGATTGGCTGATCCACCACTTAAACATTGGAGGAAATAAGCATATGAACTATAGCAATCATACAACTATTAATATAGTATAAACGTTATCATCTCCATAGAGGAAAATGTGTTAGTTTCGGTGGCCCGACGGGCTGAAGGCGTGGCTCTGGTAACATAATTTTATTCAGGATAAATAAATAGGAAATAATCATGAATACAAAGAGAAATGTACAAAGGATATATATAAAAGAGGTGAGAAAGTATTTTCTGTACTGTAGATGTTGTCAGTAGAGTAAATGGCCATTTAGAAGTTTGCTTGTGTGATGCCATCTCCTTGCTTTTGATGCTGCATCGAGCCCTTCTCAGTGGTGCGTAAAAGCATCAAGACATGCAGAGAAAATGACGCATTGATCTGCGGCAATACAGAGTCTGTGTTTGCGCCTTGATCCAGGGACCAATTTACCTTTCAACAGTCCTATATCTCCTCCCAGAGCTTCGAGCTATGCGCTGGGCAGCACTGCTATCCAATTTGGGTTTTATCCACCTTTTCTTCTCCATTTTATGTCGGTCGTTTTCCAAATCCAACCGCTTTAAATACAAGCAGGCACTCCCAGAAAAATGTTGAGTGCGAATTAATATCAAATAAATAAATTAGTAAAATGACTAGTGAGTAACAATAAATAAGCAGATCAAAATAAATGAAAGGTGCTTTGAAACATTTTGATTCTGTGACAATCAATTAATTTTGCTAAGTTTCATCTTCATATCACACATTTCTGAATCCAGTGTAATCAGTTGATGTCTCTGCTTTGATCACTGGGAGCGCATTTGTGTTGTGTTTTCCTTTTTGTACCATCAACCAATCACAGCTCTTGAAAAACAGCGTCACACCTAGCAATGGGGTCAACCACACCTCCTCACTAAGATACGAATTTCTGTCTTCTCCTTACTCAGAGTTGCTCTCAGCAGCGATCTGAATCGCTCCTAAGCTCAGACTCCTAGGTAGGAATTTTTAAGCAAAGATAGGAGCTCCCTGAGAGGACTCTTAGAATATATGAATAGGGATTTTAGAGGGTGACGAAATTCTCTTAATCCCGCTGGCTGAGTACCTTGGTGTTTGAGTTCTCCTTAAGTGACAGGGTTTTCTCTTCTCGACACCAAATTGCAAGAGGGAAAGTCCCACTTTGACCCAAACAACAGTTCAGATTGTCAGACCTTCTTGTAGTCTTCGGATAGTCTCCTGGTGGGGATCTGAGGATTCCCTGAGGATTCCCTGAGGTTCCTGACGAGACTTCAATGCCCATGTGGGCAATGATAGACTTACCTTGATGGGTGTGATAGGAAGGAATTACAATCAAATGATAATGTTCAAACAAATTAACAAAAGAGTGAAACAGAATCTATTTCAACATAATTTTTGTGTTTTTTGGTACCTTTTTGATTTAATTTTCTCAAAGATTAAAAGTCTGTTTTAGCTTTCAAAAATGACCAGGTTTATTTTGCTTAAAATGTATCATCACAAAAAAAAACCTCGACTGACATGATTAAAAGCATGTGCAGAATACACTGTTTACCCATTCTAGGTACTAAATGTCTGAAATTATTCAGAAAATATGCATACATGTGCATATTCAAGCAAGATTTTAAAGAGATGTTCACAATGTAAATAACCCCCATTTTAAGATTTTTTTTTTTTTAACAGTTTATTCAAAATTGCTTCCTATCTGCATCACTTTCATCTGTCTGCACTATTTATGTTTTGAAAAAAAGAAGCAACCCCCTCAAATGAAATGTATATAATGAAAGAACTGACTTGATGAACCTTTGGGTCTTTGGCATTGTAAGGGTTGTGCCTCGGCACAAGTCTTTGGGTTGCCATTAATTACGTCCATGGGGGACAATGATGTTGTTGACACTCCCGTGAATGAATATGCAGAAGATGAAATTATCTCTCTGGGGTTCTAGATTGTGAATTTGAATTACAAATTCTAATTTGGATCATTTAAATAACTGTTCTGTAGCAAAGTCTCATAATCCGACCTGAGCTTTATTATGTAGCCAAGATGCAGTGTATAATGATGTACCTCATTGTCTGGGACATGTTACACCGCGTTGTTATTCAAATGAAAGATTATGTAGCCTCTACCTACTCATTCGTTTGCTGTGTCCAACCAGTGTTATCACACTATGAGATAATTTCCTTCATTGTGGCACCTTCCCACACTGACGATAAGATCTGTCAGCAGCCTGAACACAGTGTGCTCCTGTACTTTAAGATTACAGCATAATTGATTCAGTGGATATTGTTGCCAGGCTGCAAAGTTGGAAGCGTATGAAAAGCTCCGACGCACAGACGTCTTTGCTAACTTTGATCAAATATTTGCTTGCTTTCCTCCTGCTACAGATTTGCTTTTGTGTCATTGCCTGGAGGAAACTTTTGATCACATTTGTTATGCATCAACGAGCGACAACAGCGCGGCTGCTTCCTTGATTTCTCAGCGAGAGTGCCTGCCTCCGTGCTCGTTAATGATCACGTGCCTCTTATAAGGCACTAATGTGTTAAATATGTAAAACAATTCCCCTTTTTATTTTTTTACTGTCTCCAGAGCCCGTCTTGATCCCGCATTATGTGTGATTATAATGTGCTAATGGCATTGATTAACAGTTGCTTGAAGTCATTTTTGTAACCACACAGTTTTAGTAAACTAATTTGTAAGTCTAACTCTGATTGGGATTTGATTAAACCAAGAGGAAGTCTGCGTTCAAAAATCGGTGTACCTGTTTTGTGACATAAAGTTAGCACAAAACGGCTAACTGATGCCTGGAGTCAGCTGTAGTGAGATGAAAGTACAATGCCCCTGCCTGTATGGTTCAGTTATAAAGATGAATGCTTACTGGCAGAGTATTGAATAGTTATATATTTTGTTTTAAAAGTTCAGACTGGAACATTTTAAAAAATGTTCCAGTAAAACTGCGGGGATGCAAACCTTGGGTTTAAGAAAATGTAAACAATCAAATCTGCACTGAAATACCTTGATCTTAACAATCACAAAATAATTTAAAAATGTCAATTATAGTTTTTGTCTTAAAAAAAAGGCTAATGTCTAAACCAATCCCCAGCGATGCTCCATCTCGTAAAACCCCTTTAATTACTGCAGAATATTTCAGTGAGGGAAACTAAATTACTGTCACTAATTACTTTCCATGGCAACAATCTCCTGCACTAGTAAACCAGCAGCTCCAGTGGTAATATGCAATCAGTTCATCTGCACAGATCAGAGTTCAGCAGATGTTCCTTACCTGGCACGAAGAGCACGGCAGTGAACGGTGCCAAATTAATTTCTTGTCCTTTGGTTGGAGGCAGAACCATTAACACAGATTCAGAGAAGAGGCTACCATTGTGGTCCCTTTGGCAAGTTGCTGGATGGCCAATACTAAATCTTAAAGCTCACGTGGGAGAAGATACGGGTGGATGGCGAAAGGTTAAAAGGTTGAGACGCAGCAATGGGGTCAATTTGATAAAATGTGAGGGGTCAGCACCAAAGACCGGTGGGGGGGTCAAATCTGTAATGAGAACCATTTTTCATAAAAGTGCATTTCTCATTCCGCTCTCTGAGGCGGGTGTGAAAGTGAAGTGGTGAACCGCAGGAAATGGCATTTCAATGTGTGTAACCTCTTGCCTCGCAACGTCCTCCTCTTGACAGCAAATGGCAGGTCCTTCTCATCTCTCTCAAGCTGTCTCGTATATCACTTACGGCTCTCGCCCACCTCTTCGTCCCACGAGACGGTGGAGGGAGCGAGAGGGAAGAGTGCAGGTGATGTGGGTGAACTGCTCCTCAATCTAGCAGCTACTCAACAATCAGCAAGACATCTATCACCGGCTCTGAAAGTAATTTTGAACCAACTGACACACATGTGCTTGCATCTTGGGCCTGTGATATAGATGAATTGTTAAAGACAGGCGCTGAACTGCCTTGAACATAAAAAAGGGCACATGGGCTCCCCTTTGAGGTGGAACGGCAAGAGGACGGAGCTGGCTGCAGAGGAGCTGCCCTCTTTAATCTTGACACTGTGACCACTTGGTGGCACTAGCAGCCAAAACCAGTGAGGCAAGAGGAGGCAAGAGCTGCATGAGATGTTAACTTTATGGAATATTAAGTTGCTACTTTTAAAAAGAATGCACATAAACATACTGTAAAAAAAAACCCTCTTTTTTGCTTTACTTACTCTTGAGCTGTTGATTAGAGCTAAAGACTTCTGAAGGCTGAAGGAGGAAGCTACAGTTTGATTCAGGTCACGTTCAAGCCTAAATGTCACTGGCCAGAGAGCAGCAGGTTAATTGAAGACATCTTCTCCTTGTGACCTGATTCACTGAGCAGGAAGACTTCTCGGCTAGCGGTTAGTCCCGAGCTCCCTTCACTCTCTTGACTTAAATGATGCATGTTTGTAACCTTTCCTGTTGCGCTAAGATCTGTATTCTTGTTGTATTCGTACCACTGTGGACTTTTTCCACATTTTGTATTGCTACAACCAAAAGCCTCCATGTATTTTTTGGGGATTTTATGTCACAGACAAAAACATAGCACATAATTGTTTTTTAAAGAGCACTGGTGAATAAAACGGCATAATGTAGACCCGGGAACACAGCAGAGGGGTCGGAGAGACAGAAGGGGAGGAGTTCAAAGCAGAGTTAGGTTGCAAAACAATGTCCGATGTATAGGTACCTGGCTATGAAAAAAAAAAAAAAATTTATAATCACAACTACATTGGTTAACACTGAAGTCTTAAATATAAAAAAAACCAATACATTTTTACTGCAGAAACAAAAAGTAAAATCACGTTCAGAAAAGATTAATTATCCTCAAGGGGCAATGAAAGAAACAAAGAACAGTGTCACTTGTATGAAACAACTAAAAAATGCAGATAAAATATCAACAGAAATTTGTTAAGTTGTGTCCGTGTTTAGGATGGAAAAATATATATATATATATATATAAAAAGTAAATTTACCTATAAATACAAAATAACAGACAAAATCATATAGTTAAGCTAATGAAAGATGCTATCACGTTATATAGATTTTGACAAAAATATACCCATAAATTACAGAGGATTTCTGTTTTTGTTTCTGTATTAGAGCCCTCTGCGTTTACATTTCTGGTGGTTGCACGGTTGCACAGTTGCACTTACTTACCCCCAGTAAGTGCTTCTTTTCTGTTTAAGTCAAAAGTGTTTTGATATAAACGAACTGACGCTAATGTTGTTTTTTTGTTGTATTTTTTATTTTATGTTTTACGAAGCCTTAGCTTTTCTGCAGAGGCATGGCCAAAAATCTTTATCTAGAGACGGGAAAGCCCGGTAGGAAAATACCCCAAAAGAGATGCAGCTGTAATTGCAGCAACATGTAATTCCACAGAGTATGTGCTTGATGCAAATACAAACATGGAAGTTTTAAAAATAGCGATCATTTCCAGGGGGTGTAATTAATCTACCAAGGCACTGTACACAATAATAGAGCTGAACTCTAGTTTGTTTCAGAGGCATCACTAAATTGACATGCTAAAATGAGTTGTATTATATAGTGACACCATAAACAGTTTACAAGATGCAGCAGTTTTCAAACACTCAAAATGTTCTATTCAATGAAAAAAGATGTAACATTTCTATTAAGTTCATGAGCCTTGCAAAATCCTGAAGCTTCCACCCCAATACTTTTATTAGCTGTTATCCCACTTGAGCAGCTGGAGCATTCTCAGAATCCATAATTTTCTATATAACACCAAAAGATCATTGTATGAAATCGTAGTTTGGTTTTCATTGCCTCATTCAAACTACATTTATTATCATTTACTTTGGTTTTAAATCAAATGCTCTGCAAGATTGACAGTTGGGTGGAAAGTAACATTTAAACGAGAAGAAAAGATTATGAAACAGCAACTTGCAGGAGCACATGTGGGGAACTCTCCTGAGGATTTGCTGCCAAATTCACACATTATTTTAGTCTGATTTCTTTATACTTGGCAATGGAAAACAAACTGCTCAAACTCAAAGAGCCCACTGTATCTAATGTACAATTTATAATGTATTTATTTGCTTCCATTCCCAATATTAGTTAGTTAGGTCTGGGATTACAGGTTCAACATTGGCTAACAAATTCATGAAGCTGATTGCAGAGGCTCAATAAGGACGCATTTGGGCTTTTAGACAAATTGTTCTGAATCTAGAAACAATGGCGGATCTCCTGCTAAAATATCTTTTTTTGGGCTTTTTTTCTTTTAGAATGTGAAGTCACTTATTTGGGCTTTCTTGGTTATCGCACCACGCAACAACTGAGAGTTGCTTGTTGGGCTTCTTCTGGGCTTGTTTTCATAGAGCTCGGTGATAGTTTCTCTCGCAAGATCTGGCAACACTGCTCAGAAGTAGCACTCACTGGAATGCAGCAGCAGAAATGTAGAATTGAACAATGCTTCACCATGTAAGTGTTTGTACTCAGGCTTACATCCATTTCAGATTAAATGTAATTTCATCCTGACATATAGAAACATTTAACTGATCTCAATAGCATGTAAAATAATTTAGCATTAAGAGAAACAAAAAAGTCTCACATCATTTGAAATATGAAGGTTTTATACCCACTGTATTGTACGGAACTGTATTACCGTCACTTGAGAAAATACGTTTTGCAAACAATCATGTTATAACCTGATAACTGTGTTGTACAAACGTGATAGTTTATTGTATAAACGTGATAACTATATTGTATAAATGTGAAAATCGTATTGTATAAATGTGATAATTATATTGTATAAATGTGATAACTTTATCCAGATGGTGGCGGTAGTATGCTTTTAGTTGGACTCATTTAAGAAGAAGAGGAAGAATAATAAGCAGAAGAAGAAGTTTGCGTTCCTAGTACAGTTTCGATTGAAGTGGAGAGGATGGCTAAAAAGAAGGACAGCCCATTGCTGCGATTCTTGCAAAACCGCGGGCTACCAGAGGCATATCTCTCATGTATGGAAGAAGAACAAGTAAGTGTATTTTACGGCCACGCATATTTCAGATATAGTATTAGCTATTAATGGTTTTAAATTAGTACAATAAGCATGAAGATAGTTCTATTGTTTGTGTTTGCCTACTTTAGCCTGACATTTTAGCCTACATATAAGATGCCGATAAACTAAACTATTGTTAATTAGATTTTTTAATCCATGCAGGCTCCCATAACTCTCCAGCTGGTCAATGAGGAAGGCCGCCACATCTAGAGGATTTGATTGATTTTTCCTTCTGTAGAGTCCCATTCTTTTGAGGATTCTTCTCAGTGTGTGGATGCTAATACTGATCTCATCCACAGTGTGCAGCAGCATCAGTGTCTTTCCGTGTCTTATACCGAGCATAAAGTAAAACTTGATCAACTCCTGTAAATTTGCCATTTTACTTCCTGAGTAGATGACATGCGGGGTAAAAGCATCCCACCACTATCTGGATAACGCTATTATAATAGTTATCACATTTCTACAATATTATTATCACGTTTTTATACAATATAGTTATCACGTTTATACAATATAACTATCACGTTTATGCAATATAATTATCACTTTTATACAATATCGTTATCATGTTTATACAATATACTATCACGTTTGTACAACATAATTATCATGTTATAACATGATAGTTTTCAAAAAATGTATTTTCTCAAGTGACGGCAAAACGCTTCCGTAGTATTGTTTCTGCATGGACCTCATTTTGTTCCAGAGATTAGTCTAAAGCTGTTCCTCTTTATAAATATTAATTTGCCTTGTCTTCCTTTGCCAAAGCCTGAGGCGTCCAGCACAGGTGTGATGTGAGTAACAGGGCAGACAACGAGCTAACCGGCACATGTGCAGGGAATTGCAGTAATGACTGAAGTCCCAAGTGCATTCTGGGTAATAATTATCCCTCGTCTGTCATGATCTACAACACTCTTCTTACTCAGATGTATTTTTTTCTTTTCTGTTCAACCGGATTGGGTTTATAAATGCAAAGAAATCTAGTAAAACTGAAAGGGATAAATGAGAAAGAAGATTAAAATCAAACCTCCATAATATTGTGTACAGCTCTCGTTTTGCTGGTTGCTTGAGTGAAGGGGGGGGGAAATCAGTGATGGACTATTTAGTACATCTTTATTTCAGAGCAGAGGGATAAGATTTTTGCTAATATAGACTTGCTTGTTGAGCTCTTTTGAGTTGGTTATGAAATAACACGAACGCCAAACCCTGGGGCAAAATCTCTGTTGTGCTTTGCCATCCCAGTGAAGAAACTCCTAGATAAAACTAACGGTTCAAATGACCTTTGAAAAGATCACCATCTCTCTGTTCGCCAGAGAGGAGCAAAGCAAGAAGGAAGGCAAGAAAAAGCCTATTTCAGCAAGGGATAAAATGGGAATACCAAACTGTGGTAATTGTGTTCCCTATTCAGCCACCCTCCCGCTCTTTCTACAGCGCTTTCTGCTCCATTTACACAAGGAAGTTTGTCTCTGTCGAGGACCGATCTATAAGAGCAAATGCAAAGATGGGATGATGCTTTTAAGCCTACGTTTTAAAGTCATAAATTTGGAGCACACAGTTGTCTTTTGTTACTCCAATTTCATTTAGATATAACAAATAAATCGTGGTGCACTGCAGAGAATTATAGCCTTGCGTAGCTTGCAGAGAGAGCCAAAGGGGCTCTTCATTGTACTCATTACACTTGAAATCCTGGGAGAAATTTTATATGTTGTGTGTTTCCAGTTGTTCACCAGCCCCTTAAGGTTATTCATTTATGTTTAAAATCCAAACATCGCTTGTGGCAGAGGAGTAGAGCTAAATACAGGGGAGTTTTGGAAGGAAAGCTGCTAGAAGGTGTGCTGGAGGTTCACCTTTCAGCAAAAAATTGACCTTAAACATACATCCAGAGCTATACCATAGAATGGTTTGGATCAAAGTGTATTCATGGGTTAGAAAGGGCTGGTTAAAGTCCAGACCAAAATCTGATCAAAAATCTGTGTTAAATATTGAAAGATTAGGCTAAAAAATAATTTTTATTTAATCTGACTGAACTCGAGCAATTTTGTTAACAATGGGGGGGGGGGGGGGGGTGGAATGTCAGTCTCTAGATGAGGCAAGTTGGTATTCCAAAAAGCTTGAAGCTGTAAATATGGTTATCAGAGCACAAACCTTGTTGCGGAGGGAGGACTGAATACCAATGAATACCACATCTTTCAGATTTTTAGATCTAAAAATCTTACCATTTTCAACGGGCTTGACTAATCTTGTAAGGTACTTCTCTACGCTTCGCGATTTTAAGACTCAGTCTTGCATGCTTATATTCTCAAGACCAGTGAAACGAAGCTACCGTTGCTCTGAAGAGGTCAGAAAAGTTTCCTCTAAGTTATCAGTCTTAACAATTAACTGGGTGACTTGCATTGTATCCTCTTTGCTGGGGGGTCCAGGTTTTTTTCCCCAGAATACATCTAGGTTAGGAACAGTTGCCAGGCAACCACAGTAAAGGAAGTTGCCAGCAACTGGTAAACATCTCCTCCTAAATGTCAAAATGTTCCTGTTAATGAGAGGCAGCATGTGAGTAAGAGCTTTTTAGGACTTTTTTTTCCACCTGGGGATTTTCACATTCGTCCTGCCAAGTCACCCCTGTGTCATTACTATTATTGCCTCAGCGTTAACAAACAGGAAAACGGCCCATTTCAATACCTTTCATTACTTCATGTGTCTAAAACTGAATCCACATTCACACAGTCGTGTTAAATCAGTCCCTTAAAGCTGAATATATTTACAAGTTGCTCCACTGGCTCGGTTGCTGCGTAGTGAAAGCATTAGCTAAATGCTGATTTGTGTTAAATGCGGTGCCATGACAGGGCTTTTCTTGGCTCACAGATTTGATTTGTAAAATGGCTTCACATGATGCAAACAATTAAATTTGTTAGTTTGCGTGCATGCGAGCGTGGGTGGAATACGAGGTAGCAGTGAAGTCCGGACACCTCTCCCTTGGGCTCTAATTAGCTATGCGGAGCTTTGAATGGGTCTTTAACCTCAGCGTTTAATCATATAATTAACAATGATGGAAAAACCGGCTAACAACACCATCCCGAAACATCGTCCTGCAAAACATTGTCTAGACTTCATGTTTTTTTTAGACAGAGACATTATTTATGACCTTTGAGACAAGGGGAGTTTTTTTTTTTTTTTGCTACCTTGGGCATTAGCCTTTCATTTAAATCTGTGCCGGTCTGAATTAATGCGTCGTAGGTAGTCGTCCTTTGTACATAACAGGTTTCGCATGCTGCGACCACGTGCAGATCTGTGGAGCTGTAAACCTCATTATTTGTCTGTTGGGATATGTATTCAGATTTTATTCACACATTTGTCCCTCTTCACTCTCTTCTGCTGGCTGATTACCTGCTGCTGGCATTTAAGGAGCATTTGGAGGTTGCGGTCCCTCCTGCTCTGACGTGCCACACATCAAGCCGGATGAGTAGCTGTTTACAACAGCCTCGTTTTAATTGCTCATCAAATTATTGGCTAAATGACGAGACATGAGGAAATTGCTGTGGACATATGGATTCAGACAGTGCCCATCAAATGCTGCCCCACCACATTGCGGTTTTAAATATTTCACTACGATCATTAATCAGTCAGTTTCGCGGGTTAGTTATCAGATTCTATCATGTATCAAGAGCTTGGATAGTTGACCAAACTGATCCCAGTTTTTCTCTTTTATTTTACTTTGCTGTCTTCTGCATGTCATGGCGATTACAGACATTTGCATGTAAACCTCATAAAAACTCTGGTCAGAAGTGATGATGGCCCAGGCAAGGCCTTAGAGGTTTTGATGGCAGCATCATCTTGTGGGGATGCTTTTCTGTGCCAGAGATTGGAAGATGGGCGGGGGGGGGGTGCTTTATGGCCAATTACATTGATTGAAGTTGTTGAAAAAGGAAAGAAAAGAAACACAGACAAGCAACTGTTTTTAAAAAAAAAATGCAAGAAAGTATAATCATTTCAACAGTTAAGTCATTAAATAGAGAAAATGAAATTATAGGAAGTGGGAAAGAAAGAATATACTTTTTGAAAAACACAGATTTTACATCATACTGATACCAGTGGTTTAAAGTCTTTAAAACAGAAAAAAGGATTAAAGCAAACTGTAAAACCCCCAGAACTGACAATTTAGAAAATTGCAAAAACCTCCATTTAATATAAAAGGGAAGCAAACAGGAAAAATAAAACTTCGGCTTTAGCAGCAGCATGTCTTTAAGCCGCCAACTTCAGTATTAAACTGAGAGCATTATATTGTGTTTACCCTTCAAAGGAGGTTGGCCAATTACACAGTGCTTAGAATTTATTGACTGATCATCTGTGATAGCCTCAGTGTCCGTTGTTTGCTCCATCGTTTGCGCTAACGTTTTCTATGATAATGATGCTTCCCCTCTGTTCCCCAGACTTTATATTCACTCATCAAGCAAGCTTATTTAGGCTGTCTTCTTTGGCGCGGGAGTGAATTCAGGTTTTAATGTGCCAGGATGGAGAATGATTGGAAATGACCTTGCACTCGTAGAATGCAATGTCTTCTAAGGATCTTAGAAGGATCCCGAAGCTGGTGGCTGTTACTAATGCCTGATGACAAAGCCACAGAGCTGTCATCCATCAGCACTGTAAGCCATAAAGAAACTGTCAGATTGTACATTCGATCTGTACTCATGCAGCTGCTACACTATATGTAATGCAAATTGATTTTTTTTAAGGTGAACGCACAACTCTCATCAGTTTCCATTTGAGAAGTGAGGGGAGATCATCCGTGACAAGACCTCAGCTATTGCAGGATGAAGATCTCTTAAAAAGTAGCTGGAATACACTCGCAGTAAGTCTAAAAATGAGCATCAGAAAACCATTTCCAACGCTCAGGCAAAGTGAGCTGTTCTTTTTTTCTTTGCTTTTTGCCTATAGCCTTGACACCAATTATCATTCAACTATACCACTATGCTGGGAGATTGCTTTCAATCAGACTTTTGTGTAAAACTTTGATTGAAAGAAAAATGGAATAGTTGACATGCAATCCCCTCAGTAGGGGTCTATTCCTATAATGCGTCATGATTCTTACCTGGTGAGGCAGCAGATTATCCGAATCTGAATCATCCCATTGAATCACTGTCATCTATAAAGAATACATCATGGAAAAAAGCAAAGAAACAGAAGAACAATCATAAAGGAACACAGAAGCTTCATTCAGTTTCTCGCTAAAATCCTCTCTTTGTGCCATTTTAAATTATTTTCCAGGACTTTCTAAAGAGTTTTTATTTATTTATTTTTTTTATTTTGGTAACACACAGCATGGTACATCATGTTGACCAGCCAGCTCCTGATGTCTAAGATATTACATGTCTGGTGAAGATAAAAGCCAGATGGATAGGAAATGCTGTACATATAGTTGAATCCATAAACTGGAGGAAAAACCTCAGTGGTGGGATTCAAACGGGAGCTTCTTGAACTGAACAGAGCTCAATCAAAACTAATATAAACAATGGAAGAATAAGGATGCCTTAGCATATTTTATACAAGATAAAAGGCTAGTCTGATTTGTGGTGTTTTCACTAATGGTTAATATGGCTCACCACTCAGGGTGCGACCCCATCAGGAGTGGCACAAGCACTAAACATTTTTTAAAGTTGTAGATTGTGCCCCAAACAAGGTCTTTATTGCTTACCTGCATATCCAAGCAGTGTGGAGTGTGTTGTTAATCTGCTGGCACTGTGAAATGATATGGCTATACACTTTAGGATACAATGATGCTGACATTAATATTAAGGAGCCAGTTCACTCTCTTTTCATCTCATATTCAACATTTAAAATACCTAGCCTAATCAGATCTGGGTTTGATTTATTCTGCACTGTATAGAAACACCCTCTTAGGACACTTTATTCAATTCAATTCAATTCAATTTATTTATATAGCGCCAATTCATGAAACATGTCATCTCAAGGCACTTTACAAAGTCAAGTTCAATCATATTATACAGATTGGTCAAAAAAGTTCCTATATAAGGAAACCAGTTGATTGCATCAAAGTCCCGACAAGCAGCATTCACTCCTGGGGAAGCGTAGAGCTACAGGGAGAGTCGTCTGCATTGTCCATGGCTTTGCTGCAATCCCTCATACTGAGCAAGCATGAAGCGACAGTGGGAAGAAAAACTCCCCATTAACGGGAAGGAAAATCTCCGGCAGAACCGGGCTCAGTATGAACGGTCATCTGCCTCGACCGACTGGGGATTACAGAAGACAGAGCAGAGACACAACAAGAGAGACAAAAAAGCACAGAAGCACACATTGATCCAGGAATCTGTTCTACATTAGATGGTAATAGCGGGTGAGCCGTCTTCTCTGGATGATTTCACAGTTAACAGAACGACAGACCAGGTGTACCTACTATGAAGATAAAAGAGAGAGAACAGAAAGTTAAAGCAGAAATGACAACACGTAATGCATAATTGAAGAACAGTAGAACTCTATAGAGTGAGAAAATTAGATCCTGATGTCCTCCAGTAGCCTAAGCCTATATAGGTAGCTCAGAGTAACATGAGCCACTCTAGTTATAAGCTTTGTCAAAAAGGAAGGTTTTAAGATTAGTCTTAAAAGTAGACAGGGTGTCTGCCTCACGGACCAAAACTGGGAGTTGGTTCCACAGGAGAGGAGCCTGATAGCTAAAGGATCTGCCTCCCATTCTACTTTTAGAGACTCTAGGAACCACTATTCTTAGAGTCACACTATTCTATTTGTGAAGCACACACAACACATTTGGCACATTTTGGATTAACATGAATTATCCCAGTGCTAATTATTAATAATTAATAATAATTTGTTCATAGAATATTTGCATTATTTGACTGTTAAAAGTAAGATTTGGTTCAACTAATCTACAACTAATCCTATGATCATAGGATAAAATGGGTTTTTATTGGAACATTTGCACTGTGTAGATTAGATGTATTTATTTAGACACTTCAAGGGATAGTGTGTAACTAATTTGGCTTTTTATTAGCAAAGATCAAGTATTGCTTTCATAAATACATATTCTGCCAAAGCCTAATAACAATCTCATCAAAAAGGAAAGCGTATAAATACAAAGGTCGCGGTGCACCCAATAAAAGACGCAATGTTGCGTCGCCATTTTTAATTACGGTAGCTGAAAGGGGACAAACCCCTTGGGCTTACGCGTTTTACCTGTATATGAAAGTGTTGTCAGTGGAGGAGGAGTATAAAACAAGTAAGAGGACTGTAGATCATCCTATTTGCCCTTTTCTGCTGAAATGGAGGACCATCCATGCTCTTTGCCCAGCGAGCGGGAAGTGAAAGTAACCATGAAAAGAAAAATAAATAACAACAGGAGAAAACAAGTCTCTGCTTAGCTTTTACCAGATGGAGACAATTCATCAGGGAGCGGGGAATCACAATGGATGGGGAGGTTGCAGGCTTTCTGCTGGACAGGTAAGTTAATTCAATATAATAGTGAAGTTTATTTTGGCATTATGTTAAAAACAGGGCAGTGTGGTCCAGCAGCTACTCTGTCCTCCCGGCACAGATGGCTAGTTTGTTTGTTAGCCAACACTGCATGAGCTCCGTTGTGACAGTTATCAGTTGCTGTTATTCTTCACAGAAGTCATACCAGCTGGCAAGTCTTATTTCTTCCTACTGAGGCCTTTCTTATCTTCTCATAAGCTGCAATGAACGGCTAACATCAAAGCTAACCGCTAAGCTAACTGGATACATAAACACGAGAAGTATGCATGCACAGCCAGCAAGCGGAAACTTAACACTGACATTACATGAGCGCGTCAGAATGATTGCCATGTGGGACACACAACAGATAAGGTGACACCCCGGAGCTTGAGGCACAGAGGGGAGTGAGGGCAGAACCATAACTTTGACCAATCCCTGCCCTTCGGTGCAAAAGGCAGAGACTGATCAGTTTTTACAGGCCTGCGGCTTTCACAAAGATCTAATGAATACATAATATATTGACTACTGACAGTATGGAAGGATCATATCAGACAGTAAAACGAAAAGTGTTTCTGAACAGGATTACCAACTATAGCTTTAATGTACATGGCAGCAAAACTTAAGTTTACCAAGTTGTGTCTCAACAATCCAGAAATCTTCTAGAACAACATGTTTTCAAAAGCAAGAAAAAGCTGAGAAGAGTGATGGACATTACGGTTCTTTTCTGACATCATTTGCCTCATCATTTTCTGTTTTATTTTAGCTTTTATAGTAAAGTAATTTTAAACATTCCACTAACCTGTAAAAAGAACAGTTGGCTGCCCGAAACTAACAGTAAAAAAAAAAAAAAAACAACCACATTGAATGTCACAGCATATTTTATTTGATAATAAACATTTTACCGTTATTGATTTAGTTTTGTTTATGGTAAATTATAGAACATACGAATTCACTTTAATTCTGTGTATGGTAAAATACCTTAATGCAATGGCAAATGCATTTACATTCAGTAAAAGAAATGATAAATTATGAATGACAATAAAACAATTAAAATATTTGTAATTTAGCAGCAGTTGTGGTTGCCAAAAATAAAGTCAAATGTAGGTGAATTAACTGTTAAATAGGATGGAATACCAGTTATATTACTTTAAATGTTTCTATATAAAAAAACAACAACTCTACTGTAACCCAGTGTACAAAACAATCAGAAAACATTTTTGAAGAAAATATATATTTGTCAAATGTACAAAAAAGATATTTTCTGCAATAGTATCAACATACAGATATTGACAAAAATAGCTTGCATGCATATTTCAAATGGAAATGCTGTGAATAATATATGAATAATATATGACAAAACATTCTACCTTTTACTGCAATATTTACATTTGACAAAAAAGCACAAGTGTAAAACAAGTCCCTGAATGTCTCTCTTTGTCTCTACTCTTCAACATGATACTTTTCTATTTTTTTTACTGCATTTGTAGTGTCACAGCTTCCCCCTACTGCAAGAGCTCTCAAATGGAAACTGGCTCCCACTGTTTTCATAAAAGAGCCAACACACCGAGATGGCCCGGACATGAGCAGAGCATCAATAGTGAAGAGGTTTGGCCATACCAGACACAACCACATGTGATAAAAACTCAGCGACATCATGTCATGAGAGGAGATTATAACCGATTTCCAATATGATAAGGGCTTTTTTTGCAAAACCTTTGGACCTCACATCTCAAGAAAAGTTACAAAAGTTTTTCTTGTCCAGAGACTGAAATGGAAATACTGAAGATTTGTTGATTATTTGAAGAGAAACGATGTGCTGCGATTCGTTTAACTTGAATCCAATTGAAAATTGGAAGACGTTACACAATTATTCCCATTTATGCATCAAAGTGTTTGTCCTGAAACAGTATGTGGTTTTCATTTAACTTATAAAAGTCCATCAACTACATACATGAGTTCTTAGTTTTTACATTTTTTATGAATACAGGGAGAACAAAACTGTTAAATAGAGCCAATCAAAGTAGCACTTCCCAATTCCCATCTCTTGCCCATGACTATCACGTTTTTGTCTTTCCACCTAACCTTCCATTAAGATGTCAAACTCTATCAACATCAGATTTGTTTAGCTGTGATCTTTTGTGACTTATGGTCCTTTTAGTGGTCATTTGCTCTCTCTTGGGCAAAGTTAAAGGAGCAATTTTCCCCCACCCTTCTCACACGTCGCATATTTACAAAGGATAAATGCGCAGCAACACACCATCACCTTACGGTGGAACATGTCTAGTGAAGAAGTAATTTGTACTTTTATAATGCTGTTAGCAAGAGAATGTTTCAATCCGATGAGTGTGCTCTCCGCCATCTTGTGCCTACGCAGCACTGCTCTGGCGGTGGCATTTTACGGGCAGGGAGGGGCTAAAAACGTTCATGCGCGGTCCGCCTGTATAAACAAGAGACTGGAGAACAACACAGAGAGATGGTGTATGACTTCATACCATAGTCCATCTAAAAAGATATCTCTGGTTCTTCACAAAACTATTTTTTTGTTGTTCCTATCTAAAATAATGGAATTTCGTCTACTGCTGCTTTAAGTCTGCTGTCTTTCCCATGTTATTTTAGAATATCATGGGCATATGAGATTTTCTGAGAAAATGAATTAGCTACCATCATCGAAAGAGACACAACAAAACATTTAAAATATATTGTGTGTAATGAATTAATATTTAATGACAAAAACAGAGTAACTTTCAAATTACATTCTAATTTAGATGACATGCAAAGAGCCATTTTTTTAAGGTCATCAGAAGAAGAAAAAAAGCCAGTATCAGTTAAGATTTGTTTCACTAAAAATTTCCTTTAAGCAATTATTTAAGCCTTTATGCTTGTCAGTTTTACCTAACAAGCCTTAATGCTTGTTAGGTAAAGGAAATTGACAGTTTCAGCTACTGTTCCTGTATTGCATGGACTATTTTAAAAGCCAAACCCCTCCAAGCAGAATAATTTCAGTGAAATTCTGGCCATAGCAGAAACAGAGGAGTGGTTTGTGCTCCTAATAAACCAAATGAGACACATCTGTCTCACCGATAACCGCTTCTCTATTTCAAACTTGGTTTGCAGAGGCATCAAACAACAAACAGAATATCAAATCTGACCTCTGAGGTTTGGATTCTTTGACACCTGTTTTTCACTCTGGGAATCATGGCGGTAATTGCTTTCGAGAGGGTCCCTGATCCATTAACACCACGCGCCGCTTCCCAAAGCCGGAAACATGATATGTATTTGACACATGTCCTCTTTTCATCTCCTTTTATGTCTGAGCAGCCTTTGTGATGTTGTTTATTTGGGGTAGATGTTGCTTTTGAATTTGAACCCGCAGGGGAGGGGAGGGTGACTGATTTAAAAGGCCACATTATGTTCTTCTCTTCAGGGTTTGCAAGCTTCATCTGCACTTGTCGGCGGATTCATTTTTTACACGTTTTACTTGGATAAGCTGGTAGAATAAAGTTTTAAAGATATTCATTTGTTTCTCCCTATTGCAGCATATACCCAATTTCATTTTAATCATGTCGGAGAAACACCTAGATACACTATCAACACTTGGAGTCCAATTTATTATCCACTATCACTGAAACATGAACGGCAAAGAGGGGAAACATGTAACGTTTAGGGAACGGCCAGATCAAGTCAACACAGCGCTTGTCAGAGAAGAAATATAAGTTTTGTTGACCGGATTGATCGGAAGGACACCTGGAGGATCTACTGCTGATACTCAGAGGAATCAGTGGAATGCCACGCTAAGCCTGGAGGAGGAGAGACGCCGGTGAGAGCTATGCCTTTTTAATTTGTATAGCGCAGCGGATTTCATAATGGGCCCCAACGGGTTTGTTTTTTGAACTTTTCTTTGTTTTTTGCCAGAAACAGACTAAATACGAGGAATTACAAGAGTTTTTTTGCTGCACTTATTTTTGTGTATTTATTTTCTGGAGGACCACGATATTATATACCACCGTAAAGTAGCCCACAATTGGGGAGTGGGAAAGAAGTGACATGTTTCTTTCCCCCATTATTTTTGACAAATCATCAAATAATAAGTGTGCCATGAATTTTTATTTAGCCCCTTTACTCCAGACCCCCGGTGAAATAAAAAAACAACAGCACTATGGACTGCCATGTCTTGGTTGGTTTTGCAACTGTGTTGTGCTCTTTCCATCTTCAGATGAAGGACTAAACAATGAGATATTCAAAAGTTTAGGATAGCGTTTTAGAACCAAACCTTGATTAATATGCTCCTTGGTCTTTATGAGTTGTGTTTTCACTAATGTTTTCTTAGTCCTTCGGAGAGCAGCTATAATTATGCTGACAGTATGGGTGCTTTTACACAAGGGTAGTGAATAGGAACTTGACAAGTTTCACACGTTCATTTGGTTTGGCTCACTTTCCCAGCACTTTTGCTAGCAGACCAAACCGCCTAGACAGCGTCACGCAATTAAGACTTCTGCTCGTTTGGGGAGCAATTATAAGAACAGGCCCAATATGAGCAGCAAGCAAATAAGCTAAGTTGTTTAAACATTTCATAAAAAACCCACTTATCTCTAATTAACATTGGAGATTATTGTGAATTGTACATTGTGGGGAGTTTCAGCTATCCACGTAGATCAGAAGAGTGTGTTTCTGGCTAGGTGCGTCAGGAAACTGTGTACATGTGGAAAATGGGACGTCATCTGTCAAAGGAAGAATGATAACTGCTGAACAGTTAATTATACATAGGAAGAACACCATTTGAACATTTGAAATATAAATTTTCTTTATTTTATGGACATTTGTCTTGAAGATTCAATCTGGCTTTTGAATTATATAACGTCTTGCCATATTATTACATGGCCGCTGACACAAGATTTAAATGTTCTCTGATCACATACAGCATAGTTCTTTAAATCACACATTCAGGAGATGTGGCATCGTCCCTTTGGTTTGCTAATCAGTTTGATTTCACAGTGTTTGTAAACCACAGCAGGGTTATATTCAGTGAGCAGAGGAACATGGATGAGCTTTCACATCTACCCAAAGGTCGCGGACCATCCAATGAGGGAAATGGCTCTTTTGTAAAAGCACCACATAAGGCACACAGGTAAGCTCTGTTCACTAATTGTGTGACTTTTAACAACAATGGGTTGCACCGTTTTTATTGCAAGCTATAGCAAAGGGAATTTCTTACATGTATTATAAACATTTATTTGAAAACATTTGAAAACCATGTGCCTTTCTCCTTTCCACCTCACAATTATGCACTACTTTGTGTTGGCCTATTCCATGAAATTCCAGTAAAATACGGTAAAGTTTGTGATTTGAGGTTGGCTGACGAGCCTCTCCATCTGTACCCCACCCTGCCACTGAGGGCCACTGTTTGCTTTTGTTGACAGCTCATGATGCAACCCTGGCCTTGCTGCCCAGGGCGGTGAGTCCCCCACATCTAAAATCCACCAGCGAGTGTAAAAGAATTTAGATGAGGTTAAAATCATTGTTTTTGTGTGTGACATTATGTAAAAAGCCTTTCGGAAATAATTAGATTTTTTTTTTTCAGAATCTTTTCAAATTTCTCTCGATCTTTTTTACT
This sequence comes from Fundulus diaphanus, assembly GCA_037039145.1. Classification (NCBI taxonomy): domain Eukaryota; kingdom Metazoa; phylum Chordata; class Actinopteri; order Cyprinodontiformes; family Fundulidae; genus Fundulus; species Fundulus diaphanus. The sequence continues at coordinate 20,335,629 of CM073144.1, forward strand.
GTACTTCCACAAAGGACGTACGTTTTGACAGAGAACCTCCAGCTCCCTCTTTAACACAGGATTTATCCTTCCAGAGCACAAGGACAATGGCCTCCTCGGGCTGTGACTCATTCTTTCCAGCTGACTCTAATCACCAGCTAATTAATAGTTGATGTGCCAGCTTCCCAAAAACACAACTGCTATTAACCTGCGTGTGCTATTGATTTAGCCTTGCTTTAGGTGCTGAAGTGGACTCCTGTGGGCCAAACACTAGCTCTAATTTTCCACTAAGGTGAAACTATAAAATCTTTACAAACATACTGAATGGCTTGAGAGGAGACTTGGGGCATGACTAGACAAAGTAACTTTGGAAATTCTGTGCTTATTTCGTATTTTTATTAGAGCACATGACTGGGATTTCACAACGTCCCCCTGTTCATATAAATTCTCTTGTAAACTAGCAAAAGATGAAACACAGGTAAAATTAGTCCATACATTTTTTTAATTATTCGATGCCCTGCATTTATATTGGCAGCCCTGGTAAAGATGTGTGAAAAGCCTTAAAGGGAATTTACATTATACTACAGAAATACAATCTCCCGCCTAAAAAACATAGAAACAGCCAATACATTAGAGCGCATACATTTATTCACTGAGGAAAAAAACCTTACCTAAATTATTTGTATTTGCTAAATACCACATTAATAACAAATATGTTTGTACTTTCCTAAAATTGAAAAGTTGGATTGATTTGCTATAAACTGTATGACTTAGCTCTAACTTTTTTATATCCTTCTCACAAGCTTTTCACATAGTTTGCTGGAGTTTTTGTCCACTCCTCCCAAGTCAAGTCAAGTTTATTTATATAGCACAATTCAGCAGCAAGGCGGTTCAAAGTGCTTTACATCATGAAAACATAAAAACATCATAAACACATCAAAACAGTCACGGGTTGTGAGACCAGTAACAAACATTCAGTTGTATCAGGTGAAAACATCAATACACATCAAATATGTTGGTCGGTGTTCCTGTTATTATGGGCCAAAAGCAACTCTAAACAGGTGGGTTTTCAGTCTTGATTTAAAGGAACTCAGTGTTTCGGCTGATTTGCACTTTTTGGGAAGTTTGTTCCAGATTTGTGGAGCATAGGAACTAAATGCTGCTTCTCCATGTTTAGTGGTTCTGGGTATGCAGACATAACTAGTGAAATAGAGTCAGGGTTTTTTGCTGCCTTGCTCACAAACACCTTTTGAACTTTGCACACAAAATTTCTACGGGGTTGCGATCAGAGCTTTGTGGTCCTTGCAGAGGACATTTCATGCTTTTCACTTCTTCCTTTTCACATTGAAATCATTAATTAGTGGTCTATATAAAGTGTAACTGCAATGCTTTGGTCTGAATACCTTGTTAATTTACTCCCACGTTCCCCCTTTTTACCCCTGTTTCTGGTCTGATCTGATACCAACTCGTTTTGGTGCTGTCTCTTTAAAGGAGGCACTTCATACCCCGCCCTCCTCCAGGTCGCGGAGCGTCATTTTTACTCAGCTCGTGGCCTCTTCCAGGCCCCATGCATGGCTCCGGCAGGGGGCCTCTCCTTTAGAGTCCCAGGAAGGAGTAGAAAGACTGTGGGCAGACTGGATCTGATGTAGCTTGCAGGGGTGGCAAGTCCCCCCCCGCCTTTCCTCTGGAGCCCCATGGGAGAAGAAACAGACTGGTCAGAAGTGCTCTGACCTTTTTGTCTGTGTGGCTCGTAGGGCATGGCTGGCAGTCCCAGCCCCGCGGGCCCTGTTCTCCAGAGCAGATCAAGGAAGAGGGAAAAATGGTGAAGAAGTGAAGGGAGCTAAGAGGTGCAGTCTGAAGGGATCCTCTGTGGGGAGGAGTTTGGCTCAACAGCGGGCACCCTGCCGTGAAGGCAGGTCCTTTGTGCTTGTGGGGAAATTCTAAAATTCACAGTCCATTTTGATCCCTTACCCATGTCACATATTGTTCAAAATTCACACAATTTAGCCATGGTGTGGTGGCATAACAACTCCAAGTACACAAAAGGGCTAAAAAAGCTTATGTCCCCTTAAAGCTAGTTTGTAACCATTTTGCCAGCATTGTTAGGGTCTTTGCCAGTTTGAACACCCGCTTGTACCTAAACTGAACAATTACCAGACGGTGTTCTGTTATTTTTACCAAAATATTACCACATAATGTTCTTTCCCCATGGCGTCTCTGTTTTGTGAAGTCCATCTTGCAGCAAATCAGCCACACAAGATGCTGCTTCCTCATTCATAATTCCCAGTTAGGATGGTGTCCTTTCCCCCTTAAAGTATAGCATTGGGCATCATGGACAAATACTTAAATGTTAGTTTCATCAAACCTTTAAGAATGCCCCCAAAATTATGTTTTTTTTACCCTGACTTAATTTTTAAACTGTACACTCTTTTTTTGTGAAATCTACTTAGAACCCACCTCCTTCCTGAGAAGTATGATGGCTGGACATTTGTATCCTGTTGCATATAATGATTTAAACGGATGAACCACTGTTGTGGAGGTCCACAACTCTCATTGGGATGTTTGGTTGTTTCCATGATGTCAGGAAGCAGTGTGCATGTGGCATTCAAAATACATTCACAGATGTGGCCAACATTAACTTAAATATAAAATGATAGCATCGTCGTCTGGGCATCACTGGTTAAATCCAAACTGGTTAAATGCAGACAATTCTTGTCCATTAAACTTTGAAATTTGAAGAAAGGTATCCAAAAACATTGACAAAAATCTTACATTTATTCTATAATTTTAAAAAGTTTAATTATGAGACAAAGAGGAAGCTTTTCAGCAACACACTCCTGATGGCTCCAGCCTAACAACAAGGATGAATATGTGGAAAAGCACCTCCTGTCCACTGTTAGGTAGGGTGGAGTATCTATGATGCTGAGGGCCTATGTCTCTTCCAACACATTCTCTTTCCTAAAATGCTTGATTAAAATGTTCATAATTTTTCTTCTATCTTTTGAACAGTACAGTATAGTTCTTCTAAAAATATGCTGTTGCTTTCATGCTTTAGTATCACTTATGGAATGTTAATTTTGTTTTTTATATACACTTTAGTGAAACAATTACCCAAAGAAAAACATTCAAAAAGATGTACTGTAATTGTAATTTAGCTGCACTGGTCTTCCCTAATTAGTTTTCTAGTGGCTAATCTGGGTTTGTTTAAACAGCTAAATGGTTTTAAACACCGTATTCATATCTCGCGTAGGAAAAGACAATTGTTAAGCATGATAGGGATTGGGATCCCTGGGATAAAACTGCTGTTTTGCTTGAACAATCATAACATCAGTTAAATAAGCTCTGCAGCTATTTGACAACCTAATCTACAGCTTTTCATCACGAGGCTCTCTACCCCCCCACCCTCGCTGTGACTTTTTATTTTCTTCCCACAGCCGCCTTCATCTGCTCAGTTACATTAATAAATGAGATTTCAACAGACGAAGCATCTGCAGTTAAAGTACAAAAAAAGAAAAATCCAACTAAAGCCATCTCCCTGACGACGCATGTTTTACAGCTCGCAGAGAGGCTGCTGAATTAAGGAGTGATGCAAACACGGTAAATTGAATCAGTTTGGCTGCTCTAAATAGATGGGATGCGCTGGGTCTGAATGCTTGAATGAATAAGAAAAAAATATTGAGAGTTTTAATGATGTTTTTTTTTTCTTTTTCAGCTCATTTCTTTTCCCACTTCTGAATAAAAGTTTAAGGAAGACTAATCTTAAAAAAACAACATCAATTTCTGAAATTAAATCAGTGCCCTTCAAGCATGGAGTGAATTGGGACAATAGACAACATTTTAAGGGATGAATGGAAAACATATTTGACTGAGAAGAGGCCATGTGGGGGAAAAAGGGCACAAACCTCACAAAATGCATTGCCCTCCACACACTTGTGCATGAAGAGCATTGCTAAAGTATTGTCATTTTTTGCATTCTTACATTTTAACCTGGAAAGACTCACACAGACAGAAGAGGCAATTAGAAAGATTTATTGACATACATCAAACCCCAGCAGAAGACGTGAAAGCTGCTAATGTCGGTGACCTAGGATGATCATTTTAGGATTAGGATCAGTGAAGTCTTCCCCCTGGGGTCTGGACACTGGTGGTGGGGGCCAGAGGAGGGAAGGGATCCAGGAGGAGCCTGAGAGCATCGAAGCTTGGCTGAAGATCAGGAGAGTTCATGTATGGAGGGCTTCATAAGAAAAGCATTGAAGGATGACCGGTTGAGGTGAGAAGAGGATTTGGAGCAGATTGGCTGGATCACAGGTGCATAACGAGACGGTCAGGGAACAAGTGAGTTATCCAGTCTGCATTCACGTCTAAACTCCATGTTACAACCAACTTCATATAACTTCAATGTATTTTATTATTATGTTTGGATTGATCGAAAGTCAGGGAAGGATATACTTGGAAAGGCCGTCTGTGCCCTGTTGTCCATCTAAATACAATTTGATTAAAGTCAAAAAAGCTACACAAATCTTAAAAAGATTACAATACAGTTTTAATATCTACAATATAGCTGTGAATTAGAATTTAAAGATCTGCTGTTTAATGGCTGTTTTAAGGTTTTAAAATGATTTTTTTTTCCTGTGGTGGAGTTTTGAAAATTAATAGAAAACTACATAAAAAATATTTCAAAGAAAAAATATTCTTGTTTGATGGGTGTTATTCGTTGGGAGAAACACTATGTAAATATTTCAGGAAAACGTGAAGGTCTGAGCCTAATCTTCTTTTACTCAAGTCTTACTCTGACTGGACTATTGTTACAGTTGGAAGAGGCTTTGATATAAACCATTCCATTGTAGCACTGGCTGTATGTTCAGGGTTGTAGTTGCTTGAAGGACAACCTTGCAACATACTCTTTTGTGACCTATAATAAGTTTTCTTTCAGGATTGTCCTATATTTGTCTCCATCTATCACCCCATCAACTCTAACATTCTTCCTGGTCCTTGCAGAGGAAATAAATATTCCCACAGCATGATGGCAGCACCACCATGTGTCCCAGTGAGTTGTTCAGGTTGGTTTCAGTCTTATCTGACCTGGACACCTTCTTCAATGTGTTTGCTGTGTCCCGTTAGCAAACTTGAAATATGACTCCTTTTAGCTTTCTTTCAAGAATAGCTTTTAATTGCATCTCTTCCACAAAGGCCACATTTTTTGAGAGTAGTTATCTTGTCAACAGATTGTCCCACCTGAGCTATTGATATCTGCAGCTCCTCCAGAGAAGCCATGGGTTTGGCTGGTCAGGGTTGATGAACACTCATATATTGTAGGTTGGCAGCTGTTCTGCATCTTCAACTTATTCGTACATCATCAAATCAGCACAAAACCGCTTCTCTGTCTTGGCTGAAGCAAAGTTTTCCCTACCACATGATGCTGCCACCACTATGTTTCACAGTGGGTCCATTGCATTGAGTATAATGTGCAATGATAGTTTTTTCAAGTAAGTCTGGGTATGTTGTTTGTTAGAAAATTTAGAACATTTAAAACTGTATTCATCATATTTTCCCTTCCACTGTAGAGTTATGCACCACTTTGCATTGATCTATTACCTAAAATTCAATAAACGACACAGAAGTTTGTGAAGAAACTTGAAGGTTTATTGATACTTTTGCAAGGCATTGCACATGTGACCACAGAGGTAAGAAAATCTGCAAGCCAAACACTGGGGGACGTTTTTCACTAACAAGTCTGTCATTGGTGTTGAAGTATTGATCAAGAGTGGCCTTCCTATTGTGCGGACGCTCTGCAGCACTTAAAGATGAACACAAAGCTTTGAGCGGTGCGGACACATTGACAGGCCGTGATTAAATCAGCAAAGGTGGCAGCATTGCTCATGACAATGGTAAGACAGAGGGCACTTATCAAAGAAAAGAAAAAAAAAAGCTGGGGTAGCTTACTGCTCCTACAAGCAGACACTCATAGATGCTGATGGGGGGAATTAATTTGAGCTCAGAAACAAAACATTTGTCATTAAGCTGAGCGGTCACCTAATGCAGAGTCCTGCTTATGAATAATTGTTTCCAAGCGTTATGTTTTGCCTGTCAGTCAGAGGTGCTCGCCGTTGGCTGTAATACATCTGAATTAGGGGCCCGGCGGCACTCTGTCACGCACGCCCCGTCGTAAGGCGTTAAATACATAAATCGGGTTTAAATGAACACACACGCCAACTTGTCTTGCCTGGTTTGCAGGGTAATTCATCTTCCAATGCCATGATTCTGTTATGCAGTCAAATTGACAAGTAATCCATCGCGCGCGTCCTTGTTGTCGACATTAAGGTCATTTCGGATTGTTGCATTGAGTGAAAAGAATTTGCAGCACTTCACAGCAGGAGTGGTGGGGTACAAAAAGCAATGTGAGCCATTTAATATACAGTATGGTTGATGTGGCGATCCAGCGGTGAGTACTGATGGGAAAACATGCTCTTTTTTATGATGGGCTTTAACGGTCACTTTCCAGCTAGACAGCGATAACAACAGGCTGTTGGTTTCAGTTGTTGCACATAAGATGATATGTGTGTTTTAAGCTATGATTAATTAAAAAAATATATTGTTGGTATGGCAACCAAAAGGCATACGGTGCCACCAGAAAGTATTTTTAACCCCTTACTTTTTCCACGTTCTGTTGTTCCAAAACAGATCTGAGTGTTTTTTCCACAAAGCTCTACCTGCATAATGATAACGAAAAAAGTAATTTTGAGAAGTATTACACTTATTGAAGCAGCTTTGGTAGCAATGACAGCCTCAGGGATTCTTGAATGTGTTTCAACAATCTCGACACGCCTGCACTGTGGTTTATTTCCTCCTATTCTTCTCTGTGGATCATCTTAAGCTCGGTCAGGATGGATATCCAGCACTGGCATGCAACCATTTTTAGGCCTTTCTAGAGATGCTCAGTTGGATTTAACTCTGGACATTTACCAGTTCCTACTGAAATCAGCCTACAGCATCAAGCTATTGCTACACAGTAGGGATGGCGTTAATCAGCTTATAAACTATGCCTGTTGTTTTTGTTTTGTTTGTTTTCAGACATGACGCTTGTAGTTCAGGGAAAAAACTTTTATTTTGGTTTCATCAGACCAGACCTTTTTCACCTCCTGGTCTGACAATCTCTGAGGGGCTTTTTGTGTGCCTTTTAGTGAGGAGGGTTTTCTATTTCTACCATAAAGACCTAGACCTTCTTAACGGTTCTTCTACCTCTACTAGGGAACACCAAAGCTCTGCCTTAATCTGTCTTTAATTACTATTATTTAAAAGACCTTAACACTAAATTATTGTTTAAGATGCAATAGAACCTATAATAATTAAAAAAATAAAATGGGAACCATTTCTGATTAGTTTTATCTTAACTAAAGTGCTCTTTGGTCTCTATATACCTACCACCCAGTGTTTGACTTTACGACATGTTAATGGATTAAGTTTAATAAAAATGTTAGATAGAAATTGAAGTGAAAAATTATACACATCGCTGACTTGTACAATATATACCAACAAAACTATTCTATTTTCTTTCAATTCATAGACAGGGATTTTGGAAATTTGTTGCACATCCCTTCCCTTAATGTATTCAGCAGACAGAAAAAGTCACGTACTGTGTTTTGTCACATTGTTTTTCCCTACAGGAGAATTGCTGGGTGAGCCAAAAGAAGAACCTAGGCAGCTCTAGTGCAAATGAGTTAATCCCGATGTCAGTCTTGGGCCATCCGCTCCCACTGAGTGCTCGTTTAACTGAAATATATCCACCCTATTCCTCTCTACTGAATGCATAATAATCTAATCTTACAAACAGTAACTCCCCAATGCAGTAACAAAATTTATGGGCTGTTTGTCAGGCTCTCCGACTGACAGCTGATGTGTACTGTGAGAATCAGAGAAACCCATGGGAGAAGAACAGACGTCTCATAAGATATGATACACCAGTTAGCCACAGAGTCCCTCTCATATCTTGCCGCGCTTCTTCTGATGCCCCACTGAGCCGTTACAAATCCATCCTGAGCATTGTCCGGGACCAGCCTAGATTTTGAAAAAAAAATAAAACTTGAAATTTGTGAGTCTGCATATTTTGCTCTGAACAAGATTTGGCACCTAACACATTTCTGGTTTAGCTTTTTCCACACCTACATTTCTCAGATCAAATTAAATAATGTCAAACATAACCTGAGTAAATACAGCAGTGTTTAAATGATGATTTTATTTATTTAACAAAGAAAGCTATCCAAACCAAGTCATTACTGTCAGACCCCTAGAAACGAGGAATCAGCTAAAAATATTTCGACTGACAGCTAAAAGATCTAAAACCATAAAGAAATTGAAGAACACATGGAAAAAAATTTACTGACATTTTTCTCCATGGGAAGGCCAAAAGAAAACCCAATTACCCAGCCTTTACGACTCCAGAGAAAATCAGTGAGAGCCATAATAAACAACTTGAGAAACAAATGTTAAACATATAGCTGGCTGACCTACCAAAATTACTCTAAGGGTGCATTGATGACTCATCCAGGAGGTCACAATGTCAGGTATGCGGTTCTGTGCAGTGTTAGTGTGGTGTGTGTTCTCACCTCTCTCCATTAGGGTGCGGCAGGTCGACGCCAGCCGCAGGTGTTTTTCATCCATGGCAATCATGAGGAGCATTGAAGGTGGCTGGAGACAAACAGAAGGCGTCAGAGCATTTGCTCACCCAGAGTGGTGCCATACCAGATCCAAGCTCCAAGTTGTTCCTGGTTCCTTGTTCTTCTCGGTTAACTTCCATCCCCACTGAAACCTGGCTTCACGTTACACCTCTAGAAGATCATTCACTCAAGTATAAGCTTCGAGTCCCAAGAGCCTCCCTGTTTCTCCAGTTGACCGCTGCTTCTCTGGCCCCACTGGCATCCTTGGCTACCATCACTACCTTTCCACCCAAACCTCCAGCGACACTTCCCCCATCACTGACCGCAACCTGTGTCACCTCCGGCCATCCACTATCATCTCGATAAGTTAGCCTCTGCTGCACCATCTTGGCTTCCTCCTTGTTGCCGGTGCTCAATCCTGTCCACTCTATTTCTTACAGTCTGTCACCAGTCCCACTTCTTCTGTCAACCACCTGCCCAAAACATTCAATAAACTATCATTTCACTGTTGTCTCTCTGCTTTCTGCTTCAGGGTCAGTGATGGAAAACGTAAACATGACACACAAAAAAACCCAGAGCAACATCTTATGCACTGCAGGCCACAGTTGGCTTAGTGTTCATGATTCAACAAAAGAAATAAACTAGATTCAAACAGCATATATGAGAGAGTTTCAAGATAAAACCACTGCTGACTATGGAGAACACAAGGGTCTTACCCTCCAATAAAAAAAAAAAAAAAACCTCTTGACCATTTCCAAAAGAGAAATATTTTGTTGAATGAAAGTGTGTAAGGTTACATCTGGTATTAAATAAATAAAGCATTTCAGACAAAGATCATACAGTAAAACGTAGTGGTGACAATGGAAAGGTCTGGGACTGCTTTGCTGCTTAAAGGGTAACTCACCCCAGAAAAATACATTGGTGGTTCTAAGATACATAGCTAAGTGGAGGGGCTCAGTGCTGTGGTCACGGGTAAATGACATGTTGAAACATGGAGTGGCCAGTGACTAATCCTGACTAGGTACCAACCCTGACCACCTGGCCCTCAGTTTATGTCCTTATACTCAAATCACTTTGGATTATACAGCAGGACAACAATCTAAAGCAAATAGCATGTTCACTTCACAACTTAAGATGGAGGTTTTGGAATGGCTTACCCAAAGTTTCTCCAAAACTACAAATGTCACTGACATAAAACAATATTGCAAAGAGGCTAAAACTACCCCACAGTGATGCAAAACACTCACTGTCAGTCATCAAGCATGATGTTTGCCACCAAAAAGGGAAAAAAAAATCTATTATGTTTAGGCAATATTTTTTCACATAGGGTCAGGTTGGCTTGGACAAATGAAATCTGAAATTAAATTTTCATTTGAAAACTGCTAATAGTTGTTATTCAGGTTACCTTTGCTTGTGTTAATGTTTGCTTGATGATCTGAAACATTTGTCAGACATAAAAGGTAAATAATGTTTCACAGCACAATATACCGATGTTGCTACTTTGTTTTCATACTGTGGACAAAATAATGAGAATTGAGCACATTAGTGTAAACATTCCCATGCCCTAATGATGTACATAGGTTAACATTTTGAAGATTAATCATAAAGACCCTGAATTATTTTTTTAAGAGTTCTGTAAAGTGGTAAGAGAATGGCACTGTCTGCATATCTCATTATCTCATTAGGTGGAAGCAGTCTAATGGAACCAAGCCATTGGTTAGAAGCATTGATTGAACTCTTGGAAGTGATTTAGGACTCAAATGCAACATTACTTGGGTGCTCTCTTGGTTTTAGTGTGTCAGTTGCAGCTGCGTGTTTAGCTTCCACCAACATTAATATTTACCTCACCAATAAAAGTCATTGTTCTGCGGCTCTGTGTAAATTACAGGTCTGCTTGTGTCATGGATGACAGACGAAAAAATAAAGCATCTCTCACAAGGATGGAGAGCTCCAGTGGCTTTTATTAGGTCTGTGAAAAAGACAGACCTCGTCACAGACGGGTGTATAAATCTAGCTGAACACAAAGCTGCAATTTAAGTTTTTCCAAAGCTGTCTTTTCTACTTGGTCAAAACAAATATCATCAGAAAAGTGATAATTTATCCCAAATACTGACATCCTTGGCTGACATACTGTCTCTGAGATGTGAAGTCCAAGTGCAATGTAAGTTTATCACTGGAAATTATTGGAATTGATTTCCTTTGGCCAAAGATTTTGATATATGCCCAGAATTAGTCCCACACTCATGTTGCTTTCTCACAGTTTATGACATATACTCACTGGTCACTTCATTAGGTACACTTTGCTGATACCAGGACCCACCATTTGCTTTAGAACGGCTTTGATTCTTTGTGATCTCGATTCAACAACATACTGGAGACATTCCTCATAGATTTTGATTCATATTAACATGATGCACAGTGACACACAGTGTTGCAGATTTGCTGGTTGCTCATCCAAGATGCAAATTTCCTGTTCCACCAAATTCAAAAGGTACATTATAGAGTTATGATCATGTAAGTGGATCCCACTGGAGTGCAGTGAAGTCCCTGCGATGCTCAAAGTACCAGTTATCAAGGATTTGAAGCCTGATGAGCTCAATTGGTACTAAAGGGCCCAAAGCGTGCCAAGAAAATATCCCCCACTCCATTGCACCACCTTGACCAACTTACATTTATGTTTTTATGATGTTGATGTCAAATCCTGATTTTACTTTGCCACAGCTCAAGTTGATACTCTTGGGACAGGCAACATGCTTCCAATTTGTTGTGAAATGAAGCACATTTCATGTGACATCAAATCCCGCACTTCGGAGGAGTCAGACACACAAAAAAGAATATGGCTCTGTAAACAACTCCTGCCGTCAGACTGTTTGGTGGCTAACACTCTTAAGAGCTGTTGCCATCAATAGCCTGTTCTGGCTCAGCTCACTTTAGAACAACGCGTGTCACTCTGGTCTTCGGACTACAGAGGGATAGCTGTAGATAAGTCATATTGCATTGCTTCCTTTTTTACTGGTTTCCCGTGCTGAAATTGTTTGCAATTGCTTATTCTACCAACTTGATCGATAATGTTTTTTGGGTGTTTAGCACCGGCGTTACCGCTAACACTAGCAGGGCTTACCGTTGTCTTTGAATTAAAGCCAAAAAATAAAGATGTGTTTTAAGATGGGATTTGAAAAAGAAGGTATCGTTTTTTGGGACCAAACCTCTCTTTAAACTTTCAACACCCCTCTCAGGTATATATTATGTGTTAAAGAGTTAAAGTGTTAAAGAGGTTAAGGTTGGGTTAAAAGCAGGCAATGTAATAATTTCTACAAAGCAAATAACATTTATTCTAACCTGAATAAAATGGCTATGACCAGAAATACAAGCACACTTCTTTTTGTGTGAAAATAGGCGTTAAGTACATGTTGTGTTGTTGGAAACCAAACACAGATATTTCTGTGTACATCACTATGATTTAAAGTTACAAATTACACAACTAAAAAACAACAACATCTTTTTAGGATTATGTCCATCTTCGCAGACATAATCCTAACATCAAACAAAAGATTTGTCCGTGAATTAATAGGTTTATTTGCATTAAAAGAGAGAGTAAATTATATTCTTAGTGAAAAAGAAAGACAATGAGACATTTTTGGCCCCATTATATTAAATGGTGATTTAATGAGAAACAAATGACAAAAAGTGTATTTGTCTGACTGGAGAAAGGGAACGAAATCTCAACTAAAAACATGAAAAATATGAGCAATGCAAAAAGCTGGAAACGAAGAATCAGTGATACGGCTGAAGTTAATTAGTCAAATTTCAAAAGTTGCAACTGTCATGCAAATTAGCTTTACCTTGACTGTGTCAAGCTATTCCTTCAAAACTTTTTGCTCTGCTTTTTTCTCAAACTCAAATGTCTCAGATCTACAAACAAATTTTAATGTCTTACAGTTATACCCTGAGCGTATACAAAGAGCAGCTTCCTGATGCTGGTTTCATTTAGCAACGGATGGGAGCTATCAAATCCAGCATGGTCTCATAAGTAATTCGAAAGCTGACATATTCAACTTCCAACACAGGCCTGATTAGTGACTGACTTGTAGAATGAAGATCCTGTCTTACAACATGAATTATTTAAAATATGTCAAAAAGGAACATTTCATGCTCGGTTCTTAAAAAAAAAAAAAAAAAAGAGAGAGGAAATACAGTGAGACAGTTGCATTTAATAAACAAACACAACATTTTAGAAAAAGAACATCATTGCTTAAAAAGTCAAAGTAAAAAGCAAAAGCAGAATAAATCTGTAATCTGGGCAGACCTTTTACAGCACTGTACAATTTGTGCATGGCACATATTTTGAATTTCTTTAGGCCACTTGAAATAAGAAATATCTTAACACTTGACTCAGGGAGGAAATGTATATTTCATTCATGTCCATGTGAAGTAAATGCACTCGGATGTTAAACATGTGGCGCATGGATTCAGCTTTAGCTCTAAACCGCGTGTTAGGTTGAGGTACATAATGGCGGAATGTAAGAAAATCAACACCCTGCACCGGATTGTACATCTGGGCGAAAAAGAAACGTGAGGCGACGGTCAGAGTTCTGAAAAATAACTGAGAGCGGAGTCTCCAATGTGTTGCTGCTTCTTAACAAGTGTAAGATGACAATGGGTAGTGAGCAGTGGCTGCTGCCAAATAACCGAGGGCGAAATAAAGATGAGCTCTTGCCATCTGGGGAGCTCGAGGCAATGCAGAAAAGAACTTACTAACTCTTGGCCACACATCCTTCTTTATATATTTTTTCCTTGGCCTTTTAACCCTCCTAACAAAACCATCTTAGCTTCTGCTATTTCTCTCAGGTCTACACACATTTAGCGTTTAGAACCCCCCACCCACCCACCCCCAAAACACCCTCCCTCTTTTTTTGCTTTCCCTCTGAAGGATTTATCACTCTTAATTATCTTAACCATCCTGCTTCATACTCTGCTTGTATCTAGCATATTTAATCTAGGATTCAGCAGGGCTATTAGTTACACTCAACATGCAGAGACTAATTGATTTAAGGAAGCAGGATTTGCTTGTTGGTGCTGATGGGTTTAAATGCTAATACCAGAGGAAGGAGACCAGAGGAGGATGGATACCAGGGAAATGCAGCACTTTGCAAAAGTATTCATACTACTTAACCCTTTCCATATGTTTTATATGCACTTAAAAGTATTTTAGTTGGAAGTTACATGCTTGACCAAGACAAAGTATTTTATGACTACTAATTGTTTTTTTTTTTGGGGGGGGGGGATACAACTAAAATGTATTTGTATTCAGCCACCTTCTGAGTTATGCATTCTCATAGATTCTCTGGAGTTTGACTAGGCCAGCCTTCTAAAATATTCTATTGTAGCTTTAGCTGTATGTTTAGGAGTAGGAGTTGTGTCCTGCTAAACATTAAACTTCATTATTGTCTTAACTCTTTTTGCAGCCTCTAACAGGACTTTTTCCATTGTCCTATATTTAGGCTCCCATCAATTCTGACCAGCTTTCCTGTCCCTGCTAAGGAACAGCATTACGACAGCATAATGTTGTGCCCACCATTTCTCTGAGGATGGAAGTTCTGGATGACAAGCGGTGTTAGGTTTTTGCCACACACAGCATTTTGCAAAAGTTGAAAAGTTTGGTTTTGGTTTGACCAGGACTGAACTCATGTGGCACTCTATATCACATGACCCACTCTAGGATACGGCGGTCTGAGTAACAACAAAACAAAACAGATATAAGATTTACATAGTAATGACCTATTTGAAGGGTTTCAGTCAGGCTTCAGAGCCCATCATAGCACAGAAACAGCTCTGAAGGTCACTAATGATATTCTCATAGTCTCAGACAATGGATTTATGTCAGTACTTGTCCTGCTAGATCTCAGTGCGGCATTTGATATAGCAGATGACAATATTCTCCTAGAAAGACTTGAACATACTTTAGGGATTAAGAGAAAAGCCATCCATCCATCCATTTTCTGACCCGCTTAATCCTTCGTAGGGTCGCGGGGGTTGCTGGTGCCTATCTCCAGCGTTCACTGAGCGAGAGGCGGGGTACACCCTGAACAGGTCGCCAGTCTGTCGCAGGGCAACACAGAGACAGACAGGACAAACAACCATTCACGCACACACTCACACCTAAGGACAGTTTAGAGAAGCCAATTAACCTAACAGTCATGTTTTTGGACTGTGGGAGGAAGCCGGAGTACCCGGAGAGAACCCACGCATGCACAGGGAGAACATGCAAACTCCATGCAGAAAGGCCCAGGGTTGGATTTGAACCCAGAACCTTCTTGCTGCAAGGCACAGTGTAAGAGAAAAGCATTAGGCTTTAAATCTTATCTTTCTGACAGATTCCAGTGTATTCGTGTTAATAATAATTCTTCTTCAAACTCTATGGTCACTTGTGGAGTACCACAGGGTTCAGTCCTTGAGCCAATTGTCTTTGTCTATTGGTAAAATTATCAGACAGCATGGGTTTAATTTCCACTGTTATGCTGATGACACTCAGCATAACAGTGGAACTGCTTTTCAAAAGACAGAAGTTGTCATCGTTGGACCAGAGTCTTTAAAATATAAACTTCTTAACCAATCACTTAATCTGGATGGCATTAAATTAGCCTCTGGTAATAAAGTAAGAAGAAACCTTGATGTTATTTTTAACCAGGATATGTCATTTAAATCCCATATTATTATTTTTTCCAGGGTTTTCTGTTTCACCTCAGGAATATTACCAAAATTAGAAATAATCTGTCCAGGTCCATGCATTTGCCACTTCAAGGCTGGACTATTGTAGTTATTTAACATCAGGAAGTCCACAAAATGCAGTTCAGATAGAGATATGTAATCCTCCAGCTGATCCAAAATGCTGCTCACATATAAAGCCAATAATAATCAAGCTTCATCATACATAAGAGAGCTGATTACCCTATATGTTCCTAACAGAGCACTTAGCTCTCAGACTACAGCTCCACTGGTGGTTCCTAGAGTCTCTAAATGTAGAATGGGAGGCATATTGTTATGAAGCTCTTCTCCTGTGGAACCAACTTCCAGTTTTTACTTTGAAGACTAGGCTTAAAACTTTCCTTTTTTATAAAGCTTATAGTTAGAGTGTCTTGGGTTATCCTGAGCTATCTCTTCAGTTATGCTGCTATAGGTTTAGTCTGTTGGAGGACATCAGGATCTATTGACATTTTTGTGACTCTACTGTTCTCCAGTTTGCATTGTTTGTTGTTATTTCAACCTTTGACTTTTTGTTTTCCCTGTCTTTTTGTCTCTTCATAGTAGGTACACCCGGTCTGGCAATCTGTTAGCTGTGACACCATCCAGGGTGTCAAGTCTGCTCTGTCTTCTCTAACCCCCAGTCAGACCCCTGTCTTCTCTAACCCCCTGTTTGGCGCCCTGGCCGTGGATAGCTCTGCCGCGGACGGCTCATCCAAAACGGGGACAATCCCCCGAAATCAGGGACGTCTGGTCACCCTACTTTTGAGAAAAACAAGCCCCAAGTCACTTATAATAAGTGGACTATGCAACACTGAAGCTAACATAAACAGCCCTCAAAGATTGTATGATGTTTTCATTCCGCTGAGAAAAACAAACAAATGTATCCTACCTGCATAGATGCTGAATCCGCTGGTATCTGGTCTGGACATTCAATTGTTGGCTCCTTACCATCAACAAAATGTAAACTCCAGCAGATACAAGGAAACTATTCAAGCTTTCCTGCTTAACCTTTGTCCAAATCAAATATGGCCATCCATTTTGGCCACAGCACATGCACACTGGCACTGAACTGGCATACTGGCATAACTCCCATATTCCACTCCCTACCCCCTTCTGTTAAAACCTGTCTGTCAGACAACCATGGCAGAAAGCTACATGCACTGCTGCAGGCAGAGGGCACTAAATATCCACAACTGGAGTAGTGCAGTAGTGAATCTGATGCCGCCTTAGACGAGAAGCCACCCTGGTCGACTGCTCATGTCGCCCATATCAAAAACCGCCACTGACCCCAGTCGGGCGCAGCAGATAGCCGTTCACACTGAGCCTGGCTCTGCTGGAGGTTTTCCTCCCTGTTAAAGGGGAGTATTCCTCTCCACTATTTCTTCATGCATGCTCAGTATGAGAGATTGCTGTAAAGCCATCAACAATGCAGACAACTGTCCACTGTGGATGCTCTTTCATGAAGAGTGAATACTGCTTGTCAAGACTTGATGCAATCTGCTGGGATTCCTTAGATAGGAAACTTTTTTTTACCAATCAGTCTGTATGATTTGATTAAATTTGACTTTGTAAAGTTCTTTGAGATGACATGTGAATTGGATTATTGAACTTTATAAAAATAATTAATTGACCTGAATTGACTAACACCTGATCAGACATATTATTGGTTCTCTGATGTAGGATTTAATCTGGAGGGGTGAATGTGGCCTTGTCTTTACAAGCAACTCCATGATTTCTCCAGATGTCTGCTGGTCCAAAGTGGCCTGTTAGCAGATTCCAAAACATGGAGGGAGACTGTTTAATTTTGCGACAGTGCAGTGTTGCCAGTGGCCTTCTGGAGTACTAAACCTGGAAGTTACAGATCTACTGGCCCTAGTGGCTAAAATTTACACAATGTTGCTGTAAGGTAACCTGGCCAGCCAGACTGACTTATGACCTGAACACGGCATATCAGTTTGCAAAGCCACCGGCAGGGCTTGATTTCTTAGGTGGGACTAAAAGTGTCATGGTAGAACCAATCAGAACTACGGATGTGATGCAAACTCCAAACAACACGTTCCGTTTTAGCTCTTAGAGCTTTCAGTTGTTGAGTTTTTAAAGATAGATCTAGCTCATTAGGGACATAGCAATTTTATTTTATTTTGCGATATCAGAGTATAGGGGACTTATTACAAACAGTGTAAAAGTAACAATGCAACAAAAGAATGAAAACCAAGTGTCTGTTTTCTTTCACTTCACCATTGTTCCAGTGTGTTGGTCACATAAAATCCAAATGAAATGGATTAAAATTTGTGACTGCCGTGCGACAAATTGTGAAATAACTGCCTTTCTTATAATTACAAACAGTGGCAGTTATTATGTAGATTTATTCAGAATCTCCTAAGTAAATATTTTTTCTAGCCTGGCATATGTAACACAGTGATTCACAGCTTAAACCAGTCACAGAGCAGCTCAGGGCCAGTTGATTCTTGATCAATGATGGGTCTTGATTTGCTCATTAGGCCCAGATGTGAAGCCTAATTAGGCTCACCAGTCTCAATTGGTGTTGTATCAAAACACACACACACACACACACACACACACACACACACACACACACACACACACACACACACACACACACACACACACATAACACACCCACAGCCCGAGTCCTAGCACAACTCAGACAGCCTGAGCCTCCTGAGTGATCAATGTCTCTGTCATCCCGAGCTATGTCCGGGGCCGAGTGTAGGGCCAGTGAGCTGCTGCGGCCCAGGCTCGGGGCTGACATTAGCGGACACGGGGTGAGTGATGTTAGCCTCCTGCTCCCCTTGGGGGCAGAGGAGGCAGGGGATCAGGCTCAGCCCAAAGCAGCAGGCCTGGAGAAAGGTCACTGCTCAGGCTGGTGTGATTAATAAGACAAGAAGCCGAGTGTCCGCAGTGCCATTATCAATATCGGTGGCTACCAGCTGCCCCAGCCGCATATACAGCAGTCATCACGCCTCCTCTGCTCATGAAGGGGGGGGAATCAGCAAATAGGGATGCAGTGGCTCGTATACATAAGCATAGTTAAGTCTTCCTGGCCTGCGCTTGGTTTTGGTCCCATTTACTCACTGATGTGAGAGGTCAGCTATCAATTAAATCCTGTTTATTCACAACAACTGCTCTGACTCGACCCGATTCTGGTAATGAGTCACGGCGCGGAAATCCGAGAGGTGAAAGTCTGGGACTGAAATGTCAGCGCAGCCTCCGCGACAAACATGACATTTAAACAGACATCTGTTTCTCTGTTCTGTTTTTGCCAACCGACCAGAAATATTTATCCTAAACACAGTCATGACATGGAAATTAGGGAAGCAGAAAAACAAAACAGAAATATATTCTCTTGAGAGTGACGAGAAAAGACGGTGTGTCATTAAAATGGTTCTGAAATCCTGTTTCCCTGCAGGGTTTCTTCAGGCACAGGCAGAGTCCAAACAAACTGTGTTGAATCTTAAACCAAGAATAATCAAATCCCTCCTGCTCCTCATACATCCGTGTCACAAACTTTAATATACTTTATCTGAATTTGAGGTAACAGATCAGTATCAACTGATTGTGAAGTTAAAGGGAAACTATGCAATGTTTTCAAATTCTTTTCATGACTAAAAATTTGACTAATGTGCCATGCATTTGTATTTCTCATTCTTTAGTCTAATGGGCTCGGCACATGGGTAGCAACGTCGCTCCCTCTCCATTCATTTCCTATGGAACTTATGCGATGAGGCGACAGTCGTTTGCCATCCTCCAGCCAAGTGACCGGCAAAATTTGTGCGTGTGAAATTTTGAGCTCGTACATGTGAACGTGTACACGCGGGCTTGCGACGCCACACAAAAAAGTTTAACAATGTTCAACTCTTGTCGCTGTCGCATGGCACTACGGCCATTTATCTGGATCAGCCGTCAGGTCCGTCCTAAAAATTATGATTTTCTTCATAGTCTTTCCTTGCCTGTAATCTAGGATGAACATGGTTATATATTTCTTTTGTAGATGACATAAAAGCAAGATTTCAGTTACTTCCAGCAAAATCTTTTGACTCTTCATCCTTGTCGGTCACGGGCTGCTTTGAAAATATCAAAAGCCCTCCAATTTCATAACCAATAAAATTCCTGGGAAACAAGCGATCCAACAGCGCAATGTTAAAGGCTGCCATCACTGTTGCATCCCGTGTGTTGGGTCTTCACCGCAGTGGCGATGAAAGCCATCAGTCGCTGTCGTTTGTCACTCCCCGTGTGTCGAGCCCATAACACCTCTAACTAAAACTCCTATGGATCCACTAGACCTCAGCAGTAATCTACGAAGTAGATAGAGCTACTCTGGAAAAGCTGCAAAAATCCACAGCAAAGATAGGAAAACCTATTGACAGAGTGACTATCAGTCATTCTCTCCTGAAACCCAGCCTTTAATGGAGAGTTGTTATGAGAGCAACAATAACTAGACAGATTAGCAGCTTGCTTTGTTCATGTATGGGGCAAAGCAACACATCTCCTGGCCTAAATATACAAGACTATGTAAAACAGAAATTAATTAAACTTTTATTTCAATTTCATTTAACTGGAAAGGTGACATGTGCATTAATAAGCAAATAAACATGCTGTGCATTTGCTAGACGTAGTTATGCAGGTTAATTTTCAATCATAGGCCCACTTGTCATATAACTGCTGTTGTATTTTTTTGGCACCGTTGTATTTTTTTTTTCATCTCAGTGGAATCTACTGGGCCATTGTTAGTTCAATATACTTTTCTGTAAGTCAGGTTGTTGGCAGCTGTGCCAGGCAGCAGGAGACTGAGGCCTAAGGGATTCCCACAGTGTCTAGGAACATCCTGGATGGCTTGATGCAGCACCTGTTCTTAGGATGTAAAAGACATATGCACAAACACATGCAGCAAACACTTAAGAATCTAGATTCTGAGATAATGTGAAATTCCACAACACTGTTAAGAGTATCTTGGCATCAACAGGGTCCAGCATCCAGGGCTTACTGAATGCTTGAAACCAGCTATCTACAGATGATGCATGGAAATAACCATTTTCCTCTCACTGCCAAACGTTAAATCAGACTAAATGCATAGTTTGGCCACAATGGCTGTCATTACATTTGAAGGACCAAGGCCAAAATTGGAAGCCCATTGGCCATTTAAACTGTGAAGTACGGGGGTAGCGACATCATGGTTTAGGGACACTTGGCAAACTAGCTGGCATTATTATTATATCAAAATAAAAAATAAATTTTTCAAGACATCAGCCAGGAAGTTAAAGCTTGGACAAAGATGGGTTTTCAAATTGGACAACGACCTTGAGAATCCCACCAAATTTGTTACAAGAGGCTTGAGTACCACAAAGTGTTGTTTTGGATTGGCCATCATATAGTCCTGATTTCTGTCCAATCATTTGTGGGCAGAGTGGGCTGACTGAGTTACACCTGTTCTGTCTGTAGGAATGGGCCAGGATTCAAGCGAACTATTATTAAAAGCTTGTGAAAGGAGATCCAAAAGGTTTTATCTAGGCCATACAATGTAACAAGCAAGTTTATCATATACTAATGAAATGTATGTCTACAACTTTATAAAAGCTGTTCTTGACTATGTTAATCCCACACTTTAATTCTGGTATTTGAAAATCACTGAACTGCATTTATTACCTTTTGATAAATCAGAACATGTAAAAAAAGTCTCCCATACTTTTTCCTATATATTTTTTTACTGTTTGATAAAAGATTATTCCTCCATACATTTATTATTATTATTATTATTATTATTATTATTATTATTATTATTATTATTATTATTATTATTATTATGGTTAATATTTTTTCATGTATTTGTAATTTTACAGATTTATTGATTTGAGGTTGCTAAACCCTATATGTATTGAAGGCACTGGCGGTTCTAGACCAAATTTAGCAGAGGGGCTAGGGTGAGGCTAGTGTTTTCTCATGGGGGCACAGAACCAGATGTGGGGAATCCAAGTTCGGAAAGTAAAAAGGTGGTCCAGAGATTAGTTCCAACCATTTGCATTTCCACCTCCACAGCATAGACAGGGACTAAAATCACCTGGTTAAGTGAACAGGATGAAGCAAAACCTTGCAAAGTTTTTACTTTCTGAGGCCGGATTTATCCTGCTCTGCACAGAAGTAAAGGATACAGCAAAAAAGGGCAATAATTCATCTTTTAATATATTAAAGCCTCATCTATTGGTTGTCCCACATGCCAATCATTGTGACATGCTCACGTAACGGCAGTGTAAGTGCAGGTTCCTGGTTACTTTCTGCTAGCTGGCTGCGCATGCACACTTCAAGTATTTATGTGTCCAGTTAGCTTAGCGGTTAGCTGCGGCTCTGGAACTTCAGGTTGCAGACCCCTAATCTAGCAGATGTAAACTGTGAAAATACAGCTGAAGCTAAAAGTGCAACACCTCAATTTTTAAATCATTATTAAAGTAAAACTGTCAAGGTAAAAAAATAAGTTAGTCCAAGTGACCAAATCAGTTACCGTTTCTGTGCCAGCGCATATAATTGTAGGAAATTAATTTATTACTCCGTCTTCAGTACAAGGGCCATAGCAGGGGCCAGGACCAGTTCTACAGGGGCACTGGCCCCTGTTTTTTCCCCTGTCTAGAACTGCCCATGATTGAAGGCTTCTGACATTTCACATCATCCAATTGCTAAAGATATGACAAATCATGCTGCGTTGTGGCTGAAATAGGCAGCTGGACTTCAGAAGAGAAAGTTGTGCTTTTATTTTTATTATTGTTACCTCCCTGATGTATTCACTGATTTGAGAAATACATTAGATGTATGTGTAGAGGGAGCTGAAGCAGCTCACCAAAAATAGACCCCCCCCTCCCCAAAAAAAACAAAAAATAAATCAAGAACATTAAAGAAGACTTCAAAGTGTTTGGAGACAGAGCTGCAGGAAAGCAGGGGTACCAACATTAGACAAAAAAAATATTTATTTCTAATTACTCAGGGATAAAAGTGGGAGAATCAGCAGTTATATTTGTGGAGCAATGCTAAACTTGGGTGTTCTACAAAACTTTTAACAAACCCATTTCATAACAATGATCGTCAGCACTTGATTTGGGCCCTTTCCACAAGGACGGCAGATTCTATTGTTTATTTGGTCCTCAGAGAATAAATGTTTCCCGCTTGGTGGTAATAATTACCTAGGTCTCACCCTAGTGACGTTGCCTTGTTTATTCGATAAACCTTTTTCAGTGAGAATTTATGATCGTCCTCAGCGAATAAACGAGCGTTGCGCTGAGCACACCACTGGTGAATGGCATGATAATTGACTTCATTACAAAAGTAGCTGCTTCTTTATGCAATATCGCACCACTGACAATAAATCAGACTAAACTTTTCATGCTTAATGTTATCCAGTATTACAAAAAATATGTTTATGTACTAAATGCAACAATACTAAGGGATATTCCTATTCTATTTTACTTTCTTTACTGTCAGAGGTTTATACATACGTATATAGTGTTTGGCTTTTTAAACTGTATGCCTTGGATCAGATGTTTTGGGTCTCCTTCCACAAGCTTATCACAACAGTTGGAGTTTTTTAGACCACATTGTGTCTTCTTTTCAGCTCTGCTCACAAATTCGGCATTACGGTATGCTCATGGTTATCATCCATTTGGAGCACCCTTTTGTTCCCAAGCTTTGAATGTTAGCCTGATGTCTTGGAATGGTGATTCAATATTTCAACATAACCTTCTTTCCTCATGATGCCAGCTATCACTGGGAAGTGCACCTGTCCCTCCTGTGGTAAAACACCCACAAAACATCAGAATCAGTTTTAAAAGCTGGGTTTGTGAGAGCATATAAGGAATTTGACTTTGGCTTCACGCACCCAAAGCGTACAGCATTCAAGTAGAAAAATCCAACCTTTAGAGGATATATATCAACTGTTACAGATGGAAGCAGTGTGTTTGACATGTTGCCTTTAAATACATTCAACGTGTACTTCTATCTAACTTCAGTGCTGTGTATCAACCAATCAGAAGGTATGGCATAGGCAAAATGTTTAGCTTCAGTTTTTATCATACAGTGAGAAAAACCTTTAAGCAAGTCCTAGTGCAACCGCTTTACTTATTAAATAACATCTTTAGATGTGCACTCTACAAACACTAGGTACCAGGGAAAACAAACATGGTGGTGGCAGCATCATGATGTGGCACAGGTTTATCTTCCGCAGGGACTGGATAGTTGTTCAGAGTTGATCAAAAGATAAATGTAGCTAAATACTGCAAAATGGTGGAAGAAAATGTATTCCTGTCTGCAAAAGATTTTAGGCCGGAAAGTTTTAGATCAAAGCAGATCCAGGTGTTAAGATGGCCCGGGCCTAAATCCAATTGAGAATTGAAATCTGTCCAATCTAGCCGATCTGAGCAATTAAAGAAAAGATTTAGTCTGTGAGGCAGACACCCTGTCTACTTTTAAAGTTAAGGTTAAAACTTTCCTTTTGACAAAGCTTATAGGTAGAGTAGCTTAGGTTACCCTGAGCTATCTCTGTAGTTATGCTGCTATAGGCTTAGGCTGCTGGGTCTATTTTTCTCACTCTGCTGAGTTCTCCTACTGTTCTCCAATTTGCTTTGTTTGCTGATATTTCAACTTTTTACTTTTTGTTCTCTGTCATTTTTCTCTTCATAGTACAGTAGGTACACCTGGTCAGGCGTACGGTTAGCTGTGACACCATCCAGGGGAGACAGATCATCCCCTATTTCCATATAACATAGAAAGGATTCCTGGATCAATGTGTGCTTCTGTGCTTTTTGTGTCCCTGCTCTGTCTTCTCTAACCCCCAGTCAGTCGAGGCAGCTGATTGTTCACACTGAGCCAGGTTTTGCTAGAGGTTTTCCTTCCTGTTAAAGGGGAGTTTTCCTTTCCACTGTCGCTTCATGCTTGCTCAGTATGAGGGATTGCTGCAAAGCCATCGACAATGCAGACGACTGTCCACTGTGGCTCTACACTCTTTCATGTGGAGTGAATGCTGCTTGTCAAGACTTGATGTATTCTGTTGGGTTTCCTCAGATAGGAAACTTTTTGACCAATCTGTATGATTTGATTGAATTTGACTTTGTAAAGTGCCTTGAGATGACATGCGTTGTGAATTGGCACAATTGGCATAAAATGGAACTGAATTGAATTGATTGAAATTTAACTTTTCTGCACATATCAGCATTGCTTTCATGCCCTTTTTATATTTGTGAAAAGGTTTTGTCAACACAGACAAGGACACCCAGCACAGCCAGGGCACGTGTGAGTGGGCCTGCGTCTCCTATGTGGCCTGTTGTCTGCTGGTGAGTGTTTAGAGAACAGATTTCTTTGACGTTGAAGGCACCAAAGCAATACAGATTTGCCAATTAACCTTGATGTCACTGTAATTACCAAGTCACTTTAGTAAAATGAATTAATTTCCCAAAAGAACTCAGAAACAAAATTACCTCCTCTCCTCCCGAAGAGAGCCAATATGGCGTCTGATAATTAGGCTAGAAAAAGTGAGCCGCTGCCATATTCCTGTCTCTCA
Source organism: Fundulus diaphanus (assembly GCA_037039145.1). Taxonomy (NCBI): domain Eukaryota; kingdom Metazoa; phylum Chordata; class Actinopteri; order Cyprinodontiformes; family Fundulidae; genus Fundulus; species Fundulus diaphanus. The sequence continues at coordinate 20,360,562 of CM073144.1, forward strand.
TTGTGTGAAGTCTGTGTAATCTGTCCCAGGAGAGGGGAGACGAGCCACTCATCCACATGCCACTCCCATCGGTTCCTTCGGGCTGGTGCTGCTTTGACTCGCCCCCCCTCCCCCTCTTTTTTTTTTTTACTTTTTCAGATCACCATGCGTTTGTCTGCCCACAGGTCCTTTTTTATTTTCCTCCTGCAAGCTCATAATCCTCTGCACCCATCACCCACATTGCTCTGTGCAAACAGAAATTCTTCTCATGCATAGCCAGCAGTGGATCAATGTGACACGACAAGTGGTAAAGGTTCTCGCTGTTCACATTCGGTGACGTTATTTTTGCACGTGAAAAGAGAAACAGAAGACTTGTTTTCCATTTTCTTCTTCCTGTGGACCTAATCTGCAGCTTCCCATTAGAGGCTGGGATGTCTGTCAAGACAGTCATGCTGCTTCAATTAGTATGTAAATTCTAGTGCTTTTTTTTCTTTTCTTTTTCCCCCGAACTTGGTGGGATTTCTCAGGTGGTGCAAAATAAGCTTCAGTTGCTTTTGACAAACTACAAAATAAGTATGTGGCTGCTCAGGGACCGTGTTTAAAATGAGTATTTGGGAAAGGAGCCTCAGGTCTCTTGAGTAAATTTAGTCATGCCTGGTCGCTAGTGGAGCAACATGACCATTAAAAGCTAATTACATTTATTAACTTAGCTTTGCCCAATTGGGTTTTAGATGATTGTTGTATATGTAATAATAATAATAAAAAATCGTTAGTTATTTAAACAGTTTTACCACAAAAACAAGGTTGCAGACCTACCAGCTGTTTCCTCCTGGTAAAAAGATACATTTTATTCTTAGTGTTAAAGAGCAAATGTCATTACGTTTTAGAGCTAGAAAGATATAAAATACAGACAATATTAAATACAGATAAAAAAATTAACCTTTTGCTTATTGTTTTTCAAAGCATGTTCAAACTCAAGTTTATGCTTTTCTGGCCAAAAACCGTTGGAGCCACGCCACTTCAGAATGGAATTACCATGGCCATACCTACATGAGAAAGTAGAGCATGTAACGGCAGAGCGTGACTGCATATTGCTATGTATAAAAATTGACTTCCTGCAGAAAAATGGTCTTTCTAATGGTGAAACATTGATGCGTCAGATGCAGAAACAGGACAACGCGAATACCGTTTGCTTTCCTTAAGGATCCTTTAGTCTCGAAACACATGATTTTCAGGAACTTAAACAGGTGACAAGGGCAATCTTCTCAAACATCAAGAGCAGTGTTTATTTGTTGAACAAACCTTTTACTCCTTTTTTTAAGATGGGAAAAGTGCAAAACTTATGGATGAGGACACCGCACATAACATGCCACAGCCAAACCATAATTGTATTGTTGCTTCAGTGAGAAAATAATATATACTTTTATCTCCTTTCTCAATACAAAACATCACCTGACATCTAGAGAAAAAAAATATCTTTGTAAAAGTTCCTTCTATCAAAGAAACTGCTGTTAAACTTTTATAAACCTTTTGCTGTCTATGTAATAAATGCAAAACAACATTTCAAATCAAACTATTTATGTACTCATCGTTTGTTTATGAATTTAAACATGAGTGGGTATAACATGAGAAGAGGTTCTGTTTCCAATAGTAAGATTCGTATCATCCACACTAAGCCTGATGCCTCACCCTCTTTGGTAGCAGAAAACCATGGTTATTCTTCTGCCGCAAAAAGTACAACTCTGCAAAACTTCTGTGCATCAAATCTGTAAAATCAACGGTAGCATTTCTTGCTAAGCTTTACCTCTCCGCTAGTCTTTTCCATATAACTCGCTCAGAAGTCTTTTTTTTCCCTTCCTCCCTGTTGAGGTGAGTGTCAGGTGGGATTGCCATATCTTTTACAACTTTTCTCTTTTGCTGCTTGTCACTCACGTTGCCTGGTTGACTGACCAGCAGCAGCAGCTTGTCTGTCTGGGACTTGAAATCCCACAGGATCTTGGCTGAGTTGTTCACAGCTACTGTCAGTGGTGTGTCCCTTGGGTTGCAACAGATGGTCTTGGACACAGTTTCAGCCAGCTTCCTCTCGGCGTGGTCAACCCTGCTGCTTATTCTGCTGTAAAGCCTCATATGCATGTTGGTGGATCGGTCTCGTTACGCTGAGTGTTACCTTTATGAATCTGGTATTCTGGTGCCTTTGGGTCCTTATTTCACATTTATATTGCATATGGAAATGTATAAGATTAGTAAAGTAGTTCAGGGTTCATAGATAAAGTTGTGGAGACTGTGCATCGTTGGTGATTCAGTAAGGGTCTTATCTCATGTTCTTTTGCAAGATATATCAAAAGGCTCATTATGATGAGGGTGATCACAACTGGCAGGATTATCATTATGCACTGCCTTCAAGTGGCCTAATACCCACTTTTAAGAAACTAGTCGGCTTTGTTGTCGGTTAAAAGGAAACACTGCTCTTTGGGATCCTTTTTAGAGTCATGTACATACTGTGGCAATTTGCATTTAAAATTATTCATACCTAAAGCGGAGGGCATTACACAAAAATTGTAATAAAAAAACACATGATGCCAAAACCATGGTTGATGGAGAAGGCTTTCTTGGGGATTATTGGTGTTTAATATATTTTTTCGGTTCAATTTATTTGTTTCTATTCAGTAACCTAACAGAATATTGTTTTGTTATATTTTAGAAATATGTATATAATGTGTGAGAGAATCACAATTTTTGTTTATTCAGTCAGTATTTAATTAAAAAAAGCCTTTCATATTATGGAAAGACCCTCTTGATACAACAGAAAACTAGGGTTTTAAGGAAAATGGCTGTCAGTTAATCCATAAGATCAATCAAATTTAGATCAACTCATTAATCAATAACTTGCATCCCTGGTTGAAACTGTGAGGTACTGTAAGTTTGTGTATGAAAAATACAAGAGTACCCCATTTCAGTCGCAGGGCGCTGCCGTTTTTACAATCCATGCCGGGAGCACACACCGGAAGTCTAACAAAAATGCTGAAAATCACTCCTGAATTTGGGTTAGTCAGTCCCAACATGAAATGAGTGCTGTTATATTAAATCCACCGACCTTAGGCTTAGGTTCCTCATCCTCCAATGATGGTTCCAAATTGTGCATTCACTGATTCAGAAAAATATATGGTTTTTGTGTTTCTGACCGGTAGTTCAGACCTGATCAAGCTTAACCTGGCAAATTAGATTGATAATCTGTAGCACTATCTGTTCTGCAGATTATCAATCTGGGACTGCTTCCGTTGAATCCGTTCGGGGAAAGGAAGGACATTCAGCAGAATCTCCAAGCTGATTAGGCGAAGTGACACCTAGTGCCTGCCTACCAAAGGTTGGTTTTAGCCAATCACGGTATCAAATGAAAATGTAAGCCACCATGAGAAACCACAACAAGTCTATGCTAGTCAAGGCACTTCTTCCTATTCTTCTTCCAAGAAGAAATCATGGATTCTGACCAAACACCTCCTGTGCTACCATTTGTATGTTGTTTCAGCTGTGAGCTCGGCAGCTGATGCTTTCGTCACAGCTGTATGTCCTACCTTAAACTATGATACTGCAACATGATTTAACGATAGAAATGGGAGTGGTACAAGATGGATTCTCGTGTGTTTGTGAATGCACAAATGCTGCAAGAAATCAATTTACAGGCAAGGTTAGATCAGTCAGAAAGTTATTAGACTTTTTTCTCCAGCCAAAATTTTGTGCATCTCTTCTACTTTCTTTTGTATTCAATCCTGTACTGAGTCACAGTCAGCTTTTAAAGTAAACCTGGCAAATGAGGCGGTTCAAACCAGTTAACATTATGAAATATACTTGCAAATGCTAATTTTAAGTCTGGGTTTAAAACAAGCAGAATTAACGACATTAGCTTTATGTCTGAGCTTCTCAAATATGATGATAAGTGATTGTTTTCAACCTAATAAGGAAAACGTTTGTAGTAGGCTATCAGTGAACCTAATTGTTTTGATTTTTTTCTTCATCATACACATTATATGACAGAGGGTTTAAAAACCCAGCCACTGTGAAGAGTAGAGTAAATTAGGCCAGAATACAAACCTCCAGCCCCCCATCTGAATAAAGGAAGCGAGAAAACAAACTAAGAGAGAATGAGCTGCACTCACAGGTGACCTGTCCCCAGCTCCATTATTATTAGCTGGCGATGTTTCTCCTCTGGATCCGAGCCTTGATCAGATATGCCGTCTAACCTTGGTGGCACGGACAGACTAATTGCTCTTGAAACTGTCCAAAGAGAAGGGATGGTGCAAGATTGTGTACAGAGTGTGACCGTGCGAAGGTTGTGGCATTTTTCCCTTTGACTGTCACTGAACTTGTTAAGACGTGTACAGTGATTTCTAACAAATGATTTTGGCAGAGTTCTGCATGCCGTATGTGGATTTCTGTGTGTGTGTTCGCACAGAAGCCCTTGGTCGCTGTAAGGTCAGAGCATGGGGAGAGGTCAAAACAGAAGCAGATGTGAAAACAAGAGCCCCCGCCATAACTCTCTGATGTAGGCGCTCTCTTCACTGTGTAAGTCATGTCACCTCCCACTAAAGGTGTCCTCGCTTACATGGGAGTATTTGTCCGCCTGAGCATACTGTCTCTCAGAGGTCATGGGAAGTTCACGGTACATCACTGCTTGTAGTGAGCAGGGAAAGTAAGAGATGGCAACACTGAAAGATGGGGCCAACATGTGAGATTGTTTACATACACGGTGTACCTGTTAGGTTTATGTAGGAGTTTAGATGTTTGTGATATAAAAATGCACATAGAGGCACCCCTATTAAGGATGTGAAAAAAGCCATAAAGTATCTCCCTCCACAGGTTTGGTCGATTTTTTTTTGTATCTAGTGAACCATTTCTGTTATGAGATTGGTATATTTTTTGGTCATAATCCTGCAGAAAAATACAATTTCACTTTTTGCTTTTTATTCAAAATCAAGTGGTAATTCAAAGACTTAACGGTGCCTTACACTCAAACAAGCTTTCTAAGGCCTTTCAAAGAGGAGCAGATCCTCACTCTCATAGATCACCCCCCACAATTAACATTTAGACATGATCTTCTGTCAGGATAGAGGGTTAGGGTTAGCATCTGTGTAGCGTGTTGACTAGGCCCAAACACAGAGGAGAACAGTGATAAATAAGCAGACAGCTTAATCTAGAAACATGGTTGTGACAGTGTGATGGTAAGTGGCTTCTGTGTGTCTTAAGACCTGGACAACATGCTGGAACCGATGCATCCTTTCTACCAGAAAATCCCAAAGGAGAATGTCTGGCAATCAGTCATACACCAGCATCATGCAATGTGTTTGAATAACAATAGTTCTTCAAAGCAGAGTGGGCCAACATTCCCCCTCAACGATGCAAAAGTGTTATCGCAAAGACTTAATGGCAGTTGTTGCTGCAAAGGGTGGCAACACCAGTAATCAGGTTTAGAGGGCAAATACTTTTAAACATAGGGCCTGGCTGGTTTGGGTAGCATTGTTTTCCTTAATAAGAAGTGATAAGTAATGCTGGACTGAACAGATGGATAGAAAACATTCTTCCAACAATTATAATTGTTTTAGGCACTAGGTCAGAAAGGTATGATGTTTGTGTATTCAGTGTATGATTTTTGTTTTTCTTAGTGACATTGTCAGGAATTCAGAGACAGGGGACCCAGTATTCAGCCAGACAAAAAGTAGGTATGATTAAAGAAGGTTTAATGGAGGTGTTCTTCACAATGCAGGGACAAGCAGGCTCGGTGGTCAGAATAACAGTCAAAAATCCGGTACACAAGAAGCAATCCAAAAACAAGCAGAAGTACAGATCGGGGTAAGGCAAACTCAGAATATCACCAGGCAGGTCCAGGTCAGAAAAACGGGTAGGCAGACAGACAGGGCAGGGAAAAACAGGTTCCGGATGGCTCAGACGTCAAAAAGGCAATTGGGTAATATCAACAGACATTATGGATGCTGGACAAAACTCACCAAAGGCTTGTAAAGACAATGATCTGGCCGAGTGCAGGAGACAGAGGCAGATATAAGTAGGGGAGTGAGCAGGTGAACGGAGTGAAACTAATTACAAGAATGGGTGGAGCTGATCAGGGAAGACAAATTGGCTGCAACTAAACTGAAGCTGATTGGATGGTAACTGGTGAAGGGGAGTGAGAGCAAGACAAAAGAATGCTGGCAGGTGAACTGAATAAAGGCTGGTGACAAGTGATCAGAGCAGGCCAGAAGAAAAGTACAAAATCAAACCACATTAAAACCCAAACTATTCCATTAACCAAAACCTAAGACAGAATTGATTACATAAAAGAATCACTAAACCAAAACAGAACTTAAACTAATCCAGAACCAAAATCACCATAAAGACCAAACAGAACATAAGCAAATAATAAAAACCCAAATCATGACAGAGCCCCTCCCTCAAGGGCGGATTCCAGACGCCCTAAAGAAAAAAAATAAAAATAAATAAGAAACAAAAAACAAACCAGACCGGGCGGGTGGAGGGAGGTACAGGACGGAGGGTCAGAGTCAAAAAAAAAAAAAAAAACTGTCTAAACAAGAATCCAAACCAAAATCCAAACGAAAACAACCCAAACAGGGCGATCTCGGTCTATTTGGGCGTCCAAGGGACAGACCCCAATAAGTCCGGAGGGAGTCCCAAAGAAATGGCCCCGGCGTGTCGGTATGTCCGGTGCCTGGCTACAGAGCAGGGCCCTTCGAGGGCGGAGTCGACGAAGTGAGCAGGGCCCTTCGAGGGCGGAGTCGACGAAGTGAGCAGGGCCCTTCGAGGGCGGAGTCGACGAAGTGAGCAGGGCCCTTCGAGGGCGGAGTCGACGAAGTGAGCAGGGCCCTTCGAGGGCGGAGTCGACGAAGTGAGCAGGGCCCTTCGAGGGCGGAGTCGACGAAGTGAGCAGGGCCCTTCGAGGGCGGAGTCGACGAAGTGAGCAGGGCCCTTCGAGGGCGGAGTCGACGAAGTGAGCAGGGCCCTTCGAGGGCGGAGTCGACGAAGTGAGCAGGGCCCTTCGAGGGCGGAGTCGACGAAGTGAGCAGGGCCCTTCGAGGGCGGAGTCGACGAAGTGAGCAGGGCCCTTCGAGGGCGGAGTCGACGAAGTGAGCAGGGCCCTTCGAGGGCGGAGTCGACGAAGTGAGCAGGGCCCTTCGAGGGCGGAGTCGACGAAGTGAGCAGGGCCCTTCGAGGGCGGAGTCGACGAAGTGAGCAGGGCCCTTCGAGGGCGGAGTCGACGAAGTGAGCAGGGCCCTTCGAGGGCGGAGTCGACGAAGTGAGCAGGGCCCTTCGAGGGCGGAGTCGACGAAGCGAGCAGGGCCCTTCGAGGGCGGAGTCGACGAAGCGAGCAGGGCCCTTCGAGGGCGGAGTCGACGAAGCGAGCAGGGCCCTTCGAGGGCGGAGTCGACGAAGCGAGCAGGGCCCTTCGAGGGCGGAGTCGACGAAGCGAGCAGGGCCCTTCGAGGGCGGAGTCGACGAAGCGAGCAGGGCCCTTCGAGGGCGGAGTCGTCGGAGCAAGCAGGTCTTTCGGAGGCCGGCGTCGGAGCAAGCAGGTCTTTCGGAGGCCGGCGTCGGAGCAAGCAGGTCTTTCGGAGGCCGGCGTCGGAGCAAGCAGGTCTTTCGGAGGCCGGCGTCGGAGCAAGCAGGTCTTTCGGAGGCCGGCGTCGGAGCAAGCAGGTCTTTCGGAGGCCGGCGTCGGAGCAAGCAGGTCTTTCGGAGGCCGGCGTCGGAGCAAGCAGGTCTTTCGGAGGCCGGCGTCGGAGCAAGCAGGTCTTTCGGAGGCCGGCGTCGGAGCAAGCAGGTCTTTCGGAGGCCGGCGTCGGAGCAAGCAGGTCTTTCGGAGGCCGGCGTCGGAGCAAGCAGGTCTTTCGGAGGCCGGCGTCGGAGCAGGTCTTTCGGAGGCCGGCGGCGGAGCAGGTCTCTCGGAGGCCGGCGTCGGAGCAGGTCTCTCGGAGGCCGGCGGCGGAACCGGACCCGACGCCTGGAGAGAGAGAGAGCAGAACCTGGCGCCGGACTACGAGCTAGAAGAGGCGCGTGGCTACAGAGTTCAGGAGGCGCCTGGCTACAGAGTTCAGGAGGCGCCTGGCTACAGAGTTCAGGTTCAGACGGGGCCTGGCTACAGGCTTCAGGTTCAGACGGGGCCTGGCTACAGGCTTCAGGTTCAGACGGGGCCTGGCTACAGGCTTCAGGTTCAGACGGGGCCTGGCTACAGGCTTCAGGTTCAGACGGGGCCTGGCTACAGCCTTCAGGTTCAGACGGGGCCTGGCTACAGCCTTCAGGTTCAGACGGGGCCTGGCTACAGCCTTCAGGTTCAGACGGGGCCTGGCTACAGCCTTCAGGTTCAGACGGGGCCTGGCTACAGCCTTCAGGTTCAGACGGGGCCTGGCTACAGGCTTCAGGTTCAGACGGGGCCTGGCTACAGGCTTCAGGTTCAGACGGGGCCTGGCTACAGGCTTCAGGTTCAGACGGGGCCTGGCTACAGGCTTCAGGAGGCCCCGGGCTACAGGCTTCAGGAGGCCCCGGGCTACAGGCTTCAGGAGGCCCCGGGCTACAGGCTTCAGGAGGCCCCGGGCTACAGGCTTCAGGAGGCCCCGGGCTACAGGCTTCAGGAGGCCCCGGGCTACAGGCTTCAGGAGGCCCCGGGCTACAGGCTTCAGGAGGCCCCGGGCTACAGGCTTCAGGAGGCCCCGGGCTACAGGCTTCAGGAGGCCCCGGGCTACAGGCTTCAGGAGGCCCCGGCCTACAGGCTTCAGGAGGCCCCGGCCTACAGGCTTCAGAGGGGACCTGGCAACCTAGGCGGAAAAGCAACTCCCGCACGCCTGACTCCATTTGAGAAATTGAATTCTCAACAACTGCCCGCCACTGTTTGTCGGCCGATGGGTCCATGTTTGGCCAGATCATTCTGTCAGGAATTCAGAGACAGGGGACCCAGTATTCAGCCAGACAAAAAGTAGGTATGATTAAAGAAGGTTTAATGGAGGTGTTCTTCACAATGCAGGGACAAGCAGGCTCGGTGGTCAGAATAACAGTCAAAAATCCGGTACACAAGAAGCAATCCAAAAACAAGCAGAAGTACAGATCGGGGTAAGGCAAACTCAGAATATCACCAGGCAGGTCCAGGTCAGAAAAACGGGTAGGCAGACAGACAGGGCAGGGAAAAACAGGTTCCGGATGGCTCAGACGTCAAAAAGGCAATTGGGTAATATCAACAGACATTATGGATGCTGGACAAAACTCACCAAAGGCTTGTAAAGACAATGATCTGGCCGAGTGCAGGAGACAGAGGCAGATATAAGTAGGGGAGTGAGCAGGTGAACGGAGTGAAACTAATTACAAGAATGGGTGGAGCTGATCAGGGAAGACAAATTGGCTGCAACTAAACTGAAGCTGATTGGATGGTAACTGGTGAAGGGGAGTGAGAGCAAGACAAAAGAATGCTGGCAGGTGAACTGAATAAAGGCTGGTGACAAGTGATCAGAGCAGGCCAGAAGAAAAGTACAAAATCAAACCACATTAAAACCCAAACTATTCCATTAACCAAAACCTAAGACAGAATTGATTACATAAAAGAATCACTAAACCAAAACAGAACTTAAACTAATCCAGAACCAAAATCACCATAAAGACCAAACAGAACATAAGCAAATAATAAAAACCCAAATCATGACAGACATTCTGTTTAACTTGTGTTTTTTTGTGTGTGTGTTGTTGTTTTTTTTTTTTTTTGCAGTTCTCAGTAACTCCTGACCTGACCACTCCTTGTCTTGCAATTGTATAAAAGGATTATTAAAGTCCCCAAATGTATCTGCCTGGCTCCGAGATTAACCTGCCGTGCCAAAAAACTACATAACCTTTCAAATGACACTGTATCCAGTTTAGAAGACTTCATTTCAATGTGAAGGTAAGCATAATGTAATGAAACAGCTATCACATCTGTATTGCTCTGTATAGAGGAGGTCTCTGCGCCTCCACTCTCAGTTTAAGCCCTGCTGTCAAGAAGGAAAAATGCACAGCAGTGTATGCGCACACAACAGAGAGTGCTGTCTGAAAGAATTATGCACACAAAATCCAATATCTGTGTACAAAAAAAAAAAAAAAACTGAAAGCATCCTTCAGCCTCTCAGTTGGATTTTGGAATTTGGAGGTGCACACTAGCCTTCCCTTGCCTGAAGGAATTCTCTGCAAATTCTGGCCTTATATGTGCAAGACAACATTTTCATTTCTCAAAGCTATTGGAAATGTAACGGATGTATTTCTGTATGCCTAAGGGGGTATCTTACAGCTGCAACGGGCACAAGTGGGATTCCTGCTGTTTGAGAGATTCATAACAATCTGAGCATGATATTAGTCTAAAGTAACAGCAAGCCACATACATTTCCATCCTTAGTAACTAATAAAACATATAGAAAATCCAAACACCCCACAGAGGCACAAACTGGAGCAGAATACATTGTGTCAAAGAGAATTTGACCCATGCATTGTTAACCACTGTAAATACAGCCTCACACTGCCGATAAATTTACTGAAAACAATTCAAACTGAAAATCGATCACATTTTGACTTAAAAGAAAACATGAAGCTTAACAGCAAAGCTTCACACCAAATAAATGACCCTCTGTGTGTTTCGTATTTGGGTGAGTGTCACTGTTTGCTCTTCAGGGAGACACATGGGACAGACCTCCGCCACAGCACTCTATTTACTCTCTGCATGAGATCCCAGCACATTCAGTGAGTTGATTTAAAGCCAGAGAGTCTCTCTCTCTCACACACTCACACACACACACACTCACAGACGGGTGCTCATAGAACAACTACTGTTTCATTAATCTTCTGCGTGTGTAAATTAGGCATGAAAATATAGGATTTGGAGCATAAAACCTTGGGCATGCTGTCCTTTGCCGCGTGCTCTGGAGATAAATTGGAAGATGAGGTAAAGGTAACAAGCTACCGTCCTGGTGTGATCCTGACCACACAAAATACAGTGAACTTTAAATGACACCAGAGCACAGACCTTAATCTTAATCCATATATTTATATGTGTATTTTTTTTCTTGCTTTTTTCATCATGGTGCACGTGCTTTTCAGCTCATGCTAATCCCGTAGGGTGATTGCCAGTTTTTTCTTCAGTTTTTTTCTTTTTTTTGCTTTCCTTGTCCATATGTTACCATCACGTTTAATGATCATAATTATTTATCTGTGTTGGCAGCGTTAAAAGACTTTTCGAATGCCGTGTCTTGGCCCAAAGATTAACAATTCACCAAGCTCCTTATTAGAGCAATTCATCAAATCAGCGGGCAGCGCTGATTAAATCAACTTGGTAATAAATGGAATGATCTAAAACGTTCTGACGCCCAGAGTCCTCACAGCACACCTGCCTGATTAGGAGGCAATTTATCCCGTAGCTTTTCACAGAGTCACACACTTTAATTGGGGCAAAGTGTGAATGTCGTTCTGTTTCGCCTGATGGCAAAAACCCGGTGGTCTTGATGAAAAATCGTTGGCAACTCTGCAGGCGGGCAAATCTTACGGGCTTTTTTAAATAACTGATTTCTTATGGCAAATTTATATGTGAAACCTTAACAAACGGTGCCTTGTGAAAGAACTGTTAAAATACATGTTTTTGAGATGTAAAATAATAAGAGACCATAACAAATCATTTAAAATATTTTCCATTTCTAATTAAACTGAATAACATATATGTTAGAGGGAAATTTAAAGAACTATAAAAATTTCATTAAACTGGTTGCATAAGTGTGCACCTCCCTAAAGTAATACTAACCTTTTTGATACATGTTCAGTTAATCACTTTTCACGGCAGACATGGCCCTTTTTTGTCTCCTTACAATCATCACTCGTGAATAAGACTTCAAGATACTTGAACACTTAACTGCAAGACATATCAAGAGTACCCGTTTACAATTAATGATTAATATGTTCACACTGGAAGTCTAGTGAAATTGCCGCAAGTCGCTCCTGAAATGTTTATTGTTTTGATATGTGGGATTGCCTGGCTGTAATTCATGTTGTTCATGATTTGCATTAAAAACAATAATAATAATAATAACATTGTTCCCAAAATCGACAAAAGTTGGTCCCAAACAGCCTGAAGTCAGTTCCAACCAGAAGTCGGTCCCAACAGGACGTTAGTGAATGAGTTAAATCTACTGACCTTAGGTTTAGATTTTTCATCCACCAATGTTAGGGCTAGGCATTTACAGCTCTCAGAAGAGGGGATAAACCACAGCTATTAAATTAGGTTTAGGTATTAAGTCTCCTGACCTTAGGTTTCGGATTCTTTCGGTCTTCCAAAGTTTGTCCAAAGTGTAAACGTCCAGCAATGATTGCAAAAATGGTGCCGCCCTGTGCCTGCAGTACGAGGCCTCTCAGAGGTATGGACTGAAACTGACTTGGATGGAGCAATCCACATGTTACAATGGAACCCTCCAGAAGTTCTCTTGCTGCTTCACTGGATGTAGAATTTCCTGGACGTCATTAAGTAGGAATTATGCTCAGGTAGAATTAATGATCCATAACGTGGTCAACTTTAAAGCTTGACTGCTTATTTAGATCAGGACAACATCAGAAAGTTGAGATGTCAAAATGCTTTCCCAATATGTTGTTCAACAGATATGAAATGTTAACAATAAACATGATTACTTTAAAAAAACACAAAAATATGCGGTAGTTAAAGTAAGAAATGTCCCATTTTACTATGGATTTGTTTAATACAAACTAATATCAGATGTTCTTCTATACAGCTAGGTTGTTACAAAACTGGGTTGCAACTGGTCAAATATATTTTTCCTCTGGGTTTCTCATTTGAAATAGCATTTCCTTAAACAATATGAGGAAAGCCCCTGACTGACTGATAAGTGTTTCACACGGTCGCAAAACAATTAATATCTGTAATCTCAAAAAACAAAACCTACAACATTGAGATTATTATAAAATAATCACTCAAACCCTTTCTCTTGAAAACAATCTTCATAAGTCAAATTAAAGGTTTTAAAAGACTAATATTTGAACTCAGTATACATTCAAATAAACAAACAAAAAAACCTGTGCAATATACTGTATGAGGAGAAAATCCGATATTAACAGAAGCTCAATGAAAAAACAAAATTGCACTATATGTTATTATAAAGTGACTCTGAAAGTGACGATGAAATCCTATAATGGAGCACAAAAATACAGCTTATAACAACAAAGGGCCAACAATATTACCTCAAAATTAAATTAACATGCAAATCAGTTTCCTCATGTTGGAAAAGACAAATTTGACAGAAGAGTTAAAGTTCCTGATCATCAAGGGATATCCTTGCACTCTACAGCCATTGCCATAGGTTACACCCAATGACATAATTGTACAGTATTTTACAAATATTTTGGCTTGATTTTTTATTTTATTTTTTGTGGTGACAAATGTACTGTACATTAAATCTTTGTCTTTTAGTTTTAGCAGAGGTTCCCACCAAAGAAAAGCATTCTGCTTGCATGTTTTTGGATCAACATAACCTGAAATAACTGCAGCTAAAAGAATTGTATCTGAAACAACAGTTTGCTGGTACACTGAGAACTTCAGTGTGAGGTTCAATCAAATTTAAGAACAGTCCAGAACATCCAAGAGTACCTAGCAGGCAAATGGACAGTCTTGATCGATTTGCCACCAGTAGACAGGTTTCCCAGTAACCTGACATTTGAGGGATGAATTGAAATTCTATAGAAAGTACAAGAAAACATTGGTAAAAGATTGGTAGGACTAATCAAATCTGTTACTTTTCTTCCAAGGGCTAACTTGAAATTCAGCCAAATACCATCCAGAAACTTGCATAAGAACCTTCCCCAGACCCTTATTTCTTGAGAAGCAGATGGATGAAGAGAAGTCAAAAAGGAATGTAATAAACCCATAGCTCCATAAAGATACTAATTGGTCACCATCAGTCATAATTTTGTCTAGAAATTACTTCACCATATGCAAGTGAATTGAAAATATTATGAAAGTGTTATTATTGACCCATTGCATCAATGTCATTTGTGCGAAAGCTAGTCTGGGACATATATACATTTTTAAGATGATAGTCTTTATACTGTAGAAACAATTAAACAAAAATCTGGAAATACAGAAAATGCACAAAACAAGTTTCAGCTCATTTGCAAAACGTTTAGTCATTGAACCTTCCTTGTCTTTGTTTGATTTCATTTTATCAAGATCTGAACTGACGAAATCACTGGCAACTTCCAATGCGAAATGGGAAATTTCATCTGCTAATCCAGACTGATAAATTGCCTTCTGTGTTCATTCTTGTACGCATGAGCTTGTATTTGAGCATTACTATTTATTTGGAGCCTGCTGACTTTATTTGGTCTTTGTTTGTCTCTGTATGTGTATTCAGGAAGGTGAAAGCGAGGCGTTTTGGCAAAAGGAGCTCATGGCGAGCATCAGATGGCTTGTGATGAATAGTCAATTAGGTGCAAACTTGTTCCAGAAATGACCAGTAAACAAGGGAGGAGAGGATCACTGTTGGAAAAAAAGGCATCCATTATCTAGCAGCTAATTATCTAGCCACAGCCATTTCCATTCTCTAGATAGCTGTGTGATTAAAGGGTTTGGTCAATCAAATGGATAACAGGGATCTGAAATGGGAGGACAAGAGAGGAGGAGAGAAGGAAAGCCATGACTGAGCCAGAAAAAAGACTGCTGCTGAGCCTAAATTTTTTTTTATCTTTACAAAAAATAGATCAAAAATAAACCTTGCTGGGAGATAAATCTCATAATTTTACAAATTATTGTTGAATAAGTGTATTTCAGAAGCTAACACTAGACATGATGTGTGACTTGATTCTGGCCAGGGTTATGCTTTGATTTAAGGGTTAGTCAGGAAAGCTCTAGGCCGATTAAAAATCATTATGCAAGTTATCCCTTGACTTTGGACATACTATATTCTTTGTATGGGCTATATGGCTCAACACCAAATGCTGCACTTTTATGGTAGCACCATAAGTGTTTAAAAAACGTGTCTTTATCTTATTTGCGTGCACTATATGTTACGCAAGGCAGGTGAGATGGGATCTGTCCAATGGAAAAAAAAAACAATTTGTAGGCTTAAGTTTATAATAATTCAGATTTCCTCCAAACAAAGATGTTGTATTTTATAATATTGAAAGTAACTGAATTTCTTTAGTCTTAAAGCTGCAGCAGAGAGTTCTGAGAAAACCGTGGACTTAGCTTGAAAATTTGAACAAGCACACCTTACAGGTCCCTCCCCCTCGGTATCTGCTGTGCTGCAGTCCTCTTTCCACAGCTCCTCCCCCACAGCAGAGCCTTTCGGGCTGCTCCAACGTTCACTTGTCTTGGTTTTCTGAGCAAGTGCCACTCGGGAAATTGGCAGTTTTCCTGTAAAGCAGGTTGTTTCTCGCCATTGCTCCACAAAGCTCCAGCCCACCAGTAATCTTGAGCTTGAATGACACCAGCGTTGTGTGGGAGAGGGGTGTGTATAGCTCGTACATGGGAGTGATTCACACCGCTCGCAACCAATCAGTGCCAGACATTTCTCCTGGCTCTGATCGGTTGTTTCTCCTGGGTCTGGTTGACTTTTCCACTTCCCCAACATCATCCGCAGACTCGCCAGCATCTTCCAGCGGTCCGCCTGAGAACCTAAGAGCCCCCTGTTGCTCTTTCAGCAGGACCCAGCAGTCAATCGCATGCAGCCGCTTCTATGTCCTCCTTATCATCATCATCTTCTTGCCACCTGTTTATGTTTCTATACTTTAAGTGTAATATATATATATATATATATATATATATATATAGGGGGGAACTACAGCAAGGGGGGACTAAGACACACAGTCAGCCCCCCAGAGATTGGGTACCAAGCACTAATGATACAAGAACAACTGAATAGGAGAACACCTGGACGTCCCCCCAGAGATTAGGTACCAAACCCCAATGATGCGAGAACAACTAGAGCTAAGATCCTGTGGGACTTCCAGATACAAACAGACAAAATGGTAATGGCCAACCAACTGGACATTGTGATCATTGATAAGCAGCAGAGGACAGCCATTGTGATTGATGTGGCCTGATAGATGGAAACATCCGAGAAATACCAAGGGCTCAGGGAAAAACTAAAAAGAGCCTGGAAGGTGAAGACAACAGTAGTGGCCGTGGTCATCGGAGCACTCGGGACAGTAACCCCCACTCGGGAGAAGTGGCTCTAACAGATACCTGGAGAAACATCAGACATCTCAGTCCAGAAGAGCGCAATTTTAGGAACAGCTAAGACATTAAGAAGAACCCTCAAGCTCCCAGGCCACTGGAAGAGGACAAGAGCTTGAGAGGTGGAGAGCCACCTACGCTGCTCCGGAGCATGAGGGGTGGGTGAAGAGCAGTTTGTTTGAAACCTGTATGCTTTGTGTGAAAACATTCTATGTTGTTTTTAGGGTTAGTACCACTTTGGAATCAAAGAAATTCAGCAGTATCTCGCAATGTCAGACCTGGACTGAATAGTTCCACACTGAACACAGATTCTTTAACGTTTTTGATCTGTGAAACATCTTAACCTATTTGTTAAATCAATAAATCACATTCAAGGATTTCTCTTTAAAAGTATTGTAAAAATGTCATGAATTGTCTCATCTCTTAAACTGGACATGCTGTCACACTGATTGTCGTTCTGGGTCACCAGATACCAGATTATTAAAAAAAACATAATAAGTAGTGTAACATCAAGAAGATTGGAGTACCAAAGAATTCTCTTTGTCGATTACAAGACAAGGCCCGGCTTAATCTTTAAAGTATTACTCAAAAAGAGGATAACATGAATTGGTAGAGACAAAGGAGAGTGTCTGTATTAACAGAGGAATTTGAACAAGTTCAGATCAGAACAGTGTGTTGCTACACTTCATAGAATCGGAGCTGTGTGTAACACAAATACAGATGTTTTAAAGGATTGTAGTTTTCTTCGTAAACAGTATAATAAAATAAATGTAATTATTCCAGGATTTTTACCTTTTCAATGGTTTACTTTAATGAAACTCTCCAACATGCAATTAATCTGAACTATGTGATCAGACTGTGTTTTTATATGACATACCTTTCTAACCACTTGGGAACCTGCAAAGCTGACTTCTTTAGTGCACAGTGGGAGCTCTTCGTTGGAAGCCCTTTTCCAGTGGAGACACGAAAAGCCAGGTTGAAATTCAAATGGTGTGACAACCCGAGCAGAGCATTGGTTTCATGCATGCAAACGCAAAGCTGTCTTTGTAAATGTAGGGAACTACCCAGACATGGAGCATGAAATATTGATGATTAATATCACACTTAACACAAGCGCTGACATTAAAAGGATATTTGCTGGTGAAGCTATGAGCATGTGTGTCAAGGGGGAAAATGTAGTACCAGGAAACAGACTCTATTAAGGCATTTAGTCTTTTCAACTCTTGGTCTTAGGGATTTTTGCCCTGGTTTGTGCAGTCCCAGTTTGGAGAAACGGTGAGGAATTATCATGGAGAACTTGAACAATAATGGGCAAAATATTTTTTTTAGGGACTAAACTTGACAAATTGTGAGTCAGCTGATTAGTGTCAAGATTTTTTGAGTAGCTTACAAGGTATTCATTCTCTATTTTTACCTAAGGCTATGTATAGAAATCAACATACAAAAACACGTCATTACGTTTGAAAAAACGCATGTCTGGCCTTTTTTGTAATTGCCTTCTGCCTAAAAATTCTCTTTAATGATTAAATGTTGCCTTCCTTTTTCTTCAACAGCTGAGAGATGACAAAACGTTACTAAAACAAAGGGGAACAGGAGCTAACATGAGCTATAAATTAAAACCCCAATGGAACCAATTCAAGTACAGTAAACATTAACTGTACGAACGTTCAACGTATACCAAGGTTTTAAAACGTTATGTGTTGATAACTGCAGGCGTCATACAGTTCCAACAGTTTGAAGTCCTTTGGTAATATTACTATACCATAGGAAGCTCAGACTGGACGCATACCAATTTGAAAGTCAAGGCGAGTCTCTTATTCTAAGTAGTGTACCTAACATATTCTAAGTAGTGAACCGTGCAGTCTTCCCTTTCCCTGCTTTGTACACATTTTATGGCTTTTTATCTCGCAATATTAAGTACATTCAGAAAAATATTCTTCATTTGTCTTAGTAAATGTTTTCATCCAGCATAAGACATCTATGTCAATTAACTTGTAAATATAACTAAATGAACAAAAAAGGAGGCAGTGCGGAGGAAAAATAGAAAAGGTAAAGGAAATGGATGGCTGGGTGGGCTAAATTTACAGACTGTACAAGCTGAATGGACACTTGCTAATTGAGACAAATGAACAACAGGAGAGGTGTGTGCAAGAAGCGACAGTGAATTTATCTGGTCCATCTCTCAGCCTCTAATCTCGCATATTTCTTTGCTTCGTTTTTTAAAATTCTTATTTAAATCCACATCCTCTTTTACTCATGCATGTTTGAATGGAATACAGCAATTTGGAATGCAGCACATTGAATCCGCCCATTGTCATACATTTGGAATCTATAAATCATATATGGCAAACCTCATAGTTAAATGAGGTTACACAAAAGGAGTCATTGTGAGTTTCTCGCTTCTTCGATTTATTCTTCTTGTCATACACTCATGCAAGTGGGAATTCTCCCATGCAGTAAGTTTTACTTTTTATAAACAAGATGATTTAGTCAGCGCACAGAAATACCTATACCTATTCCAAATAGTAACCCAATTAGTAGTATCTATTCCAAAAAGAAAACCCAGTTATACATATAGTATTCCTTTGACAGATTCTTAATTAAGCCAGCAGACAGAACACTGAATATGAATTTGAAGAAATAAAATATGTAAGGTTACCAAATTTTTAAGTTGCTTACACAATAAATTAGTATGTTAAATTCTTCACCATAATTTTGGTCGCTTGGCAATTCCATTGAAGTGAACAACCTTCCAAATTAATACATAACTCCTTATTCCTTACTCTAATTATAAGCAAGAAAACTGTTTTTAGTAAGTTAATATCTAAGATAAATGTGCATTATAACCTCTAAACTAAGCATTTTACTGAACATACACTTTTTAGAGAACATTACTTGTGCCTATATCTGGAAACTATTTTTAATTTTCCTAAACTGCAAAGCAGCCTCTGAGTCAATGTCACACATATTCCAACAGACCTAATTCTAACAAATTAGATATAGAAAGTTCGTTTTTAAATTATCAACAAAACTAGTAACTTACTTCTTGCACCCATTTCCAACATACTATTTACAAACAGCAGCATATTTTTATTATTTCTTTGCTGGTATCTTTATTATAAATAAATAAAAATTACATAATTATATATTTTTAGCGCACATGTATACTTTCATCTATAGTCATATTTATTAAATTAGAATATTATGGAAAAGTTTATTTATTTTAGTAACTCAATTCACCAAGTGAAACACAAATAGATTAATTACATATACACTTATGTTTTCAAGCTTTTATGTTTGTTAATTATGATAGAAACTGGCCATTTAAGATTAGAATATTATGTCAGACTAACAAAAAACATATTTTTAATAAAGAAATGTGGGCTTAATGAAAGGTACCTGCTTAGAGGTTGTGATTTTTAAAAGGCCCTTTTTAATCTGACTCATAGATGCTAATTTATTGAATTTGACTGTATAACATACTTATTATATATAAATGTATACACTTAAATTGGATTTCTCAACAACAGACCAGGCAATATGCACTTTCCACCAACATAAATCTTTATGTTCTTTTTGCACTGTTCACTGCTTCTCTTTTCACAGTAAAAAAGAGAGAATAAAATAAATCCAGTCTTAGTTTGAATGGTGGTTGGCATTTGAAATGAAAATGTACACAGGTAGCAGGCACACACAGAAACAATAAACATAGACCACCAAGAATCGGTCCACAAAGATGTTATGAGTTTGAGTGAGGGCCCTCAGGAGTGCTATGCTGGTGCGTATTGCCTGCAACAAAAAATAAATACACAAGGTGATTGTACGCAGATACAAACACCATGGTCCAGAATTATGACTTTTCAGGACAGTTTTCAAAGGATTAAAGCACAGGGAAGTGTCAAAAATCAGGGAACTTAACCAGCTAATATGTTTACAGCATACTTTTTGTTTCATGTTTCATGAGAACCTGTATCAATAGAATGAATTATCTTTTAAAGAAAAGTGTCATAAATTGTCCTTGTCAGAAATGTACTGCATGATAAATAGCCAGTGGTTGTCACAGACTTTGGTCTTAAAATCTGCTGGTGTGGGCCCTGGAATACTTGTCATAGGGACTTATATAATCTTGGATACTGCTATAAAAGTATTTACAGCTATAATTGGTAATACTGTTCAGAAACACTTTTTCTTATACTGGGTGAAATGGTCCTTCCATCGTGACAGTAGTAAATACATTACCGTATTTTTCGGACCATAAGGCGCACCGCATTATAGGGTGCATTACATATATTCTTCCCAAGTGTGTAATATCACTCCGTCCCTTTGGTAGGGTGACCAGATGTCTCTGATTTCCAGGGACAGTCCCCGTTTTGGATGACCTGTCCCAGGCAAAAGCTGTCCTCCGATTTCAGTGTATCATGATAGAGTAACTAAACAAGAGGTATTTACCCAGTCTTGCCACTGTCCCGACAAAGAAGAGCTTTACTGAATGCACCTTCCCTGTCCCGTCGGCGTTGCAGTTCAAACAAAACAAACCAACCCCCAGGCAGAGATTCTGTGCTTAATAAAATCAGATACGTCTCCGGTTTTCATTAGAGAAATCAAATCTCATCTCCGCTCTCTCCTGAGCGGGAGAGCTATCTGTCTCTCCAGGGAGGACAGAGTAGTTCCCTGTTTCTAACAAGGCCAAAATAAACAGAACTTTTATATTGAATTAACTTACTTGGTTTATTGTTTCTAGCGCATACTCCAGGCACGCGCTGCCTTACATGAATGCACTTCTAGTTTAGACATTACAGTCAGGCAGTCTCATAGACTGCTCAGGGGCCCTGTTACAGGACCGATCAGGTAATGACACAGTGGCCGTTTCTCAATTCACGAGAACGCAAGTCCGGTCTTGGTAAGAACACAAGAAGATCGGACGAGAACGCGAGCACGTAGCAAGTATCTGTGTATTGGAACAGAAGCGTACTCGTGACGTCATCACACCCAGTTCTTTAGCATTTCTTTAACATTCAAAACTATTTATACACTACACCATCATATCTGATTGAAAAATATATATATATTTTTAATTTCTAAAAAGCCTTAAAAATATAAAAAAAAATTACTGAACTGTGGGTATAAAACCAGTAATAGCGTGAATTTATTTATTGGGACTTGTACTGGTCGTAGTTGAAGAGGCGATTGAATCTTTTTTAAAAATCAGCACTTTGTAGAAGCAAAATGAGCAATACGAGCGATATTGCTGTTGCTTTGGTCGTTGGTCAGCTTTACCAGCAGGCTGAACAGGAGGTGGCGCAGTTAAGGAGGCAAATCCGAGCAAGGAGAAGATTGATGCGGCAGAGGAGGCTCAGAAGGCAGGCTTTGCTAGCCAATCTATGCCAACTGGTAGGCATTTTAAGATTGACAGCCTGTTTCCTACTTTTATCTTTAAAAAAAAACATTGAGGATGGTATTAAACATGTGATCAGGTTGAAATTGTGACTATTTTTCTATAAATAATTAAAATGAAAACCCAATTTTACCATTAGTAACAAACAGTATGACAGTAGGGTTGAGCTACTTTATTGCACCTACTGACCTTCACAGCATTGATCATTAAGAAAGGAAAGGTCCGCTGGAGGTCCGCCCGACATTTGCCCCAAAAGTAATTGCCGCCTGCTGCATCCTCCACAATATTTGTATAGAGGCAGGGGGCCAGCTTGACGTGGAGGACGAGGAGGTTGACCCAGAGGAGGACGGCCATCCGGCGGCTGAAGACAGGGAGCTGTCTGGAAGCTGTTTAAGTGAACATGACTACATCTGACCTAACCTAGGTCAGTTGTAGTCATGTTCACATGCTGCTTCATTTCATTTTTTTCACTACCTGTAAAATTACATTAAATAATCAGTAAATTAATTTCCATTCCAACTATTTTTTAATTGTATGTTTGTAGGCGTTGTCTGTTTGTATAAGATGTTAATAGGAGTTATTTCTTTGTTTTAAACCATGTTAGTAACTGTTAATAATATGTTGAATATATTACACCTTCATTCTGTTCCAAAGATGAAAATAAATGTCTAAAATAAATGTCTGTTTTTTTCATATACTGTTACTATTGTTTTCTTTCCCTCTTTCTGCTCTCAATTATTCATGTCCTCACTCAGAAGAAACTCACTTAGATAGGAAAAACATTTATAGATTTTATTTATTTATTAATTTTATATGCTGCTGTCGTCCTTGGGAGACATTTACAATTTATTCCAGCAAGTATTGAGTTAATAAAGCAACACATGTCAGTCGGATAAACACAAAACAAATAACTCATAACCAGCGGTACTACGCACACCGATGGACTAACATTAGCCCTGGCTGCGGTTACCCTCGGAGGTCTGCGGGTCACTCTGCTCCGCTCACCGTCGGACTTTTTTTTAAAATTACGCACTAACTCTGTAAACAGGCCATATAGGGAAGCTTAAAAGTATAATGTTCTCACCTCAAACGATCTGAAAACGTACTTTTGAAGAACTACAGCAGCAGAAAAGGTAATTTTTAACTTACCACCGTGCGCTCTGTGTGCTTTGTCTAGAATCAAGCTGCGGCCGCGGTGCCTTCTGGGAAAGCGGTCATTCTGAAGAACGCACAAGTCTGCTCTGATGCAGACTCGATAAAGAGGGCGGGGCGAGACCAACATCCAGGGATTTGGTGCGTTCTCGGTCTGGCGTTCTCGGCAAATGGAACAGTGCTCGGGCTGAGGCTGATGACGTGTCACGAGCACACGAGACCGCTCAAGAACGCATATTGAGAAACGACCAGTGTACTGTAATGCTCTGAATATCCATTGAGCAGAGCGGCTTCGTTGCTAACCAAAGTCGTACTTACACATTTTAACAGATTTTTGAGTGCATTGTATCAAATAAAATAACACAATGGTCATCATATATAAGTTGCACCGGATTATAAGGCGCACCATCAATTTTTGAGAAAATGTAAGGATTTTAAGTGCGCATTATAGTCCAAAAAATATGGCATGTATTCAGAAAAAGGAGGTTAAAAAAATGTGATCTTTGTGAAAGCTGCAGGCCTGTAAAAGCTCTAACCAATCACTGCCATTCACACCAAAAGGGCAGGGATTGGTCAGAGGTTTGGTCCTGCTCTTACCCCCCTCTGTCTCACAAGTTCCGAGGTTGACACCTTATGTATTGATTGTCCCACATGCCAGTCATTCTGACGCGCTGACGTAACGCCAATGTGCGTGCACATTCCTTGCAAGTTTCCGCTTGCTGGCTGCACATGCGCACTTTTACTGTTTATGTATCCAGTTAGCTTAGCGGTTAGCTTCGGTGTTAGCCGTTGATTGTAACTCTGCAGCTCTCACCGTATCTTTGAACAAGGCTGAGAGTCGCAAGAAGTAAATCGCATACAAGTTTATGAGAAATAGAGGAAGGCCTCAGTAGAAAATAATATGACCAGAATGGATTTGAGAGATTTTTTTCACGCGATCCCCCTGAGGAGCAGAAGAGCAGGTAAGAAGGTCTTGCACATGCGAAGTTATTCAAAAAGGGACTTGGGCAAACCTCCGGAAGAATTGTAGTCTGTACCTTTAAAGAGTTTACTGTAAATAGGCACCATCCAGGAATAGAACACATTTGTATAAATGTTTAGTTATATTTTTGTTAGTCTATCTCCCTTAGTTGTAACCAAGCTTGTTGTTCAGCCTTGGCATCATGTCCAGCATTAATTAGATCCTTTTCTGATAATGAGAGTTTCGCTTTGGATTTATGCGTTGGATTATTTAGCAACTTAAGTGGGAAGACTGTTGACAAACATTGTATCACACTAAAGAATTAAAGACAATTTGTATTATAATTTGTTTTTGAAACTCAATCCAAAAAGCAAATGTTTGACTGTGGATTTTTTTCTTTGTGCCTTGCCAAAGTGTTCTCAACTCACATTTTGATGTAGCGCAGTTTTCATGCCTACCAAAATGGACCCGTGGTTTTGTGATTCATATGTTCACAAATAAAAATCTTAAAAGCTTCTCACAGATGAACTCATGCAATTCTTTCAAACACTCACATAAAATCCAGGCTACCCCTGCATTTGTATTCAGCTACTTTTAATCAATAATTTGTAGAGATATTTCTTGCTGCAATTCCAGCTGCAAGTCTTTTGGGGTATGTCTCTGTAGAAAATGCCTCATGTTGAGTCAGGTAGATGGAACAGATCTGTGAAGATTGATTTTCAAATTTTCCCATTTATTCTCAATTGTACTGAGGACAGGACTTTGACTGGACCATTTCAATACATAAATATGCTTTAATCCAAACAATGTCATTGCAGCACTGTCAGAGTGTCAAGAGTCATTTTACCGCTGTAAGATGAACCTCCACCCCAGTCTAAAGTCCAATGTAGGCTCCAATTCAACTCTGCCCTTCTTTCCATCAACCCAGAAAAGCTTACTTGTATTTGCTACAAAAAACACATTTCCACCCTGGGTTACTGTGGGTCCAGGGTACTGGTGTTTGTACTATCCATTTTTCTTGCTGGCCGAAGAGTTTAGTTATAGTTTCAACTGACCCGCACAGCTTGTTTCACTTTTGCACAAATTTTGTATTGGTCAATCACTAAAAAAATCCCAATTAAACACAATCCAGTTTAAATTTTGCAAATTGCGAAATGTGATAGAATTCAAAGGTGTGAATACTTTGGCAAAGCACTGTGTCAGAGGTTCAACCAGAGACGTGTTTAGAAAATGCAAAAGCTGACATAAGACCTAACCTCCCAGGTCTTTCATGCAGTTGCCAAAATAGGCAATCCTTCTTAATTTCATCAGATTTTTGTCAGATTTTGAAATATCGTTTAAACATTATAATTTGATCCCATGCCAATTCTTCTGGAGGAAAGACCTGAAGATAATCGTTGACTATTCTAATTTGTGCTTGTTGTTTGGACCTCCGCAATTGTGCCTGTGGCTTTTTGCCAAAGCGAGTCTTGGTTTTTTGCACGATCTGATATTTGATCTGCATTGGCAGACAATTATTGTGCACTCTGAGATGAGTGCTGAGCTGTTTTGAAGGAGCGTTGTAATTGGTTAATGAGTCGGAAAGGGAAAGCTTCTTGATCTCATTTCCAGTGCTTAATTAACCTTGGAGTTGGAGATTTCCCTGGGTGCTGGGGACAAGGCAGGACTGGTATATTCTTTCTCACCCGTCTTTGTCTCTGTCTTGCCTCCTTTGCTCCGTTGGGTGTTATGACTCTTCCCGGCAATGACAAAGGATGCTTAGCGCTTGGTGCGCCGCTGTCCGCAGGCTACAGCCCTTTACTGGCTGATTTATGAGAGCAAATATTCCTGCACAGATCTTTCACATGCTCTGAAGTTCAAACTTGCACTATTATAAACTTTATATCTGCAGCTGTTATAGTGCATCTCCCTTTCTTTCTGTAACACTTAACTTCAAACTGAAATGTTATAAATAGCACTACTGCTTTTCCCTTTAGTATCTCTGCAGACCAGCCCAGTTCTAGGGCCCCGGGGGTATGAACCCAGTTCTGACAGAATTGATCTCTGCTTCCTCTTTCCCTCCGTAAGTCCGTCTGCACCCCTAAGCCCGCCGAGACTACTCCAACACACAGGCTCCACCAGGCCAATATCTCTTGTCTTCTTTACACTTTAGTGTCCTCTCCTATATTCTCCTGCCTCTTCTGGCCCCCTCTTTTCATCTGGCACTCGCCACCAAATGTATCTTTGCCACTCTAGAGTTGTCTCAGTTATATTCCTTTTTAAAAATGCTTTTGCTGTTTTTTTACTTACCCTCAAACTCTCTTTCGTCTATGTTTATAAATGCATTTAACCTACTGCAGACCGATAACGTTTGATTTAAATGTATTTGAAGAGTTGTATAATTTTATTTAGATTAGATTTTTTTAAATCTGTGAGATTATTTCTGATATGTAAGATGTTTCTTTTAAAGTATCTTTGCAGGGACTTCAAGCAGCACCATGGCAACTGATTCAGACCCAAGTCTAATTTTACTTTTTCCCACTCTAGTGTTAGCCACCTCTCCATCCAATTTTCATAGGGAATTTTGAGCAAATGTTTGAAATGTTGCAAAAAAGAAAATGCAAATCAGACGTGTTTCCATCTACTGGTTTGTAGTGAACTGACCAGGTGACAGCGCCAATTCATGAAACATGTCATCTCAAGGCACTTTACAAAGTCAAATTCAATCAGATTATACAGATTGGTCAAACATCTCCTATATAAGGGAACCCAGTTGATTGCATCAAAGTCCCGACAAGCAGCATTCACTCCTGGACTATATTTTCTGGACTATAATGCACTCAAAAAGTTCTTCAATCTTCTCAAAAATGTATGGTGCGCATAATAATCTGGTGCGCCTTATAGATGATTAAAATATGTTAAAAATGTGTAAGTATGACTTTGGTTAGCAACGAAGCCGCTCGGCTCAATGGATATTCGGAGCATTACGGTACACTGTGTCACTACCTGATCGGACCGCTGAGCAGTCTACAAGACTGCCTGACTGTAATGTCGAAACTAGAAGTGCATTCACGTAAAGGGTGTAGTTCACTCCGCGGAGGTCTGCGCGTACTCGAGGCGTGCTCAAGGCGGACTCTGCATGGACTCCGTGCATACAGGTACGTGTCACACTATAAACTTCTCGGAGGTTTATAATCTTTACATCGAATTGTTTTATATGTGACAACGAGCTTCATACACTGACATGCGCCATCACAGTAATTCTCTGCTCTCACTGACAGGTGTGCGGTGGGAGCCTGCTGAAAAAGAAATGGCTCTAGGTGCTCAACTAACTAATCACACATTTTACCATCCGTTCCGTCGCTTCATCCCACTGGCAGGAAGTGTGGGAATTGTTGGAATTTGCCACAAGAAATGTAGGTAACAGTACGCTCAACTATGAAGGGTAAAACGTCGATGGAGAGTCAGCGCGGAGTCGGCCAAGCTCACAGTATGCGCACAGTATGCCCGAGTATGTGGGAGCCTTTAGGGATCGCACGCCCGGAGTACACGCTAACAACAATAGACCTAGTAAGTTAATTCAATATAAAAGTTACGTTTATTTTGGCTTTATGTTAGAAACAGAGCAGTGTAGTCCAATTAATCTGTCCTCCCGACAGAGATGGATAGCTCTCCCTCTCAGGAGACAGCTGTGTACGTGAAGGGGCGGAGTGAAATTAGACACTTGGGAAAAATATTTAGTGCGCCTTATAATCCGCTGCACCTCAGATGTGGACAAAGACACGTTAATTCACTGTGCGCCTTGTAATCCGGTGCGCCTTATGGTAAAAAAAATACAGTGTATATATATATATATATATATATATATATATATATATATTAGGGCTGTCAAAATAACGCGCTAATTTCGTTTAATTAATTTAAAAAAAATTAACGGATTAAAAAAAATAACGCAGATTAATCGATGTCGTGTAGGGGTTTTCAATAGACCCCTTGCAACCACGTGACTCAGTTACCCAGAACCCCTTGCGTGGCGGCCATATTGGTTGGCATGCCATTTTCTACACAACGCACGATATTCAAGACACTGTACGAGTTTTTCCCCTTTTCGGGCCGATTCTTTAGCCGTGCAAGCATGTTTTGAATCGGGCCGAATTTCAGCTTGATCGTACAGGGGGGAGGAGGGGGGACTGGCTTCTCACGACTACCTCCCGATCAGGAATCGGACGATCGGTGAAAATCAAACATGTTTGAAATTCAGTCGGCTGTCTTGAGGTTTTCGTGAGCGCATCCTGCTGTTCAAGCAGAGCTACGAGGGAGCGCCCTCCCCTCCTCTCCGTCCCCGCCAGCGGAGGGAGGGGAGCGGGCGTCCCTGAAGCGACCTCCGCCCGGCCCGCTCGCGGGGGCGTTGGGGAGGGCGAGCGCTCCGGTCCGCACAACGCGCTGGCCGCCTGTTTCGGCAGTCCTCCGCTCGCGGGCGGGCCGGGCGACCTGCTGTGCCGCGCGGCCGCCGGTGCGTGTCGTCCCTCCTCTCTCCCCTCTGTTCCCCCGATGCCTGGTGCCTCCTGCGGGCCTCGCCAGAGCTGGGCTCGACCCCCTGCTCTGGGTCCCTGTCACCCACCGTCGCTCGCCTGCCTCTGCCACCACAGCGAGCATCGCGCCGCACAGATCGTGAGCGGTGAACTTTTTAAACCCCGCGGTTCCGTCGCACAGTTTTTAGATGTATGTAAGTACCACGACTGAAAAACTCGTACAGTGTATGTATGCCCGGTATTTGCGGACCCTTTGGCTCTTCCTGATAAGGATTTTTCTAGCAATCCCGATGATTGGCCATCAGTTTGCTGTGCGGATCTGGTGAACTACCTTGTGTTGTCACCCACCCCAACGTACAGTGGCGATCAGATGAGGGCGTACAAGAGTTTGGGAGCGCACAAACAGTTCACTGCCGGATGGATACGTGAACTGTTTTTTACCTGAATGATGTAGCAGTTGTCCGTGGAAGGGTGAGTTTAATGTTGTTTATTCTCATAACTTGGCTGCATATAGTCCGATAACATCTGACCCTAAACTGTAAACATTGCTTTGGCAACAGAGATGCAGTCTGTTTGCACCATATTGAACAATCAGTGAATAGTCTTTTGTATACATGCGAGTAATGAGGTAACTGGGCCAGTGCAGTGGTGGGCTGTCACGCTAGCCTGCCCACCAAGATGGAGGCGCGCACCCCCGATCACGTGACTGTGACGTCAGATGCAAGGGGTCTATAGGTGAGGCGCGCCTCCCCCAGGGGGGCGCCAAAGAGTCCCAGGGGAGGCGCATGAAGACAGAGAAGAAGACAGCGCTGCCGCTCAACTCTGTGAAACATGTAGCGATATTCGTGCCTTCTGTTTGAGCGCGCAGGAACCAATCCAAGCGTGCAGTGAAACAACTCTCAACAACGCTCAAAACCGGTCTGGCACGGTCTGAAAAACTCTTCTCAACCTGCTGTCCTCCTCGCGGTGAGTTCCATCTCTGCTCGCGCGCTACTTTGCTCGCGCACACCTGCTCGTTTCACACTCAACACCAGCTGTGCACTCGCTCGGCTGTTAAAGCCAATCACAGACAGAGTAGGGCTTGCAAATACTGCATTCAGATAAATTAAATCAAAATGCTGCAGCCTTTGGCAGAAATTACTAAACATCACAGAGGGATTGAAGAAAAACAAATAAAAAGTGTAATATTTTAGCCCAAAATATTTAGGCTAAAGTATTTAGACTAAAACATTAGAGTTACTAAGTGAGCTGTGAAAAATGTTTTTGTCTCTTTTCTTTCCAGCTTCTGGGAGGTGATGCAAAAGTTTATTCTGATCATAATCATCATGAATGTCATTATTATTTAAAGAGCACTTTAACACGAGGTAAAACAAAGTGCCAAACATCAGAAATACATCAGATAAGAGATAACAACTAATAAAATGCTTGTTTGTTAAAATAGCACTAGGTCTAAATTATGTATAATTAGCCTAAAAAGTAGATTGGAATATGGAATATGTTGACGTCTGTTAAATTCAGGTTATCTTTTTTATTATCATTTCAGTTGACGTTTCCTGTTGACGTGAGTTCAGTTTGACATTGGCATCTGTTTAGTTCAGTTTGTCTGCTGTTGAAAACAGCACTTTAATGTATCTAATGCTGATTATTCATTGAAACATTTGAATTTAAATATTTTAAATACTTTCACAGCAAAAATTATATGCGATTAATTTAGATTAATTAATTACAGAGTATGTAATTAATTAGATTAATTTTTTTAATCGATTGACAGCCCTAATATATATATATATATATATATATATATATATATATATATATATATATATATATATATATATATTAAGTATTTCTTCACGGATGAGACTAAAGCTATGTTCACCCTGTAGGTCTTGATGCTAAATTCTTTTTGAGGTGGCCGTTCATACTACTATTAAATGTGACCGCCATCATACTGCTTTCTGAACGGTTCAAGTCCACAAAGCGACCCGCATGCGCAGGTAACAGAAGGAGACATCACAGAGCAAGAAGCACACAGTTTGCGGAAGTAATGGTGAATGTAATAGAAATGTTAAATAAAGTTTTGTTAAAAAAACTCAAAAAGAGCAAAAAAACCCCACTGAAACTGGCCAGCATCTCTCCTTATTTTTAGAAAGCTGTTGAGCAATGGGAGCCGACAATGTTAAGGGCTTATGCTAACTGCTACTACTGTGTGTGGATGTGTAGTGAGAGACAGGAGAATAATATGAAAGACAGATAAAATGCGACATCACCGTTCAGACAGCAGAAAAAATACAATATGTATTTGAATTAGTACCACATATGGAAGTGGCACAGATCAGATTTCTTTTTGGGGGGGGGGGGGGGGGGTAAAATAAATACCTCTGATCAATATGACCAGAGGTATTAATTTAAAACTAGCAACCTGTTCAGGGTGGACCCCACCTTTCGCCCAATGGCTGCTGGAGATCGGCACCAGCCTCCCTGACCGTGCATGGATAAGTGTGCATTGACGATGGATGGATGGTTAAGTTGGAAGCTTTTCTGAAGAGATACAGAGCAAGTTACATAGAAATGACAAACAAAGCAGAATTACTTCCAATAGTTTAAAATGGTAAGGTACCATTTTATTTGAATTTTCTGAAAAGATTATTTGCAGAAAGTATCCCTTAGTTATATTTAGTCATATGTATTAATATATTTTCAGCTTCAGGTTTTTTGTTAAAAATTGTAATTCTGTCTCTACTAACATTCTGTTAATTTGCTGTAAATTATGACCTTTGTTGTCTAATGTAAAGGCAAAAGCTGGTGCGAATCCCTTTTCGCTTTGTTTTATTTTTATCATCCATGTGAGGTAGCATCAATCTCTCTCCCCCTCTGTGCTTTCCCTCCTCTCCTTTGCTCTTTTAAGCTGCATTCTTCTACCAGGTGAGTCCTTGTGTTGTGCACCTGCGACCGCCCTTTCCTCCCGCCTCCGTCCAGCATCCTGTGTTTTGCTCCTCTGTGCTCCTCTCGCTACCAACCCTTGGATGAAAGAGGGACTTTAATTTAGCTACCTGAGTAGCGCTGCTGTCCGTTTCGTCCCTTCTTTCGTTCTCGTTAATTCTGCAGCATAAGCTTTTCTCATCTGTTTCCCCTGCTCTTTCAGTCTTTCTCCATCCCTCGATCAGGGATGCCACCATATGGCCGGGTGGCGTTCAGGCCTGCCATGCTCTCAACCTCGTTTAAATTCAAAGCCTGTGGGTCATTGTAGCCTCTGCAATGAGATGACAGTTCTGGAGACGGAGGGCGTCTGAAAGGCCTGATGAGAGGAGACGAGGAGGTGGAAGATGAAGCGAATGCAAATGAAGGAAATCCAACAGGCAAAAAGTCATAATTAAGGTTAAGAAATTAGTTTGGTGAAGTCTGATGTGGCATTTAAATCGGACTCAAACAGGTGGCAGTTTGGCACTGAAATAAATGTGTGGAACATTAATTAGATTAGTATTAATTTAGACCAATTTCTTAAAACTATCTAAATGTTAAGTGAAGATCTTCTAAATAAAAAGTTAAAAGGAGAAATAAAATAAAGTGAGAAAAGCTAAAGGAGCTTGTCAAGGAGATAAAAATGAGGCAAAAACCCAAAAGACAGAGGATACAATATATTTATTTTTTTTACATCATGAAACCCTGTGGCAGGTTGGGAATGAGCGCGCACGCAGAAGCAGAGGAGCGAAGCCAAACAGCAGGCATTAAAAGAGGAGAGGTGTGAAATTGAAACCAATAAATCCTGAACAGATTCCTACAGTTGTGGGAGCCACTGCGACTGGGTTCAGTTGTGTTCTTTTTAATTTGAGCCGAGTGTCCTGTTGTCTGAGTAAAGCTCGGCGTGGCAAACATTTGTGTTGCATGACAGGAAACCCAGCATCTGATCCACACTGTGAAGGGAAAAAGAATAGAATAAACCTATGTAGCTTTTTTTTTTTTTTTTGAAACTCAAACAAAAAAAATTGTGTTCCAATATATATTTGAGAAGCAATTTGGTGTTTTTTATGGCTCATTATTTCTATGTTTAATTTAAAGTATAAGTAAAAAAGTTTCTTTTGTTTTTGTTCTCATACAATTGAGAACACTCTGGTTTCTTGTGTAATTGTGCACCAATATCTGCTAAAATAAAATTGTATTGGTGGAATTTCGTTATTTCCCACTGTGAATATATTCAGTTTGGGTTGTTTTAAACAGCTAAAATCAGTTAAATGTCAGTGGATGTCCGACTAGCTATTAGCTTCCACCAATAAAAGGATTTTTGCTGCAGGTAATGGAACTGTTGCAGTTAATAACTTCACCAAACCTCACTTCAAACAATCCAAACAGACCCATTTGTATTTTGCTCCATAAAGGTCCTTTGAATAAATGCAGTCTTAACAAATGCTAAACCAAAACGATGATGATAAAAAAAGTGAAATTTCAAAATGAATTCCACCCTTTCTAGGGATGAGCAATTTCACATCAATCTTGATACACTGACAGATTCAACACGTTGATCACAATGATTCATCATTGCCCAAAAATTGATGGTAGAGTTGCTATCAAAAATTCTGCTTTTCCAGTTGTTTTCAACCATCGGTTTGTGGTACCAAATAAATGCAATGTTTATGTCTTCAAATATAATTTCTTGGACTGATTGCTGCATACTCTTTAGCAGTAAAGATACCACTATCTACCACTGCAGCTACTAGACTAGTTTTGTAGCTTTGGACAGGTGGGGTCCAAGGTTCAAGGGCTGTTGTCCTGCATGTTTATCTTCCCCTGGTTTGATACATGTGATTCCAATGAATGGTTCCTCACCAGGCCTCTCAGAACTTGACATAAGGAGGTAATTTAGACATCTGATTCAGGTGTGTTGGAGCCAGGAAGACATCTTGAAAATGAAGTACTCCGTCCTTTGAAAAGTGGAGTTGGACACCCCTGCTTTAAGTTGTGAGTAATGATAGATTTTTTTTTTTTGTTTTTTACCAGAAAAATCTGCCTCTTCTAAATTGTGACTTATTTATTGTCTCTAACTTTGTCAAACAAGAAATGATAGTCAAAAAGTTAAGTCCATATCACCAATTCCAAACCGAGGCAGATATAAACTGACATCCTATGGCAGAAAAATCTTTTTATGCCCAAAACTGTAAAAGGAGAAGCGAACAGGCAATTAGCAAAGTAATCAGTTACACGCCCAAGTTTGGCTTTCCGTTTAGTTGGCTTGGAAAAAAAACCCGACTGACATAGGGAGATGAGTTTTATTTTAAATAGCTTCTTACAGCTCTTGTGTTTTTTTTAATTGTAATTTTTGAACACCTTACCAATGCTCAAAATAGCCAACTTTGTGTTTAAAATATGTAAAGTAATGCAAGTACCACAGGAATTGCTATATCTGATAAATGCTGACCAATGCAAAACGACAAAAAAAATCAAAATCTGATTGTGCTTTCTCCAGATCAGAAAAACACAGGTTAAAACCTTCTTTAACGTTTCATTTATGAAAAAAACAAGACATAGTTTACTTTGCCAGTGTCTGCATTCCGGCATTAGCGACCCTTCACACTGTCAGTAAAACAAGAGCTTCCAGTAGCTGATGCCACTTGGTAATATCTCTGTATATCAGGCTATTTGTCTAATCACGAGGAAGTCTTTAATTTAAGTGCTATGGATCATTTAGAGCAATCATTCTTCACAACGTGCCATCAGAAATGGGTTTAGTGCTGTTTATAATGTCCATTTGAAACAGAACTAGTCTTAGCAGTTGTTATCTAGTAGACGCCACTTGGTATAAATAGCTCTCATGAATAAAATAGCAACAGCAAAGCGTCGCTTAGAATAATATATTAACAGAGTTTTATATCCTGACAGTGCAGAGGATTTATTCTGCGGCGTGCCGTGTAAAAGGAAATGAATGAATGCATTTGCAGCTGCCTGAAAATGTCCTCACTTTGCTAACGTCACTTTTTCGATTTAAATCCTCTCAGATGATGTATGGCCGAGGTGCGTCGACGTGGCACGCGCTAATTGACCGCGGCATATTGTCTGGGTACTTTCTCCACTCGTCGCACTCAAAATCCTGAATCCCAGTCCGCTCAAAACCCCGCGCCCCCTCCGCCATCCTTGTCGATGCCCGTCTCAGCGTGGTGTCAGCAAAGTATGCAACATTGATCGTTATAGACCTTATCTGTGCCAAATATGCTTGTTAATATTCCTCATCTAGAAGAGCTGCTTTAAAAAGAAAAAAAGGGGATAAATGATGGCTCGGTCTGCCACTGGTCTGGCCAGCATACATCAGAGTCCAAAGCCCCCCTCCTGCTTTATAGACGGCTATTAAGAGGAGCTCCCAGGCAACAAACCATACATAGCAAATGGCCCTCTTTAGCAATATGATAATTTATAAAAGAGGGAGACTGAGTGGATATTCTGCCGAATTCCCCCACACCCTTTGTGCTTAATGGATGGTGTGTGTTATGCCTACTCTGCTCAGGCCTGCACCAAATGTGGGAACTTCTGGGGATGATGGAATGAAGGCCACCCGCGGCCTGACAGCTTTTAATGAGTAATGAAAATACCGGAGGGTACATTTGCAAAGAGAGGATTAGGGAACTTCTGGAGTGCCGGGAAGAAAAAAATACAGTGAAGGGTGAGTCTGATGGGGGGAGAAAGACCGGAAGAGATGTTTGGGCCTCTCGTGAATGTCTCTGAAGTGAGGGTGTAGCAGGAGCGCCCTGCCATATTCCCAGCATGCATCTTTCTAGAAGCTCAGTGATCAGATCTATTTAGGTTGAGCCACATCTTGTCCCTTTCATATCAACACCAATCTGTGTTTCAATTTCTCTTCTTTCCTTTGCCACTTCTTTTCTGTAGCCTTTGTTAACACAGGCTCCCTGCTGAGTCCTACATCTGAAAGAAAACGCCCTCACGCCTACCGGATACAGAATGAACCACTTGGAAAACATTGATTAGGTTAAAGTACAAAAATAGAGAGCCTTTGAGGGGTATATGCCTTCTGTCATCTTTGATGCTATGCTTCATTCATCAGAGGCTGCTGATGAACGCTTTGCATATGTTTGTGTGTCTGTGTATGTGTGTGTGTGTGAGAGAGAGAGTGCACATGCTGGCTTGCGAGCTTTGTCTACAACCTCAAAGGGTGCAGCATCAGTATGGGGTTGGCTTGCATGAAAGACGTTTTCATGTGTGCAGAGGCGATAAAAGACAAAATAGTTTTTGCTCTGCGCAAAGATCTTCAGCCCTGTGGAAGAAGATCACAGAGAGGGCTCCTACATTATATTTTGCTAGGACCTGAATCCTTTCACACAGTCATTTGCAAATTCCAGCTCTGTAATAGTTTTTATCGTGGCATAAAGTTAAGGCAGTACCCATAATTTAAAAAAAATGCATCAACTGTATTTTTTTCTTTTCCAGATGTTTTTTCCATGGGTGTTTTTTGTGCCTGTGTCATGTGTGCATTGAGCATCTCACCAAAATTTCATTGTGGCAGCATAACGACTATAAAAAATGCAAATTCTTGTGTAAGAATCTGAAAGATGCTCAAAATCAAACTCCTCATCACTATAAACGATGGTTTTGATGAGCCGTTGGTCATGACACCATGAAGGAATGAAGCTGATTTGTAAAGTGAATTGCTTAGGTTGTAGATATTTTTATTTAAAACCTTATTTCTTTTCCTTTGCAATGTCAGAATTAAGAAACAGTGCCTTGCAAAAGCATGACCAACCATGCATTTATAAAGAATATGATGGGTGTTTTCTGCATAAAAAAAAAAAAAAAAAAACTGTATTAAAAGTGCGGTGTGTCTTTGTGTTCAGCCAGTGACTTCATTACTTTTCTGACTGAATTTTATTTTTACAAAAAATGTTTTTTGTGGTCAAGCACATGTTAAATTAAGTACAGTGAAAGGACATACAATATTTACAATAGGTTTTTTAGTCTGCAAATGTTGCAAAGTTTACCATAATTGGGATCAGCAATAACCTGGCCATCCAGGTTGGACTCTGTGTTCTGCACATTATCAATCTGGGACTGCGCCTATTAAATTTGTTTGGGGCGAACTCTACGAGCTGACTGGGGAAAATGACACCTAGTGCCTGCCTACCAAAAAAGTTGGTTTTAGCCAATGACGGTATCAAACTTAACCTTAAGCCGGGTATACACTGTACGTGTTTTTGCCCTTTTCGGGACGTTTCGTACGAGAATTTTTTGGATCGGGCCGAGTTTCAACTTGATCGTGCATCCTGCTTCGTATAGTATACAGGGGGTAGCGAGGGGCGATTCGCCTCTCGCGACCACCTCCCCATCAGGAATCAGACGATCGGATGAAAATCAAACATGTTTGAAATTCAATCGGCCCTCGTGAGGTGATCGTGAGCGCGTACTGCTGTTGAAGCGGAGTTACGACCGTCTACGAGCCGATTTCCCCCGACCTCGCACACTGCGCAAACAAGTAGATTCATCTTCGTCTTCTCAAACGAAAACATAGGAGCGGAGAGAAGCATGACGGCCGTACGTGTGACATGGAGTAAAACTACGGAGGAGCAACTCTTAGAATTGCCAAGTCAGCGCGTTTCGTTCTAGTGAGCTTCATATTTAACAGTGAGCATCGACACTTCCGTCTTTTTCTTCATCTACTGTTGACATTTGGCTTCCGGGTAGACGAGTCTGAGTAGCGTCATCTCTCTATGGGGCTGAGTCCGACGTGTGGTTTTTGAATGCACTGTGTGAGCAGTCAGATCATATCAGAGCGTCGGGCCGCACAGTGTAAGAACAGATATCGTGAGCGGTGAACTTTTAAACCCTGCGGTTTCGTCATGCAGTTTGAGCTGTATATGAGTACCACAATTGAAAATATCGTGCAGTGTATGCCTGGCATTAAGCAGCAGGTATCATGAAAAACCACAAGAATGTAAGCTAGTCAAGGCGATTTTTGCTGTTCTTCTTTCAAAGATGAAATCGTGGATTCATACAAAATGTGATGGCAGCAGCTACGCGTGCGTCCTCCTGCTCTGCCGTGTTTATGTTGGTTCGGCTGTGGGCTCGGCAGCTCTTGCTTTCACCACTGCTCTATGTCCCGCCTTAAACCTGCAACGTGACTGGCCCGAACTGTTTCTAGTTCGGACACAAACGGTTGAAGCCAGAGCGGTACAAGATGGATTCTTGTGTGTTTGTGAACGCACAAACCTCATGAGAATCCATCTTGCAGCCAAGGTTAGATCAGAGGTGCTGTTGGGATATACTGAAACATTCAGGGCTTTGGTTTAATTTTTATAAGAAGGCGTTTATAATTTGAAATTAAAGTAGTATAGGACATATAAGAGGTTTACAAGAATGTTACTTGGTTTTCATTTTTAGTCAGTAGTTGAAGTGAAGGATGAAGAGAAACAAAGTTTAGGATTGACTGATGAAGTTTTGTCAATCTCTCTCTTCCATCTCCTCTTTCTTTCCCCTTTTCTCCTTTTTTTTCTTCTCATTTTCTCTCCTCTTCTACTTTTTCAATGTAGTGTCCACATAGCATGAATTATTCTCTACATAAATAATAATAAAACTATTTAAATATATAAATCAAGCAGAGCCCTATGGCGAAAGCGATAATGCTCCATATGTGAGCGTAAAATCTGTTTGGCCTTTTTCTGGCATTAAGACAACAATTCTTATTGCCACATTGCCAGACAGGACACTATAAATAATAAAAATTAAAAAAAAGGATTGATGGGAAAAAAAATAGCTCAAACAAATAATGATAATCATGATATTTAGAAAATAACTCTCTCCTCTTTCTGTCTGACGAAACTTCAGATAAATTGTTTACTATGGGTCAAAACAATGTGCTTGTTATCTATGTACATTACCTTTTTGAATTTTATACTCTCGGTGTAGAAAGTGTAAAACCCAAAATTCTTACATTAAAAAAAAAAGGAAACTGGTATGAAGTTGATTTTCTTAAATGTACTCCAAATGGTAAGATCCTGAAAACACACTTATTTATATTAATTTTGCTGAGAGCTGTCCAAATATCCGCTAAATATGTTTTATCTTTGCTTACTGCCCAGTTGCAGCTTCTATTGCTGTAACACGTGTTGCTCAGATTATGCACTTCTATGTAGGGTAAATGTTTTAAACCGCACCTGTTATCATTTATCAAGGAGTTAGACTTTGTGGATATCTTTGATTAACTCTGTTATTCTTATTCCATTCTGTTAATTATCCATCCATTCAGTTAGAAATATTTACTATTTTGTGTCTGTTCAGCCAGATTGTTTAAAGAAACTGGTGCAAAAAACAAAATCTGCAGCCAAAGTTTAGTTTGCAAAGTCTTTACTTTAAAATACATACCTTTTGGTAACCATAAGAAGTTATCAGTAATTAATATTTCAGTGAAAAAACAGCAGGTTCGTTACAATTGTAGGTATTACCTAGGGTAAAACGCTATCCTTTTTTAGTTTATATATTGCACGCAGTTGTCAGAAAAAGTAAACAAATTAGTGGTACATGTGATTAATTGCTAAGATTCATGATTTTAATCCTGCACCGTTGTACAACTGTATGTTTAACTTCAGCACTGAAAACGTGAAAGAGAAGACTGAGGCTTATTTTTGCACGTACTGCTATGTTATGCGTTACATTTTCCCGGTTTATTGAGCAACACCTTCTGTCTACATGTTAAACTGGACTGGCTGCAGCAATGAGATGCATGCAGACTTGAAGGACCTTTTATTGTGTGTAGCTACTTTAGGGTTAAACACTTTGATTTTGAATGAACTAAAGGGCCAGGTATTTTTCACATTTTTTGCACTCTCTGTCAGCTAGAAGCTGACAGAGAGTGCTTTCTGTTTTCTGTCACGGTCAGGCTATTTAACTTTCACTGTAGCTAAGGTGAAAGTCCCTCTACTTTCTGTTCCTCATCATGACCCTGATGATGCTTATTGCATCAACCAGCATTAGAGGGATACTTGTGCCATCTTGGCCACATTAAGCCCAGACAAGCCTCACCTGATCTGTTGCTTCGTAAACACTTTGCTTTGAACATCACATAATTCAGGGACTAATTTTTTAGCTGCTCTTTGTTGGGCTCTCCCTCACACAGAAAGCTGCCAATGGATAAGGAACTGCTGCAGCCAATGCAGTTTTTCATTTGGATCAAAAAAATGATGAACACATTTATTTAAATCTTTACTTTTTAAAAGTGGCTGTGTTATTTGCGCCTTTTGGCTGATTAACACCATAAGTGTGGCTGATAAAAATCTCAGAAAGCATTCTGGTTACATGTGTTGGGAATTGAGTGTAGTCAGGCATTCTGATACCTACATCTGATATTTGGTATCTGATTACATCTCTAATTGTAAGCTGCCAAATAAAAAATTGTTGTGGTTTTCTTCTCTTAGATTCTGTTTCCCTGTACCCCCTCAGTCATTGTCCTGTTGATACTGTTTATAGTTTGTCTGTAGTATTGACAACTTACTATTTGATGGCTGAATAAATCAAAAATGTATCAATTTTCCAGGATGGCTTCTTCGACTGAGGTCGCCAAAACCTTTGCTTCATTAAAAGCAAAAGTGACAGATTTGCTTAGACTTGAGTCACTTTTGAGACAAAGTGTTGCCATTTTTTAATGACAACATTGGTTGGAAACCTTTTTTTAAAACTTCAAGCTATACTACTAAATTAAATTCATCCCAGACCTCTGGTTTTAATCATTACTACTGATATTGAGGATAACATTTGATTCACATCTTCAGCTTGTTCTACTTTTGTTTTAATCATTAGGGTTTCTGGTGGGATTCTATTAACCTTTTTACAGAGATTAGATTTGTTTGTTTTCTTCTTGATTAATGCTAAAACAAAAATAAAAAGATTACTCTATTGAGTAAAGAACCATTCCTAAAGTTTCTCCTCTCATGTCTTTCCTTACCTCATGAGGGTGTGAAAAAATGCCCAGGAATATCAGAACTTTCTTTATAGTGAAATTGCTTTTAATGAGCTCCAAGGAACAGAATCCTCAGAAAAAGTTCAACTGAGAAAAGAGCAGTTCTAAAAATGTATTCACCACCTTTGAAATCCCCAGCCTCCATGCCTCATCTTCAACTCTTCACAGGAGACTACTTCAGTCAGCTCCCAGCGATACCACATGGAGGTGGTCTGGATAATGACAAGCAAGATCAACTGAATCAATTCAAGTACTACTTTGAAGAATACACAGACCAGTTATGTATTTCCACTATTTAGCTTTATATGCAATTCTGTTCATCGAATGTCCGGTTGCCTCCGATTTAAGCATATTTGCCATTGTGATGACCCGGATAACTGAGAACTTGCACAAGCATGCTCTGTTCAGCTTTATTTCCTTTTAAGGTTCTTTTTTTCTTTATTTATTCTTTTGAAAATGGCAAGTGTCTTGACTGATACTGCAGCCTTTTTGGTGGCTTTCCATAATATTTTCTATTTAGAGAAAGCAATATTCAAAATGCTGTTCTGGAGTGGTATACAGTCCATTAGGCTACGATTAGTTGCTCAATCAATAAAATGAGATCTGCAGGTCCGTAAAGTAGGGCCAAATTGCTAAGTTTAATTTTCAACTTGCTAATTTAGAATTTACATGTATCTCATTATCCAATCCTGGCACAATTCATCTCAAAAGATGTCCACATTCTCAGTTCTAAATCTAAAGAGATTTCTAAAACATAATGATAGACTGCATCACCATGTGACATTGTAACTTAAAAAGGTAGGTCATTAAACACTACAATTCCAAAGATTAGTTTGGAATATAGTCCTAAAGTACAAATGTGACAAACCTCTAGAAACAATGAGCTATAAAATTACTAAAACTAATGATGTATTGGATTTTGAGAATTAATGAGTTAAGGGTTGCAAGCATTGCAGAGGCTAGTGTG
Organism: Fundulus diaphanus; assembly: GCA_037039145.1. Classification (NCBI taxonomy): domain Eukaryota; kingdom Metazoa; phylum Chordata; class Actinopteri; order Cyprinodontiformes; family Fundulidae; genus Fundulus; species Fundulus diaphanus. Next base: position 20,401,714 of record CM073144.1, read on the forward strand.
CTACTGCAAACCTCAAAAAAATGTTACAGGTCCAAATCTCTGCTTTCTTCAACAACCTTACTGGCAGTGTACAGTATCAGCTAGGGCAGAGGCAGTTCTGTGCTATTTTGAGGTCTATTAATATTTATTTAGCCAGGAAAACCTCAAAGACACATTACAACAGCATTTCCTCAAGTTTTGTATTTTGTTTATAAACCTTAGGTTTAAAAAAAAGTCTTAGGTAAACCTTAACAGTTCATGCCTTGTGGGTATGTTAGTACCCTATCCATCATTATCGTCTGCTTATAGGAGATCAGGTCATCGGATTACCAGGTCCAGTAGGGAAACCAAGACCTTGCCAGTGACATTCTAAAGATCATTTTGGGGATGCTAAGAAGTTCCCACAGCAGAATGGATATATATTGTCTCTGCAGCAAGTTCTGGGATATCATATCAGTGGGATGGACTCAGGAAACCCTCCAAAGGAAGGATCCCTGGAGATATCTCCAACTTATTCCCTTTGATGTGTAGGAGTAGGGGCTCTACATCGAGCTCCTCCTTGATGATGGATATCTCACTCTATCTCTATAGCTTAGTCTGACCACCCTGCACAGGAAGCTTATTTAGCCGCCTGTATCCGGGATCTTGTCGTGATCCATATCCAAAACCATAGGTGAGAGACCACAGCAGCACCTGTATCATTGCAGATGGAGCCCCAATCTATTAATCTCCAATTCCCACCTCCAATCACTTGTTAACAAGACATCCAGATACCTGAACTCATCCACATGAGGCAAACACTAACCCCAAACCCAGAGGGTGCTGTCCCTCTTTTTCCAGCTAAGAACAGTAGCCATAGAGTTGAAGGACCTGAATCTAATTGCAGTGGCTTTATACTTGCACAAGGTCACAACCCAAATGACAGCTTCATCTGCAAAAAGAAAAGATGAAACCTTGAGACACCTAAACCAGAAACCCCCCTTTCCATAATTTTGCCTTCAGATCCTGTTCATGAACACTAGTAGCTCTGGGAAAGTCCAAACCTCACTGGAAACAAACCTGACATGGTGCCAAAAGTGTTGATACAGCTCTTACTTTGGACATACAAGGACCAGATTGGACCCAATCCAAATATTGTTACTTAGAGGTGGTAGACTGATGTAAAGAGGACTCCATTTACTTTCTGGTGGAAACCCAGTTGCTTGGTTGTTAGCAAACGGTCCAAGGATGGCTTCACAGGGGTGCTTATAGGTGAAGGGAAATTGTTCTTTATATGTCCCCTCCATTGATGTCACTTTGTCACAGGACACTCTCACAAGAACCGAAGCCCCAGCCATTATAGCTCCCAGGATCAAACTCCTCCACTAAATCAGTATAGCAGTGATATGAACAGAAGAGTCACTATGTTAGTTCAGTGTTTAATATTTTCTAGTGTTTAGCCTGTTCTAATGGATTTTTGTGTGTGCAGCTGATCAGGAATAGGTACACAGCTTGATATTTTACTGTATTTCAATGACTTTTTTGTCAATTATCATTCATTATTCATTCACTTGTTTTTCCAAAATGACAACATTTCCCAACATCATACAACCCTGACAAAACATTTGCAGGCTGCAGGTATCCACAGAATGGGCCACACATGCATCTGTGTGTGTGTGTGTGTGTGTTTACTTTGGTACTGTATGTGCTTATCAAAAGGTTATGCAAACCTTCCCTCACATGCTGCTTGACACTGCGCTGCGCGGTGCTGCATTGCTCCTTGGGGACATGACAGCCCCAGAAAGGCATTATCACCTTTCTTCCAAAGCAGAGGAATTCAATGCATTACTTGCGTTATGGCAGGTGGGCCCCTATAGACGCCAGAACAGCACAAGATTCAGTTAAGGGAACCTGAAGGCCAGGGGCCAGCCAGGAAACGGGGAGGAATCAGCAGGGAACGAGTGAGGGGAAATTAAATGACAGAAAAACCGAAAGAAGGTGTGGGATCTGGGGAATCTTCTACACAGATTTCTTGAGTGTGTGTTTCTTGCGAGTATTTACCACTGAGGAAAAACGAGGCAACTCATTAACAAGACTCATTGTTGACTCACACATTCTACTTGTCAAACTAATAAAAACACATATGGAATCTATTTAATAGGTTCAGATATTGCACATACTCAATGCAATCGCCGGATATCATCAATCTCAGGCTTCAGAACCCTTTCTCCCATGAGTTTTTCGCTTTGTCTCCATGCAGGTAGGAGGTCTCCTGATACTCACTACTGGGTTAGCTCACCACACATTAATGCAACATGCTCCACCATTAAGAACGCTATATGTGCCTTTGTTCCCTTCCTTCACTCCTCCAGATATCTTCTTTAGAACTGAATCTGATCTCAGGTGTGTATAGAACTACACATGAAAGACTGTTGTTGCATTTAGTTGCTCTCTGTATTTTTTTCCCCCCCGTCTTTGAAAAGGCCATAAGACGTGCTGTTCATGATACTGTGCTACAAAAGCATAAAGACTCAAAAATCAGTATGTTGTGAAATCAGCCAACAGGAAAATAACGTAAGATCTTAGGCCACAATAAATGTAAGGGACTGTTGCAGTGACCCCCTCCCCGAGTGACTGTTCTCACAGCAGGGGGTCCACTGTATAAAAATCCCTGGCCACGCTACAATCGCTCTTTTTTTCGCCCGCTGCCTTAGCAGCATTGGGGAGTATACTCATCTTCCTATGCGGAGGATCCGGCTGGAGTTCGGAGAACCGCCACATATGTAGGCACAATCGAAGCTAAGTACATCCCTGCCCTTTTCCAACATCAGAACTTAAGCAATTGACTGCAATGGAAACAGGCTGTTTAGAACCGTTCTCGGCTTTTGCAAGAGAAACGCTGGTCTGAAAATCGCCCCTTCAAGCTTCAGGAAAGCTGAGACGAGGCTGCGTGCAGCGGTTTCCTGCGACAGATCGAGCTGAGTGTGTTGCAGCCCTAACAAGAAGCAGCTACGCCAGGAAGGCTGTGCGGAGGTCCACATGCTGCTGCTCCCACCTCCTCCCCAGAGCCGAGTACAGCTTTCCTAGGCCTGATTTCCCAAACGACGGCTGTTTTGCCCACAGGAAGTGCCCCAACACATTATTTCCATTCGATCGTTTTTAACTTGTTGGGTTAATCCTAAATTACCAATTCGAGCCTTAATCATTTCCTGGAGAAATAATTACATTAATAAAAATCACGTGTCGTAGAAGCTATTGATTTCTACTTAGGAAATTATTCTTTAAATGTTAGTTCCTTGAGTAATGCTTTGTTTAACTCAGGATTTGGATTGAGAACGGGTTGAAACACATATCAAATGTTGTTCTAAAGTTAAGATAATTTTACCTCAGTCCATGTTCTTTGAGATTAACTTTAGTTCTTTAACTTGGATCTGCAGTGAACCAGGATTCACTGAATCATTCTGATGATGGTTTTCAACTATCTTATTCTGTCCTTTTTGTTTCTTCTGTGTATGCATAGTTTCTTACCTTCTTTTAATCTTAATTTTGCTTAGTAGTTTAGTTACGTTTCACTATTGAAATACAGTGTTAATTTAGATAAACAGCATTTATAGTGGTGTTCTCTGGATATTCATTTATTATATCAGCTGTTTGGGCTAATATTCACCCGCAACACCTAACGGACAGAGTTATTTATCAAACATTAAATAACTTAAAACAGTGTGTAATGGCACAAGTATGAAATACTCCACATTCAATGTAGTCTTTCAAAGGGTTTTGTTTATTTGTGTTGGATTTCACACAGCTTGGGCTATGTGCAACTTTCTCACAGCCAAAATAAACACACAAATTGAAATAAAAATGACAACAGATAAACACTTTCCAATCCAACACCAGCCACTGATTTCACACAAAGAAAATGACGACAACAAAAACAAAAGGCCAAGGTGACCTATGCTGTTTGCTCTGAGTTGTGACTCAAACGTGCGCAGAACTGCAACTGAATGATTTTGAAATGCACGCACCGAAGTCGATACCGTGCCAAAATAATTAACAGTAATTAAATGTTGCACAAAAATACTATTAAAAACTGGACTCGGTGCCAGGTTCATCAGGCGATTATAATGAGCAACAATTCACAGTACACAAAAGTCTATAACATGGGTTGTCAAAAACTGTAATGAAAAGAGTGAAAGCAGTCACTGTTGGGTGCAAAGGTCAAAATAATAAATTTATACAGAATATGCTAATTCCATTGATTGAAGTCTCTGAAACGGCAACTTTTTTTCCTTTACATTCAGACAAATAAAGGTCCATAAAAAAACAGATTAGTTTAGCAGAAAAGGATATGAGGTTAGGGGTCTGTTCTCTACAGCTCAAGTTATGTGCTGTGTTCTGTGGACTGATCATAGATCACATTGGCCATCCTTGCTGCATATTACTGTCCAGTTTTATACAACAGACTCTTAATTTGATCAAGGTTCAGGCTGGGACATCATGGCAGTGCAAAGAGCCTGTGGAGCGTGAATCCTTCACAGGCAGGCATCCGCTGCTTTTCCAACCGCTTCCATGTGGAACCTGGGTTTCTCGTGTTTATCTTACTTAAAATATTCTAGCTTAGTTTTGCACAGCCAGCATTTGCCATTACTTTTGTTAAAGTGTTTTTTCCCCCATGTTCATGTGATGTGTTCACCATAAACTATCCTGGTGTCACATTAATGTGCTTCCTAGTTTGGCCTTTATTTTATTTATTTTTTAAATACATGGTTATAAATCAACTGAGATAATCATGATTTGACATCTTTTAATTGCTTAGAGTCGTTCATATCTGAATCTTGATGCATTGGAAACACCCCACCCATAATAAACACAATGAGGGAATCGATACAAGAATGCAAACCCATTCAGAACAAGGCATTTTTTCCCCACCTGATGTTTTTATTTCAGGTTGTTAAACTGAACCTTTGGTTTTTGGCGTGGATGCTGAATATGATAAAAAATGTCACAGATCATAAAGTTTAACCAGTATCTGTACTTGGTGTGGAGTAAATATTTCCTATAAGTCCAAGTTTTTGGTGTTAAAAGCTGAGAACATCTACTACGTTGTTCCAAATTGCCAAAAAAGCTGTGAAATAGCCCTTTACCAGACTTCAGATTTAAAAGCCAGCTTCAGCACTGTTATTTTATAATTTGCGAAGCATACAAAGAATTATACTGAAATAGTGAAACGTTTTTTACTTACATGTCCAGATGGTGTAAATTCTGCCACAAAACTTTGGAAATTCAAGTCCAAAAAAATGATGGAATTTTGTAAAGGAAAATATGTAGAAACCCTGAATTTTAATTGATAATTTCTTTGGAGTGTCATAAAAGAGATTGCTTTGAATCCTTATACATTTTCATTTCACCCTCGGTAATTTCACAAAAATCAATTTCAGGCCGGTAAAACTGGGGCTGGTGCGTTGGGAGCGAGTGCAAGTAGTACAAGCTTGGCACTTTGCTCACGCAGCTGAGTCTCCGTCCCGCTTTCGGGCTATTCCCAGGCCAGGCCTGCCGAGTGTGCGCCGTTCCCTCGCCTGCCTGTGATTTGTGGAGGCCGCTGGGGAAGGAGCTAGCGCTCCCATAGGTTAAAATCTGCAAACAATGAGTCCTGTATTTGTGACGGATGGCCCACATGCCTCCCCATTTGTCTGAGCTTTATCCCCATCTCACAATCAATTGTTAAAACCCCAAAGTTTGCTTAACATGCACTACCTGCAATGCTATGGGAAAAGGGGGGGAAAAGACAAAAGAGGGGAGGATGTAGAAAATACAGGCTAGAGTAAGGAAGAGAAAGAGATCAAAGTTGTCCGAGAGTGGAAGAGAGGGACTTTCAGTGTGACTTTCAGGGTCCTAATTAGGGACAGGACAGCGAGCTACCTCTCTCTGTGACATTTAGCTGGACTTACTTGATAAATGTCACACTGCTGGATACAGCCACGACAAATGGATGCATCAACAATGGCTTAATAACCTTTACTGATAGTCCTGCCAGGAATTTAAATTCTTTAGCCATTCGTCGCTGCATCTCTAAAAACACCGGGCCCCAATAATCAACACTGGCTGATGAATATGGGGGTGGATTCTTTTGCAAGACTGCACTTTCTGACCGAATCAAATGTACCAGGAGGCTCGCGGCTCCCGCGGCTGTATGTGCTTTTGTCTAGCTGCTGGAGGGTGCCAAATTATCTTGGCCGTGTAGCTTGACCATGATCGCAAAAGGGAGACCTTTATAACTAATCAGAGAGAATGGAGAGCCGGAGAGCTCCCTTGCATCTTTCGAAGCTTGTTTCTCTGTTAGACTTGGAGGAGCAAACTGAATTAATCAGGCCCCAAAGACTGTAAGAGTTGAAGACAAACTAAAATATTGTGTCGTTTCTTTTAGTAATGGTGCCGCTCAGGATGTAAATGTCATGCAAAAATTCTGAATGAGCTAATTCACACAGAAATGGAACAAACCGTGTTATTCGGGACTTACAGGGACGTCTGAAAAAGACATGCAGGATAAAACATTAAATTGGCAGACTTTGCTTTTTTTAAAGGAGTCTCAAATTTAGGCTGAGACATATTAGTTTGTACTCCATGTTCCTTCCATTTACTACTTGAACCTTTTCAGATCATGTCATTGTACAGCCACAAACTTTGATTTCATTTATTGGAATCTCAAGCAGAAAGTAGGTTGACGTGAGTGGAAACTGATGCATGTGTGTAGATGTTTTGTTTAAGCCTCTCTGACTCAGTACTTTGTAGAACAACCTTTTGCTGCAAAGGATGACATTTTGGCCCATTCCTCTTTAGATAAATGGCTCAATCTTAGTCAGGTCAAATGCAGAGTGTCTATAAAAGCTGATTTACGAGTCTTGCCACAGATTCTTAATTAGATGAAGGTCTGTACTAGCTTAACATATTTATTATGCCTTACATTCCATTGCAGCTCTGGGTCCACCTGTAGGACCCTTGATCTGTCAGAAGTTGAACCTTTACCTCAGTCTCAGATTTTCCGATACGTCTAACACAGAGGTCATCAGCGTGGGGTGGTAATTCTGCTTTTTTTCTGATTTAAAACTCTCCTTGCCAGGATTTTCAGATTAGATGGACAGTTATGCCTTGGTAGATTTGATATTATAACAAATTCTTTGCATTTCTGGATGATGGATCAAATTTAACACTTCTCCAGATCATTATTCCCAACCTTTTTGCTGTTTTCTTTGGTTTCCATAATGCACTTTGTTTACTAATGTTCTCTAACAAAGCTTTTATGCCTTAATTAAATCAGCCACTTCGGAAGGTAATAACCTGCACTGGAGTTCATCAAGGGGCACCAGAGTGGATATCTTCCCACTTTACAACTGTACACTTCCTTGAGTTCATCAAACACACGCACACAAAAAAGTCAAGATAAAACACATTGGAGTTTATGGTTGTAATGTTGGACAATGTGAAAAAAAAATTAAGAGTAAGAATGTTTTAATTGGTCTCAGATTAGAACTGACATCCCATAAAGTAGCTAAAATTAATTTAAGATTAATATGTGGTATTTTTAGCGGCAAGCACAATTAAGGCTCTTTGCGTTTGCACTCTGTTGTCTCTGAAAGCACCAAACTGATGAGGCACACGAGAAACCGGTGCATTTTTTACATTCTCTTGTGTTGTTTTCCCACTTTTACGTTATCTTTTAATTCTTTGGCTTGGACCAGTAATTATTTTTAAAGAAACAAGCCCCAAATGGACAGTGTTTTCCTTTGAAGTCTTTCTTTTGATATGGAGAATACGTACTTAGATTAGAATTTGTGGCCTGTTCTGCATACAAACTATAAGCATTTGAGTTTTTCAATTAGATGCCTAAATATGCCCTCCTTAGTTTATTTTCAGAGGAACTTTTATCTGTGTGTTAAATGTGCTCTCCCTGGAACCCGGGCTCCTGAGTGATAAGCTCTAATATGTGTATTGGAGCAACACCTGCAGTCTTGTACCATATGTGGAGTCATGCATACTGCTCTGTTTATCTGTGACTATAAATGCATGCATGTTTCAGACCGTGCAGCCATAGCTGATGCAAGGTGGCTAATTGCCTCTCCTGAGGAATAATTAAGTGACAAAAGCAAATGTAATGGCGCCTCGGCTGCAGAGGAAGATCTATGCTGCGTCTCGAGTGTACTTCAGCTTGTGGAGCTATTTGTTTGCTGCTGGTATGGGCTGAAAGCAGAGGACGGCTGCAGAGTACATTCGGGGGCCAAAACCTGCAGAACCAAACATGGCACTACAATTAATTACGGCTAATTAGATGTATCCGTTATGTTTACTGGGCTAACGATAAATCAAACGGTCAAGCTATTTTGGTTTCTAAAAGGTTTGTGCCTAACGCCTGGCCAGCGTGTGCACATGTATGTGGGAATATGCCGACGGGGGTACGTTCCTATTTGTGTGTGTCGGTGTGCCGGTGTGTCGGCGTAAACTGCTATTTACTGTTGCTTTCCAGGTGTTCACAGCTAGGTCGCCTCAAACTCCCCTCCTCTTAGATTAATAACCCATTAGTAATCCATTTCGCTAATGAGCACTCAGCGGAGAGTCAGGAGCAAAGGGGGCGGAGGTGGGGGTACAGAGACGGTCAAGGGAAGCCAAGTGCATAATTAATATCGCAGCCAATCAGATGTGCTATTATAGCCGCTCCCCTTTGGAGTAAGATATCACCTGTCCAATAAAATCTGCTTGCAGTCTTTCTGATAAAACATTTTAAACCACAAGGTACTTTGATAGGCATAAAGATAAAGATAGCAGAAATACATTTTCGTTTTACAAAGACAAAACCAGGATTGTTCATGTGTTGCCGTATACGACAGGGAACCTTGGGAAAGCTACTATTTTACTGAAGAAGTAGAGTAGAAACTTTTCTGGAAACAGCTGCTGACCTGTGCACGGACACCAGATGCTCCTGGCTTTGCTGTAAGCCGGCTTTTTCTGCTGCATGTGCACTTGTAACCCAAATAAAAATGAAGCTTTAAATTCTGGAGGAACGCAAAGGTCAGCTAAATTAAAAAAATAACAATTTAGATGCAGTTTACCAGAAAAGGGCAACAGAAAACTTTGCTATACGAACTAAACATTCCTATTGCTGCTAACATTTCAATAAAAGGACTTTAAATCACAGCAGCACTGAGACAATTTTTTTCACCCTCATTTAAATCCTTAATTTGTAAAACTTTGGTGTGCATTGATATAGATTTTGTGAAACGTAATGTAAAATAAGTTTAGGATAGACAGAAAGAGAAAGAAAAGAAGAGAAAAATAGAAAACCAAAATGCTAAACAGTCTGAGTTCATTCAATAAAAAAAGAAAAAAATTCAAAATGTCTCTGTGATCTAAATATAGTAATAAATGTCTGGTATTTTATCAGAAACTAATAGATATGGGGCCCTTTGCAGGAAACTGTGGGTGTAGTTTTCAGTTACTAAATATTATAGTTCAAAAACAAGTCTATAGAATCACTCAGAAATACACAGATTGTATACAAATCTTTAAAAAACATTTTTTTTAATTATCGTTTGCATTTAATTATGCAATTAATTAAAAAAATTACTTTCAAGGTCTTTGAAACAGATACAGGCTCATAACATTATATATCCTCTACCACGCTTTGTGCATCCTCTGTTTCATGTCAGACCCATCTTAAGTGTTTGTTGTCAATCACCTCACAGCACAGTTTAGCAAACTCCTCTTTTTTTTTTCTTTTCTGGCATTGCTCCAAAACACCCAATTGTGATGCAAATAGCATCCATATCTTATTTGCTTCGGTTATCTGGCAGTGAATTTTGGTCATTATTTTTCATTGGGGTTCCCAGAAATCAACTTAAAGATGTAAAAATTCTTCAGAAACATTTCTTTTAAAAATGGATTCTTTGAGCCCCCAGTAGTTGTTCCACCAGTAACTCGCTCAAATCTTTTAAAGGTCAGTGGGAGAATTTTATGATGGCTTTATAGCTATTCTGTGCATCAGTCCTGACTCTGAAAACACTAAGGGCAGATATGATAAGAACCCTGCTGTTGCACTGAGATGGGCAAAGCTCTGTTATCTGCTTTTTAACACTGCTCCTATGGGCTTTCTGGGCCCCCCAAAAAAGGTGTTACAAGGCCCGGCACATGAAAATAAGCAGGTAAGCACACAAAATCCCTCACCACCACCAATCCAACACGACTGAACCAATCTAGATCCTGTGTTTCATGCTTAAACAGAAGATTTCCCCAGTGCGCTGCCTGGATCCCCCGTGGATCTTCTGTCTCCTGTTTAGCACTCGCAGCATGATGGAGCATGACAAAGGAGGCTGTTTAAAATTGAACATCTTAAGTGGGCAAATGCGGTAGGCGGGCCCGTTGTTAGCATCACCCAGGCGCCCGGGTGAAATCTGCCACCCTTTGCCTACTTTGACTCTCTGTAAAGCTCCTCTCTGGCTTTTCCTCGCCCTCCCTGGGGGAAGCCCCGTATCCCATCCATTCGATTGCCCCGCGTGATGGATGTGCAGCGTGAGGAATGGAGTGTCCCAGGGGCCACGCCGTCGTTTCTGGGTTAAACAGCATCCTATATCAAACCCATCTATACCTTCACAAGCAGGAAGCCTGTTTACTGGGGCGGGAAAAGCACCACAATCCATTTCTTGTCATGGTGTCTTGCCGATGCAACAAAACCTTAGATAGCGTGAGCTTTTGGGAGAGGGAGCCGATGAAGGCAGTGATAAATATGTACCGCCGTTTCATTGAGTTTCTAGGGTCGGGAGCAGGTCTGTGGCATTCCTGCTGAGAACATTTTAATTACTATGAAAGCTGAGAAATAAAGTCACTGCTTGGTTGCCATTATAAGGTATTCCAAATCAAGGGTCTTCACATGTTTTAGTTTCATTGCTCCAAATCCAAAGTCCATTTTCTGGAAGACTGTTCACTTTAATTATGAAACACTGACATTAAGGATCATTGTTTGCACCAAATATTTAACTGGTGTTTACACCTGACCATTTTTGATGGCACCTGTTAGCACTGCAATCACCACACCCTCCCTCCATGCTATCTGGAACAATCACTAACCACCGTGTGGCTCTTCTTTTATTGCCAGCAAAATATTCCAAAAGAGCTAAAATCTTCTGCAGACCATAATTATTACAGGAGGGAAACACATTTTCCATATTATGTGTTTTGAGAAACAAGCATAAAAAAATTGTTTGTAGTTTTAGTTGCTTAAAAGAGAACACAAATAGCTATGTTTGCACTAATGGTATTTTTAGGAGAAAAAAAAGAACAGCTGCTATAGGTAAAGTATTTGCTGTCATCCTTGTTTCAGATCCCAATAAAGCCTTTTATGCTGTTGAATATAAAATACTAGTAAGGTTACTGCAAAGATATTGTGTGTGGAAAACAAACACAGAGTCAATAAACATGTATGGGACCATATCAGGATCCCTACTGTTTATTTCTGTGGGGCAGTGGGGAAGGAAATGTTTGGAAATATAGAACAAGAGAGAATTGGAACTTATCTGTTGTCGCAATTTAAACAATACATTTAATTACTTTTTATTTTATATGTTTTAAATAAAAATAAATAAATATTTCCCCTTATACTCCCACAGAGGGTAAATTTGTCTCTGTGTTTAACCCATCCCTTAGGGAGAAGTGTGGTGCCACACTGTGTGCTGCACGGGGAGCTATCTGTGGTCAAGGGTCCTGCTCAGAGTGACAGAATGAGTTTTGGGGCCTCTCCATGATACAAACGGCAACTCTGTAATCATTAGGCCACTTTTTATAAAAGTGTTTTGATGCAGTGATCGGTTGGTCAGTTGATTGGTAGGTCGCACATTATCCAATAAAGAACAAAACAAGATGAAGTAGGTAGCTCATGCAAAGTACGAACTAAAACAATCCACTCAACGGAACTCAGAAATACCAGCACAAAATAACACGATCAGTCGGTGAGACAAGTAATTAACGCTTCCTGATGTGAAGGAGAACTGATGTAATTGGCTCGACTGGCCACTAATTACTACAGAAGAGTCTCATTATTTCCAGATGTCTTTTGTTCCCAATAGGTGGTCTGGTACTTCATCTAACGTCCATGTTAGATGATATCAAGGTTCGTGAAAAAGTGTTCCCTGTTCCAACTCCTTCCTTTACTCCTTCAAACACTCTGGCAGTTCAAAAAAATGCACTTACATATTGTTGTAGCATGGACATAAGATCACTCTTGAAACCTGATTGCACAGCTCCATCAGATTGTACCTGCCACCTTGTTGAACACACAGGTCCAAACTAAATGGAAACCAGGTGCATTGTGGGACTTTTATTCTTAATATGGTTAGACTGAGTGGCAGAGTGTCATTCGGATAATACGTTTTAGTGTCAATGCCAGCTCATTTATAAAGAGCATATAATCCCAAACAAGATTGGCCCTAATGCAGAAAACAAGTGAAATATGCTAAACTAACATTTTAAGTTGAGTAGGCACAGGGGTCTCGCTGTCATTATATGAGAGACCGGCACGGGTTGAGTTCACATATATAAGCAGTGTGGTAAAATGTTGTGTATTATTGTCATATGTCCTTTAAATTATCACTAGCTAACTGCAAGATGTGCTTATACAAATAAAGACTAAAGGAGCAATAAGTAATAATGATACCTAGTGGTTCAATTTGGAACAACACATACACAAAAGCCTGCCGTTTCCTCAACAGTCCGTTGCTGCTGTGAAAGCCTATTGAATTTTTACTTACATAGGATAGCTATATGATGTTTTATTCTGTCCTATTTCTGGTCCGCTTCTCTTACTGGCTTCCATGTTTACAGGCTGCTGCTCTTTTTGGCCAAGATGAAATACCATATGCTGCACTCTGTTTTGGGAACCCTGGGAGCTCCCATATGATTGGATGAGGAACCAGGAAGTCAACACGGGCTACACTCTGAACCAAAGTAGTTCCAGACCATATCTCTAATTTTGAAAGGATAAAAACTTGACTAAGACATTGTTGACATTACTTCCATTCCCGAGTGAGAAATGAGAAAGATTTTGGTTAATTTTGCAATATGTTTCTACTTATTGCTCCTTTAATAAGTTGTATATTGTACAATTGATGAGACTAACATTAGGATGGGCCTAATACACAATTGAAAATGTCCACTAGCTTGATGTTAATGTGAAATGCTATTCCTCGTAAGGTGATGCATTTGCTGTGATGAGCCCGTGATTTCTGAGCAGTACATATACTGTTCCACGCAGGCAAAACACCTTTTATCTCATCCTGTCTGTCTCCTGGCAATGACTCATTCCACAACACATTGCAGAGATAACTTGTATGAAAAAGGAAAGACAAATAAAAAAGAAAAGATAGAATTTTTGGAGCGAGCTGAAATAGTACACAGACAAATTCAGCATGGTTACAGTTACACAAAGGGATGAAGCTCTTCTAGATTCAACTATTAATGAAAACTCTGGAGACTTCAGAAACTGCCCAAGGCCCGATATATTCTAAATTGTGAAGTTGTTCCAAATCTGTAACAATATGTACAATCTTGAAATCCATCCTGCAAAAAACATAAAAGCAAATGGTGCGAGGCCAAATGATGACATAATGCGCTCAGGCTTTCACTTATCCTGACAAAAAAATAAATAAAACCACCAAAAAAATAAATAAATAAACAACTCTAGTCCAGAACAAATAGTTCTGTGAGTAACCTTTTTCAAAATCCCTTGGAGAGAGATAGAGACTTTGTTTAGTCAGAGCTGAAAGAAACTCATTTTAAAAGGTTTTTGACAACCTCACCAAACGTGGGACAGAACCTTACATTTCTAAGCACTGTTCAAGTGGTCATAAGAGAATGTTACAGTGTTGAGAGCTACATTTAGGTTGAAAATAACATGTAGTATAGCAAATTCCTCTCAGTCAGCAGTAAGAGAAAGGATGTTCACCACTTTCGAAAGATCTGCTTTTGCACTAAAAGCTCTTTAAAATAGTAATTTCCATGACAATCAACAAAACTGAGATTATTTCAATTAGGAGAGTTTTTAGTGTGTCCATGTGCTGATATTATCTCATCAATTAAAGTAATAAATCAATTTGTAGGTTGCTTTATAAAAGGGTGTTTATTTGTATATACACCATCAGTCAAAAGTTTGGACTCACCTTTGTCATTCAATTGCTTTTCCTTTTCCCTATTGTTTTGACTTTTCACATCGCAGATACATAGTGAAGACATCAACATTATTAATCCAAAGAATACAGAATTATGTATCAAATACAACATTTTGAAACAACCCAAAACATCTTATATATTTTAGGTTTTTCTAAATGCCAAAGCTTTGTTGTGATTACTGCTCTGGTCACTCTTGGCCTCCTCTCAATGAGCTCCATGGGGTTAGTCACCTGAAATGGTTAAAACTACAACAACCTCCATTTCATCAAGTCATATTTAAATGGATGCAGGGTAGAACTTTTAACCTGTATTTATTGTCACAGGTTAGTATTCAAGAAAGGGTGAATTTATGACCCATCTACTTCATTATTCCACCAGAAAAAAAGACTAGCCTAAAGTTTTAATATTAATCCAAACATTTGATTCTATTTGTAGAATAAAAATTTTTACATTAAAAAGGAGCTAAAATACACTTTACTGTTGCCTTCTGGTGCTCGATGAAATAAATAAAGCCATAAATATCTGAATGTGGAATACTTGAGCGCTCTAATTGATAGGCCCTCTGCATCTCCTCTAGGTGCCTTGTCAATGAGAAATATTAGCTATTGTTTCGCCCGTTGACTGCTGGTGCCTTTCTCAACTGAAACCCAACTAATTAAATGAGAAAAGAATAAAGTCCCCTGCCATTGCACCCAACGGGTTTAAGTTGATGCTAACACATTTTTCAATAACTTATTTAAACCCGAACGGAAGCCTCGCCTTCTTATGCAAGTGTGTGTATAAATATTATTATTTTTTAAAAGATATTTTTGAATCCTTTGATTTCCTGCATCAGCCTGGGAAATAAACCTTTTATCAAGACCCTGTCAACAGGGCCTACCTGGGGAGTCATATATATATATATATATATATATATATATATATATATATATATAAATAACTCCCCTATATCCCTATATCTGTGTGTGTGTAAAAAGGTTGCATATGATATTTGAATACTTGAGATGATTCTGTGCATAAAGTGAGTGCTCCATCCACCCTCCTTTTAATATGCCAGCCGCTGAGGGAGTGCACGTACCATTTCCTGTTGTATTTGTGTATCCTGGTGCATTTGCATTTGCATGTGTGTGCCTGCACCCCGTGTGTGCTGATGTGACTCATTGTGGCATGCTTCTTTTGAGATAAGCCTGTAGTGCCTGGCCCTCTGTGGCCCTCTCCTCAGGCGAGTAGTGATTAGAGAGAATTCTCATTCTCTGTAGGGGCACCCCTTCTGCAGACACAGCCAGCAGCGTGACACCCTTAATGTTCACACCAAGGTCTAAACGACCTGTATTGGGTGATTTTATCTGGCTTTAAAATCTGATGCTGAGCCACTCCCACAGCCGTTTTAGAAAGTGTAAGAAATACCAGGCCCTGTATCAGTGAGCTGACAGTGTGTGCAGCCTAAATAGCCTCCAAGCTGTCTCTGATGTCTTTTTAAATCTGATAGCAGACTTCACCTTTTTTTTTCCCCTACCGAATGAAAAACCTGTGAAGCACCTGCAAAAGTTTGGATAATATCACACATCGCATTACGCGTCACACATAATCAGTGTGAGCCCATTGCCGCACCATGGGAAGATCAAGAGTCAATTAGTGGGAGTGGTGGGCAGCCTCGGCCAAGCGGCCAGAGCTGGTGGCAGTCTGCTGCGGACTGCCACACCGCGGGAGCAAAGCAGGGGAGCAGAGGCGTCTAAATGAAATGCTAATACAGGCCACAAAAGTCAGGCCTCTCTAATTGGAACACAGCTGCTGCGGGGACCAGGTATCCCACAAAGTGCTGCAGAAGTGGAGGAGCCGGTGGGTCACCGTGATCAGGTCAGGCTGTCTCTTTGTGTGTGCGCATCTCAAAATACATGGCCTAAAATGGCTGCAAGGGGAGAGAAAACTGAACAAAGAACTTACAGTAAAAGCCTCTTTGCATTATCAAACAATGTCAACAAAAGGAATTGTATCAGTTAACCCAACAAGTAGATCAAACTGCTTCACTCATTACTTCACCCTGTTAAATTATAATTGGCAGCAGCGAGTATGTAAAAGCTTTTAGCATTTCATTTAGTAGTTACGCACCGATCAGAGGTTTTGTAGCCAAATTCCAACATCCGGTTTTGTTAAGATCTGTCCTGCTGGATCGAAATTGTGCCTAAAAAAATATTTTTACATATTATAAGTAACATTCAAAACGTAAACATTTTCTACATTCTGGATAAACTGAAAATATAACATCATCTTATCTTAGTGATTAGTGCAATTAGCAAGTCACATCTAATACTAATTCTGCATATATTGTGAAGTAGACCCTCACAAGTGCTGCTGCCATTTCCTTAACCTGCACGTTACATGACAGACAGAAGCTCCAAAAAAAAAAAAAAACTGCAACTTCGCTGTAACATGTTAAGATCCCCCACCCCCTTATGGCAATTGCCTGCTTTTATGTTTTAATTGATTTTACTTTCCTCAATAATCAACTTCCACACTTCACTGACTTAATATTGTCGTCATTGACAACACAGCTTTATAGCATTGACGCATAGTGTGTTTTGTTTTCTGACCAACTTATCACTGATCAGGGCTACTCATGTAAAATTAATAGATACAGTTCAACAGCTCATTTCTAGGTGCAGTTTTACTTAAAATGTTGTGTTTACTTTGTTAATATTTGCTTTCAACACATTTAAACCTCTCCAAACAGTTCTGTGTCATGAGTTTCTTTTTCATTCTTGTTGATGTACATTCTGACTTGCATTGGCATTTAGGCCTTCTGGGCTTTTTCAGCGATGCTCCGACTCGTTTCAGTGAATTTCATGCGAGTTAGTTTACTTGCACCTCTTGTTGTGCATGTTGTGTTAATATTCACACATAATATTCACAAAATTCAGTATGTGGTTTTTTTTTCATGATTGCAGTTGAATATTTACTTTGAAGTATTTCGGGAGCATTATTGATTTTTTTAAAGGAATTTTACACAACGTACTTGTTTTGTTTTTTAAGTAAAGTCTGGCTGTAACTCTAGGTAAGAATTTGCTTTTTGCTCATTGTATCTACTAACTAAACCATTATTCTACACTGTCTCATTTATGTCTGTATGACAGGGACAAGAAGGTGTGAATAATTTCAATCATGATTATTGTGTGCGTATTGGTCATGGTTAGCCTTATTGTTGCGTACAAAGTCTGATGACTAATACTCACATAGGGTTGGGCTTTCTTTTTGAGAAAGAGAATCAGGTGTAAAAAAAATTGATGATCATAATAGTAATTATATTTTAAAACAGTAAATCTAATTGTTGGAAATTTGACCAGGATAACCACTGAAGCCTGTAATTGAAGTAATTTGTATTCCTAAGGGTCTGACACAGCTCTGAAATGCCAAAACGTGAATTTATGATGCATATTCCAACCTAACTTTCAGAGTAAGTTGGCTTGTGGGAACGTTTCAACACAAACAGATATTTTGTTGGCCGATGGCAAAGGATCAAGAAAGAAAAAAACAAAACAAACAAAAAAGAACCATGTCCTCCTTTTCGGTTATGACTTTGGTCTCTACTCACTGCTCAGATTAGTTATTTTTGGAAAAGAGGATGTTACTGAATCACAAGAAGAGCTTGAGCATTGAGACCGACTCCTGAACTATTCTTAGATGTCAAGCCTCCCTTTCACTGCGCTGAGCTTAGTGCAGTGTAGCTTGACGTAAGTTCAGATGAACACATGATTAGCTGCAAGAGCAGCTTTTTAAACAGGAGGGACACAAATCAAACTGAGAGGGAGAAATAAAAAGCACACAGTGGGTGGAAATAAGAAATAAAGCAGGAGAGGGACATGGACCCGAATGGAAAATGTAATAGTCACTCATCTCTTACACCATTTAAAGTCCAGCAGGCTGTCTGTAAGCTGTCTTCTTTATGCATTAAGGCCTCCTTCTCTCTCTTGAAATAGAAAAAAGGAGTTTTCACAGAATAATGCATGAGTTCATAGTGGGCGATAGGCAGGAGGCTCCTGCCTCAGAAGTCTGCCTTGCCTCTGGAAGGAAACTCGACTGACAGAACCGGGCTAGGGTTTAACCTCAGGTAGTGAGCTGGTGGGCTCAGCTTTAAAGTCGTCACCTTTGATAATGAGACAGTCAAACTAGTTTAGCCCAAGATCCACACACTTCATTCCTTATTCAAATTTCTCAGGAAGAAAATAATAAACTCCTTATGTTTGATTACTTTCCTGCTTTGTTCCTAAGAGGATGCTGTTGGAGCCAACGAAAATCAATCTGAAGAGTTAACACTTTTCCTTTCCAGGAAATAATCTTTATCATATAACAAAAAAATAAAAAATAGCAAAAATTGACACTTAAAATGTGAAACTGACAATAAATCAATATACTTTCAGTCAAGCAATATGTATCTATCCCTTTAACTATGAATTAAACTAAACAAACAAAAAAATTAAACCTAAAATGGGGTTGAGGGGTGGCGGGTCTTGAGATGATCCAAATGATGATCCAAAATTTCTGACTTTACAATATCAAAGATGTAGTCGTTTTATTATAGCGAATGGATGCCTTTAATCATCTTTAATCAAATAAAAAAAAATTCTGAAAATTCACAAGTTTTCGATGTCAAAAAACATCCACATTTTTTCTCACAAATATGTGAAATTAATCTCAAAATTTCTCAGTCTCTTTTGTGGAAATGTACTCCTCCGTGGCCAATAATTATTTTTTTGATCTGCAATTGCAGTAATACAGTTTTATTTTTTTTTACTTTTTGTAAAATACAAGAGTAAAGTCATAATATTAGGTCTACAAGGATAAAGAACATTACAAGAATAAAGTTGTACGAGTGTATAAAGTCATAATGTTACAAGAATATAGTCGCACAGTCAGTTGCACACTCATTTCAAATTCCTGACACTACTAATAATTTGATGTTGATTTGCTAAAGAAGATTTTGTAATTCCTTATTTGTGAAACCAATACCTAATTTTCCCAATTTTCCTCATTTTCACAGAAATCGCTTTCTGGGGACCTGCGTTTTGAGCAGCGGTCACTGAGCTGGGTTGACAGCTGTCTGACCTGGAGGGTTGTTCCATGGATAGATGGCCATGCTGTGTACAAGTCATCGTTTTTCCCAACTAGGAATCACAAAGGAACCTGTTGTTTTTATTATAAGGGAATCTAACTTCAAATAACTAATGCAGGCCACCCTCTGGCCTGCAGATATTAGCGAGTTTGCTTTGACAAAATCCATGCAAGAATCAAGGCAATTTGAAGTTCTTTGGAAAATGGCAGTTCTGTTGGTTAAAGTTCACATCCAAGGTGTGTTACAATGCCATCTTGTTGTTTTGTTTTGTTTTTAGTTCCAGTGGCAGATGTACAGTGACAAAATAGCTGGGTAGTATTGTATTTTGAGAAAGCTTTCTAGAGAAAGCTTTCTCAAAATACAATATTCCAAACGGCACACTAAATAGAAAAACTGTTAAATCTACTTTGAGGTTATTTGGGTCGATGAAAATTACACTATAACAATCAAGCTGATCTTCTGGCTGACAGATGACTTAACCTAACAGTCTGCTGCTGACTTTTAACTTAAAATACATTTCCATTTCAGGAGTCTTTATTTAGAGATGCACCAGGATGAGAAATTTGAGGCCCATTTCCAACCTCAGGTTTTTTTAAAGTTTTGACCTACTGTTCCGCAAGGACTAAATTATAAAAAGATAACGCTGTACATAAAATCACATTTTTCACCTTCCTGCCATGAGAGATCTTGAAATATTACTTAAAGGAACAGAAGTCAGGTCATTGGTGTAAGAAAATAACCAATGTTAAAAAAAACTCATAATAGTGGTGGGTGTGGTGTAGAGTTAATCTCTGCTTGGACTCGAACATTTACATATCTAGGATGTTCCATCGTATAGATTTTAAAAGCTCAAAATGACACCACTGTTCAACTTTGCTCTTCCCCATTCAGCCTTCCTGTTATCTGCTGAAAGCCTTGGTCTCTTGTAGCCTGAGTGAACTCAAGACATGTCATAGAAAACATACTTTCCTCTTAGTTAACTTCTAGCATCTTTCATCTGTCACAGCGTTTACTAATGCCAGCTGATCAGCTTGGTTCTTTGGTCTCTTCTCATTTCTCTAATGCAATTTACAAACAATTCTTTGAGATGAAATCAGCTCATTCTTATTCTTCTTTACTAAGTAAACCTACTTCAAAACCGAAGGGTAGTGTTGGTGGGACCTGTTAGCACTAAGGTATGATGGGTTCTCTGGCCAGTGCCAATCAAACCCGGAAATTATCCGGCTGAAATTATCAGCTGATTTTTCAGAGCTTGTTTTCTTCTGAACTCCATGGATTGTTTTTAAATGTGGCTCTAATGTTTTCCAGCAACCACAGACAAGTTTGGATTTCTATTTAAGACAAGCACAACAAATGGAAAAACATAGCATGACTTGATGATTTATTGGTGTCAAGCTTTATCTTCAATAAGTTGGACTGATTTTATATAAAACTCTGGCAAGAAGCCCTAAAAGTTGTCATTTCTATTTATGTTTGAGAGACCAAAAAGTGTCTGTAGGGTTTTACAGAACATAGGCATGAAAGGCAGATCATCTGCCATTCCCCTCGCAAACGTAGAAGATATTCCTGAATCACTGCTTCTGTACTCTTTTGTGTCTCTGTTCTGTCTTCTCAAACCCCCAGTTGGTTGTGGCAGATGGCCGTTCACACTGAGCGTGGTTCTGCTCTTCCTGTTAAAGGGGAGCTTTCCTCTCCACTGTCGCTACATGCATGCTTGGTACGAGGAATTGCTGCAACGACAATGCAAAAGACTGTCCACTGTGGCGACATGCTCTTTCAAGAGGAGTGAATGCTGCAAGTTAATGATTTGATGCAATCTGCTGACTTTCCTTAGAAAAAAGTGCAACCAATCTGCCTGGATGATTTGATTGAATTGACTTTGTAAAGCGCCTTGAAATGTACGTGTTGTAAATTGGCTGTATATAAATAAAACGGAAATTAACTGAATTGGAGTTCTAAAACATAACCCTCAAGCTGATTTATGAGAAAATCACATTATGGAGATGGAACAGATAAGGAAAACAATACCATCTCTCAGGGTCAAGCTGGCTCTTTCTTACTTCATGTTCTCTATCGAATATTTACAGCATGATCTGCTCTACAGGAACTGTCCCTTACTATAGTTTTGCTCTCAACTCAATCATTTCTATGTCGTCTCTGCTCTCAGCATTTATCAGCCACTTACAGGCCCATGGTGCACCCTGTATGGACACCTCTGGATGTGGGACACAGAAACATGCAGCGCGGACTGACAGATAGAAAACTGATTCTTTACAAGTGAGGGCAGAAGACTGTATCCAAACCTTCTGGCAGAACAGTCTAATATCCCCATGCTGAGCAGCTTGGTGCTATTGAGCGCGACCATGCGCGTCCGTCTCACTTGACTGCACCCAATGAGCTAAACCCATGGAACTGATGGGCAATGGGAGGCAAAGAGGAGAAAGGCAGAGGGAGGGAGGGAGTGGGAATGATGTGCTGCTGTTCGCTAAAGCGTGTTGTTCCATCACATGAACATGAAGATTCTCGAAAATGGAAGAGATATTGTTTGGCAGGTTTGCAGTCTTTCGTGGGAAACTTGAAAAATGTTGCTCCTGAGATAAAAAAAAAAAAAAAAAAAAAAAAAAAAACACTTAACAGGAGGTTCTCTGTCTGGAGCTATGGTTTAGTACAGTGCCATGAAAAAGTATTCATAACTTTGAAAGAATTTAAGTGTTTCATGTTGCACAATGCTGGCCACAGCTTTTTTTTTTTTTTTTTTTTTTTTTTTAAAGGTGGATGATGATTTCATGGGACATGTGGTGGTTTCTTCCTGCCTAAACCCTCCTTTAAACTCCCCAATGACTTCATCACTAAGCTGGTCTGTGTGTCCTGAAGGCATTTTCTTTTTTTAAGCTTTATTTTAGGGAATCGTCATGAAGCGGGTTAACTACAAATTCAGGTGTGCACTAATTTGGGTTAATCTATAACATAAAATACATTGATGCCTGTTTTATAATCTATAGTATGACAAAGGATGTAAAAGTTTTTTGCAAGCCACTATATGACTTTGTTTTGCATTGTGCCCTCAACTCTCAACCCTCAAATTTCCAACCTTTTTAAAACAAACCCTATTCCCTCCTTTTCTGCTTTTCAAACCATAAAAGTGTAGCATTTCTGTGATCAGTCTCCAGGGATATTTGATGGACCGACAGATTAAAATCCCGTGTCTGGAAGGGAGAAAAAAGTCCAAAGTCATTCCGTTCAAGTCATGATGGAATACCTTCTTCCACATTATCTAGTCAGCTTGACTTACATGCAGATAAAATGCAGCGCTGCAGCTTTCATTAGAGTGCAGTGCAAAGATTATGGCTCAATGCAGAGCTATGAATTATGCAAACGCTGTGCACTGTGGTGCGGTGTGCAGCCCCCTTCCCCTCCCCAGTTCTCCTGCTTGCCCTAATGTGAGGAACACACCCACTGGGCATTCCTCGAACCAAACGCACATTGAATGCACAAGTGTTTCAAATTAGCCAAACAGGCTGCGGCAGAATAACGCACAGAGTCATATATTAGCCCTGCAAGGAGCAATCAAGGGAGTCAGTTTGTTCTCAAAGGCCTTTCCTGTCAAAGCAGCAATAGTCAGTCAAACGGTGATCTCTTACTTTACCTGCTGCTAGTTTGTGGCACAATCTTTCACTCTCCTTTGATTAAGACCAGATGGTGAAAAACATAAAAAACAAACATGTACACTGCAAAAAGGGAAATAAAAGTCTGTAAAATTTTCTTGAAATTAGTTAATATGCCCTTGATTTGAGCAGGCACATAAGATTATCTGCCAATGGAATGAGTAATTTTACCCCTAAAATAAGATAATTGGATACACTGCACTTGAAATAAGATGTTTGAGATGAGTTGTTCCTATTTTAAGAGCAAAAATCTTTGCTCTTTCACTCTCCTTTGATTAAGACCAATCAAAGGAGAGTGATTGGTCTTAAGGTTTGCAGGATCTGCAAAAATATTTGCAGATCCTTTAAACTTGTCAGCTCAAATCAAGGACAAATACACTCATTTCAAGAAAATCTTACTTAGTTTCCGTTCCTCTTTTGCAGTGTAATTCATGAGATTTGCATTTCTTGGACAAGAGACAGCAGGATCAAGTCTGATACGAAACAATGACCACCACGACACCAAAATGTCAGGTTGTTGTGTTTGCGGTTGTCCTAACCGATATTCTCTGTATGGACTTAAGTTCCATCACATACCGAGAGTCAATCAACTGCTTCAGAGGCAACAAAGTTGGCTGTGGCTTCAGGCTATCAAGGACGCTATAAAAAAAACATAAGGTCATGTGTCTACACCTTGATTTCGCTCGGAACCCTAGTTTTAATTAAAAAGTTGTTTGTAAAGCATAGACATAAAATTCAATGCAGCTAAATTTGGATCCACTGCGTTAGGTAGTGGCTAATAAACAAATGCACTGCTTTATTTGCAGGGGAAGTGTCGCTGGACTGGCACGGTCCTGATTTCATGCCTTTCTGTCTTTGTGCACACCAAACAAAGCCAGAGACCAGAGGCAAGGATGGAAAGGTGTGGATAATTAGCCTTGGCTTCTCTTCACTTAATTTGTCATTTATTATGTTTCAGTGCTTGCTTTGGAACACTGCTCTGTAGAAAATATACATGCATTGCAAATGTTCTTCCACAAGGTATATCTTTACATCGTTTTTATATTCATTTTTATTGTAGGTAGCACAGGGAAAGGAGGAAAGATGACAGGTTAAACAAGCCACCAGATCAACCCAGTCCAAACATCACTGAATAATTCTAATCTTAATACCATGGTGGTATGTGATTTTGTTCCCCACAATTGCAATCAAGTATAAACACATTTTAAAGACAAAATCATTTTTAAACCTAAAACTAAATAACTGACAGTTTTCTCATACTGGTAATGTGTTTTATATTTGACCATAAGCCTCTCAGTCCTCAGATCTCCAACATTGTCCAGCTGCTTGGTGTGTGGAGCTGAAATCAAAAGGTGAGAAAATGTAACTCCAAAAGGAAAATAGTTTGATAATGGTGTGCAGAACCAGACAACAGATGGTGAACATGTTGGGGCAAGCAATAAATACTTGGAGGAAATACCAAACAAAGATGACAGCAGCCATATAGCTGTTTCTAGTCATTAATTGGTAACTATAAATGAACAAAAACTGTTACAGTGTGTTGTTTAACTTACTTTATTGCCAAGAGTAAACATTGCAGGATACAGCCATCTTTATGAACATTGTAAAACTTTCTAGTTATACATTTTTTAGGATTAATTGGGGTTTTTGTAATTCCATTTTAGATTTCTGATTTCTTAATTCACCAGAAGGACTCGGTAACCATAAATCCAATCATTGGTACAGATGATGGGGACTATAGTTACAAGGAAACTAAGTTTATCTAGTTAATTGAAATTTCCAATATTTAGCATTTAAATTTTAAAATGTTATTTCAGCAATCCTTAAATAGTTTATGTAAAATGCATGTTACCAGTTCTAAATATTAAAACTTTTAAGTTTACATCCTAAATTATACCATCTGGAGGACATCACCACATATTCATAGATAAAGATGATGAAGAATCATAGTGTGACCTAGCTTTAAAAAAAAAGATTGGAAAATAAAAAAAGATTAATAGAATATTAGTTTTAATTGATTAATTTGAGATATACTAAATGATTTTTCAGGTCAATATACAGCACTTGCTATATCTATTGATGCTCTTTAGCTGCTCCTCTTCTCACAAATTTGCATAACTTGAGAGGGTCGGATCATTTGCTGAATGGGATCCAGCAATATAACTCCATGACTTCTCAATTTGCTGGTCCAAAGTGGGTTGCTATCAGATTCCAAAACAGGGAGAGAGACTGTTTACAGGGAGAGACAGGAGCGCTAAATCTGAAAGTTACAAATATGATGCCCCTAGAAGCTAAAAGTTACATGGTGCTTCTTTAAATATTGAATGTTTTAACATTTAACATTTTAAGTTTAAATTTCGGTACTTTGGTATGAACTGTTACCCTTTCGATTTTTTTTCCTCAGCTCAACACCTCCGTTTAATTTGAACATATTTGAAGCTATTACATTTAATGAATGAATGCAATGATATTAGAGCTTTTGCAGTAGCGAGAGTCCATAACTGATGTGCTGCTGCCATATATCTTTTAGCTGGCACTCACACTAAAAAGAGTTTTTACTCCTCTTGCATTGCATTTGAAGTGGGACAAACTGAGATAGCACTGTGTCATATCTGTCAGATACCCTGCACTTTTTCACCTGTCCAGATCTTGTGGTGTCCCATCTGCCTGTCACATTCTTCACGTCTTCTGCTCACCATGCTCTATTTTCCTCTATTTCTGCTTATTAAAATCTTGCATCATTAAGCAACCTCAAGCCAACAAGCAACATTTAGGATATTTATTGAGTTAATTAAAATGCGTATTTTTTCTCAATTAACAAAAAACACCAAATTGACCTTGAATTAAGTTTTTCTTCATTTCCAATTTTGGGTAGCGCTGTTGCCTTGCAGCAAGAAGGTCCTGGGTTCGAGTACACCCCTGGGTCTTTCTGCATGGAGTTTGCATGTTCTCCCTGTGCATGCGTGGGTTCTCTCCGGGTACTCCGGCTTCCTCCCACAGTCCAAAAACATGACTGTTAGGACTCCAAATTGTCCTTAGGTGTGAATGGTTGTTTGTCCTGTTTGTCTATGTGTTGCCCTGCGACAGACTGGCGACCTGTCCAGGGTGTACCCTGCCTCTCGCCCGGTGAACGCTGGAGATAGGCACCAGCACCCCCCGCGACCCCATGAGGGATTAAGCGGTTTGGAAGATGGATGGATGGAATTTAGAAGCATTAAGCCAGTCTGGCCTTTTCACCAACCTGGTCAGGGGCAAAATGTGGTTCAAGGGTCCAAATACAGCAAAATACTATTCCAACCCCTTCAGACTCCATTGCCAACAAAAGTCCTTGAAATATCCATATATTACTCAAGGTGGATACCACTAATTGCCAGCTGTTTGTGCATGTTTTTCTATTTCTATCCCAGTGAGTACCAGTGAATGTGTGACAGAAATAACCCGGCTAGATTTCAAAGAACAGTTGGCACTGCACAGCAAACAAACATTTCTACACGTTTATTAGTAAGAATTCAATAAGATTTTGTAGCATTACGTTGCTCTATATAGAAACAATTTACAGTGGATATACAATTTAAAAATTTTTGAAAATGCCTCTACATATTCCTCTTCAGCTTTTCTAACAGACACCTGACGTTTTTGGATCAAAACTGACAAAATTCTCATGATTTAATTCACGTTGATAAGAACGTCAACTCCATTTGTATTCTTGTCCTGACTGATACCTTTGTACAGTAAGATCATTTTAATCCTTTCTGTAATTTATGGCTTTAATGTAAAGGGCAACTGTGAAGAAAATCCTGCTGGGACAGCTAAAATCTGTTTACAGTTCATCGGATTTAGTACAATTAATGAAAGATAAAACCCCCCTAACCCTGAATCAAGAAACCTGGATTCTGAAGCTGAATCCAAAAGTTGGAAAAAATAGTAGTTGTGCAACAATTGTTTATTGTCATTTCGTCTCTCTTGATTTTATTCAGATGAATAGCACAGATTGTCATGATGGTTAAAGTTATGAAATGATTTGAAATGAAAAGCTGGTGTTTAACAGGGGTGTGAACACTTTATTTATATAAGCTTCTAATCCCTCTGAACTTTAAAGAGCATTGGCTTCATCTAAGTAATCTTTTATTTATGTAATATTGCATTTCTGCCTTTTGAGTGCATTTTATTGTCATAACTTTAAAAATAATTTTGCTGAAACTTTATGCCATATTGAGAAGTTCATAGGCTCTAACAATCTATTATTCCCTTAGTGAAAAGAAAACCTCCCAGAAACAAATGGCCCAGTTTTTATGTATTTTGGTAAATGGGTATTTAAATGTAAGGAGTTGCCAAATAATGGGCACCAGAGGGCACTGTTAGTTGGGCACTCTTCATCTTTAGGTAGTTGCTTGAACTTCCAGAGGTCAGACAGAACAGACACTTAAAGGTTACTGGGCCCAGAGGATATCCTGTAGATTAATTTGAGAGCATTACCAGCACTTGACAGAGTTTTGGGTTTGCATGAGGCCAAACCTCCACCTTCCAACTGACGAGCATGTTTGATGATGCCACTGGTTCCAGTATTTAAACCCTTGGACATCTGTGCATCCTCCATGCCGAGGACGGTGCCACACATATGAAACTGTTTCAATGGGTGGCAATGACGTGTCTAAAGCAATCCTGTGTGTTTACTCAACTTTGTTCACGAGTCCCTTTTTCATCATAGGTCTGCCATAAACACACAACCACAGTCGATAGAGATTGTTTAAATAAAATAAAAAAGTATGGATTCTAGGTAGGAAAAATAAGAAACTGCGACAGAGCGACATGCAAGATGCGAAGGATTTGTGAAGATTTTTGCTATGAAAATCTAAGATGCTAAGAGGGACAAAACCAAAAATGCTGTTTCACAACTCATTTGTTTAGGCTAGATTTAATCCACATTAGATCAAATATGTAATAATAAATAATGATTAGCCCAGTGTACCGTTTATGAAATTTTTGAAACCACAAAAGAGAATCTTACCCAAACGTCTTCGAGATTTGCACCAACTTAAATGAGCCATCCACAGTTTCACTGCACCAGCTGTGTCTACTTAGACCTGCATGGCTTAATCTTTGAGACAAGCGTATGCTACTGGCAGGATCAACCAGGTAGCACCCACCCCCAGCACGCAACGGGAAAAGACAATCCAACAGAACTGCATCATATAGAGCAGTCAAAACTGGACATAATTACTCTGCACTGATTAAGGTTGATCTAAGTCTTGGTTTCTGATCTATTCACCCCTGCTCTGTTTGTGAAACTAAACGAGAAATTATTTTATTTCCTTAAAACATTTCAACAGTCTTTAAAGTCTTGTGCAGTAATTGTGAACCCATATCATGTATCATTTTATCATCTCTTTTAATAATAATTACAGTTGTAAAGGTCAGCACTTTTTTTTTTTTGAACCACTGTTGGCAGATGATGACAGAAAATAAAATGAAGTAAAGGACTGGTTATAAAAAAAAAAAAACATCAACAGTACTATGGCTGTTTTGTCTTTCCAGTGTCTCTGACCCTTGAGCTCATTGGCGGCTGGCTGCTGTTGATTTTAGCCCACCATCAATTCATTTTAATCACGACGGGCAGCACCGGGGAGCAGCGTGCTAATTGATTGGCAGCTATTTGCATATACAGTATGCAACGAAATGTCACAAACGGCCTTGGTGGTGACCTGTGTGGGCTGCTGGCAAAACAAACTGATGAGGGTAATTTATCATGCAGCTTGTGCTCTATTGAGCAGGGGGCAGCCGCACCCACTATTGTTAGCATTGTCACTCACTTGTCACGCTGCAGTGGGCACGACGAGAGGAGAGATGAGTAAACACAAGGGGAGATGGAAAGGGAGTTATAAAGATGGAGATTGGAGAGATGACTCACTGATGTGTGATTCAGGTAGTGTTGTATATAATCAGTCAGGGTCCAGCTCCAGCTATTGACTATTCTCTAGTCTGCTTTAGATTTGAGAGTCAAAATGAAAGGTAAAACTGCAATATGTAATAGTTTTTTTTTTCTCCATTGATAATGAGAGATTTGTTATAGAATGGTTAGATGAGGCCGAAGTCAGCAGCAACTTAATAAAAATACTAAACTATTTTTGTTACAATAAATATATCTAAATGTTCGAGTTAAATTGTGTGTAGTCAGCACACAGATGAAGTTGCAGTGGCAAAAACAAAATAATCTCAATGAAATAACTTCATTTCAGGTTATCTTTACCTGATCTTACATGTTTGATTATATGAAACATTTAGATGTGGTTTACCTAAAAGACCCAACACCAACTGAGTTTGTGATGGGAGAGCTGCTTATGTTAACTGGGGAATGACTTTAGATCAGAATAATTGTATTTTTATGGTGGGCTGGTGGTTGAAAGTGACATGAAGGAATTAAGTAAACTAGAGTTTTCTGTTTTCCTCAACCCCTTGAAAAAAACCACCATGATTTATCTAATCCAAAAAGTTTGCTTTTACATCAAAATGCTGATTATATAACAAATCAATATTTAAAACAAATATGCTGAATTGTGTTCTCTTCATATTTCCTTTACATGCTGTGAAGATAAAAAGATTTAGAATAGGTTTTTGAGGAAGCACCTTGGGTTTCACAAGAATCATCTTTTTCAATCAGTGTTGAAATTAGCTTGCAGTAAAAATTTAATTCCTGCTTGCAGTCCACCAATTTTCAGATCATAACGCTTTGTTGGTATTTATAACACAGACCACACATGGTATAAGGCTTTTGTAATGAAAGACAATCTTTTCCTTTCTCCAAACGTAAAAAAATCCCATTTAGACCAAATGTTCCACTTTGCTCTCAAACAGCAGCATTTAAAAAGTCCTGTTCTCGCAATGAAGCCACATTGTTCACACACCATCAGTTTTATTTGTTTCTTCCTCACCACAGAGCTGGCCTCCTACTGTTCCTTTGCAAATGTCCTTTACCCTTCAACACGTTTAAAGCCTGAAGTCCTACAAATATGTTGGGGAGGTTTTCTTTTTTTTTAACCTAAATCTTACCTAAAAATTGTAGCCAATGGATTGAGTTTATGGGGATACTGTGTATAAAAATTGTAACATAAAGTGCTTTGAATATTTTCATGTTTTGTTACGACACAACCAAAAGGTTCAATACCATAATGAGGCACGTAGATATGAAGTGGAAGAAAACATTTTTACAAAAAAAGATCTGTAAAGTGCGGCATGCTTTTGCATCCTCTGTAGCCCTAAATGTATTCTGGTGTAAGCAAATGTAATCAAGTAAGTAAACAGTTTGAACTTTGAAATTCGAAGTTTGAAGATACAAGTTTTTTTTTAAAATATCTACTATATCAAATGGGTTTTTAATCTTTAAAGGACCACCGTTTTCTTACTGCTTTTAGGTTTTAAAATAGCATTTGCATAAAAGAAATTAATACATTTTCTGTAATTCAGCATTCAATGTTTATGGGAAATGATGTCAAAAAAATTAACTCACCAATACATATCTTAAGCACCATTAGTGACACTTTGTTATGGAAATCCTTTGCAAGTAATGTAGAAAAATGTGTAGAAAAATGACTAAGACTAGCATTTTGTGCTATTTTAGATTTATAATAATTGATCAGTTCATTGTAAAAAAAATAAAAAAGGAAAACCTGTGGCCTGAGGAGTCACAGGTTGCAGACCCCTGACCTAAGGTGATATGCCAAGCAAGTGTAGGAGACCAGATAGGTCACAGAAACTCTGGAGCGGCTACAGAGATCCTCAGCTCTGGTGGAACATTCTGTTGACAGGTTTACTTTAAAAATGTTGCCCTTATGGAAGTGTCATGGTGCAGCTTTGTCTGCTGCACCATGCACATATTCAGGACACTTTTCACCAGGGCTTTGAACCGATTTTTTTCCCCAATCGGTTCGTTCCGAACAGAAACGGAATTATAACGTTTCCGGTTATGAGTTCCACCAATAAATTGACGTTCCCGAACCGGTTAGAACAAAAAATACTGTTCCCGGAACGGTTAATTTCGTTCCTGTCAGCTGTTTGGAATGAGTGTTTTACTTAACGATGGATCGTAATCAGTGACGGACTGGGATTAAAAAACGGCCCTGGTATTTTCACCAACCAGCGGCCCACATGGGGACGCGCACGCACGCGCGTGCACGCAACACACAGATATAACTTCACATGCACGGAAATAACACGCAGGTTTGTAACCCCATTTGTGTTGAACTCTAACTTTAATATGCATGAAAACTGAACCAAGAGGCATTTCAGTGTTTCCCGCAGGAATTTGCTTAGGCGAGGAGGTGCGTTGGGGGGGGGGGAGACGACAAGTTTTGTGCGGACCGAGGGGGGGGGGGGGGCGTATCCATGTGTTTTTTCCCTGCCATTCAGTATATGCACGCGCGAAAGCAGCAACAAAAAACTGCGTGTTAACGTCAAATAAATATGCAGCAAATCGAGTTTGTTTCTTTGTTTATTTTTTGTGTTTTTTTTTTTTTTGGAATGTTGGCGAGGCGGTAGCGTGAGTTTGGCGAGGCGGCCGCCTCGCCAAGACAGTGCTGCGGGAAACCCTGCATTTGGCTTATTAGTGGGCCGAGAGATAATGTAGGCCTACAATGAACAGGGTGAAAGGGGCGGCACACACCCGACGATCATGCCGAATGCCAGACCGTCCAGTCCGTCACTGATCATAATTTACCTCTTATTTAAGATGTGTAGCTCTAGTGGAGACACCGCTCTCGCTCCATTCAGTCAGCGAATGTGTGATGTGATGTCACACAGGAAGTGAACCTCAGCCGTCATGGTAACGTGCGCAGGAATTTTTTTTTTTTTTTTTTTTTTAGTTAATTAGGCAACGAAAACTTTGAGGAACGAAATAAAACCGGTATTAACCGGTTACCATTATTTTTAAATAAGTGTTCCAGTTCCAGAACATAAAAAATAATAACGTTTCCGGTTTCGTTCCTGTTCCCTGTAAAATACAAAAAGTTCCCGGTTTTCCTTTTCGTTCCTTGAACCGGTTCAAAGCCCTGCTTTTCACCCTCCATACACCCCAGTCTCCTGTCTGTCACTAATCAGCCAGCACTCAGCACACCTGTCAGCCTCCCTATTTAAGCTCCCTGCATTCAGTCCTTCCTCGTCGGTTCGTTCTGTTTACTCCTGTTAACCTCTGCTCACTACTGCTCATGGTTGCTCACCTCATCCTGTTCTCGTCCAGCCCGAGTTCTCTTCATCTCCGCCTGCCTGCTGTGGTTCTGGTCCTGCTCTCTCTCCGGTCCTGCAAGTACTCACCCAGTCGTGCTGTTAATCCTGCTGTGGTTCTGGTTCCAAGTCTCCACTCTGCCGTGCCGCTGGTCTAGCTCTGGTTTCCAAGTCTTCATTCTGCTGTGCTGTTGGTCTTGCTACCTCCGTGCTCCGTCTCCAACCTGCTTGCCAGTCCTGCCTTCACCATCCTCCTGCTTCAGCTCAGTACAGACTCTTGGTTCCTTCCTCCACAAACCATTATTTTCCAATAAAAGACTCTTTAACGTAGCTCTGTGTGTGGTTGTGCTCGGGTTCATTCTACAAAACATGTCAGGAAGGCTTTCAAGAAGAAAGCTATTGTTAAAAGAAGCACTTAAGAAGCCCTACTTGCAGGTTCTACATGCCATGCATGAAACAAATAAACAAAAATAAGTGGTAGAAGGAGATGAGAGGAAATTCAAACGTTTTGGCCTACCTATTGCACAGTATGTTACATGCAAAACCAACAATGTACATAATTGTGATCCTCACTATTAAACATGCTGGAGGCAGCATGATACTGTGAAGATGGTTTTCTTCAGCAGAGATGAGGAGGCTGGCCAAAGTTGATGTGAGCTAGATGCAAGGATATCCTGGAAGAAAACATGCTAGAGGCTCTAAAGTATTTGAGACCGAGGCAGAAGTTCTTCTTCTAGTAGGACCACAGAGCTAAACATAGAGATAGAATTACAACTGAACGGTTTGCATCAAAGCATATTCGTGTTCTAGAAAGGCCCAGTCAAAGTCAACACTTAGACCTAATTGAGAATCTGTGACAAGTCCCGAAAATTACTATTTACATATGTTCTCCATCCATCTGAGTAGTAGTACACTGTCATTTTTGGATGTAATATGACAAAAATGTGGAAAAACGTCAATACACATACTAATATGCAAGGCATTTTGTGCATGAGATTACACATATATTTATCTCAAGATGCTAAAGTACATTTCAACGTAAAGGTTTGCTCTACTGTGTAGTGAAACAAAAAGGGCTGAGGCTGTTTTTCTTTAAAATTGGCACTTCATGTAAATTAATTGATGCACTGGAGAAAAACAAAACACCAAAAGCACGAGAAAATTCTCTCCTCTTATTTTTTTTAAAATCATCTTTATAGGTTCAGGTGGTTGCGGATCAATAAAAGTGTTGTGGGTTGTGAAATAGCTGAGCAGTTGAAATCGTGCGGCATCATTACTCTCCCTGTTGTTGCAATGAAACCGAGTCTGCTTTAAGTCTCCTGTGTACTGAAGGCTCTGCTTGGAAGTTACATATTTGGTTATCATCAGTATAATTATGTCCAAATACTGTGTGAACAGAAATATAGTTAAGGTGCTAAAGAAGCTAATGCCACTTATCAATAGTGTGCCAGATTCACTGCGATAACAACAGATCCAAATCCTGAGAGAGGTTTTATTTTTTTTACCAATTAGCTACCCCGAAAAGCCTATTGGCCATGAAGTTATCTCTGCAGGGACTTTTATCAGACTCATGCTCTATTAAATCAGCTCACCGGCTGAGCAGTTATGTACCATCACAGAGCCTGGAATGGCTGCCCTGATTGATGTCACAGCCTAATGCCAAGTAATAACGGCTGTTATTTTACATCTCTATAGCCCACATTCCTTCTGGGTGCATGTATCCGTAGTGCACGTGTGTGACTTACCTGCTATAGATTTACTGTAACTGGTGTTTTTGTTATGCCTGTTTTTGTGAAATACAATTTCCACAGATATGCTAGTTGGGACGATTATGATAATGCTCAAGGGTGGAATCTGCTCTGAATCTGAAATGCAGTGTTAAAGTATTCACGGTGTGTCATCAGGGGGGTCACAGGGCCTGGCAATAGATTCTGTATAATCTAGGGTTATGGAGAGTAATTGTAATGACTATAAACTGAGCATGAATGCATTTTATACAGGCGGATGAGTCATTTAATGAGGTTATAAAATTATATCGGTTAGAAATAGGAAGACTATAGATTAGTATTTTCATGGATTCCATTTTCATCTTGTTGTTTTTGCCTTGGGTCAGTTGAACTTTTAGTATATTTTGCAAATGTTCAACCTTAAATTGAAAAATTCAATTTGGTTTTAATTTTTTTCTTTAAATTGAGGGAAAATAAAAAAAAAATCCAACATTCAGCTTTGCATCAACTCTGACCAGCTTCCCTGGCACTGTTGAAGAAAATCATCAACAGTGAATGGATGTTTATTCAGGGTGATGTGCTGTGTTAGTTTCTTCACCACACAACATTTTGCATTTTAGGCCAACTTTGGTCTTATCTGAACTGAGCACCTTCTTCCATATGTTTGCTGTGTCCTCTCTATTGCTTGAGGCAAAAAGGGGAATTCTTATGACTTCTCGTCCCACCTGAGCTCTCATCATTTATTTAAATTAGGATTAGCGATGACATCACAAATTGTGGGAGAGAGCAGCCACAAGAAAACGAAGACAAAATAATTTGAAATGGACGGTTTCCAGCATTTTCTATTAGGAATTAGCAGGATTAGTTGATTAGCATTACTGACTGAGAGATGATCAACTTTTTTTCTATTACTTTTAAACCAAGAAAATAGTTTGGAATGGATACATTAAAGTTTTGTTTTCTTTTTACATCATAAAGTGTGTTCTAAAATCTCTGTTCCCTAGAACCTCTACAACTACCAAGCCCAGGGTTGGTTGACCAGTTCAGCATCAGAGCCAGAATGAAATTCAACAGCACTGCACAGAGCGGAAAATGTCAACACATTTTTAATAACTCAAATGTCTGATAACATAGACCTAAACAGTTTTTTGACATTTTCATATCAGGTACTCTTGTTCCTTAGGAAGCCAGGAACACGTAGGGCTATGCCCTCAAGCGGCCAATCTGAATACTAGCTTCCACGTGTTAAACGCAACAACTAAAGCAGATGGAAGTTTCTAAAAAATATATTCTATATTTCCTGAATTCATTTTTTCCTGTTCTGGGGCCCAGAAATCTGTGACCCATGAAGTGGTTCCATTTTGCAGCCCGCTTTTTGAAGACAATTCAACCCTAGCTGAAGATCCTAAGATTCTCTAAAAAGGCTGCCAACATTTTCAAATCCAGCTTGTTCCATAACAGTCATTGAAACAGATAAAAGAAAGAAACTTTGTGAAAATATGTTAACCTTCCTATAACCTGCAAAGGTTAGCCCTGGGTCAAATCAAATCATTCCCAAGGTGAGTATTGAAGATGACTCCATTTTGTACCCCAAAATACAAGTACAAAACAATCACAACTGCAAAAATACAAACTGGCAAAAGAACATGATCTGCACAGTATGAATAGCAGCTAAAGGAAAAACAGAAATGTTTCTGTAGGTAATACAGAAAATACAGTACTTGGACAAGGACACCCTGATATAATTTGGGCATAGTGTGATTAAAGATGGGGAAAATACAGTATTTTTGACCTTCCACTGACTGCAGCAGGTTTAGCTAAAAATGGTCAACCACATGATTTGTGCATCTCCGTGAAGAAGGAGGACATTTTTGCCACAAATCTAGCTGCCTGAATTACCTTAGAGGAGCTCTTCAGCGTCTGGTGGTCGTCTGGTTCATGCATCACATTACTTTTCACCACAGCTTTAATCCAAACATAAAACCTCAGAGAGAACAAGCCAAGTTTGATCCTTTTATAGGCCCGTTTACACTACACTTTTTTAACCGAGCCGAGACCAGTCCGAGCTCGGTAACCGAGATAACTCTTGTGTGTAAACGGTCAGCAGACTGAACCAGACCGCGCTAAACATAACCGGACCGCGCTAACTGCAGACCAGCTCTTGGGTAGGTCTCGGCCTGGTTCTATTTTATCCCGGTTTCTGATAACGAAGAGCGCATGAGCAGACCGCGTCATGCCCTTACAGTCAGCTGACTGTCAGCGGGTTTTCCGGCGTGTCTGGCTGCACGTCCCGATTCACACTCCATTCAGACAAATTTCAGACATTCATAATAATACTAGCTTCCTTACCATGCCACACGGTTTCCAGTGATGATTCTGCTTAGCAGCGCAATGAACCTCAGTGTCTGTCGTTGTTTCCGGCGTCTGTAAATCCTTATTAGACGTTCGTTTGTCTCATCCACTTCCCAAAAAGCCAACTTTCTCAAGTAAATTAACCAATGGTTGCCTTCTTCCCCTGACTCTCTGCAAACACCGAAATATCACAATATCAAGCATAACTTCCTGAATGTTACGGGCGCAGCTGTGTGTGTTTTGCTGCTTCCGCCTTCAATCCCAGAGAGCGGTAATACCGCAGATCGCCACTAGGGGGCGAGGAGCAACCAAGGAACCGAGATAAGCTTTGTGTGTAAACGGGTCGGCTTGTCTTGGATAACTGAACCAAGCTCGGACTGGTCTCGGCATGGCTCGGCATGGCTCGGTTTTTAGGTGTACTGTAAACGGGGCTTTTATCTAACATGGTGTGGGATGTTTATTGCTGGAAGTGGATGGATGGTGCAAAACAAAGAAACAGAGAGAAGTTATGGTTCTGCGGCACACCTCAAATCTCTCATTAGCATTTTCATAACATTTTCTGTAAGGTTGGACCTTGCCTTTGAAAGGGCAGCAAGCAGTTCTCCACTGCTGTCCTATGGTTGTGTGAAGGCACTGTGTTCCTTTTTAGCGGAATGATATAAATCTGCCACAGTTTCTTGCACAGAGGAGCCCATTGTTTTGAGGATTATGGGGGATTAGGGGCGGATGCTGGTGACTGAGGGGCTTGAGCTGCATGACCCTTTCACTAATCATTATGAGACATACAGAGAACTCAAACTCCTAAACCCTGAGATTGCATTGTTTTATCAATTATTCATGGCTGACACCAGCAATCCAAGTATTAAAGAGATAGAAATAGTAGGGGCACTTTGTGACAGATGGAATAGTCCCAGAGCAAAATGCCACGAGTGTCCAATAATACACTGTGTACAATCTATGAGTGACTCAAAAGAGGGGTTCCTATTAGCGCCAGTCAGTGCCATTTTAAGCTTTTGATGTGATCAAAAATCTTGGGTTATTGAACAAAGAAAGGTTCAACATCTTTCTGCGTTAAGATAATACACATGGTATAGTTGACAGCACACATGTTGTATAAGTGTCAACACTTATACAACATGTCCAAACTGCTTGACTTTGCTTCAGTTAAGGTAGTTTGCTCCATCTCTGTCTACAGCCAACATAGCATTGGTTTTTCACAGTGCATATAAATACATTAGCCAAAATACCTCCTCTGCTAATGTAATATTTGATTCGTCTAATTTCCCAAAAGCACTTTGACTCTATGTTCAATCAGGAAACATTGATGACATTTTCTCTTGGTATCAAATATGGTCTCTGGTAAAAACACAAAAATAACATCTCATGGCCATTTTACAAACTGACTTTTTCAAACAGATACATGAAAACACAAATGTTTAAATTAAATTGCAAAATAAATAGCTAAAATATTTTAAGAAAGTGGAAGTTCTTTTCAACCTTTAACTTAGGGACAAGCAATAATGCACTGTTGATCATATAAACAGGGAAAACAAAAAATCATTAGGACTATTTGTCATCCAGTGATATTATCATTAAAGTAATTGTTATTCTCTGCAAATATAAAATAAAAGCAATTGTACGGTTAGGAGTGATACTTTTGCTTGGAATTAATTTTCAGTGCTTCGTAAAAGTAAGGCTTAAAAAATATTGCACTTAAATACTATTTTTAGCAATACATAATAAACACCGCAACATATCATAATAAAAGTTCATGTCACCTATCCCCACCTTAAACCCAGTACTATATCTTTTTAACCAACTATGAAGTTCTGGATCACTGTGATAGCTCAGCTACTCTTTTATGATTTACTTTAGAATGTGTTAATATGCATATTGTGCATTAATCTGAGGCCATTTCACATTTTAACAATACTACCCTACAGTGTGCATGACCTCCACAACCATTCATATGTTGCTGAAATGCGATACATTTAGAAAACCTTGGCAAACTTCCTTCCATCTCCCAGAAACTATAGAATCCACAGGTATGCACAATTTAGATGTGTGTGGATCCCTTATCCATTATTTACTGACGTCGATAAGGTACATTGTACAGTGGAGCTGATTCATGAGAATTTTTTGGTGTAACTCATAGCAGTATCAAAATGTGATACGCATAATAGCCAACTCACCAATTTGTCCAAAAAAAAAAAAGGAAAAGAAAAGAAAAGAAAGAAAAATCTGTAGTACAGAAATAAGTTGAGCTCTCCTGTAAGAGTGTTATTTTATGTCTGTCAATGTCTGGGTGATGAAAGAAGGCTGCATCTAGACCAAGACCTGGAAGGATGTGTTCTCCAGAGCAGGAATTACTTTCTAGGTTGGCCGCATCCAAAGGCTGCTCAGAAAAGGCAGCCTGCAGGGAGGATTGGCAATGGTGTTGCTATGTACCTCACTGCTGTCCTGGAGTACCTCTGCTGTGAAGTCCTGGACTTAGCTGGAAATGCAAGCCAGTTCAACAAGAAGGTGTGTTGTTCAACGCCACCTCTTGCTTGTTGCATAGAAGGACAAGCAGCTCAACAAGCTACTGGCAGTGGTCATCATCTGGGTTGATCCCAGAAATCCAGGGAGCCCTCCTCCCAAAGAAGACTAAAGCTCCAAGGGAAGATTCAAGTGCTGAAGAATTTCAGTCTGAATAATTTTACCTCTTATTTGCAAACTTGTGGGATTTTTAACATTTGCAATGCTCTTAACCTTGAACTGGGAGCACTTTTCTCAAACATTGTTAAAGCTTAAAGAAGCACTAAGCAACATTTTCTTAGTTTAGATGGAAATAACTAAAAAATGGTGTTGTGAAATATTAAAGGGATCTTTTTAGGTGGAATACGTTATGATGTCACTCACCATCTCTGTGTAGTGTTCTCCAGTCTCTTGTTTACAAAGCCAGGCCGGTCGCACATGTATGTAAGTGCATGTGAACAGCTGACATTCAAGGCTTAGCCACTCCTTGCCCATAACATGCCATTGCTGCGTTCACCTGAAGATAATCATGACCCATTATTACCACCAGCAAATTGACGGTCTTTGGTAAAGAAGTTGTCAGATAAGTAAAGAAACGAAACGAAGATTAACATTGGTCTAGTACAGAGCATGTTGAGAGCAGAGGAAGCTCCAGTTTGACTCAGAGCTAGCTTTTCTCCCCTGAACAGGTGAGTAACAGTCAAATATTTGATTTTGTTAGTGTTACAGTCTTGTTAGACTTGTGTGCTATACTGATTCGATTCAATGTAATGCTACACTTGTGGCATGTGGGTTAGTTGCTGGAGTTTGACCAGCAATGGGCCAGGTGTTACTGTTATGTGAGGCGAGTAGCCGATAACAGGGATAGCAATGTTTACTGTGAGCTGTCCACTGTGATCCTCAGGCACAATCACGGTCATGCACATGCACAAACAAGGTTCTGTGTGCCCTGAACACATCCAAAACACAAATACAATAGTCTGGGATGGGATGATACCTTGTAGGGAGTGTTTGCTAACTTGTAGTCATGCTGCTCGGTCCTACTAGCCTGGCTGACTGGAATCACGTGGAGCTCGACCCCTTCAGCCAAGGACTTCGGTCCCGCAGTTTAAAAAAAAGTGGTAAAAACTGAACTGGTTTGTGCACAGGCTGCATCCTGCAGACAATTTTCTCTACTTCACCCATTTCTTTCTCCTTTCTTTCCAGTATCTTTGCTACTTTAATTCGCTCCACTTTCTTACTTGCTTTTTTTATTATGAGTGGTTGTTTGTATCTCACAAAACATCAGATTGACTCAGCCTGATGCTCTGCTCCACCACCTGCAGCTGCGAGGGTGGCTTTGCGCACACACATCACTACGGCTGTGTATTGCGTAGAACGAATAAAAAACAAAAAACACTTCAACGAACGACTGTTTTGGCATGTAACAGACCAGGCAGTTCCTCCCGAACCCCCTGGCCACCTCGCCCCTTGGTGGGGCTGACTTTAACCCACTAACTCCGTTAGACTATTGCACTGTAGAGTGGATCCCTGCAGCCCCGTTGCCCAGTCCATTTGAGAGACGCAGACGTGAACTGATTCTCTGTGACTCTGTGCACTCTCCTTGGCTGCAGCATCTTCTCAGTGCAAGCAGGGCACCTGCAGGTGCAAGCGGGGCCAATTCCTCACACAGTGATATGACAGATAATAGGAAACCGCTTTTGAGGCGCAGATTATTTATTTTTTTTATCTGCTCGTGTCATCCCCTATGTGTCATTGAAAAAAGTGCCACCCCGGTCGGCTGCCCAGTTCGCCCGTGCCAAAACCCGCTATTTGGCAGGGGGTAGAGCGTCTTGTTTGCATAATATCCAGGAGAGTTTGAGATAAAACCAGCCTCCAAGGCCAGCATCGGGCAGCCAAATTCAATAAACAAGGTGATTGTTTTGTCTCAGGCTGACTGGGGATTTCTATCAGCATTCAAGTCTAGTCATCTTCATCGCACTCCCAGCCAAATTTGTTGATCTTTCACTGTAAAATGAGCTAGTATGTCCCCGAGGTCTTTTCCATTTCACCATTGAGTTCTGACCACAGCCAGCATGCAATGCTGTGCCAGCATCACATGCAGCTTGCGGTTTTGCTTGCATAGCATTTGAGTCTGGGGGATCACAGCTAATTTTAAACACTCACACACTCCCAGGAGGCTTACCAAGGGCAGAACTGCTGCCGAGATCTTCCAATACCGATACCGAGGTATACGCCAGCTCCAATAAGCAGAAATCCTCTAATCATAAATGCAATTATGTACGCATCTTCCACGCCTTCGATGGACAAAATAGACATCTTCCAACTGCCCCAGGAATCCAGGGTTTATCCAGCTGCGTGTGTTCCCTCAGAATAGCTTGGATCCCCTGCGCCTGGTCTTCTCATTGAGAAAATGTTATCAATTGCGTTGACAGACCAGCTGAGCAGATCCATGGCTTTCTATTCGCATGATTTGCAGAAAAAGGTTCTGAGAGAGTTAAGCGGCATACAAACAAGAGAGCACAAGCAGGAGAGGTTTGGGGAGGAGAGGTGCAGAGAAGCGTCCGCCTTCAGCGAGAGCCGGAAAAAGAAGCTTCCTTTAACTTGGTAAAAAAAAAAAAAAGACAGCAGTCATTTACATACCAGAACTTTTTTGTAATAAGAGCACAGTCAACCCAGTGACAGCATGATGATTTTGTAGCCCTACGCATTAGGGAAGTTTAGCCATTCCTGCTTCAGGACCAATCCATGTGGGGATTTGCATTCCACATGTCATGGATGAGTTTTGGCTGTTGCTACAATGATCCCCCATGCCAGGACTCTAATATCCTGCCCCCATGATAAAGAACCACAAAGCCATACGTATGTGTAGTAGGGAACGCACTACATTTTTTATTGCACTACGGAAGACCTTTTCAGTGATTAGAAAGGATATTTATGTTCTGGATGACTTTGAACAGAAGTTCAACTTAGAAGTTGAACCAAGATATCTCTCTTTTGTTGAATATTTGCTTTAGGTGATAGATATGCCACCTTTGATAATTACTAATGTCCATTGAGGTTGATAAATTAAAAAGTGCACATGTATATTGATGTAGAAGCAGAAACCTCAACCAATAATGGAATGTAAAAAATAACAAACAAAGAAGATAAACAACATTTAAACAGGCTCTTTGAAAAACAATGTAGTTTGTCAAAGCTAAAATAAATGTTTTCTTGGCAATGAGGGGATGAGTCACTCTAACTGACTGACAATTATGTAACATAATGTTCCTACATTTAAGGACAGACGGTTTTGATTTTATCAAAGCTGAACATATATCAAACAGTCACTTAAAAGCGTACATGCTTCACTTCCCCCTGTTGTGAGGTTTGCCTTTCATTAAGGCACTGCAGACAAACGAGAGCACAGGCATAGACTGGTGGTTAGTTTGGCTGATTAGCAGGTAGTCAGCAGTGTCTCCGGAGTGCCGTTTCTCATGG
Source organism: Fundulus diaphanus (assembly GCA_037039145.1). Lineage (NCBI taxonomy): Eukaryota > Metazoa > Chordata > Actinopteri > Cyprinodontiformes > Fundulidae > Fundulus > Fundulus diaphanus. The sequence goes on from CM073144.1 coordinate 20,443,941, forward strand.
AAACAGGCTTTGAGCTTCAGTGTAGTGTCTTACTTTGTGTAAGGGAAATGTGAAATGATAGCAGATATTCTGCTAATCAAAAGTTACACCCAGCTGTTTGAGCCTAAGTGAAATGCAGTGTAGCTAGCTCTAAGGTCCAGCGCAGTGTTTTAGACTGCAAGTGCCACAGAAGCTAACAGCACATTTAAAGAGCTGCTCAGATGGCCTTCACGGACCCTTTGCTGAGGAGTGCTAAAACAAATGGTGTAGCTTCCCCATTTATTCAAAACTTTATGAAGTGAGAAGGCAGTGCAAAATTTGAAAATGTTTGCAGATCCTAAGCAAATGAGACAGCATCCATCTTTAATCTGTTGTTCTGCATGTTTTTCCCCAACCGTTTAGACAAACATGTCTTTATAATATTTGCAAAGAGTGTGAAGTATATTCAATGACTTTCAGGGACAGATTTTCAGTACGAAAGGGTCCCCAGTTGATTAATTGCCTATACTAAATCAAAGGCACAACAGTCTGCAGTTGAGACAAATGGGGGTAGCGGGAAAGAGAACCGGGAAAACATCAACAATTACAAAATGACAAATGAGAAAGAAACAGTATATAAGACATTCAAAATGTCTTTTAATTGTATTACTTGAACATCCAAGTATTGTTCAAATTGATGTCAATGTCAAATGTGCAAACGAGTTACAAAAACATGTTGTCAAAGAATGACTCATTATTTTTCATATGAATGTATACATCATATATTATACGTTATAGATACATGAAAGTATAAATATGCACTATTTAAAACCAGAATTTTGTAGTGGCTACATGTTTTGTTTTTTTACATCGGCATGTAATTGTGTAAATGTGCCTGTGGTCATGTAAACATGTTTGTTGTTTGCTTCAGTGGAAGCTGTAGCACAGCGTGGATGAGGGTCTGAGACCCTGTAAATCATAAGCCAAAACAATTACTAAGATCCAGAAGGGTGAACAGGATCTGGATTACTCATCCAAGCCACTCACCAAAAATATTTAGATTACATATAGATGTCCCAATCTTTCTGGAGAAATTGTTTTCCCACCCTGCCTTGGCATCCGTATTTGAAATCCTTCAAAGAGAAGCCAAAAACCCTAGACTGTGTCAATACGGAGAGTGTGAAGATAATGCAATAACCGTGGCGTTGAAGTTTCAAGAAACATACTGTCTGACAACTACAAAGCAGTAACAAACCACTTCTGAAAGCAAAGGCAGTATATGTTGTTCCAGCAAGTAAAATGTTTATCAACTCGAAAGACCCTCAGCTAATTACAAAATTATTAACTGTGTAGCAATTTGAAAAAAACTCTGCTTAGATCATAGATACAATAATTGCATTGAGTTAAAAAAACAACAACAATGCTTCTTTTTTAGAGTCAACAAATATAACTACTGAAGAGGTGATGCAATCTGTGCGTTCAGTCCAGCTCAATGCTGTGCACTTAAACTACAAATACCAGCTTAATGGTAGAATAAATTGTCATAAGGAAAAGAACCCCTGCTTTGACAAAAACGTTTCGAGATGCATTTTCACTCCTACTTTAAGGGCAACAAGTACCTTTCAAAGTGTCAGAGTGCCTGGGACCCTAAGCAGTAGGGCTGTGAATTGTGCTGCTAGAGGGTCACATCCTCCTATTTTATCTCAGACTGTCCTCCCAAAGAGAGTTCTTGTGTGAAGCTGTTAGTGTGCTAATCGCCTCTGCCACACTCCATTATCAAGGTGCCATGCGCCCCTAGTAAGTGCAGTCCCTCACTTCTCACCTAGTCTTTTGGGGACAGTTTGAGAAAGTTGATGACGGCTGCCTGAAAGAATGGTGTGGTGAGGAGCTTTGGCCAGCATAATACACAGACAGAAAAAGTTGCTGATTCATATTTAATGTGAATGTTGACTCAAGACGCCCATCAGCCACACTAATGTGAATCATAACTTATGCTTTGTTGCAGCAGGCTTTCATCCAAAATGGACGGCCAATGTGCTTGAGTTTTGTTCAAAAATACATTCCAAACTTCGGAAGCTAGGCCTCAACCCATGCATCGATCCATGCAGTCAAACCAGCTGGTGGTAGTGTGATAGTTTTGGTGCTGGTTTACTACTTAGGGACCTGTGTGAGTTGCTGTTATTGGAATGAAACCATTCCAATTACTCGAGCAGAAAATTTCTCAATTTCTCTAGAAGAAGTTCATGAAGGAGAATATCAAGCCATTACTTTGTGACCTTAAGCTCAAGCTTACTTAAGTTTTGCAGCAGGACAGTGATCCAAAACACACCAGGCCCATTACTGGAATAAAAAAATCATTGGCTGTGACAGTACCTTAAACAGGCTCTTAATGCTTTCAAACCTGCCATTGATCAAGTATTTGTGCAAAGTAGAGTGAACCAAAAATCCTACACAATGATCCAAAAATGTATTGCCGGTTATCACAAACATGTATTAGTTGTTGCCACCTGGAATTAATTTTAGGGTAATTCTCAGCTAATTTGTAAATTGAATAATAAAGCCCTGTATCACCATAAACTCCCTTCAAAATCAGTAAGAAAACATCCTTACCAAATGCTTAAACCCCTGAGATAGTACCCTTTTAATCTTTTTATAAGCAGCACCTCTTTTCTGAGTACCTCCCAAATGGCCAAGCTCCACACCCCATTGCATAAGATTTGTCCTAAGAAGAATCTGATTTCAGTTGACTGTACAAAAAACATTATTCTTTCAGCCATCTCAGGACCATGGGTGAAGGTGGGACAGGAGATGAACTGGTAAATTAAGAGTAAATAGAATAGATAGAAACTTTACTGTCACAGAAAATTACAACAGAGGAAGAAAACTCTGTCCAGTTATTACAAAAAATCGTGCTCAAGAAAGCAAGTGTGCAACGGCATGCATGTTATGCATGACAAACACCAACAAACGGGAAAAAACAGAGATGATAAACACTTAAGCGGTGATGGTTATACAGTCTATTAGCTGCTGGGAGGAAGGATCTGTAATAACACTCCTTACTACATAGCGCATCAGTGCTGGACTCCTGTCCAGTGTATTGTTCAGGTGAACACCCAGGTACTTAGAAGAGTCTATTGACTCAATGTCAGTTCCCTGGGTGTTCATCGGTGTCAGTGTGGCAGGTCTGCGCCTGCTGAAATCTACCACCAGCTCCTTGGTTTTTCCCGCTTTGATCAGGAGGTGGTTCCAGTGACATCAGTTCACAAAGTAATGTGTCCACTGTCTGCGCTCTGAGTTGACACGGTTGGGGAAGGGTTGCTTGAGTATCAAACATGCTGAAGACTTGGTTCAGATCATTCAACCGCCATAAATTTACTACAGCCTCAATTTTTGTGACCTGAAATTGTTTCATGCTTATCTCCAGTAGACAATAGCTACATTTACATGGGCAAAAGTAACTGGACTTAAAGGCCAATTGGAATAAAAAAATGTGTCATGTAAAGACTCACATCGGAATATTGTTATTGGATAAAGCTCAATGAGAATTAAATTGTATTCCGAATGAGAGGAGTGGTTTGATAATTCGATCAACGTGCATGTAAACACTTGTCAGGATCAAGTTATTCCGAACGTGGCAAACTGACTCAAGTGTGCATGTGGCTCAACGTAAATGTGACATGTTTCCACTTTGTTGAGAGGCGGAAATACGCCGGGAACTGTTGGGGCTCCTGATACAACCTAAAAGAGCTCAAAATTATTATTTATTCAATAATGACTCAACTGTCATTAGAACCTGGTGCAAGTCCAGCCTGGGCGAAGGGACAATAATCGAACTTGTACACTACTGCTTTGTTTACCATTTTTTGTTGTTTAGCATAGACAGAAGTTCTTCTGTGTCGTTTTTTTAGGGAAATTCGATAACTGCACATGTCAGAGTGGTTTAATTGATTTATGCCCTTATAAATGGTACAATCCAATAATTTTTTGGTTTTCAATCCAAGTACATTTCAATCCGATACTGAAATTTTGTGCATGTAAATATAGCCATTGAGTGAGAGGCAGGGTATACCCTGGACAGGTATACAAACCATCACTAAGACACAGGGCAGAAAACTTTGCACGGATTCACTCAGAGTAAAGGGCAATTTAGAGAGGCCAATTATCCAGGGATGCTTTTGGACTTCTGGAGGAAGCTGGAGTACCAGGTGTCATGTTTAATGAAGGATGACTCTGAATAAGCACAATCATGGAGGCAATGATCAGTTAAGATTTTTATTGAAAGAATAGTAGTGTGAGCGGAGCTGATGTCGGCCGGCAGGGTTTTTAGGGTTCTGCTGAGAAAAGGTTAGGAGAGGGATGAGCAACTGGAAGGTGCTGGTTTGAATGATGAAAATAATGAGGAATGCAGGGACTCACTGAGGAGGTGGTTAGGTTTGAGCTTGGGAGGGTGATGTCCAGAGGTCTTGGTGGATGGTGCAGGTCCGGTAGTGTTCTCCAGGTGTGTTGTCAGAGGGTGGACAGGCAGGCGAGCTCAGGCAGGAGGGCTTACGCAGAGTATGGGTCCGAGGCTTCACAGATTCCAGGAAACTGGCTAGGAACGTCTCGTAGAAGTCTCCAGAATTATGTGGGTTTCGAGGAATGGTATTGGCTTGGGAATCCAAGGTTCTAGGAGGAAGGAAACAAGAGCAGGATTAGGTTCAGGTATCACAAGGAGTCAAGGCTAGGAAGGTGATCGGTCTGTACCAACGCATGAGCGTTAATGAACTGACGCCCTCCTCCTGGTTCCAGCTCCTTATGAAGGGTGGTAATCAGCTCAGATGTAGAGCACCTGCCCGTCCAGCCCTGCTGAGGAAAGAGAGAAAGAAAACCCGACCTGCATCTAGACCTAGGATTATGACACCAGGAGAAAACCCACGCATGAAAACCCATCCCATGCAAAAAGACCCCAGGTTTAAGAATACTGCACAGAATTTACTACTGGCATGAATGTATTATCAAAGAAGATTTGAGTGATTAATTCATGCAACACACTAAATCATGTCGTTTAAAAAGGACTGACTTTCAGAGCTCGAGTCTTATCAGACCCTAAAGACTATTTTGCATGCTTTGCTGCATTGGTTGGCCAATGCACCCAACTGACTGGCTTCTTCTCTCTATATATATAAAAATATCTGTTGTGTCTGTCTGTGTATATTGTTTGTGTTCATCCTGAGCCTGTGTCGGTCTAAAAAAAAAAAAAATAATTCACGCAGTGACAATGAATGTTTTTTGATTCTTGACTGAGATTTGAATTCCAGCGTGTCTTTCTTCAAGGCAACCATATGCGCCCATATTGTTAATGACAATTAACTTTTTTTTTCCTTTGGGCAGTTATCATTATATGTTTCAGGGAGATTGCACCAAACAAACATGCTAAAGACTTGGTTCAGTGTGTAACTGAACCCATGTATCTTCATGATTCATAACTTATAAAAAACAAAAAAAAAACTTTTAACCAATCTTTTCATCCACTTGGCTGGTTCCTCTTAGCCCAATCTCACCTTGTCTTTGTTAGTTTAGATGTTAATTGGAGTTTATGTTAAGCATTTCTGTTCATAAATCCAATTTCTCTCAGTGTTTACCATTCGGACACAATCACTGACACCAATTCTTGCCCATTAGTCTTTAATTTCTTCTGTTTCATTTGCAGTTTCTATTTTTAAACCATATTTCTTTGAGTTTCTTTGTCTTGATGCCTTGATATCTTCCTTGGTTCATGAGGATGTTTCCATTTAACAGACATTTGGATTCTAGTTTTTCCAAGCTGGCTGGGAGCAACAAACACCTTTTGCTGCACCTTCTGTTCAAGAAGGTGGACTTAACACAGTGTGTTGAGGCGCTTGAAATAGAAACACAAAAAGTGTAAGAAGACATATATTCTATAGAGGCCTATCAGCTGGTAATTGTGTTAGTGCTAATAAGGCTTAATGAAACATTCTGAGCACTCTGCAGATAATGCTGATAGGGGTCTTGAGGTCTTAAACCCTTTTAACATCAGGCAGCCCCACTACATTGCAGGAAAACATTGGATACTAGAAGTACTTTACACCAAAAGCTTTGCATGGTTTCAAAGCCTTGATGCATCCCACACAACCCAGATGTTGTCATACATATAATATCACGGGACTCTGACAACTTGAATTGCTTTAGCGACATGTAGCTTCACTTTGGCAATGCGCACTTTGTAATCTCATTATTGCCTGAACCATTACAAAATTTCACTTCTTTGCCCTTTCATAATACCCTACTTTTAGTCATTTTGTATTTGACTTTTTCAGGTACATATAAAAAAAAACAGTAAGCTGCCACAGGAAATTAATTTGTACCTGCCAAAACGGGGAATTTTGTCGAACTGATGAACGAGCCAGTTGGCCTGCCTGGGACCACTTCAGACGATCCACAAAAGCAGAACATAATACTATTTTATTCTTTTGAGCCTTCAGACTCAGTCTGTGATAGAATGTACTTTATTTGGAAATATTACCAGTGATGGGATTTTCTAATTCATGGTAAAAATCTAGATTTTCTTGGGAATATACAAAGGGACTGTATTAGTCCCGCACAATTTATCCGAACTCCACTGATCAATATGTTAAGATGCTAAAAGTTGAATCTATAGTTCATCTATAAATCATTCTGTCTTTGTTTCGAAATAAGCATAAAACCCATCCAATTCCCCTCCCTGTTAATATGAATAGGTAATAATCTCTTATAGTAGGAACATCGGGAAAAATATATTTTGAATGTTAAGACATACTTACGTTGTCAGTCACATGGTAGGTCTTAGCATTTCTCTTTAAGACAAAAATCTGAATAAATTAGTAAGAATCTACATCAACGAAAATAATAGAAAACCATTGATAAAAAAAACAAAAAACAAATCCCTTGTCAGTCCAGTGTATCTAGTGGCAGTTTACAGTATTCCTACATATTGGTCTGCATTGTCATCACTCAGGTTTTCATATGGGTTAAGACCTGGTGACAGTGAAGGTGAGAGCATATAATAAACATTGGTGTCACACTTAAAAAAAACATTAAATGACCCCTCATGTTATATGCAGCTTGTATCCTGAAAGACACCACTCTTGTCCAAACAGAAACATTTCATAACACGGTAAAGGGGATCACTCAGGACAAATTTGTATTGATTTGCGGTGACAGTTCCTTCTAAGGGGTGAAGTGGCCTCTAACCATATTGGAAGTAAAGACTCTGATGGATAACTCCCCCTTTACAGTTAAGGTCAGGGGTCAGGGATTTTTCTTTAACTTGCTCCCCATCTGCTCATGCATTACTTTATGGCATTCTCATATTGTCTTGTGGAATAATCAAGTACGGTGGTGTACAAAAGTGTTTGCTTCCTTCCTGATTTCTTATTCTTTTGCATGTTTGTGACACCTAAGTGTTTACTCAAAGACACATTTACGTGGCTATATACCTTTAAGGTATATAGCCACGTAATATGCTTATAAAAAGACCAAAAACTGTTTGATCGTGATAAAATAAGGTTGTATACAACAAGCCTCCATGTTGATAGTGTTTAGATTTCCTTTTTGAGCTGAAAAATAATTCCTTCTCGGGCGAGATTAACAAATATACTGTATTTTTCACACTGTAAGGCGCACTTAAAATTCTTAAATTTCCTCAAAAATTGATGGTGCACCTTATAATCCGGTGCGCCTTATATATGATTACCGTTGTGCTTACTGACCCATTTTATGTGGTACAATACGCTCAAAAATCAGTTAAAATGTGTAAATAAAACTTTGGTAAGCAATGAAGCTAACTCTAATGTCGACCCTAGAAGTGCATTCATGTAAAGACCCCCACATACTCGGGCGTAGTTCCCTCCTATGACTTCTGGGCAACAAGAAGTCTTTACATCGAACTGTTTTTTTATGTGACACCGAGCTCGATATACTGAGCTGCTCCAAGCAGGCGATCGCAAGGACGCGTGGCATCACAGTCCCTCTCTGTTCTCACTGACAGGTGGGAGCCTGCTGGAAAAGAAACGGCTCTAGGTGCTCAGCTAGCTAATCACACATTTTACCATCCGTTCTGCCACTTCGTCCCACTTGTAGAAAATGTGGGAATTGTAAGAATTTGCCACAATAAATGTTGGCATCAGTACGCTCGGCTATGAAGGGTAGACGTCTGTGGAGAGTCAGCGCAGAGTCCGCACAGCTCACAGTATGCGCACAGTACGACCCAGTACGTGGGAGCTTTTAGGCAGCTCGTGCCCAGAGTACGTGCTAGCAACAATAAGCCTTGTAAGTTAATTTTATATAAATGTTAAGTTGATTTTGGGACTTATGTTAAAACAGGGCAGTGTAGTCCAACTACTCTGTCCTCCAGACATAGATGGGTAGAGAGCTGTGTACATGAAGGGGCAGACAATTAGGAAGAATATTTAGTGCGCCTTATAATCCTGTGCGCCTTATATGTGGACAATGACACACTGACACGTTAAATCAAGGTGCGCCTTATGGTCCGAAAAATACGGTAAACAGACAGGGTGACATCTACCGACAGTATCGCAGAACTATCATAATGCCGGTTTGCTTAATTTATAAATCAATTGTAAATAATGCCGACCCTCTGCCAAGCCTCGCAATAGAGCAGCAGCTCAGCGTGATCGAGAACCAGCCATTATTAATTAAATACACCAATCTACAAAAACTAACAGCCTCATATCAGAACATTTACTCATGTCAGTCAACTCTGGCGTCTGCAGAGGAGACTGACGTTAAGGAGATGAAGCGGTTTGCTCATGCTCTCTTTGTTATCAGAGAACCGAGCCAGGTCCGGGACGCAGGCCCCGACCTGGTATTATTGGATGTATGTTATGTGCAAATGTGTGTACGTCGTCGTTTTTTTTTTTTTTTTGTGCGTCCGTCCTGCCCCCCTCCACTGGCTGGCGCCTTGGCCCACTGGTGCATTGGCGGCCCCTCGGGTTCGGGGGTGGATGCCCGGGCGGGTGCTGGCTCGTTTCTGGCAGCTGCTTCGCGGGGCTTGGCCCCCGGGGCTCGGTCGGGGCTCCCGCCGGGGGGCGGGGCGCCCCTGGGACCCCGTGTCGGTCCCTCTTAGGCGCCCTTGCTTTGGGGGTCCCTTTGGGCGTCTGGGGTTCTGGGTCCCCCTGCGCCTGCCTTGGTGCTCTGGGGGGGCGGGTCTTTGGCTCTTCACAACCACTATTAAGCATTTTTCTTTTGGATAAACTTTACATACACAAGTGCACTCTCATAAATAACTATAGGTAATGGGTTCCACGTACTTAAAGATTCACTTCCATACAGAAAGCCCATATTTTTATTTATGTATTTATTTATTTTTCTTCTTTCCGCTTCAGATATCATATTATACTTGCCAGATTAAATAATAACACATATAATTCAGCAATGGTATCAGGGTGTTACTTTATTGCATCTGTTATACTATATCCGTTGGTTGTGCTGTTCTTTTTGCATCTCTGTTTGTAGGTGATGAAGCAGACTAAAGGCGTTTTATCATTCTCTTCCTTTTATCTCTTTCTTTCACCTTTTCTCACCTTTTTTCTTGTCCTTCCTTTCCTCTTGTAGTGTCCATATAATGTGAGATATTCCCCGCATGAATCATAATAAAACTATTAACATGCATAAATCAAGCGGAGCACTATGACAAAAGCAGTACTGCCCCACTTGTGAAAGTAAAATCTGTCAAGCTCTTATTGGCATTAAGACAACAATTCTTATTGCCACATTGCCAGACAGGACACTGTAAAAAGAAAAAAAAAAAGAAAAAAAGAGAACCGAGCCAGGGAAAAACCGGGCAGGAACTGGTCTGGATTTAGCGCAGTCCGATTGTGTCTGGCACGGTCCAGTTCAGTTTGCGATCCATTTACACTCGAAAGTTATCTCAGTTACCGAGCTCGGACTGGTCTCGGCACGGTTAAAAAAGGGTAGTGTAAACGGGGTATATGCATTTAATGTTGTTTTTGCTCAGCAGTGGTTTTCGTCTTGGACCTCTACCATGCAGGCCATTATGGCCCCTTATGTTGGAGGCGTGAACTCTGACATTAACTGAGGCAAGTGAGGTAATGTTTAAATTTGTTTGATGTTCTGAAACAGTTAAGTGTGACAGACATGCAAAAACATAAGAGATAAGGAATGAAGCAAACACCTTTTCACACTACTGTATGTGCATATGACAAGGACAACTATTAGATGTCTTTTTTTCAAGAATTAACTTAGAAAGGATGCCAGTTTTAATGTAAAAATGTTTGAAGCTTTCAAGTTTCAACATTTGTTCATTGCGTTCCTTAAATTGGAGCGACAAATCAAGTCAGGAAATCTCTAGATGAGCTCAGCTGACCGTTCCTTTCCCTTATTTGCCCAGATAAAGGATGTCAGGTATAGGTTACTGAGCCTGAATTCAGCCACACAGAGCTTCGTTTTAAGAGTTTTATTGAAGGGGATGAGTGGTGGAAAGGAAACCAGCAGACTGTACCAGATGGCAGCGGAGTGATGTTGACCGTGGCTGGAGCAGGAGAACGTAGTGGAGCCGAAGCCGGGGAACTTGAGGGAACGCAGGCAGGAAGGCAGAGACGAGGTAAGGCTGGTAGGCAGAGACAGGGCTGGCTGGAGATGGGAGCACACGATGTGGGACGAAGGACGCTGGGAGACGTGAGGCATGAGCAGACGTGGGAAGGACGTTGTCGAACCAGCAGTGAAAGCAGGAATGAGAGGAGCTTATGAGGTTGAACAGGTGGAATGAGTCCAGACTTGATTATTGCAGCAGGTGAAACTGATCCAGCATGGAGTGAAGCAGGGGAGAGAAGGTAGTGGAAGGCTCTGGAACTGTCCATGGTGCAGCAGGAAGAACTGCATCCTGACATCACCCCCCCCTCAAGGCCGAATCCCAGGCGGCCTAAACAAACACAAGAACACCCATCCCGGGTGGGCGGAGGGTGGACAGGATGGGGGGGTTAGACTCCAACAAAAGGTGCCGGGAGAACAGAAACTTCTTGAAGCGCGCTGGAACTCGGGAAACTTGAAGCGCGCTGGAACTCGGGAAACTTGAAGCGCGCTGGAACTCGGGAAACTTGAGAGCGTGGAACTCGGGGAACTTGAGAGCGTGGAACTCGGGGAACTTGAGAGCGCCGGAGGACACAGGCGGTGACTTGGGTGCACCGGCGGGCTCTGGCGATGACTTGAGAGCGGCGGGCTTGGGAGCGACGCCTCTTGAGCGGCGGCTTGGGAGCGACGCCTCTTGAGCGGCGGCTTGGGAGCGATGGTGGACGTCCTGGGCGCGGCAGGCGGCGGAGCAGCAGAGTCCTCGGCAGGCTCCGTGGAGGACGACCTGGGCGCGGCTGGCGGCGGAGTAGAAGAGTCCTCGGCAGGCTCCGTGGAGGACGACCTGGACGCGGCAGGCGGCGGAGAAGGAGAGTCCTCGGCGGGCTCCGTGCAGGACGGCCTGGGCGCGGCAGGCGGCGAAGCAGGGTCAGCCGGCGGCAGAGCAGTAGAGACTCAGGCGGCGGGCGTCGCGGTGGGCGACCCCGGTGAGGCGCAGTCATCAGGCGGCGAAACAGCAGGGTCTCTGGTGGTGGTCGTCACGGAGGGCGGCCCCGGCGTGGCTGGAACAGAGGCGGGCGTCGCGGTGGGCGACCTCGTCGTGGCTGGGTCAGCTGGCAGTGGAGTCTTGCCCTTATTCTCCTGTCATGGAACTCCACTGAAGGATCTTCTGAGAGTTCTGGAGCTGAGAGTGGAGGAGGGTCCTCTTGGACCGCCTCACAGGACCTTGGAGCTTTGACTGGAGGCGGATTCCCCTGGACCGCCTCAGAGGTCTCTGGAGCCTTGGCTGGAGGCGAGTTCCCCTGGACCGCCTCTCTGGACTGGAGAGCTGGCACTAGAGGCGGGTTCCCCTGGACCGCCTCGCTGGACACTGGAAGCGGATCCCCCTGGACCGCCTCGGAGGACTCTGGAGGTTTGACCGGAGGCGGGTCCCCCTGGACCGCCTCGCTGGACTCGGGAACGTTGACCGGAGGCGGGTCCCCCTGGACCGCCTCGCTGGACTCGGGAACGTAGACTGGAGGCGGGTCCCCCTGGACCGCCTCGGAGGACTCTGGAGGTTTGACCGGAGGCGGGTCCCCCTGGACCGCCTCGCTGGACTCGGGAGCGTAGACTGGAGGCGGGTCCACCTGGACCGCCTCGCTGGACTCGGGAGCGTAGACTGGAGGCGGGTCCACCTGGACCGCCTCGCTGGACTCGGGAGCGTAGACTGGAGGCGAGTCCACCTGGACCGCCTCGCTGGACTCGGGAGCGTAGACTGGAGGCGGGTCCACCTGGACCACCTCGCTGGACTCGGGAGCGTAGACTGGAGGCGGGTCCACCTGGTCCGCCTCGCTGGACTCGGGAGCGTAGACTGGAGGCGGGTCCACCTGGACTGCCTCGCTGGACTCGGGAGCGTAGACTGGAGGCAGGTCCACCTGGACAGCCTCGCTGGACTCGGGAGCGTAGACTGGAGGCAGGTCCACCTGGACCGCCTTGCTGGACTCGGGAGCGTAGGGAAGAAGCGGGTCCACCTGGACCCCCTCGCGGCACTGCAGGATTTCAGCTTGAGGTGGCTCCTTTCTCTCGACGGCCGGCGGCTCTTTTCTCTCGTCGGCCAGCGGGAAGTCAGTGAAGACCGGCAGCGGCGAGATGTGCGCACCCACGGAGGCCTCGGGCTGAGGCACAGCAGCATCATCGGAGGCCTCAGGCTGAGGCACAGCAGCACCCGCGGAGGCCTCGGGCTGAGGCACAGCAGCACCCGCGGAGGCCTCGGGCTGAGGCACAGCAGCACCCGCGGAGGCCTCGGGCTGAGGCACAGCAGCACCCTCGGAGGCCTCGGGCTGAGGCACAGCAGCATCATCGGAGGCCTCAGGCTGAGGCACAGCAGCACCCGCGGAGGCCTCGGGCTGAGGCACAGCAGCACCCGCGGAGGCCTCGGGCTGAGGCACAGCAGCACCCTCGGAGGCCTCGGGCTGAGGCACAGCAGCACCCTCGGAGGCCTCGGGCTGAGGCACAGCAGCACCCTCGGAGGCCTCGGGCTGAGGCACAGCAGCACCCTCGGAGGCCTCGGGCTGAGGCACAGCAGCACCCTCGGAGGCCTCGGGCTGAGGCAGGGCAGCACCTTCGGAGGCCTCGGGCTGTCCTTTCTTGTCGGCAGCCGGCAAGTCCTCTCTCTCAGCGGCCGGCGGATCTTTCTTCTCGGCGGCCGGCGGGACGTCAGCGAAAACTGGCGGGGGCGAGATGTGCGCACCCATGCAGGCTTTGGCCATGGCGTGCGCAGCAGGAATCTCAACTATAGCCAGCAGAGTGGAGGTTGCGTCGGCCGGCTGAGCGGGGCTTGCGTCGGCCGGCTGAGCGGGGCTTGCGTCGGCCGGCTGAGCGGGGCTTGCGTCGGCCGGCTGAGCGGGGCTTACGGCGGCCGGTTGAGCGGAGCTTGCGGCGGCCGGCAGGGCGGAGCTTTTGTTGGTCGACAGAATAGATAGGCGCACACCCACGCAGGCTTGGGCCGTGGCGTGTGCGGCCAGAACTTCAACGTCGACCGGCGGGACTGAGCTTTCTTCAGCCGGCTGCGCAAGGAGCTTTGAGATGACCGGCCTCACTGGGAGCTTGGAGACGGCCGGTAGAGAGGACTTGCGCACACCCACGCAGGCTTGGGCCGTGGCGTTTGCGGTAGGAACCTCTGCGATGGCTGGCAAGGCGGTGTACATCCTGGCCTCGTAGACTGTGCGGGTCTTGTCAGGGGCGGACCAACATGGGAGAAGGTCGTCCCTGTCCCCGTAGAAAAAATCCCACAGCTGATCTTCATGAAGGCAGGGTGCTCTAGCCAGACTCTCCTGAGCGGCGGCATCTGCACTCGGCCGACTCACCGGGGAAAAGGAGGTAACATCGGCTGCAGTTGGTGCAGCTTCAGCGGAGATGTAAGGCTTGGCCTCGGGAGAAATCCTGGGGCGCCGCGTCCGGCGTCTGCGCCAAGAGGAGCCGGGCAGCGATGTAGAGACTGCTGCTGACGGTGAGGCATCGGGAGCAGCAGTAGAGACAGTAGCGGCAACAGTTGCTGGAGCGGCGGGAACAGCCGAGGCAGGAGCTGCAGCAGCGGCAGAGACAGCCGAGGCAGGAGCTGCAGCAGCGGCAGAGACAGCCGAGGGAGGTGCTGCAGAAATGGCGGAGACAGCCAGAACAGGAGCTGCAGCAGCGGCGGACAGACTGGCCAATGGAGGTCTGGTTGGAGGTGGCCTGTGGAGAATCTGGGCGTAGGCAGCCTGCTTAATCCACCCGATCTCCTCCGCTAGCCCAGTGATTCCAAGAGCGGACAACACAGTGGTCTGATCCTTATAAAGGTTCCACAGACTCTCCGCCGTGTCAACCCGCACCCAGGGCGGGTCAACGGTGGGTAAAGTGTCCAGAAGCTTCCTCAGATCTAGGAACATGGTTTCAGCCAAGGAGCTCAGATGGGAGGCAGGCACTGGACTCTGTGTGGGCGACAGGCTCATTCTGGCTGGTTCGAACTGTCAGGTATAGGTTACTGAGCCTGAATTCAGCCACACACAGAGCTTCGTTTTAAGAGTTTTATTGAAGGGGATGAGTGGTGGAAAGGAAACCAGCAGACTGTACCAGATGGCAGCGGAGTGATGTTGACCGTGGCTGGAGCAGGAGAACGTAGTGGAGCCGAAGCCGGGGAACTTGAGGGAACGCAGGCAGGAAGGCAGAGACGAGGTAAGGCTGGTAGGCTGAGACAGGGCTGGCTGGAGATGGGAGCACACGATGTGGGACGAAGGACGCTGGGAGACGTGAGGCATGAGCAGACGTGGGAAGGACGTTGTCGAACCAGCAGTGAAAGCAGGAATGAGAGGAGCTTATGTAGGAGGTTGAACAGGTGGAATGAGTCCAGACTTGATTATTGCAGCAGGTGAAACTGATCCAGCATGGAGTGAAGCAGGGGAGAGAAGGTAGTGGAAGGCTCTGGAACTGTCCATGGTGCAGCAGGAAGAACTGCATCCTGACAAAGGAAAATTATATTTAAGGACCAGACAAGTTTTGCTTATTTGTGATTTATTATTTTAGGTAAACTGACTTATAGTCATAAAACCATAAAAGCAAAAAGTAACAAGGAATCAAAGTGACTCAGTACCACATTTTGGATAAGAAAATCGTGTTACAAACAGCCATACTTTCTCTACTGCTGTGAGTCTCCAGCTGAGAGAGAGAGATGATGATCATATAGAGATATTGGTTCCCTGTGCCCTGTTATTTTGTCAACTGAAGACTTCGGCTTTCTGCTGTCACATTAAGCTGAAAAACATACACATATACAACTATCGAAAACATTGAGATCCCATTGCCTCAGATCATTGAGAAAAACGAAGTTTGAAAATTTGCAGCTAGAAGATGTGAAAACATGTATGTTGGAAATTACAAGAACTGCGTTGAAAAGGACCTCATCCTCTGTGTCAATGAGTCAAAAACAGCTAAAAAAAGCTGGGAAAACAGAAGCCCTGTTTTCTATAAGCATAAGACGAAATCTACAGATTCACCTCATTGCCCTTATGAGTTCATACGTTCTAACAGTGAAAATGATTAGATATTGCAAACACAACCTCTATAGGGAATCATTGTGGTACAACAATGCAAAAATAGAGATATTAAGCTGCTGACCTCATTAGAGCGTCAGCTTCAGTAAACAGTATTGCATACCCACACTGAGAACAATTGCAATAGAATATCACCTTGGTGCCACCAATTGGTCTTTAAAACAAGACTTTATAATAAGTATCTAAAAGACATGCAAATCACCTGAAAAGAGATACTTTTATTTAACCCCAAGTACTGACACTTCTGTCTTTAAAATAATACTAAAATGTTCTACCCATTGAAACATTCCACACGTAATTTACAAATGCATGCTCAGAGTAATTAGCTGTTGCTAATTCTTGACACAGAGAAAGATGTCCTCATTGGAGTGACAATAAACCAAACAGACAGCCTGTCACATATTATCAATGTGAAATTTGTTTTTGAAATAAATGGTATATTTAGAAGGTTGCACACTGGTTCCGAGTGTTTTTGAACTCATGTTGCTCTCACCTTGAAGTTCAACAGTTAAAAGTTTTTTTTCAATGAGGACTTAAAATCTTTTTGACTGCATGTGTGGATGTTATAACTCTCCTCCCACTGTCAAAGGGGGAATGTTCGGAATGTGGCATTTTGCATTTAAACTGCAGCCATTGCTTGCATGTGCAATTTGGAGGTGGAGACACTTTCCCTTACTGGTTGCCCTTTGCCTGTGCTTGCTGATCTCTGTGGGTAAGGGGCATAATCATATTGTTTTCATTGGTGTGGAGATTGTGAAATGTCTCTCGAGCGTATTCTGCTCATCTTGCCCGTTAGCTCCAATAAACTTTGGCAGCTAGTATATTGATGGGTGGATAAGTGAAGGGTAATGCCCAACGAGGTGACTATTGTCAGAAATTATTGGACAACGCGGAGGCTTCCACAAAATCTATTCATTTCTGATAATGGACACCTTGAAGGGCATTATCCCCTGATACCATGGTCACTTATGAAAGAAAGAAACATTAAATACATTTTTAATAAATCAATGTTTTTTTTACCATTAAAAGCATGTGTTTTTCACAAGAATCAGCAGAGAAAACTATTTAATATCTCTCGCTGTGACACATTGCCAAGCTAACCAGTGTCAGCTGTATTGCCGTTACCAGCTAACGTTTGAGCCGGCACAATCAGTCTGATTGGAACAATCAGTCTATTTGACTGGAATTCTTTATAGGTGTTGCTATGGTCCTATAACACTTTTTAGTGGACACCATGCAGCCAATCAGAAACGAGTATTCACCCAACCCATGGTATAAATTAACAGGCATTATCCCTTACATAAATATTCAAAATGTCATAATATCCTACTTCTTTTTTCTTCATTGCTAGGAAAAGTCTGTATTTGCGCAGCCAGGCAGCATTTGTTTACCTGTAAGAATGTTGATTTGTTTGTTGTCTACAGAGCTCACGTAATTAATGAAGTGGAAATGTTGAAAACAGAGAGTGACCCGCCTGGCTTAAAATGAATTACTTTTCAACGAATTTCATTTTTTGCAATCAAATATAAAACATTCATTTTAATCAGTTTTATTCTGTGTCTGCTGTGAACTTGGAAGATAAAACGCATCACTTTCAGAATGTAAAACGGGGAGTGCTGCCACAACCAGCAGTTTCAGTGAAGATACAGTACGACCCTGACAGTTTGTATCTGTAAATCTAAACATATTCAGCTTTAAAATGCTATGACAAAAGTAGCAGACACTTTTTTACAGTTACCTGAGTTAGTCTCAATTGTTCTTTATATGAGAGATTTATCAGGTAGTTTAAAACACTTTCGTTGGTTACACATTCCTTCTGTGTTGACAGTCGTTTATTTAAATGGTTAGTTTAGGTCAGGGTTTTTTGCTACTGTTTCACAAAATCAAATTCTCCATATATATTTCACAATTCATCTTAGCTGTAAGACAAAATAAAGAAAACACACAGCTTCTGAAATGTTGTGCTGCCTTTGCTGGAAATCTGAAGCTTGTTGAAGTAAGTTAAAAAAAATGGTGATCAATCCTTTTCTTGTGCTACTGACAAATGTTGTTTTGAACCTATGATAAAATCCACATTTGATTATATCACTGACTTTGAGTAATATGGCATATATTGGTTGCGATTTTCCAGTGATCAGTAATACAAGCCGAGCATTTTAGAAAATTGTTTTAGAATAAATCTATTTGCCCTCATACGAGTGTGGGACTCCGTGATGCTGTTTATGGCAGGGGATCCATGTCTGTGTGGCGAGCTAGATGTTTTAAATAAGCAGACGGCTGAATGACTCTAATAACCAAATAAAAACAGACTGCTATCATGAGTTATGTTGAAGGATGGAGCTTATGCACCTCCACTGCTATGCCTGGGCTCTATGTCATCAATCCTGCCTATAGCACTAAATCTTGGCCTGGATCTACGAAGCCCTATTGGTATTGGATTTCAGGACAGCTATGAAACCCTCATCCAAAGCTTTAAAACATCATCTTTGTCTTAATCCACTGATCAATAGGTCTGACAGGTTGAAATAACACAATAAAATAGATTTAGGGGTCTGGCAATGTGGGAACATTTCATACTTAACCTTAAAGGCTAGTGCATTGTGAAAGGAGCATAATAGTGTATCTTCTGAGGAGAACATCCTGGATGTTAACACATTAGTCCCAAGATAAAGAACTAAACTATGCAGCAAAGTAATAAGATTTTCAGACCTCACTTAAAAATCAAGAATGTATATATACTCATAAACACCTGAGGAAAAAGCTTTGTTGTCATGATGATCTTATGTACAATGAAATGTGGTGAGCGACAATTCCAGGAGCAGCTAGCAGGTCTAATTGAAGAACAGTTTAAATAACAATTGAAACAATAATTTAAAAGGGAGATAAATAACTAAATAAATGTAATGCACATTGAATAGATAGATAGATAGATAGATAGATAGATAGATAGATAGATAGATAGATAGATAGATAGATAGATAGATAGATAGATAGATAGATAGATAGATAGATAGATAGATAGATAGATAGATAGATAGATATTAAAAGGTACTGAAATGCAAAAGTGCTACTATTCCAGCAGACCAGATTACTGCACAGAATTGATTGTAGATTAAAACAAATAAAGAAATAAAACAGTGTGCAAGCTTGTCTGATTTCAAATTTAAAATGTTTTTTGTTCAAGGCTAGAGCTTACACTTTATTTGACCTCCAGGTAATTTTGCAATGTTGACATTTAATAATCCACAGATCCCTTTCTTACTTGCTAAAGATCCATTTTATATCCACATGTACAAGTATAATTGTCATTGTAGGTAATGGTTTTGATGAATTAGGGAGCAAAATATTAGGGACATTTTCAAATCTCAAGCATAAATGAAATATCTACAAATGCTAGTACGGTGGCCGACAGGTTCAAACACGCAGCAAACGGCTGAACGCGCCACAAACGTCCAAGCGTGCTGGATATGCATGAATGATGCAAACTCCACAACACACAAACACGAAAACCAAGTGCAACACCAAAGAGCTGCAAAGGAAAAATGCTACAACCACACCGAAAGATGCAAACTCCAATTCAACCTGGAAAGACTCAAACAGACAGAAGAGACAGTTAGAAAGATTTATTGACATAAATCAGTAAAAGTTCTTTGGCGCGCTGACCCCGGCAGAAGACGTGAAAGTTGCGAATGGGTATGATCTTGGATGTTCATTTTAGGATTAGGATTAGAGAAGTCTTCTCCCCGGCGTCCGGACACTGGTGGTGGAGGCCAGAGGAGAAAAGGAGATGGGGTGAAGTTGGGTCGAAGATCCGCTGAAGAGCAGGAGAATCCATGGGTGGAGAGCTTTATAAACAAAGCCTTGTGGGATGATTGGCTGTAGTAGGATGAGGACTTGACACAGATTGGCAGGAGAACAGGTGCATTATGAGACCATCGGGGAATGCAGGAGAGACTGGGGTGAGTCTTCCAGTTTGAATTGACGTCTTAACTTCATAACACACAAAAAACAAAAGTAACAAAAAATGCTGCAAAATAAAAAATTTGCTTGGTTTAAAGGTTTGTAATTATAGTAAATGCTCCATCGCATCATTCATCACCTATAAACGCTTGTATTAGCGAGTAACCTAAAAATACAAGCATTTATAGAAGAATGTGCAGAGGTCTCTTTCATATAGTTTAGATTGTTTTAGTCTTTCAAAAACGTATCATTTTACTGGTCTTAAAACCTGTCAAGAAAGTGAAAGCAATGCATCCTTCCCCATCTCTATATTAAATGAACTCTGCAGAGTAATGTTACAGAAGCACTGCTTTCTGTGTGAGGGTCGGGTAAGACTACACTCTCACCCTAAGGTCAGAATCGGAGTGGCACTTTCGCTGATCAAAGGGAAAATTGGACCAAACATAAGGGCATTTGGACCACTCAAGTGTCCATCTGGTGTGACATTCAAAAATGAAGCTTGGAAGTGCTCTGTTCGGGCACATATGTCGCCCAAAAAAGGCAGATTTGGCAGTCACAGTGAAAAGCAGAGTCCACTCTAATGTGCCCTTTTGCATCCTATTTTACATAAACATTGGACTTGTAAGTCTCGCACTCACAGAATAGCAAATTAGAGTCACCAAATACTAATTTACAATATATATTATTTTGTCATAAGAATCCAATGACTACAGATTTGTTTTAGACAAATATATGTCATTGTTAAGCTACTCATAAAGGCCTCTCCTTCATTACTCAGGGCAATTGAAAAATAATTCTTCTTTTCTCCACTTTTTGTGGAGAAAATCACTAAATCACTGCGATACCTATGCCATGCCAGCAGGCATTATATTTACAAAATGGCATAATACCAACAAAAAAATCACTCTGACAAATTCTAGCAAGAGATTTGCTAAAATAAACTCCCAATACTTTTTGAAGCTGTGGATTGTTTAAGACTAACAAAGTTGGCTGGCAGCAAGCTTTGCTTAAAGCTAGCCAGCAGTAGATAGTTTGGTAGCTTGTTCAGAGTTAAAACATGTTTTTCACAAACCTACATTTTTTCAGTTGCTATTATAGATTAGACTGTGCTAGATCATTAAGGTAATAAGGGCTTAATGTTGTCCTCCCTATAAAATTGCATCATTTATCATCATATAGCCAATATAGAACTGCCAGCAAGCATAAACTATTTGAGTTTCTTTTAGTTTATCCTATCTAAACAGAAATGTACACCTCATAAAATTCCTGTAGATAAAAAGTTAGGAGTCAGCAACAGCTTCATTTTTATACAGTTAGGATTTTCACAGAGAATAATAATTTGATAACTCAAAAATATCACCTAATATCTCCTACTTGGAAATATAAATGTAAGATCTCACTATGTCCTACATATATTGAGATTAAGCTCCATAGCATAGCAAAGAACAAGAATGAAATGTAATGAAGCACTTGTAAGAGGATACATACTTTAAAAGATATTACATATTGAAGGAAGATTTTTTAATTTGTATCTCTTGTCAATCAAATGGCTAAGCTCTAACAGAAGTCAGACATGACTCAGGCTGGTTACCTCATTCAAATGTACATTGGCACAGGAGATCTTTTAAATCTGACTTTTTATATGTATATATTTTAATCCACTTGGCTATAGGCATGGGTTGGGAACAAGCTGCAACCATATCATAACCTTAATTAAAAATAGTACTGCCTCATGGTGTTTATAAATGTAAAAGATAATCAAAAAAGCTATAAAACCAAGTCATTCTTCCCTTGCCACCATAATGAGAGTGGTAGGTGGGGCTTCTTTATATTCCACATGGCATCTGTATGTTTGTCGCTGCAAGTATTTCCACACAGCCAAATTTGACTTTGTGTTGAGTCAGACAAAAGTATAGTCTGCCTCTTTCAGCCAGTTGACTGGCATGCAAGGCAACATATGGTGGATTCTCAATGACCATACAGCTGGGGAACTACCTGCATAGCCCCTCAATTAAAGGGACTTTAAACCACAGGAAATGTAGCCACCATATGCTTTTTTTATATATCCTGGTAAACCTGTATCCAGCCCATGGCTAAAAGGTATTTAAACCTTTTTGGGACGCATAAGAAAAGTCATCTTAATCCTAGAAAACATCCTACAACCAGTCTTCATGGGTGCCAGAGAAATAATCCAAGAAGAGAATACTCTACTACTACTGTTTCATGTATCTCCTTGATCAGTTTAATGTCTACATCTATGTGACACTTAATATCACCAAGCCCAGGAAGACAGACTGAGGCTCTACACCTCACATTATCCCATGCTGCTACCCCTCATAAAGGCCTATTTAAATGTATAGAGGGGTATCACTTAAAAAAAACCTTGCAGACAGGAGGTTAGGAAACTTACTCTATCAGGAGGGTTCCCTCGGGGGTTGTTAGAAGCAGAACCACACAGTTCTCACCCCATGAGGCATATTGTTAGTAGAATGAAGAGACAGAATTTGATTAAAACATTTCAAACATCATTTGGCCCACAATGTGGCGCCAAGGAGCTCCCCCGCAGAGGGCACTTAACACCCCGGTGATCAGAGGCAGGAGTCTTCTTACACCAGCTCAAAGGTGAGCCAACAAATCACTGTAATGCATTCAGCGTAAGTTTTTGCTCTTGCCATCCCTGTATCACACCCTCCTCCCTCCCCAACACTCGTCGTTAAAAATTCATTAGACACTGTTTGTGTCGCCTCCTCAAGGATGTCACCCTTGATGGCCAGCTGTGTAGGAAAAAGGCAGCTTCCGTGGGCCGGAGGAGATTGATGGAGCTCCCAGTGTGAGCTAAGGTACTCTCCGTGGCTTTGATGCATGCGTCAGATCACAGGGTTACAGACATGCTCAGAGTTGGAATAAGATTCTCAAGGAGTTTAGAGCGCAGCCACAGACTGCGAAGCCCTGTGGGTTTAACTGCTGTCGGGGCACTTGCAGCCAAAGTGCACTTGTAGACTTAACAGTCGCACTTGTGGCATGTATTGCCAATGTATAGAGGAGGTGCAAACATTACAAATTACTTGAAGTTCTGGAGAGATACCATTAAACTGGGAATGTTTATGAGTTGGTACCATGCCAAAGATAGGGCTAAGAAACAGGATGAACGCATTGATAGGACAATAAAAGCAGCAGTGAGAGTATGAAACCTCTAACTTAGTTGTCTCTGCTAAAAGGTGAGTTAAATTTAAAGTATTGAAATTGAAATAACACTGCGTTTTTACAGTCAGGCTAGGAGTGTATTAACATATTTAGTAAGTTGAGAACACTTTGTACGATTGAAATCTGCCTCTTGTGATTTAGGACAAATAAAATCCTCAACTAATTTTACTCAAGATTACTACTTCAAAGCAAACCGTTAGGAGTAAAGTAAAGCCTTTTTTACTATTTGGGTTTGAGTTTTTGGCTTCATAAGCATGCACAGCCTTAAACTAATGCGTTGTTAATGCTCTGTTGAGTCAGTTTCAGCTGACTTCTTTCTTCTTTGGTCCAACAGCATCCCAGATCTAGAAATATTTACCCACAAGTCCTCCAAATGTATCCAATAAAGAGGCTTTCTGTTATCCATAGTCCCTTACAACCTTTTTAAAGAAATGTAGCTCTCAACACAAGCAGACGATTTCAAAACTAATGTTCTGCTCATGAAAATAATTCTTTGTTGATGTGGATGTACACTTGGACTCACGGAGATGGTGGAAAAATAAAATCCCTCTTCATCTGCAGCTTTCTAACAAACACACAAAGGTTTTATCTCAAAATTGACCGGTATTTGGGACTGTTCACAATTTCATCCACATTGCCTAAAAACTCCAGCTACATCTGAAGAAAAGTATCTCCACATCATGATTCTGCCACCACCACCATGGTTCTCAGTGGTCATGGTGTTTTTCTCTGTGTTTTTTCCACCTAAAAGGACTCTTTTGAAAGGTCATCCAAAGCTCAAGTTTGGTTTCAGCAGTACACAAACAATTTCCCACGTGGTTTCAGATTATTTTACATAAGCCTGGGTGCTTTCATGAGGGGAGAAACATTTGTTTTACAGCCTTATTTCAGATTAATGGGAAAAAAATAGCATTTTTGATACATAAAACACAACCACTACCAAGCAGAAAATATTGCATCTTCTTTAGTGTTGCTCTCAGTGACTAGGGAGCACAAATGACATGTTTGTCTTTTTTATTCCATTTGTTTTTGAGAAACACTTGATCTTTGCAATTTCACTGCCATGTTTTCTATTCTCCAGAAATGTGCCTTGGCTGTGCATTTATTTATAGCCTTATCTTGACTGATACATTGTATCTCTGCAAACCACAGCTTCAGCTAAAGGATGCAAATGTCTGGAGGATTCTATAAGCAAAGCTGAACTTTACTGCTGATGTTAAATGTGTATCCAACAAGACTAAATGCTGTTTATTGTTAAAATTTATCACACATTTTCTACTTTATATATTTCTTCTGACCAATTTGACCGATTGAACTAAACAGGAACTATGTCACAATGAAGGTGAAAAGAGTCTTGGTTTATTTTTCATGCAACATAAAAAAGTACCTGATATTTAAGCTGAGGTGCGTACACTTTTGAGACTTGCTATATACTAAATGATCTAAGCTACTCTTCTTCTTTGCAAAGGCAATTTCTGTAATTCTGAAAAAAGTAGGACAATTCCATAATAGTTTTCAATTGCAGCCCAACAGTAGCACTGGTAGAGAAGTAGTAAAATTGTAAGTAGAAGAACAAGAGCCAAAACCCTTGATATAGGAAAATCACCTGCCTATTGGACCAGTGAGTCGGGTCGGCCAGATAGGAGCTTGGCCGGCACAGTCACTGCACTCGGGCTAAGTCCTGTCCTGCTGCATCAGAGCAACCCACTGGCCATAATGAAATCTGACAGGATGTAAATGAGTTTTAAAAGAGCTGGTAAAGCCGGTCATTTTACTCATTTAGTGGTCCAGTTTTTTTGGCTAGGTACCCACCTGTCAACCCGCATCCCAGCCTTACATGCACTCAGCATACAACAGAAAACCTTGATTTCCAATTGCTTCGAGTAAGAGTGCATTTTACAAAAACTCAAGTTGGACTTAAATTATTATAAATTATTCCTTTAATGTTTTTTAAATATGTTTTTGAAAAGACTGTGTATTCAAATTACTCAATATGAAAGTTGGAAGAGAAAGATAAGACATATTTTCTTCATTTCACCGTTTTTGGACTTTGTGAATTTCATCTCATTTCATCTACCTAAAGCAGGGAGATTTGAGAAAATGAACCGTCAAGACAAATGTTGAAACTTTTATGTGTTCAGTATGCATTATAAGAAAAGTGTTTTGCCCTGTTATTCAATTAACCAAGAGCATTTATATTTATTAAATCAGCACAAATAAACTCCTTTACCTTGAGACTGAGTGGGGGTTTACAATATCTGTCAACAAAATATAAAATCCCCTATCTTGGAGTCACTTGGTTGTTTACTTTGTTGCAAAAAAAAGGTCAGCTATGACACAAAACTATTTTATTAATAATTAAATTGCTAAATATCCAGGGTTTGTAAAACATACCTTAAAATTGTTAAGTTAGTAATTTTGTACAAGGTAGCAGGGTGGAGGCACAGGTCGCCAGTCCATCACAGATCCTTGGAATCATCCTAATGAATATTTTTTTCTATATTTTAGATGCATTTTGGGAAGTTTTGTTAAAAGGTTAAAACAACTAAGGCCCAGCCTGCAGTAGAAACCTTTGTTGGCATATTTATCTAGTATAAATCCAAAGTAGCTGGACCCAGAGGTTGACATTAACTGCTAGGACAAGCGAGGCCGACACCAAACCAGACTTCTACCATCTTAAAACAACTCCAATCTCTGGTCATAGTCATTTCTTTTTTTTTTTTCCCCAGTGTCCTGTCTAGCAATGTGGCAATAAGAATTGATGTCTTAATGCCAAATAGAGCTCGACAGATTTTGCTTTCACAAGTCGCCGTAGTGCTCCGCTTGATTTAGGCATGTAAATAGTTTTATTGTGATTCCTGCAGGGAGAATTTCAAATTATGTGTAATGAATCACGGCAGCGGACCCAGAATTCAGCCAGACCAGCAGAGGTTCTTAAAAAAGGGATTTATTTAACAAAAAGCAGAGCAATGCAAAAAGGACTGAATAATCAAAAACACTAATAAAAAACATCCAGAACTTCATAGGAACAGAAACTGACTGGTAACATGACAAAATAACTCAGGTTCTCTGGAAGGGGAAAAACTTGGTCAAAATTCCAAAAACAAACATCAGATCAGGATTGACTCACCCAAAAACATGACAAGACCAACAAGACGACCCGGCACTGATGTCTGGTCCCAACAGTTTATATGGAGGTGGAAGCAGGTGAAACCAGTGAGAGGTGATTGCAGCAGGGGTGGAGTAAGGCAGGTGTGCAGAGTAAGTAATTAGACCAGACATCAGTGCTGAGGCTCAAAACAAGAACAGATCAGAAACCAAACCTAAAAAGCTGAGAGGACAAGTGGACAGAAACAAACTACACCAGACCTGATAACAAAACAACCCCGAAGTATAAAACTAAAACAGAAGATAAAGCTAAGACTAACACGGATGACCAAAACAGGATAAACTAACTGTAAACAAGCTAAACAGGAACCTAGACAAGACAAAACTCAAAGCAGCCAGAGAACCTTAGGCAGGAGAGTAAACAAACCAAAACAGAGCCTAGAATATTACAGAGCCCCTCCCTCAAGGGCGGATTCCAGACGCCCACCAACGTCTACAGGAGTCCAAAGAAAACAAGACAGACTGGGCGGGTGGAGGGGGTTCCAGGATGGAGGGCCAACGTCTGAAACAGAAAGCTGTTAATGAGGTCAAAAAACACAACTCCAAACAGAAAACAACCCTAAAAGGGCGAACCAGCCAAACTCTGTGCGGCCGTCGCGGAGGCCGACAGAGCGTGGCAGAGTCTCTACAGGAAAACCCTGCATCAGAAAGCAGCGGCGTCGGAGCAGGGCTTTCGGCGGCCGGCGTCGGAGCAGGGCTTTCGGCGGCCGGCGTCGGAGCAGGGCTTTCGGCGGCCGGCGTCGGAGCAGGGCTTTCGGCGGCCGGCGTCGGAGCAGGGCTTTCGGCGGCCGGCGTCGGAGCAGGGCTTTCGGCGGCCGGCGTCGGAGCAGGGCTTTCGGCGGCCGGCGTCGGAGCAGGGCTTTCGGCGGCCGGCGTCGGAGCAGGGCTTTCGGCGGCCGGCGTCGGAGCAGGGCTTTCGGCGGCCGGCGTCGGAGCAGGGCTTTCGGCGGCCGGCGTCGGAGCAGGGCTTTCGGCGGCCGGCGTCGGAGCAGGGCTTTCGGCGGCCGGCGTCGGAGCAGGGCTTTCGGCGGCCGGCGTCGGAGCAGGGCTTTCGGCGGCCGGCGTCGGAGCAGGGCTTTCGGCGGCCGGCGTCGGAGCAGGGCTTTCGGCGGCCGGCGTCGGAGCAGGGCTTTCGGCGGCCGGCGTCGGAGCAGGGCTTTCGGCGGCCGGCGTCGGAGCAGGGCTTTCGGCGGCCGGCGTCGGAGCAGGGCTTTCGGCGGCCGGCGTCGGAGCAGGGCTTTCGGCGGCCGGCGTCGGAGCAGGGCTTTCGGCGGCCGGCGTCGGAGCAGGGCTTTGGGCGGCCGGCGTCGGAGCAGGGCTTTGGGCGGCCGGCGTCGGAGCAGGGCCTTGGGCGGCCGGACCGGAGGCGGGTCCTCCTGGACCACCTCCTCGCAGGGCTTGAGGACACAGACCGGAGGCGGGTCCTCCTGGACCACCTCCTCGCAGGGCTTGAGGACACAGACCGGAGGCGGGTCCTCCTGGACCACCTCCTCGCAGGGCTTGAGGACACAGACCGGAGGCGGGTCCTCCTGGACCACCTCCTCGCAGGGCTTGAGGACACAGACCGGAGGCGGGTCCTCCTGGACCACCTCCTCGCAGGGCTTGAGGACACAGACCGGAGGCGGGTCCTCCTGGACCACCTCCTCGCAGGGCTTGAGGACACAGACCGGAGGCGGGTCCTCCTGGACCACCTCCTCGCAGGGCTTGAGGACACAGACCGGAGGCGGGTCCTCCTGGACCACCTCCTCGCAGGGCTTGAGGACACAGACCGGAGGCGGGTCCTCCTGGACCACCTCCTCGCAGGGCTTGAGGACACAGACCGGAGGCGGGTCCTCCTGGACCACCTCCTCGCAGGGCTTGAGGACACAGACCGGAGGCGGGTCCTCCTGGACCACCTCCTCGCAGGGCTTGAGGACACAGACCGGAGGCGGGTCCTCCTGGACCACCTCCTCGCAGGGCTTGAGGACACAGACCGGAGGCGGGTCCTCCTGGACCACCTCCTCGCAGGGCTTGAGGACACAGACCGGAGGCGGGTCCTCCTGGACCACCTCCTCGCAGGGCTTGAGGACACAGACCGGAGGCGGGTCCTCCTGGACCACCTCCTCGCAGGGCTTGAGGACACAGACCGGAGGCGGGTCCTCCTGGACCACCTCCTCGCAGGGCTTGAGGACACAGACCGGAGGCGGGTCCTCCTGGACCACCTCCTCGCAGGGCTTGAGGACACAGACCGGAGGCGGGTCCTCCTGGACCACCTCCTCGCAGGGCTTGAGGACACAGACCGGAGGCGGGTCCTCCTGAACCACCTCCTCGCAGGGCTTGAGGACACAGACCGGAGGCGGGTCCTCCTGAACCACCTCCTCGCAGGGCTTGAGGACACAGACCGGAGGCAGGTCCTCCAGGACCCCCTCATGGGGCTTGGGCAGAGGCAGGTCCTCCAGGACCCCCTCATGGGGCTTGGGCAGAGGCAGGTCCTCCAGGACCCCCTCATGGGGCTTGGGCAGAGGCAGGTCCTCCAGGACCCCCTCATGGGGCTTGGGCAGAGGCAGGTCCTCCAGGACCCCCTCATGGGGCTTGGGCAGAGGCAGGTCCTCCAGGACCCCCTCATGGGGCTTGGGCAGAGGCAGGTCCTCCAGGACCCCCTCATGGGGCTTGGGCAGAGGCAGGTCCTCCAGGACCCCCTCATGGGGCTTGGGCAGAGGCAGGTCCTCCAGGACCCCCTCATGGGGCTTGGGCAGAGGCAGGTCCTCCAGGACCCCCTCATGGGGCTTGGGCAGAGGCAGGTCCTCCAGGACCCCCTCATGGGGCTTGGGCAGAGGCAGGTCCTCCCGCACAGGCTCGGGGACCGAAGCGTCAGTCAGTCCCTCAGAAGCCGGGGCGTCGGCCGGACCCTCGCTGACAGACACAGGTGCCGAGGCGTCGGCCGGACCCTCGGGGACAGACACAGGTGCCGAGGCGTCGGCCGGACCCTCGGGGACAGACACAGGTGCCGAGGCGTCGGCCGGACCCTCGGGGACAGACACAGGTGCGGGTCGGCTATAGAAAGCCGTGAGAGCTGCCCTATAATGGCCCTCAACGTCCCTTAATTTTGCCTCCAATTCTGCAGAATAACTGCAGTGAAGAGCCTCCCTGAGGCGTTTAATTATGGGGGCAAAAGTTCTTATTTTGTCCTCCAAAGCCTTGTAGTCGGCATCTGGGACCCCACTAGGAGGAGCAGTAGACGTCTCAGGGCTGGAAGGTGGAGGAAACTGAGCCGCTGGACAGGAAGTGGCAGTAGGGGCCATGGAGGCTGCCGACAGGAACTGAGACGCAACAGCAGCACGTGGCTGGACTGGCCCGTTTGACCGCTGACCGCTGCTGGAGGAGCTGCAGACAAGCCGTCGTCTTCTCCTCCGGCAGCCGGACAGTGAAGACTGCGGGGATGCTGATCCCTCCTGACGGGATGGAGCCGCCGGGCCCCGCGGCGATCCCTGTGCCTCAGTATCAGGAAAAGGATACGGGGTCGGCTCCGTGAAAAGGTCAGGACGAAGCTCCTGCACCACCTCCGCACTGACCTCCAGAAAAAAATCCGGGTCTGGATGGCACCGCTGCGGGGGAGTGTTACTGCCAAGGAGGTGACGTCTGGGACCATACCCGGGAGGGCAGAGCACCAGCCTAGAACCCTCAAATGCTCCCTTCATTACAGCTCTGCAGGGAACAGGGCCCTCTGAATGCTGCAGACTTATGTAAACACTTAAAAAGCAGAGCGGGAAAAAGGCAAAAAATAAATAAACTTACTGATCTGGCGATGGGTCCAAAAACTGGCCGGGTCGTACTGTAATGAATCACGGCAGCGGACCCAGAATTCAGCCAGACCAGCAGAGGTTCTTAAAAAAGGGATTTATTTAACAAAAAGCAGAGCAATGCAAAAAGGACTGAATAATCAAAAACACTAATAAAAAACATCCAGAACTTCATAGGAACAGAAACTGACTGGTAACATGACAAAATAACTCAGGTTCTCTGGAAGGGGAAAAACTTGGTCAAAATTCCAAAAACAAACATCAGATCAGGATTGACTCACCCAAAAACATGACAAGACCAACAAGACGACCCGGCACTGATGTCTGGTCCCAACAGTTTATATGGAGGTGGAAGCAGGTGAAACCAGTGAGAGGTGATTGCAGCAGGGGTGGAGTAAGGCAGGTGTGCAGAGTAAGTAATTAGACCAGACATCAGTGCTGAGGCTCAAAACAAGAACAGATCAGAAACCAAACCTAAAAAGCTGAGAGGACAAGTGGACAGAAACAAACTACACCAGACCTGATAACAAAACAACCCCGAAGTATAAAACTAAAACAGAAGATAAAGCTAAGACTAACACGGATGACCAAAACAGGATAAACTAACTGTAAACAAGCTAAACAGGAACCTAGACAAGACAAAACTCAAAGCAGCCAGAGAACCTTAGGCAGGAGAGTAAACAAACCAAAACAGAGCCTAGAATATTACATTATGTGGACACTACAATGGGAAAGTAGGAGAGTAAAGGAAGAACAGCAACAGAAAAAAAGAAAGAGAAGAGGTGAAAGGAAGAAGAGATAAAAGGGAAAGAATGATAAAACGTCTTCCGTCTGCTTCATCACCTGGAAAGAGAGATGTAAAAAGAACAGCACAACCAACAGACATAGTGTAACAGATACAATAGAGTAACACCTTGATGCCATTGCTAACTCATATGTATTATTTAAGTTGACATGTGTAAAGTGATACCTGAGAAAAGAAAGTGAAAAAAAAAAATATATATATATATAAATAAATAAATAAATAAATAAATTATGGGCTTTCTGTATATAAGTGAACACTTAGTACCTGGAACCCAGCACCTGTGGGTGTTTGTGAGAGTGCACTTGTGTATGTGAAATTTATCCAGAAGGAAATTGCTCGATAGTGGTTGTGGAGAACCAAAGGCCCGCCTTCCCCAAGCACCGAGGCAGGCGTCAGGGGACCCATAACCCCGGACTCCTAAGCTCCAAAGCAGGGCGCCCAAGAGGGGCCAACACAGGAAATTCGCAACCCCCCCCCATGGGCCCCGAGGGCCAGAGGCCCCAGGGGCACCACGCCCCCGCGGTGGGGGCCCCGACTGAGCCCCGGGGGGCCAGGCCCCGCGAAGTGGCCACCGGGAACGGGCCGGCACCCACCCGGGAACCCGCCCCAAACCCAAGGACCGCCAATGCGCCAGTGGGCCAAGGTGCCTGCCAGCGGAGGGGGGCAGGACGTGGGGGGGATGGGCTCCGCACCTAGCACCCAAGATGTTCTTGGGAGAGGGAGCGGACCGCACCCGAACCTGAAAAAAAACAAAAAAAACTCATTCACACCATCCCTCCCTAGTGCCCCACTCACCACACGCAGATTTACAAAAAAAATAAAAAATACGCTGTACACACATTCCCACATAACACACACAACCAACAATCCCAAGTGGCGGTGGGGGGGGGACCAGACGCCCCCCGGACCAGGGAGGCCAACACGGCCCGTACGGGCCACCCAACCAGGACCCCCCTCACCCCCTAAATACCTAATAAACCCCCACCTTACCTTAGCCACCCCTACCCCCCACCCCTTTCCGGGGAGAGCAGAGGCGTCAGCCCCAGACCCGGCATGCCGCTCGCCCCCCACAGCAGCCCCCCGTCAAGACCCCCGACCCGGTGGCCCGCTCCTCCTCCAGGCCCCAGACTCCGTGCCGCGATCGGAGAACGGTGGTCATAGTCATTTCTTATTAGCTGTTAGCCTCTTAGACCAGGTCATCTAGAGTTATTCTAAATACAGATGGCAATTTTTTGTATGTACTCAGCAGCTGCCCGCACGAGGGCACGTGATGCGGATTAATGGAGACCTCTGACTCTTTATTCCTGATTTAGTAGGATGATTCATTTCATTAACCCGGTTGACTCAGAAACTGACCAGTTTCTGAATATACTGCTATATTTGTCGGTAGTAAACCAGTTAGTTAGTTAGGGCTCTCCATATGGCCTCCCCAGGCAGCTGCTGAAAAAAACACACCCTGCTGTACTCCCTGTTGGGAGCCGCTGGCATTAAAAACCTGTTGTGCTGCTTCAAAGATTTGTTCATACCCTGTTTAGACAAAAATAAACATTAGCTCTTAAGATGATTACAGGTGTCTACATTTAATGAGGACTCATAATAGAAAGTAAACTCAATACAGCCGAGTATTAGGATTAGGTTTATGCTATTAATTATTTAACATTAAAACTAGCAAACACAAATGGAGTGTCTATCATGGAAAAGTCTTCCGTTTGATCCTGCTGTCTTATGCAGATGCTCTTGGGGTGGTTCACCAGCACTACTGCACCATTAATGAGCAGTGATAATGACTAAAGGCACTTAGAGTTAAATGGAGCTTGAACACCCAGCTGACAATATGGCATCTACCACAGAGAGGGTGATCAGGGGGCGCAAAGGCTGAGTTCAGGACCAAAGCTCTGGAGCTTAAACTAAGTCTGTACAGTGCCTTGCTAAAGTGATCAAACGTCTTTACATTATTTGTGTAATTTTACTGAGACCAAAATGTATTGTTCATGTAGAATGCTAAGTTTGATGGAAAACTGAGACTGCACGTCTCCCTCAACAACCCATCCCCAAAGGGAAGCATATTGGTGGCAGGATCATCCTGTGAGTATACTGGAATAATCTGCCAGAGGCTGTAAAAAATAAGACCAGGGTTTGTACAAGGTTTAGAACAAACACAGAAAGACTTAAATATAACCAGCT
The DNA here is from genome assembly GCA_037039145.1 of Fundulus diaphanus. Classification (NCBI taxonomy): domain Eukaryota; kingdom Metazoa; phylum Chordata; class Actinopteri; order Cyprinodontiformes; family Fundulidae; genus Fundulus; species Fundulus diaphanus. The sequence continues at coordinate 20,476,649 of CM073144.1, forward strand.
TGATTTTAGGACGGTGGGTGACCTGTCCGGGGTGTACCCTGCCTCTCACCAAAAGACCAGCTGTTCTCACCAAAGACCCCGGCTGTTCACCATTGTTCACAGTTGCTCTAGTCTCTATCAGATGTGAGCTATTTTGCACAGAGGAAATGACATGGTGGTCCTTCAAAGCATTCACTCAGGGGGGACTGAATATAAATGCACACCACACTTCTAAGATATTAGTTTGACAAAGATTTTAAAAACTGTACTGCATTTTTCTTCCCCTTCACAATTACACACTACCCTGTGGGGATCTATTGCATAAAAATCAAGGGGAATAAAAATCATATTTTTGGCTGTAATATGACAAAATGTGAAACAGTTCAAAGGCACAAGGTACAAGGTTCTGTATATGCCAAATGACAAACAGTGCTAAGGACATCAATCTAGCAAACATTTGCCCACCAATGTTGTGAATCAGAGCTTTATCCCTCCCGCTGTGGCAGGAGATTAAAATTTTACCAAAGAATTACCAAAAATTGAAAGCTGTAAATTCAATATAGATAGGTTCTCTATCTATAAGAGGACCACAGCCCTGCATGGATAAGCGGGTATACATAATGGATGGATGGATCATAAAAGACAAATTAAAAGGTTTATAAAACTAAATAAATCAGGAATAGGATGAGAGTTAATTTATCTTAATTAATACATTCTATGTATGGTTTATGCATTAATTCATACAACTAACATTTCAATTATAGTTTATTGCCTAAGGGGTGTGTAACATGGTAATACAATAGAAGCTAATTTTACATTATGGTAAGCAGTCTGGTCCAGCCAAGCTAAAAATCAACCACCATGGTCACCAGCATATTTTCTTTGTCTCTAATTTTTTTATTTCTTTGTACCGATTGTTGCTCCTTCATGAAACCTGTTCCTCTTAAATACCCAATAGGCACAATAAGCAGCTTTTTATAAGCAAGTTTCTTTTTTTGAACCCTTGCTGTAAAAATCCATACTTAATTGCCAATAGTTGGAAAGTTTGTTTTAGTGAAAGGAAATAGACCCCTTGTAGATAACTTTGAAATTATGTCCCATGTGCCTTCTGATGATTTGATGTCAAAATCACATATTTTGACTTTAAAGGTGTAACATTTACACAAATCCCACAGCAGACAATGGCAGCTGTTGAACAGTGGGAGGAGTAGTTTTCAAAATGTGGGTTTGATTCCAGCTTCCTCATGTCACTTGTCAATACACCTCTAAACCAAGTTTCCAACTCCAAGTTTCCTAGCGATCTGTGTATCGGATCCCAGTTGTGACAGGACGGGCATCCGGCGTACAAACTCTGCCAAGTCTGTGCACAAGTTGTAATGACCTGTTGTGTGACCTTCTGAATGGACTCACTCAGTGCGACTACGCGGATGTGACCGGTATCTTTACAAAACTGTTGTATAAATTGAAATCATTTACCAGTGGTGAAGATGTGCGCCAGCTTTTCATAGGTGCTATTTGCTTTGTGAATGAGACAAGAAAACAGAGCAGATAGCATGAAAGCTATTACTATTTAAAAGTGCATGTTCTGAATTTGTAAAAGGCAGACATGAAACCTGGTGCACTTGCTATTAAATAAAAAGAAATATGAGATAAATCCTGTCTAAAAACAAGAAAACTCTTGTTTTTTTTTTCTGATGTTGCAAACATGTCACCCACTGAGTCAGTGTTTGTTCTCCTGCTGTCCTAAAGCTCACAGATTACCGGCCACGCTGAGAGAATCTCAACAGTTTTATGGGCTGAAAATATTGGCCCTGTGAAAGCATCCTAGTGAGGCAAGCAGCTGTGTTGGCCATATTGTGTATCGATTCAACTTGCGCTGCGATGGCTGCACTTAATCAGATTTATATTGTAAACAAAGACTCATGGTATGAAATGTGAATTAGCAGGTAAATGTTATCCATCAAAGGAAATAATAATATTTTGTGCAGTGCGATGCAGTATTGGTATTTCAGAGATTTATCTGACCTGAAAGCAGCAGGCAGAATCTTTTCCCCCTCTGGGTTTACTGCAGGCTTTGGGGACCTATAGACTGGTTGTTTTTTTTTTCTTCTGCAGGCATTGCTCACCAGAAAATATGACCAAAAAAATGGACACATGCAGGAATTCAGACACTGAGGAATTGCAAATGCGCTACACCTTTAAAAATACACACTGTAGAAAATTATCCTCCACCCCTGTTTTTTACCATGTTTGTTTCAGATACAGTCAGAAACCAAGTCACTATCATCTATCAGTCTGGAAAGAGTCAAAAGAGAACCCAGATCAACATCCACAATATTGCAGTCAGATACTTAGCATAGGGTCAGTGCTCGTGAATTGATGAAAAAAAAAATGGCCTCCATGGGTGAGTTCCAAGTTGAAAACCAAAACTGCGAACCGAAAAAAAGAAAAAAAAGAATCTGTCTCACATTTTCCAAACATTGTGAAGATGGATTGGGTAAAAAATGGGTCGACTGACGAGACCGGCATCATTTTTTTGCATGCTGGTTAATATGGCATGGGACTGAGACAGCTTTTCGGAACGAAGACATCCTATGGACAGGAATAATTTATGATGCCGGTAGTGTGATGGTCCGGGGCTGCTTTGTTGTTTGACCTGGGTGACTTTCTATGACTGATGGAGCAATGAATTCTGCTCTCTAACAACAAATCCTGAAGAAGACTTTCCAGTCAAAAGTTCAAGACTTTAGGTTCAAAGGAGAATAATAAACTAAAGTACACCTGCAAGTCTACCTTGGTTTACCGCCAAAAGTAAACAAAATCAAGATGTCAGAGTTGGTTAGTTAATATACAGACTCGATAACCTGACTTGAACACCTCTGCAAAGGTGTGTGGGCTAAAATTATTCCATAGGAATGTAACTGGCTTATTGGCAGTTACTACAAACACTTAATTGCAGTGGTTGAACCAGTTACTAGGTTTAGATGGCAATTACTTTTTCACACAGGGTAAAGTTGGTTTGTACAGCCTTTTCTTCATCTTCTAAATGAGGGGGCGTCAATCTTTTTCAGTCCGGGACCCTCTTGATTAATAGAAGAGCTGTGCAAGGACCCCTGTCCATGTCAGTATCATGCATCATGAGGAAAAACTAGTAAAAACCTTAGTTTGGAAATTTGTAAGCAACATCTCTAGACATCAGTACGCAGGTTAAAGCTTGGGCACAAGCAATGGAACACTGACCCTAAGCATACCGACAAATACATTAAAAAGTGGGTTTAGGTCAACAAAGTAAAATTTTTTGTCATGTATGGACTCAATCCTATAGAAAATCTGTGGGCAGTACTGAAAAGATGTTTGTGCGGCAGCTTCTGGAAATTCATTTGTCTGGACAGGAAAAGGTGAACACCAACAGGTCCTTATGATGCCAATAGTGAAGCATCCTGATAAAATCGAAACGTGGAGCAGCTTGTGATGCGCCATTACAAGTCTGCTGAAAGCACTGCCATGAATGAAAAGTGGACTCAAAATATCCAGAGATAATTTGCCGATGATCTGTACGATGGAGCAGCAAGTTTTAAGGCAAACGTGGTGGGAAAGATGCTGAAGATCTAACGACCCCCTCTGTAGTACCTCCTCGATCCTTCTAGGGGTGGCAACACTTTGAATAACCTCTGTTCTAAATGAAATCCTCATTTGGAAACTGCAGTTTGCATTTACTCAGGTTATCTTTGTCAGAAAATTGTATTAGGTTGATGAGCTGAAACATTCAACTGAGAACAAAAAAGGGATTAATAGAAGAAAACAGAAAGTGGGAAAATACTTTTCAAAGCACCGCAGAAGAGGAACATGTGAATTAGGGTCTAGCCTGACATTCACACTCTGCAGGTCTCTTTTAAAACACGAATGCAGGTAATGAAGGAACCCCAAAATGCCTTGTCCTAATCAGATTAGAAGCTGTAAAGGCATGACAGTGAACACTGCCAAAGAGTCGTCAAACATACTGTGCAGATAATTAGAGTTCAGTCTCGTGTTTTAAAGTATTCCTACAGCACCAAGAAGTCTGTTGAGAAATAACGAAGAGGCTTTATTCAAGGTGTAATTTCCTATCTCAGATGATCCACTGTACACAAAGTTTAGACTGTGTTCTATGAGATATTTCAGTCAGATCCAAGTTAGAAAAGATCAGACCCAAACAGGATTTCAAGCTGTGCTCAAAACCTGTTATTCCTTTTGTTCACCTTGGAGTTAAAATACTTTCCGTTTTGCTTCAAGTGTGCGTTGATTCAAATGGATCACAGCTTCTGGGGCCTTCACATCCCCAGCCAGTGTAATGTAGATGAAACAGATAAAATAGAGCATGTACTATGCACCTGCATACTGCTGCTGTGTTTCTAATCCTTACATCCTACAAACAGTAGAAACAAGCAATATCAAGACAGCTGGTTCCAGACATCTTGGATGCTGAATAATGCTTTACTTCTCTCAAAGACCTGCATTCAATTGGCTCATTTTATAAGATGAATTGTATCAAATATAAATAACATTGAAATCTAATATTCCATTGGAATGGTTAAGCTACAATTACTTTAAAGATTAACGTGACATTCCTTCTACTGCGTTATGTCAAAGGTAAGAAAAGGTTTTTTTTATTACTTTTCTTACAAAATTAATAAAAAATGTAACTAAAACATTCATTATCCAGTCTAGTGAAATCAACTTATGTCCACATGGGTTTCTTTCCTGCATAGATTGATTGACAAAGCCTTGTTTGCTCTTTCCATAGGAAGTAATTCTGGTCCAGAACTTTTCTAAAACTCTGTTTATCAGTGTTTCTCTCATCTATGAACCCATTCTTTAAAGAATTGCTGCCATTAAGTGTGTTTATTTGTTTTTATTTCCATAAAAAATACTCCTTAGCCACTACTTCAATGTTTAGATAGGCATCTGTCTTAATTAGAGTGACTAAATTATTACCAACAGAGGTGGGTAGTAACTAGTTACATTTACTCAAGTAACTTTTTGAATAAATTCTACCTTTAGGAGTAGTTTCACTGCACTGTACTTTTTACTTTTACTTGAGTAATACTACTCAAGTATCACTACTCTTACTTGAATAAAATTTCTGGTTACTGTTCCCGCTGCGAGTAATTTTCAGAATAAAGAACATACTTGTTTTAACCAAAAATGCACCAGAGAGACAAAAACCTAGAGCAGAGGTCACGGATTAGCGGACCACGGTCCGGATCCGGACCCAGCTGCTACCTAATCCGGACCCAACCTGATTTAAAACATTTATATATTACTGCATGTTGTCCAACGACAGTGTCTAACTCAGGGGTTAAAGTTCTCCATCGCTGCGACGGATTTGAAATCCGTCGCAGCGAAATTGAGCGCAAAAAAGTCCCGTTTAGACTTTTTATTCAAGGTTATAATCTGAAGCTGCTCTCAACCAATCAAACCTGGCAGAGCCGGGACATTAGCCAATCAGAATGAGAGCAGGGCGGGTCTTTCCAAAGCGGACATGGCCAGTCTGTGGTTTTATCGGTGTTCATCATTTTAACCTTTGGGAGAGCATTTTAAACTGGCCACAGATGGTATGAATGAAAGTAGCGGTGGTCAAAGGTTTCTATGGATTTATGCAAACCAGCAGGTCAGAAAGTTCAGCAGCTGACAACAACTTCCCTCGGTAAGCGTCAATCTGCTCCGGCTGTTAATTAATGAATTATTTCCACCTGTGGCCTGTCAGCGTTTATTCCCTCGCTGATAAACGCGGCGACCAACCAGGAATCTCCTCGTGATTCGCTGTTATGTTTTATTTAAACACAAAGAAGAGTAACGCGCTAGCTCAGGCTAATTTAGCATGATCCTTGAAGAACAAGAGTCGGAATGTGAAACAATGTGCCACATTTGACTGGGTCCGATTCAGAAAAAGTAAAAAATAAACCCTGCGCTGTTCTGAAACAAAGAAGGCAGAGCTGTATCTGCTGTCGGTATGCAGCAGTGTTCACCTGATGAGCAGCTGCGCTCCAGGACACTAAATAAAATGACAAGGATTTTGATGCTTACAGATTGTTAAGAAAACTACATCAAAAAGATAAAACAAATAAACTGTAGCTACAACATGGACTGGAGAACGGGTTCTAACTGGGTGAGGCCAGAGAAAGGCGATTCTCAGAGAGTTTTTAATGAAGTTAAAGTGGAGCGCGGACACAGGGTTCATCCTGTACAGCTCTCCAGTGACTGGGCTAAAATATAACCATTTTATTAAACTTCAAAAAAGTTAAATCATGCCTTTTTATAAACTGTAATGATTAATTGGTGAACAATTACGGGCAAAGCAGAGACTGATTATTGTCATGTGCAATCTGTGTCAAATTAAAATATATTATGTCATGATAGTGTTGGTGATGTGTCCTGCATTTCCAAGGCTGTGTTTGCCTTGTATGATCATAAAATTGGTTTATATTGAATGTGACAGGGAGCCAGTGGAGTTGGTGTACAGGTGTGAAGTAGATGATGTAATGATGAAGCTGCTGTCTTTGTACTAGCTGGAGTTTATGGAGGGTTTCTGGAGGACAGGGAGGAAAGGGAACTGGGATTGTAAAGTGGACTGTGGACCAGTTTGTCAACAGTGTGAAGGAAGAACTTGATGCTGCAGAGATGAAAGTTAACCAGATGATGATGTGGATGTGGAAAGTGATGGAGAGGCTGTCCAGGAGGACGCAAAGGGTCTAAAACTGAAAGGTGGCAGAGATACAGGAATTTTCAATGGATATTTTAAAAGTATCAGATTTAGTTGACTTTGCACACTAAACAAGTGAGCCAACTAATGCGGCATGATGTCCACGGCCCGGGAATATATGGGCTTGCGAGAAAATGTTTTCAGTCAAACATTATTTTTGCTTCAACCCCTGTGCTAACTTCACTTGCGCCGCTTCTCTTGTTAATATGGCAAAGCCCTCCGGAGCATTCCCAAACATATCCGCTTGCTCATACATACGGAGAAAATAGCTGATTTAAAGGCGCAGAACGAATGAGCACCTTGATATGTGCTTGAGGTTGGCTTTGTTGCCAATCAAACCCAGGTGTAAAATCCTTGCAGGGCAGCCTAAAGCTCACTTCTATCATTAAGCCATAAAAATGAAATTAAAAAAAGTTCAGGTGTTTTATAAAAGATGTGAAAGTCAAGAAATTGTCTATATACCAAACTGTGAAAGATTGTGGTTCTCTATTTCAAAAAGCACTTTGGATTTTAAAATAGAAAAACGTTCTATTTTTATGTTATTTTTTCGTTTAAAAAGTCAATGTATAAGGTGGATGCATAAACATTTTATTTCAGTGTTAAATACTGTTTAAAGTAACGGATTGTAATAAAAAATGTGTCCGGACCTTTACTGGTTATTGATTTTCTTTATTCGGACCCCGCTGATTTTTAATTAGTGACCCCTGACCTAGAGTTTATGTTAAACGAGACTTCTTATTTGTACACAAGCTTTGTTATTTTAATATTATTTTCTATCTGCTGAGATCATTGAGCCAATTGGAGGTGAAATGAACGTACAGTAAACAGTAGACATTGCCATTAAAGTACTCTGCACTGTTCCAGCAGACTGTATATGCATTAACAACTGTAAGTATTGCTTTCAGGTTTAATGTTGAAAAAAAAAGATTTAGAAAAGTGTCTCTTCTGCCTGAATTTGTTATTTTGAAATTATGTTATTCTTTATATATTTTTTTCATTTTTGTCTGTTCGATTACTTCATTTTTAAATATTCAATCATCAATTGTTATGATTAGTTACTCAGTACTTGAGTAGCCTTCTTACTGAATACTTTTTTACTCTTACTTCAGTAATTTCTTGGCTGACGACTTTTTACTTTTACTTGAGTAAAAATATGTTGAAGTAGTGCTACTTTCACAATTTTTGGTTACTCTACCCATCTCTGGCTGCCATTAATTTTGTGTGGTTTTTATTTCTACCCCTGAGAAAGTGCCTCCCGCTCAGCACAGGGGCCCCCTGTGTTTGGCTCTGTCTCTATCCTGGATGAAACCAGTGACTGAGGCTTTTCTGCTTGTAAAAAGTAAATGTACACTCTTTGTTTTTGTTTCCTATAAAAAGTACTACTATCCCAAGGCTTTTATTTGTTATTATTTGTTACTCCCACGGAGGAAAGACACTGATGATTGAGCTTTTGCTACCAATATATTTCTTTTGTTTTTCTTTCCCATAAAAAGGAACTTCTCGGATGGCTACTCTGAGCAAGCCTGGTTTTACTAGAGGTTTCTTTCTGTTAGAAGGTAATGGTTCCTCTCCACCGTCTTCATACACTTGCTCAGAATACAGGATGCTGCAAAGAATCAACGCAGTTTGATGTCCATCCATCCATCCAAATGTTTGCGGGCATGAATAAAACTGACCCAAGACAACTAATAGAGGAAGCTCATTTTGACTGGTGACAAATACATACATATATCGTGCTACACATTGATGTACAACCTTTAGAAAAGTTTTTAAGGCTCCGGAACGTTTTCCTGTTTTGTCATGTTACAACCACAACTGTGAATGTATTTTAATAGAATTCTGTCGGTCAAAGTAGTGCTTCATTGTGAAGTGGAAAACAAATTACACATCGTTTCTGACATTTCTTTGCCAATAATAATCCCCTGCCCTAATCTCCTCAACAGGTTTTCTTTCAGGACTACCCTGTATTGAACCACTAACTCAACTCAGCTGTCAGTACTGAAAAAAAAGGCATCCCCACCACACGGTGCTGTCACCACCATGTGTCCGAATGGTGTGTTTCAGGGTGATTTGCTATGTTAGGTTCCAGCACATGTTTTACAACGATGCTAACAAGTTCTACTTTGATCTCACCTGACCAGAACATCCCCCTTCACATATCTGCTGCGTAGACTGTATGGGGTACAGAGGGACTTTTAAGGCTTTCTTTCAACAATGACTTTCTTTGTAAAAAATAAATAAATAAAGTGAAACTATATATACTATTCCTTACTTTGTCGTAGTCTATTAAATAAAGTTGTAATAAGGGATTGAAGTTTGTTGTTGTAACATGACAAAATGGGAAAAAGCTCACAAGTAAAGTCCCTATACAAACTTTATGTATTTGTAATGTAATGCATTTGTAAAGAGTTTTTTATTTACTCATGAACATGGGTTAATTATAAAAAGAGGTTTGACATTATTGGCTGAAACCGATGGCATATCCTAACATCATTACAGCCAAAAACAGCTTTTCCAGAGCTGAATTATTGTGAGGTGATTTTATGTGAACATGACATGACTGATTCAGCTTGTCGGGGTAACATGGAGATATCAATTTTATGTTTTATTTTTGGTGCCACATCAATTTGTTCTCACATTTATATATGAAGATGACCTAAAATGTTTTTGATTTTAGTAAGCCAATTAGTTTTTTTAATGTCATTTCCTGAATTATTTTCCCCTATAAGAACAACAGTGACATTCCGACCCAAACACATTTAAGTAAAATAATTAACAGATACAATGTTTTTTTCCTCTGTTTTTCTTTCTTCCAAGAGAGCTGAGGAGTTGAAAAAAAAAACAGTCCATTATGGGATAAAAATCAGCACATTTATATCTGGTTCAAATAAATATTGTGAATAAAGTTGCTTTGATTCTTTTTGCCATGTAAGTTCTTCATAGTTAGTTTTATAGTAACATGATGTCCTATGACAGCCCAGTATGGCGATGGGTTTTATTCGTTTAGTGGACATTTTCTCTGTTTTCCACTTGTATCATATACAGCAACAGACACAATAGTAATTAGAATTCCAGATCATATTGCTAAACTTGGCCCAATCTTAGAGCTCCTTGTTAACTCTTCTCTTCGCAGTAATTATTTTGGTATATTTTTTGACAAACTAATATATTTTTTGACCTTGGTTGCATGCATCAGTTAAACAAGCCTTATGTAGTGCCCTGCAAAAACACTATTACCCCTTGGTTTATTAGCATTTGTCCCGTCTTTTATCATGATTTTGTGTTATACAGCAACACAAAGCTACACATACTTGAGAAAAGAGAAAATAATATTTTTACTAGCAAAAATTGAACAAAATAATACCCCCCACACTTTAATCTTATAACTTTGATTAAAATATGTTGTATGTAATTGCCTTCAATAAAAATAATCCAGCTGATTACAGAGTAGCGCAGATGAGAGTGTTAATTGGTTGGTGTGACCCAACATGTGAAGCTAAATGGAAAGAGATAGACCTGTTTTACAGTGATATACCTCTACAATCCTGGCTCGGAGATCATTCCCTTATTAAAAAAACATATCGATTCTGACCTAATACCCTTATGGCTAAAAGTACCGTTGGACATATGGCATAAAATATTAAAGCAAGTAAAGATTGAAAGAAGTGCCCGAATTTTAAGATGGCCTGCTTATGATAGAGATTTTCTCCCAGCAAGAATGGATAAGAGATTCACGCAGTGGTCACAAAAGGTATAACAAGTTACTGGAAGATTACAAGTAATCATGAATTAAAAGGTTTTAAACAACTTCAAGATAACTATAACCTGGAAAAATGTGATTTCTTTATATACCTTCAGCTAAGACACCATTACAATAAAAATATAACATTTTTGGAGGAGGACGAGACAGGCATACTTAAAATCCTATTAGATTCTAGCAACGGAAGACCTCCCAAAAAAACAATATCCAAATTATACTCATGTCTACAAACGGAGAGAAAATGTAATACAATATATTTTAAGGTTAAATAGAAAAAAAGAAGCTAAAATAACAATAACTGATGATGTTTGGTTAAATATATGCAATTCTGTGATTCACACGTCAAGTTCCAGCCTATGGAGGGAATTTTCCTGGAAATGCATGGTGCGTTTTTTGTTACACCTAACATTAAAAGTAAACATTGTAACAACACTGAGAAGGCAAAATGTTGGAGGAATTGTGGGAATGTCTCTGCAGGACATTTTCATGTCTTCTGGGAATGTACTAAGATCGCACCCTAAGTGATAAAAGAAATCCATACTAAAATGGACTTAAATTTACGCTGTGATTTTACTATGGTTTTCCTGGGTAATTTACCCCAGGAACTGAAGAAGTCTGATAGATATCTCCTATTAAAATTATTAGCAGGTGCAAAGAAAGCTATAACTTGCAGGTGGCTCGATGTGGAACCACCATCAAGTTCGGACTGGAAGGACATAATTGAAGAAATTCACGCAATGGAGAGACTGACTTTTTCATTAAGACTTGACACTTATAAATACAATAAATATTGGAAGAAATGGAACATTCATCGGAGCGTGACACCAACTGTATAATTAATGTAATTACCTTTTTCTCCTTTTTTTGATTACTCAACTGCTCCTGTCAAACTAGTTGCTCTGTCATTTTTGTTAGAGGGGGGTCTAATTGTTCAATGTATGTATGTGTATTTCTAAAACTACTAAAATGACAAAATAAAGTATATAAAAAAAAAATCCAGCACTGTATGATCATAATACATATGAAGTCATAAAAAGTCCTATTTGGGGTTTGGTATAAAACAAGCCACGCAGGGGACACAGCAAATATGTGGAAGAAGTTGCTCGAGAGCAATCCATGAAGCACGCTGGTAGCAGTGGGGATGTTTTCGCTCTTAACAGAGGTTTGTGGTTAGGTGCCGAAAAAAATCACAAGTGGTATAAATGCATTGTAAGGCTCTGTACTTTTAAAAAAAACTATTCAGCTGTCGTTTGAGTTCAAAAATATAAAAAAGCTGAGCTTCTCTGGATTTCATTCTAAAAAAAATATCTCATTAGTAAAGCCGGCCGGATACCTGTGAAATTAGTGAACCTTTTTCTTCTTCTTTGAGCAAAAAAACACACACACACAGCAAGGAACAGTAAATCAGACCTCCCACGTTCACCTTGACCACCAAAACCATATGGACATGATTTTTTTCCATGTATTTAATTTATTCTTAAAATATTTCATGATAAAAAATGTATTTATATGACTATGTTTGCAGTGCTTCCTTTCCGTACTGTTCCTCTCTGCTTCCTTCATTGTCCAGATTACCAACGGAGAGAGGCTGGATTTGTGCGAACGAACCCAAGCACCAAAATAAATTAAGAGATCAAAACCCATAGAGAGGAAATGAATCAGTATTCCACATCGTGTACAATACAATATCATAGCAAATTAGCAGGTTTCAATGGCTTCCACTGACTACCATAGATTTACAATGTCTGTGGGCTGCACGTCAGTCCTCAAGAAATTGTTTCGCTTTCCGTTTTTTTGTCAATAATGGTTCTAATAAGACTGTGACTTGTAGATAACCATGAAAAGAAAGCAGCTACTGAGGTGTGAACAGAAAACCATAGACTACGAGCCAGCAGTAATGAGAACAGCGTTTGTTCACGTTCTACTAAACTGCCATTGTGACCACATTTAAGTCCAATAAGCTTCTCTACAAAGGTACAACATATAAAATTGTTAAATATATAACTTTTAAGGGCCTTTCAAAATACATTTAATGGCAATTCTTAGCTCCTTCTTTTCCCACTCCACAGCATCCATACTCTCCGTAGACGTCTAGCATTTCCTTTGATGTGATTCCTGTGACAGTTCCATCGAAAACCATTGCTACTGAAAAAAATCACAAATCAGATTGAGTTTTTGTTTTTTTTGATACATAGTTATACGTATGCAGTATCTATATTTCCAGTTTCAAAATACAAGTTGTGGGCTTCAGTCTGAGGAAAAAAAAAATGTCCAGAAGATTTTTAAAAGGGCTTCTTTGATTTGATCGTTCTCGTAGAGATTCTGTAGAAACTCCACGAATAATATGTGTCTTTTTGCCACCTCTGTTGTAATGATCATATTTGTTGGTTTGCTCTTTGGTCTATAAAAATAAAGGAGTTTCACTCCAGCAGAAGGCCTATTCACAGCAGAGAACGCACAGTTTGGTTTTTACGGCCTCGTCAAGTAGTCCGAAGCAACAGGTTCGGTCTGTAATGATCCCAGCTGTGCTCTGGAAACTCCTGCACTACAGAAAGATTTGGAGAGGTGGTGGGAAGGTTGGGAATCCCTTTTTAAATGCAGCGAGCAGCTCCTTAAAACTGGACTTCCAATGACAAAAAAAAGCCTTTTAAGGTGTCCGGTCCTTCGTGGCGTAAAAACTCTTTTATCGAACAGGCAGATGCAGTGACAAGGAGGAAGGTTGTTGACCCGGTGACAGACGGCGAAAGGGAGCGGTCGGAAACCCGGAAGTACAAGTGAGAGGAGGCGGGAAGTGTGTAATGGTGAGTTTGTCTGGTGTCCCGAGGGGGAGCAAACTCCCTCAGTCAGTCGCTCCCGTGTATGGCACCACTAGCTGTGTTATGACACCTGAAAATACAGTAGAAAAAGAAGCAAGCATTAGGTTTCTCCCTCACAACAGAAATATTTCTGCTTGTGCATAAAAGCATTTTATGGATCTTTTATTCTTACTGCATGTTTATAACAGCAACTCTGCATGGATACATAGTGCGCTATTTTTGCTGTTTGCATTGTTAAACATGTAACTTTTGGTTTTTGGTGTGGTAATTTGCAAGCTGTTTTTATGAGTAATACTTCCATCTATCTCGTTTCATAGTTAGAATCTTATTTGCAACTGATGAGAATGAGAGCAAAATATATCAGGGCTTTGTTGAGAACACAATTTATCGTAACACTGCCTAGAAAGAAACCCACACCCTTTGAACTTTTTTGCATGTCGTATTTTATAGGAATTTTCTTTGAAAAAACAGAAAGTGGTGCCTAGCAGTAAAAAACTAATTTGCATTGCCTTTAATCTGACAGCCCTAAATAACAGCGAGTCAAGCCACTTACATCTAATCAGTAAATAGAGCCCCCGTGTTTTATTTAATCTGAGTATAAATACAATTATTTTAGGTTTGTTGGAAAACAATAATGAAAAAACAAACCAAAAACAAATGAACTAACACTGCACATCACCCTGAAAGCACCATTCCCAGTACTAGCAATGATGGTGACGCATGGGTCACGCCACAAACTTGCTTTTCTTCTGCAGGGACAACTGTACAGTAACTTCTGAGTAGCTGCAGAAGTTTACACAGGGAATTTACTATTAGTAAATTTGACTTTTATTATGTGGCAAGAAAAAAGCCCTTGCTACAAAGAAACCATACCACGCCCCTTTGGCACAAACCGTGACAGCGAATCGGCAAAACCTGCAAGTGAAGGTGCTCTAATCAGAAGAAACCAACCTGCACGAAAGACTGTGGAACAGATAAATAACTGTTCACTTCACCCTGAATGCAACATCCCCATGGTGACACCGTGGATGCTTTTTTTTCAGTGGTTAAAATGAATTATGGTTAGAAATTGAACTAAATACAGTACATAGCATTCATAGCTTAAAAACTCTTCGAGGCTGCGAAAGGCCAGAGACTTGGGGTAAGTTTACCTTCCAACAGCTATAATGGAATAGTTTAGATCAAAGCATATTCATCTGTTAATTGTCACGCAAAACCTCAGACCTAATCAAATACATGAGTGGCAAGAAAATTGCTTTTCACAGACACTCCCTATTTAATCTGACCCAGTTTGAGATGTTTTGCAAAGAAGAATCAACAACAATCTAGACTTACAGTTGTAATTGCAGAGACTGATTGTTCTATAAAATATTGACTCAGGGGGGCTAAATGCAAAGGTGTGCCACACCTTGAATTTTTTATTTGAAACCATTGTAAAAAACAATTATAATTTTCCCACAATTGTGCAATTTTCTGTGTTGGTCAATCACATAAAATCCCATTAAAACACATTCAAGTCTGAGGTTTTAACATGAGTAATGTGGAAATGTTTAATGGCTTTGCAATGGACTGTGTGTACTGCTCATACGATGTGGTACAAGGAGATTTAATTAATTACAAATTTTAACCTTCAGACAGAGCTACGGTTGTTTATCCAGTCTGTATGCTAGGTTAAGCTAAGGGTTGCTATCTTTAGCATAATAATTATTCTGTTTACAAATCAACATGCTGCAGTTTGTATTTTCTTCCAGCAAACCTGTTGCCAGTGTGACTCATAATCCATCAACTGATCTGTCCACGTTTTGTGGAAACAGATGGTGCTGGAGAGTGTCAGCACTGGATATCCAAAAGACTATTCTATTCTATTTTGGACAAACAGTTCTCCTTATCACACAGTGAGTACCAATTACTGAAAAAAAGAATGGTCCAAAGCAAAATGGGTGAAAACTGAAATCTCTTTTTGATAATAGCAGACAGTATCACGATATATAAAACAGTGGTCTCTGATCTGCAAGTATTCCATACTTGGTTGCAAGCAAACAAAAATCAGACCAACCTGACTGGACTTAAAAAGTACACATTAATAGAAGAAATAAATCTGGTTCCAACGTCTTATATGTTTTAAACTAAGGTTTCCGGTATCAAGGCTTACCTTGGTTTTAACAACTTCTGGTATAACTATTGAGATGAAATCACAAGGGTGTGGGGGACATAATGGAAGCACGAGGGGGACAGGATGATAGGCATGTGGGTAGGAACAGATATGTTTGGAAGGGACAAAATGGCAGCAGGTGGGAATGAAAATTGTGGGCAAAATTTTGAAATTTAATGTGGATGTTTCGAACCGATCATGTGTCAGTTCATATCCAGCAAAAGGACATTTTATATCAGCGTAATGGAGGTGCTGTACCGGCCTTGTGGAACTTTCCTTCTTACTGCATTTCACTGTTCCGTTCTTCTTGTGTAAATCGTCAAATTTAACCTACTATTTACAATGGAAACAAGATTTTAAATGGCAAAACCTTGAGAAACAGAACTATACCCTATGGTAAGCACCAAACAGCTGCAGCCCACTCGCAATCCTGAGCTTGAATGACGGTAGCGCTGTACGGAGGAAGGGGTCTGAGCAGTTTGTTGAAAAAAAGAGTGATTGACACTGCCTACAACCAATCAGAGCAAGATATTCCACTAGACTCTGATTGGTTGTTTTGATCTGGGAGCGCTGTATCTCTACAAATGGCTGTGTGACTACAAATGGCTGTATGACCACTGGGGGTTTCCAGAGCAGCTTGATTTTTTTATCTGTCACATATTTTACTGTCATGATATAGTGCCACTTTTAACAAATACATAAAAAACACAATGATACAAAAGTTGTCTACTGGAGCTTTAACTTTTGTAATAATAATAATAATTATCTTTATTGTCATTGCAACATACATTCCAATGAAATTTGTTCTCTGCATTTAACCCATCCCCTTGGGGAGCAGTGGGCTGCCACTGTGCGGCGCCCTGGGAGCAATCTGCGGTTAAGGTTCTTGCTCAGGGACCCAGTGTGGGTCTGTGTGAGTTGAACCCAGAACATCCGGGACACAAGCACAATGCTCTAACCACTAGGGTGTTGCTAGATATACCATGCAACATGTAAATGTGGAGCTAGGTTTAAAAAAAAAGATTTTGTAAAGAAATGTTTCCAGCAAAAACCCAGAAAACCAATTTAGATGTACTCATGAAAACGTAGTGAAAAAAATCAGAGGATACAGAAACTTGTGGCTGTCAAAGAGGTAATTGCCCCTTTGTGACTCAAAGGAATGTAGTCAGGTAAATGCAAGTTAAAAAGATAGTACTTTGCCCTTTTCTTTCAGCAACACCAGGTTGCTTTAATCTTTTTATCTGTAAATTGGTTTCTTCTCCAACACTTAGCTAGAAAACACAAATGTGTCTTTTGTTCTGTGCAGTACCTTGCCATGAAAATCAAACTTAGCTATTGTTCCTGTGCAAATGAGGATGTTAATTACAGCACCCTGATTGCACTGTAAGAGTGTTTTGCAAGTCAAATATTTAGACATATTTAGTGAGTGTAAGCTAATAAAAGCAGTTAGTAACAGTGCAGAGACCGTGCAAAAACATAATCTACAACAGAGAGCCTCTTCCAGCAGCCTCCTCACCATCTGGCCACTGCCAGTCACACAGTTAACTTGATAGAGGTAGCGATGCCTTCCAGGAGCGTTACAGAGCCACTGAAGCCTAATTCATAATAATAAACTCTTGACGATTTCACGGGGTGCAATTTGCCATGAAAGAGGCAGGTGTTGAATAGAATACTATCATGTATCACAGATGACAATGTCTTATGCTTTGGGAATATTAAACATCCCACTGATTCTCGGTTTATTGGGGATAATGTCATGGTTTTGTTGGAACTGGACATCAAATGAGCCAAATCGTTAAAGGTAAAAGCAAAGTCATGACTGCAAACTGCTTGACTAAGTGCTAGCCAGACAAATTTCTGATGCCACGGATTTCATGTGTTAGAGCCTCATAGTGGGAACGATGACATTTAAAAAAAGCCCAAAGTGAGACTTACTGAGGTTTCATCAGAGCGGCGTCCATGCTGATGTTCATTCTAAATTATCATTAGTATTATGATCTGTTGCAGACTCATTAAGGATCAGCAGAGCCAGGAAAGCAAATTAAAGCCATATTCGGGAATTTGTTACGTTTTACAAACTTCAAAGTGTAAAAAATATTACCTAAATCAAGCCTCTATCTACAGCTGTTGTCTGTTATGCCATGTATCCTGGTCCAACAAATGTTACCTGGGTCTAAAGGTATAGAAACGAAGTGGAATTTGTAGAACGTCAAGTCCTGTCACGGCTTTGAAAAATGTATATCACTTTTGATACGCTCTTGTTTGTGCATTGTGATTAATGATGTGCAGCAGGGCCAGTTATATCGCTTTTGCCTTGACATAAAAGTCTGGTCTTTTTTTAAATTTTCATTTCTTTCATATTTGAGGATCATCTGGAAATTAGATTCCAACCGTTTCCTTGTGGTCAGATCACTGAGAAAGTGGGACAAGCTGTCAGTTCTTTCAGTTTTAAGCATCTGACATGCCAGGTAAGTGTGTCTTCTTCAGTGCAGATAGCAAAGTGTAGCTTGACATTAAGTAATATTATTGGCTCTCTGCTGCAATGTATGAGTCACAGCCGTGTCTATTTTCAAGCAGTGGCTCATATGTGTGGTAGACATGGCCTGTGAGAACTGTGGTACTTAAGCAGCTGAATTCTTTGACATGTCCAAAAAATATTTTGCAGCTTGACTTAGAGTGCCTTTCAAAATTATTCACCCCTTGGCTTTTTATCAGCATATCAACCTTTAATCGAAATGTTTTTTATCTTGTTTTTTTTTTTTTTATGGACCAGTCTGAGTTGGTAAAGTAAAATGAGAAAAAAACCTGAAAATTGGCATGTGTATATGTGTACAATCCCTTTGATATAAAGCCCCTAAAAATGTGTTTTCCAACCCGTAGCCTATCAAAGTCACATAATTAGTGAAATAAAGTCCACCTGTGTGCAGTCTAAGTGTCAAATAATCTGTCAGTATAAACACAGCTTTTCTGAAAGGCCCCAGAGGCTGTAGCACCACTAAGCATGAGGCATCACACCATGAAGACCAAAGTGAGGAAATGTGGTGAAGTGAATCTAATGCATATTATCTACCAACAGAAAGTTGAATAATATCTACCAGCAGAAAACTGATTAGTTATTTTGGTTTGATCATTGTTAGAGAAATGTGAATGTAATCATTTTATTTTTATCAAGTTACAGGCATTTGGTTTGTTTTAAGAGTTGGCCTTCAGGGGTGTTCTGTTGTTTTTAACTTCAGACAGGGGAGAACAAATAGTTCTCCCAGATAAGGTATGTCTTGCCTTATCCAGCTGTGCATGTCGCAGGTGACTGATCACCAACCCAAACAAACTTGCTCCCCTATTTGTGTGCGAACCCCCATGTTGTAAACTCTTGACCTCTCCTGTCCCTCTTTTGAAGTTTGATAATAAAGGCAGAGAAAAAGAGGTGGTTCAGCGCAGATGAGCCAAGACTGTGATGGAGCAGGTCCTCCGGTCCTGGCCCCTCTGCCCTCTTGTATAGAACAGTCAAAACTTGTAGTGTGTGGTTTTCTTTTAGGATAGTTAAGGAGTTATTAAACATAACCCTATCAATCATGGTTCGCAATCTGTCTTAATTACTAATATTCAACAGGTCCAAATGGGGATCAGAATTGAAAAAAAAAATGATTATATGTAGTATTTAGTTTGAACTGACCCAACTCAAACAGAAACACCTTGGGCTAATTCAACTTGATACATCCATGGGACGGAAAATGAAGCTGTTAATTCAGATTCATAACTGCCGGGGGATTGTTTAGGGAATATGGTTGACAAAATTCATCAGTGTTAACATAAATTGTTCTTGTTCTCTTGTTATGGAGCCGGCAGACAATTCATTCGATAGATATCAATACTTGCCTGGGAGGATTATATTGAGGAGGGGGAAAACATTTGATTTTAAGCTATGTTACTTAGAGCTTTCTTTCCTTTAGACAGAGCACCGGGGCTTTGACTGATAAATGAGAATGTGCATACATTAGTGTTGCATCCACATTTATTCTGTGTGAATACATTTGAAAGCAGAAGAAAACTGTACTTGCGCAACATGTGGAGTCCTCCCCCCGCCGATCAGACGTAAGAATGTGCAAACATGGCAGCCCTGAGTTGACATTTTCCGTGTGAACTCTTCCTGACTCCCTTTCAAAATGTCACTCTGCTGAAACCCGCCGTGAATGTGTGAATGGTTACACTTCAAAGCCAACAAATCTACGCCGGCTCTCCAAAGTATTTATTCTTCCTAGTTGTGGATAATGCAATAGCTGAATGATGATACTATTTTTTACATTCGTGGAAATCTTAGAAGGAACAGGCCGTGCAAAAGTGACCTTTCTTTTTTGTGTCACCTTGCTGTGCTTGTTTAGAACACTTGCGTCAACCCTCCTTGTTTTGCGTGATGGTGTCTTGTGCACTAAAGCACATTCTCTGTCAGACTGCAGCACAATAGTTTTCTGGATGAATATTCATAAGACAACGAGTAGGTTAGGAATGATCCACAGGTTAATAAGGGACGGGAAATTGCTCATTACATGCTGTGATGTTGGATAATGCCTGAAGCAGATGCCGAGATCAAAATCCATGAACATGTATGCGAGAGCCTCCAGACGCAAGTCCCTACCTCACATTAGGGGGGAGTTCAAAGCTATCTGGGGTGTTAGGTCATTATCAGCCTTTTGATTCTGCATTTCCTCAGAACATCAAAGTAAACACATTTCACTATCTGCATTCGACAATAGGATCAACACTCAATTCTCAAGAGGGAACATTAGGGCAGATTTACTTCTGGTGGCATCCGACAGACACAGCAAAATGTCACTTGTTTAAGATGCAAAACATCTTCTTGGAAATGTTGTTAGCCATCTAATGTATTTATACCTTATAAACTGCTAAATAGACCAGGCTGAATTAGAATGAATGGAAAACATCCTACAGTAGCTGTGAAGTTGTTAAACTTCCACAGTCTCAGGTATCTTCTCCCACCTTCAACAAGTTTTCTTCCAGGATTGTACTGTCCTTAGCTCCACCCATAGTCCTATCACATCGGACCAATTTGCTGTCATGCCTGAAATAGAATTTGTACCCCCTGTATCAGGAGCGCCGTTTCGGCTGGAAGCGCGGATACAGTCAACTCCATCTTATTTTTAACCAACTAGATATGGAAGTAGAGGTTTTACTCATGCTGAAAAGTGAGAGAGGAGTGTAGACTCCACGGTTCTGTGGTTATTTCCAGATTTCTGATGAAAATACCATTTGCTCTGATTGTCGTTCATCTCCAGAAATCCTGTCTGCTGCAACCAAAACTCCACCTTCCTGAGTCCATTCCAGCTGTCTGCTTTATTATTGTAAAACATTTTGTTTCTAGATAAACCCGCGTGAATGGATCAAATGAAACAGACCCCAAATGTACAAATAATCACTGAATAAGGTTAAGACCAAAATTATTTATAATCGCTCTTCCTGTTGCTCTGTTAACCCAAACTGCAGCAGGAATGACTGATGGCCACAAGCTGTGAAAGAAGCTGAAACAGCTCCGCAGAAGGCGGGGTTTAGACTGAGCTCTGAACGGACAGTGCTGTGAATGGATCATCTACAGACCATATGGGCTTTGTTATTTTTTTGCGTGAGGAATGCCATGTGTGGCGTGTGTGCATGTGCAGTCAGGGAAATGCGTATATCTCATGGTCAGTGCGTGAGAGTTGAGTGCCCTGGTCATACATGACTTCCAACTAATGGCAAATTTGAAGTGCTAGTCCATGTCAAGACTTCTCTACTTATACTACAGAGCAATAATCTTTCAAATTACATAAAGTTGAAAATAATATCTAAATAAGAATATGACTAAATGATAATCTAATTAATAGCTAATGACGTTCCAATATTCTGTGACTGTGTTTGCAGGCTTGGTTTGGTTTCAGGCAGTTTTTCCACTTTGCCAATAAATCATGAAAAATTGCTGAACTTTTTAATTTTTGCTGGATTCCTTGTCTTCCTGATGCAGTTTGTTAACTTATGTTTTCTGACAAAGGCCTGAGGCCTTCACAGACCGAACAGCTGAATTTTCCACAGGTGGACTTTTATCTACTACGTAGGTGAGCACTGAAGACAGTGTCACTGGATTTTAGAAAATACCTGCTGCACTGTTAGGCTATTTATTTGTGAAAATTGTCAAAAATGTAAAAAGAGCTCTGGACTTCAGCTGTAAGAGTGGACAACAGGAACTGAGCTCTGTGTCTAAATATAGTCTTGCATCAGCTGTGGACAATCGACTGGACTGAAAAGCAGCAGGATCAGTTCTTTGCTTTAAAAGCAAATCATAACATTGGCCATAAATGGTGACAGCATTGACCCTGCAGAGGAGGCCGGCTTCCTGCATGAGAGTGGCCATCTTTATGACTTCGGCCTCAACCCTTTTATTGCACTGCGTTAAATTTACAACATGACTACTCTCCATTTCCCAGTCGCATGTATTAATATCCCAGTCTGTCTGGTGCCCGGCGTTATTTGTCTGCCAGTCGCAACCTGCCGCAGCAGCTATTTGTAAGGGGAAAATATAAGGTGTGCCTATAAAAGCAAGCAGAAAGAAAAATTTTTATTGGATTTGCTGCACACATGGATTTTTATTGGCTAAACATACACAAGGGATAGATGAGTAAGCCAAATAAACAGCCAAGCAAACGGTGCTTGTGCACTATTTGTTGCACTTCCTTCTAAATCTGAAAGATAATTTGATGAAGACATCAGGATGATTGTAGTGCCTTCCAATTTATGAGATTTTTTGCATCTTTTTTGCATAACTTAATGAATTTTTGGGGATTTTATTTGATAAACCATAGCAACATAGCACAAAGTTATGAAGTTGAAGAAAAACGATATGTGGTTTTCAAAAGTTTTAAGACAATTTAAATTCTCCAATGTATTCAGCCCCCTTCACTTTGATACCTCTGCAAAAAGTCCCATGCAAACAATTCCCTTCAGGGTTTACCTAGTCCGCTGAACCAAAAGCATCACGAAGACTAACTAACGCAGCAGACAGGTCAGGGATTAGGGTCAGGGATTTTGAAGAAATGTAAAGCAAAGTTTGGTTTTAGGACCATAAGCCAAGCTTTGTGCATCTCAACACACCGTTCAATCAAACAACAAAAGACTTGTGAAACATGGTGGTGGATGGGTCATGCTGTGGGAACTCCTCTCTTTAGCAGTGGTAGAGTTGATTTATAGATGAATGGAGCCCAAACACAGGGCCATTATGGGCTAAAACCTGTTAGAGGTGGTTAAAGACTAGAAACTCGGGTGGAGATTCACCAAGCCTCACGATTGTGCGATTTTAAATAAATCCTTTGAAAGGGGTCAGGAATCTTGAAAAAGGACTTCCTTTTGCATACATGCGTTTTATTTTTGTGACTATATGCCTGGTATTTGGGCAGGTTTAGATCTATGGCCACGTACGTATTCCAGATCCTGGTGCAGTTGGTACCTCACCATTATTAATATTCTTGCGTGAATTGAGTGACAGCGCGTTATGAAAAGCGCATTATGAAACAGTACTATTGATACTCCTTTTACAAGTGATAATACTTCAAGTTTGCCATTATATAATGAATAAAAAAAGAACATTTTCAGGATTTTGGTAAACGTTAAATGTTATTTTCCTGTACTGTGTATTACAACTTTGTGTCTAAGTAAACCTTACTTACTTGCATTTCATAAGTTAATCTGCAGAAATAAATTTGTGATTTTACATTCGCTTCACAATTTTCAAATATTGCAATTTACTGATCTCACCTGGTCATCGATTTTGTTTTAAAGTTTGTTTGTTTTTTTAAATAAGATAACAATTTATAGGGTTTTTATTGTACCTTGCTGCCTCAAAGAGGCCCTTGGTGATCTGCGACTGCTTGTCCTGCTTGTGGCACCAGGGTAAGGATAGGGCTGCTGTTGTGTTGGTGGTGGTGGTGTTGGTAGGTGGCTTTGGGCTGTCTGTCAAGGGGTCATCAATGCTCTCCATAGTGCAAGAATGTCGATGGGAGCTCTTGTCGCGTCATAGAGCCTGAAGGAAGAGAGGAAGAGGGGGAAGGGGCGATAGTTATCAAGTCCAAGAGTTTATCTTTTCCCAAATTTAGAAATTCTCATCCCCATCAACGCCACCACAACCAAATGTTTTATGACGGAATTTGCCGCTTCTGTTAATTTTTTAGCTGCTTGGGGCTTGTGTAGGTGTAAGATTGTCAGTTGAGTAAAAAGAATAGTAAAAAGTCTTGGGCTTTTCTATTAATTGTTACATTACCAGCTGAGCTCTGACGCTATGAATACTTACTCATTCACACACTTCTTTTAAATCATATTCAATGTGCTTATCCTATTTACTAATCTGAGAAAAGTTACTGTAGTTTGGAATGAAAATCTGCTCTTTTTAGTAAAGCCTCCATTACATTACAGAAAACCAACACATAACTACCAGCATTTCAACCTCAGTGAACACTTGCTTGATGACATAGGGACCAGCAAAATTGCAGTGGGATATTAGTCCATAAAAGAGTTTGACCAAGCTAGTGACCAGGATGACAAGGAGTTGTCACAACGATGGTCAGTAGTGTTACTGAGGCTATTGTTTATTAAAAGAGTAAATCATTAAATTCTGAAAACATGTCCTTTTTTTTCAAACTTCAATCTAAGCCAATAAGCTACACTAATCAAGAGCAGAATACAATACGTGGGATTGTCAAAGAGGATTTGCCAAAAGTTCAAAAGGTGTAACCCACATAATTAACTCTTCTGCTTCTCCTTACAAAGGTGGAACAATGTAAAGTGAATACACAGGCTTTCCTGCTTTATAATGTCTAAGATGTATTGTCAAAAACCATTGTTACTGCAAATTAATTGATAAAACACACATTTTTCACTTGTGAATTTTTTAATTACAGGCTTCAGCTTAAATTGAAATAGTTCAACGACATATAGATGTTTTGGCAGGAAAAAGGGTGGAAACATTTCTAGCTTTAAAGTCCACATAGCATGCAGAAGCACTTAGTGGAGGTATGGACACAGAAGTCAATTTTAACAACCTCATTTATTTTATTCAAAATCAGTCTATTACTGTCTTATAAACACTACCCAAAAGGGTTTCCTGTGAAAGCAGGGCACAGAAAAGAATGGTAAATGCTTTAAGCCTGAATTTCCACACTAGGGGACAATAAAGGATCTTTATCTATCATTGTATATGTGTCTTTACATATGTCTGTAAAAAAAAAAAATCAATCAGGCAGCCGCAGCTCTTCCAAAATACTGCTGGCAGACACCTGGTCAACAGAAATAAAGTTTATCATATCACACCAGTCCTTAAATCAATGCAGTGGCTCCCTGTTTGTCTAGAGACTAAAAGCTAGCTTTTTAAAATGTTGTTGATGGTCTATAAGGCACTGACTGATCTTGGACTTAAAAACACTTCTGAATTGCTTTCAGGTATGAGCCATAAAGACCATTCAGGTCATCTGAGACCCGTTCAGTCCCTGGAGTGAAACCAAACAAAGGGAGGCAGCATTTTGTTTCTACGCTCCTCAGTTCTGGAGCGAAATTCCGGAAAACCTTAGATGTGCAGAAACTATTCGATTCAGGAGCAAAACTATAGCTCTCTTAGCTATCGTTTGTTTTAAAATAGGTTTTTAATGTTCTTTTTATGTAATCTTTAAACTTGATTGTTACCCTTTTAATTTATTTATTTTTTTGCTGTTAATGGAATTTTCTATACCTCTCATCATTATTTTTCCATAAAGCAATTTTAATTAACTTGAGTATTAATGGCACGAGTCAAATAAAAATGTCTGGCCTTAAATGTTCCGTCTGAGCAAAATGAAACGTTTTTTATGTAATGGTTGAATACCAAATTTAAATAAATAGTAAGTTTTTAAGAGGCTATGACAAAATTTGACATTCTGACTTACTCTTGAATTATTAATTTTTATTCTTTTTCTTTTAGTTTATGTTTCAACTCTCAGTTAAGTTATTTTCTCAACATTTAATATTTTACTTAAGTTATTCATCTGAAAATGGAAAACTCAGAAGGGAAGACTACATATTACTTTAGACATGTGTTTTAGTAGCAATCAAAGCTTGTAAAGTCACTTTCTTTTTATCCATCCTGATCTTGTTAAAGCTCTAGAGCAAAGCAATGTGGATACTTGGCTGAAATACAACAGTGGACTTTTCTACTCACTGCCCAGAAGTAGCTTTGAGTTTAAGCTTACTTAGCAGATTATTCCCACAGGATCTTAGATGGTTGATAAGAACTTTAAAAGACACGCTTTTCCATGTTCCTTCCTCTGGCTCCTCTCCCCGTTAACAGCCCCCCAAAATGGAGGGAACTTGTATGCTTCAAGACAAAGCAAAGTGCTGAGTTTGCTCACTGCAGACGGAGGCTGGCAGACGGGGCTAACGGTTAGCAGCAACAGTCTTTCTTTATCTTTCTCCCTTTCTATCGGCCTGTATGGGCCGGCTTCTTAGCGGTGAGCCTGTTCAACTCTCAGCTGGATCCATCGGCAGGGCCCAGAGGGATCAATTACCAAGGCTGGTACCGACCCACAACCACTGGGGGGAGTGGGCTGCATGGTAATCAGGCCCAGTCCGAAAAGGATCCACAAAGTCAAAGAGGGGAGGAAACGGGCTGTAAGTGGTGGAGGAGGGTGGGAGCCCCCCACCCCTCAGCACTATCTTACAAAACCAAGTCAAAGGAGCTTTTTCTAGATCACATCGAAAACATGCTGTCTTTGGTAAGACAGTTCTTTTTCTGAGAAAAACAATATTTAGGCAAGGATAAAAACAGTCCTCAGCGCATATTATACACACAAGAATGTCCTCCTCCCACATGGTATCTTGAAAGGCTATGAAATATGCATATGCCAACTCATGAGCTCATACATTATCAAATATTATAATATCTTCTCTTCACTTGTCTGAGCTGGAGTGTGACAGTTCATCTTTCCTAATTTCTGTCTTCTGCTTTCCTTGGTGGAAAAGTCTTGATTACTGTAATCACCATCTTTCTCTCAGTCGGTGCCACTTTCTGCTCCAGCACGCTGTTTGCATCCTAAAAATCCGCCAGTCAGAATCAGCCTAATGGAACATATGATTAAGAACCAGTCAGAGGATTATTACTGTGTTTGCTAATGTCCTTCCCATTTTAAGTATCTG
Source organism: Fundulus diaphanus (assembly GCA_037039145.1). Taxonomy (NCBI): domain Eukaryota; kingdom Metazoa; phylum Chordata; class Actinopteri; order Cyprinodontiformes; family Fundulidae; genus Fundulus; species Fundulus diaphanus. The sequence continues at coordinate 20,503,297 of CM073144.1, forward strand.
ATGTTTGCTTTGAGTAAAAAAAAAGAAAAATAAACTGTAACATCTACTGTATACCAGCATTTATGATGGTAAATGCTTTTCTGAATTATTTGTTTCTAGAAAAGTACCTGTTAGGCTTTTGTTGGTTTAAACTACATCAGTAATGTACAAGTGTAAAGACACAGACAGCAGGTCAGCAACCGGAGCTGATGAACTGGCTAATATCAGTTTGTTATAATACCAGGTTTATTCTATAAAGACATGAACAAAAACTACTAGTACTACTACTTTATTTACAAAGCACTTTAAAACAACAACAGCTGTGACAAAGCGCTGCACAGACAATAATCAATAAACATTTAAGATGGGGGAAAAAAAAATTACAATAGAAATGTAAAAAGGAATAAGAGCAAAAGTCTCAACATGTGTTAAAAGCCAAGGAATAAAAATGTGTCTTAAGGCGAGTTTAAAAAGTGGAAAATTTCGGGGATCTTCTAATATGGAATGGCAAGACATTCCATAAATTTGGAGCGGCAACATTAAAAGCTCTGTCTCCCCTGAGCTTAAGTTTAGACCTCGGTACCTCCAGGAGCAGCTGGTCAGTTGACCAGAGGCAACGAGCAAGAGAGTATGGGTTAAGCAGCTCAGAGAGGTAAGATGGGGCAAACCATGTAAACTTTTAAAAACAAATAAAATCATCTTAAAATGAACTCTAAAATGCACAGGGAGCCAGTGGAGGGAAGCCAAGATAGGGGTGATGTGCTTCCTCGTCCCAACTCCAGTTAATGACTTGGCCTTGTACAGCGCTTTAACTAGTCTTGACGACCTCCAAAGCGCTTCACGCTACAGTTTAGTCATTCACCCATTCACACACACATTCACACACTGACGATGGTGAGCTATGTTAGTAGCTACAGCTGCCCTGGGGCCCTCTGACCACCTCCAGCAGGCAATGCGGGTGAAGTGTCTTGCCCAAGGACACAACGACGGAGACAGTGAGAGCGGGGGTTCGAATCGGCAACCCGCTAATTGCAGGACGAACTCCCCAGCCTCTGCGCCACCGTCGCCCCTGTTAAAAGACGAGCAGTGGCTGCTCCACGTGTCCCTCAGGATAAAATTGTCTGCTTGGAAATATTCTCTTTCAAGGAAAGCTAAACAAACAGTCATAGTGTGGAAAGCCAAGCAGTGTCATCCATCACTTTTATTAAGGCACGTTATTAAGGTAATATACTGGACATGCTCTGAACTTACCAACCTAAAACTATTTTTTTACATTAATAATCATTATGTTCTTTTTTTTTCTTTTTTTCTCTTTTTTTCCTTTTTTTAATAGTGTCCTGTCTGGCAATGTGGTAACAACAATTGTTGCCTTAATGCCAAAAAGAGCTCAACAGATTTTACTTTCACAAGTGGAGACTGCATTCGTCATAGTGCTCCACTTGATTTATACATGCAAGAAGCTTTATTATAATAAATGCAGGGAATATTTCATGTTATATGGACACTGAAACAAAAAGGTAGGAATTTTCTTTTAACCATCAGTAAGAATGCGGGACTTCTATGTCTTTTTTATGTAAAGTTCTGTTTATTGCAGGATTCAAATTTCCAGAGTTCTCAGTGTTTTTTAGAGTAAAAAATACAAGAGGTCACTATGAAATAAAGGCAGTTTTTTTTGTTTTTTGTTTTTACAGTGAGCAGGCCTTAAATATGGGGACACAAGGATAGGAGTATAAAGGAAGGTATTTTTCAAATTATTCTTTTTCTCTTTATGCAAATCAAGTTCTGGAAAATACTGAAATCAGATTACATAACTTTCCTTGCTGTATAGAGATAAATAGATTATATAAAAGCATATAGATTATTCACAAACTTTAGCTAAAATCTTTGTGGAAATACTGTGATTGCATTGCAAGTATCTTTACTCAGGTTTTAGAGTAAACCCAATATGGCCCATGCCTGTTTCAGTTAACCTTGTTTTTCAAGATAGATATATATATATATATATATATATATATATATATATATATATATATATATATATATATATATATATATATATATATATATATATATATCAAAGAAACGTCTTGACCCTTTTTTCTAATAGGATTAAAAACAATCCTGTCATGATTTAATAAACAAATATGAAGGCAAAATGGAAATCTCTGTGAGAAACTAAGTTCACATAAAAAAACCTGAAACCTAACCAACAAAAACAAACAACTGATTACAAGGGAATGCTTTCATTTTACGATGTAAACATATGTAAAGATTTCCTCTTTAAAAAGCATTTGTACTTTTCACACTTTTTGTTATTTTCACTTCTTCGACTGTGCATTATCACCTGAAATGACACACTGCAGTGTTGCATATGGTACTTCTGCAAGGCACCATGTTTAAGCTAAAGAGTATTTAGTCTTAGCAGTCATATCCTATATATCCCTGTCTCAGTGAAAGCCACACTCTCCAGAGCTGAGCAGGGTTTGTGTTGTGCCCTCCATCATTTCAGAATGGCAGATGAAACAGTGCTGAGAGCTATCTCAGCCTGCATGCACATTTGGAGTAAGAGCTCAGAGAGAAAGGGATCAGAAAAGTGAAAGCACCGTTAAAGGAGAAAAGCAAAATCACCTGAAGTTATCCAGCTGCTTTTGTGACAGTACAAGATGCGCAACACAAAGCATGGAGAGAGGAGCGGCATGACATGGCGAAGAAGTGACTGAAATGGAGGGGAAAACATACGAGCAGGTGAGATCTAATGTTATGTAAACTGTTCAGCTATTGGGAGCCGGTGTGCTGTCGCTCTTTCTGAGCTGTTCAAAGCCTGATGGAATAGAATATTGAACACCTTTTCTATCCTCTTTTAATTTTCAATTAAGGGTAATGATGCATTCAAATACTGACAAAAAATTAATTAATTCATTTTTAAGAATCTAGCCCCACTTGATGGGTACACTTACAATTAAGACTCCAAGAGGCATCGGGATAATAAAGGTTTGAAGTCCTGCAGCTCAGGCTGAGAAGGAAGCACATCTAGGGATGATTATGCTCACCAGGTGGCCGTAGTGGGTGAGGAAATCAAATCAGATTACATTTGCACCTCAAGGGCTGTGTTAGAAATGGCGAGGCAGGCTACAATGAATGATGAATAAGTGACTATCTTAAAACCTAACAGCGGCTTCTTTGTCCACCCTGGCACAAACATAATACATTGTAATTATTTTTCCATTCTTTATACAGTATATTGTTGTTTTTTTAGGGTGGTATTGTACAAAATGTATTAAAGGTGCAATTTGTTATCCATTTGCTGATGGTTGGATGTAGGAGGAATTAAACATTTAATAATCTGAACAGCGGAAAAAATGGTTTCTTCAATAATGTGAACAGTAGGGTTGGTGTTTGTCTAAACACTGCTAAGGTTAGTAATGGGATGGTAAACTAGCAAAAAAGGTATACACAGAGTGCTGGGCCAAGTTTACACCAACTACTGTTTCTGTATGTTAATACAAAAAGTAAAACCAGGTACCAGGTAATGCATGGCTCTACACATACCTAAATGACAAGTGTACGGCTACTGGATTTTAATGTAAAATCCTGTTTCTTCAGGATCTCATTTGGTAGTACTAGGCCAGGCTGATAAACCAAAAAGTTACAGAGACCAGAATTTACGACAATAACCAATGTCATTTTGCCCATGTCGGTATTTTCGTTATATAAAAAAAGAAAGAAAAGGTCATTTTTATAGGTAAATGTAGGCTATGCTCCTGTCCCTTTTAGATGCTGCGCTACATGTACAGTCTAGTTACGTGACTCTACCCCATCCAGTCAGAAACAAGTAGCAAAAGAGATGGGGAGGTTGAGGAAAAGGAGGAAATAGAGGAAAATTTCAAATGTTTAAGTGGCGGTAGAGTTGATCGAGGAGAAAGAGGAGCAGCTGTTAAGTGCATGCTCTGGTTCAGTGGCAAGAGGAACCCGTATATTAGTCTGACTGTACATTATATCAATGACGCTTAAACCTTGTCCGACATCTCCCCGATACCGGGGAGATGTCGGACAAGGTTTAAGCTCTCTGAATGGGACATCAAGGAAGAGGCCCTTGTCGGTATTACTACTGGCACAAACATAGTTAAAGCTGGCGGGCTCAATAGATGGATGCGAGTGCAGTGTTTTGGGCAAAGGCTGCACTTGGCAATCGGTAAGTGTTCACATCTTAATGGAATTACCTATGTATAAAGGTGCGGCCGCTCCGTAGCGTAATTACTATCATTTCATCTTTGATCTATATGCCCTCTTAGGGTAATGTATATTTGGGATTTGCATCTATTAAGATAATTTTACTGTGATGGTCCAGGTGATGGTCCAGGTGAATTATACCTTCAGTATGACTGTCCGTGGGGTGGGGTTTAGGGGGGATCAAGTAGTAACATGTTATTAAATAAAAAATGATTTATATAACATTACATCCCCAAACCCTTCCCTTTACCTTGATTAGGTTTTATGTTTTGTTTTAGTATTATGAAAAGAACACATTTCCTAAGGTTGAGAAAAATATTATGGCTCTTGGTTATGTACCCTATGTTTTCTAGAGCCAAGAGGTGCTCCAGAAGAAAAAAAATATCATGGCAAAATGGATATTTGTGTTTCTTTAAAAATTAATAACTTCTTTAAAATATCAGGAACTGGTGGAGTTTATATGTTCCCTCCAAAGCATGCATACGTTTTTTTTTTCCCTGGGTTCTGTGGGTTTTCTCCAACAATCCAAAATGTTAACTACAGATTCTAAATTGGCCTTGGAGTGATCTTCTTTTACATGATAATAGAAATATGATTACTTTAAAAAATATAGTTGAATTAAAAATATTTAAAGATATGGTTGCTGTTCACATAACTGTGTATTTACTGCTGCTCAGCTGTTGATTTTTTACTAAATAAATCCTGATGCTGCACATGGTTTCCTCTAGGATTTTTTTTTTTACTTTTTTATATACTGCTTGAATCCACACTATGTACATCTAATTTTATCAAAAAGACAGCACTCGGAGCCACACATTGAACAAGGTGAATAAAGTGATTCAAGCTGTGTGATAATCAGGAAATTATTTCAATGCAGCAGTTTCAGAGAAAAAAAAGAGACTATATTAAAAACAATATATATTATATATATATATATATCCCGTTTTGTAGTTTAGGCTGGAATCATCTGCAGTTTTGCACATGTATAAGACATTTGCAATGTGAAAACAAAGCAGGTCTCCTCTCTGCTCTCTTTGCTCCGACTGCAGCAGGGCTTTCAGGATGAGGCAGCAGCCTGTGCCTGTGAGACAGCGCTGAGGAAAGTAGGGAAGGTCTCACATCAGTTGCCTGTGACTGTGAGACAAAGCTGAGGGAATAGCCATAAGGCCACAAGCCAAAACGCACTGGTCTGTTATTAAAGTCTGCTCCTTATCCTTCAAGTGTTGCTGAAGTTTTCATCTAACAGTTTGTTGACCCTCTTCATGCACCTTGGAAGTTGGTGAAGTTGTGCCAGGAACTTTTGGATCTCTGGAATATGGAGACCTCACGCAGCTCTAGCAGCTGTCATGAGACAGTAACAGTAGACAGATTGCTGCTTTCATGTGAAGTTGCTGAATCGCCAAAAACACAGAGAAAAGCCACAAGATTTGTTTCTAATCGCTTTTTTGAATAAAAGTTGCTAGGGGAGTCTGAAAAGTCCCCAAATATAGCGAGAGAATTGCTAAGTTGTCAAAACTGGACTGTGGTCTCTAGTTTTCCTTCACTACCAAGAGTAGCGCAGTGCTCTGTAGCCACCAGCTTCGTACACTACCAGCTTTGCAGTGACACAGATAGGAGTCGGAGGTGTTGGTTTTTCAAAATAAAGTAAACTCTGATTATGATTAGAGATAAGTGTGCAAACATACAGTAGCTATGCTATATCATATGCTTTATATTGTATTAACATTTTTTTATTCAACCTGAAGGTGTGGCAGCTTTTATTTTGGTGTGGCAGTGCACCACGATCAAATACATGTAGCGGAAACCCTGCTGCAATTTAAGTGTCTTTTTTGGTTTACATCTGGATTGTATGTTTGCTGTAACGCAGAGGTCTTCCAGCCCGGTCCTCAGGACCCACTGTCCTGCATGTTTTAGGTGTTACCCTGTCTCCACACACCTGACTTAAATAAATGAGTGATTAACAGGCTTCTGCAGCCCTTGATGGCTGCTGACAAGATTATTAAATCATTTGATTCAGGTGTGCTGCAGCACAGCCACATCTAAAACATGCAAGACAGTGGGTCCTGAGGACCAGAGTCGAAGACCTCTGGGAGAAGTCCGGTCAAAATCAGAATTAAAACTGCTGAAAGTACTTTAAATATAAAATTATTACATACTGTTCAATAAATGATAAGCTTTTTTAATTAAGAGTAATTTTCATTTGAAGGTCCTTTTATGAAGGTCCTTGGTGAAGAACAGTACTGCCACCTCCCAGTTTGTGACGTAACGGTGGGGTATCGGCTGTAGAGCAAGTCCCGATGCCCTATCTGTCCCCTTGTAAATAAATACCCGTTTTCTTACGGGCAGAGCGGCTTCTTCTGAGTTTACTCTCTGCTGCTGTGAGGAGGAGCTGCAGCGCGTTATGAGGCGGAGGGATATTTCAGCGTCACTTAGTTTAGAGCCCAAACAATCGACTTCACTTTCAGAAACAAGCCCAAAAAAAACTGCAACCCCACAACTCATGAAATATACAAGTGACTTTAGAAAAAATAAGACCAAAGTTGCATAAAATAAGTGGGCTTCACAACAGTGAGCATGCTTTCTAAGTGTGTCGTATCCCTCCGCCGCTCTGGTCGGTACAGAAATGTTCCGGCAAATTCTACATTATGTAAAAGAAAAACATACCGAAAATCCTCGCTCTCATGTCTTCCAAATGTTGGCTGCATATAACGTTTCTCTCTGGCCAGAAGCACGATGGAAAATCCTCTCTCTTCAAGTAGGTAATCCAGCAAAACAGCCCATGGTGGATGATGAATCAGAAAAGGTGAAAAAACTAATGTTTTTTCCACTTTTACCCGATGTATTGTTACATCCAACTGCCATGCACGTGAGCATTGTTGCTTCAACAATAGCTCCCGCGAATTTCAATGGTGAAGTCCTCTGGAAATCCGAAAAAATTGTTGATGATCGCAGCGGTGTACAACAGCTCCTATTGACTTTGCTTGGAAAGTGCGGAGAAATGCTGTCGGCTCTCCGCTTTTCACATCACAGGATGTGATGTCAGGCGGCCCTTACTGCCCATATTTGGGCAGTAAGGGCCGCCCCCATACACAGTGATCCAGACGACAATTTATGTTTTTATTTTCTTATTGATTAAAGCTAAATTCATTAAATAACCACAAACGTATTAGTTTTAGTTATAGCTAATGATCCCCTGATTTTTCCTTGTAGACCGGACTTGTCCTTTAACCCACCATTGGTAAGTTTAGTATTATCAGTCTTGAGCATAATTTGTGTTCATTCATACCATTAAAGGATACACTGTTTAGACCAAGAATATTGTTACACACTAACTATGCCTTTAAAGAAATTGAAGAACTCCCAGAAGATGATGTCATCACCTTGTTAGATTCTGATAAGTTAATTCACAACATCAGAGTTAAAATGAAACACATCTGTGAATGACTGTTTTAAGGAATACCTATTAAAGCCACTTTCACACTTACAACCTTACCCAGTAATTTACTGGATCAGCGTTATGTATGAATAAAGTTGATATGATTTACTGGGTGAAACTGCCCCGGCAATTTACCAGGTCAAAAACTTGTATCATACTCAGTAATTTAATGGGGTCGCTCTAGTAAGAATAAAGCCGTTATATTCCTTGGTAAGTCATGCATTTGTGTGATTACGTAAAACGTTCGTAGTTTTCGTTTAGCTCTTCCCCTGATGTCTGCAAGTCGCTGACTGAGTCTGCAAGTGGCTCAGTCTCTGACTGAGAAATGTACTGAAATTGTATTTCTTCTGTAGTTTTCATAAACTATTAACCACTGTAACAACCACTGCTCCCAAAGCCATTATTGTTTACAGCTGTTTGACATACATCATTTCCAGCTAGAATTCTTTTTTAGAGGTTGGCTTAAACAGTTAAAACTATATCCCTTGCATTACTGCCATCTCCAGGTGATGCTAGGTACATCCAGTCCACCGTTGCTGGGTTAAGTGTGAAAAGAGCTGACCCGGTAATTTACTGGGACTAATTTGCATGTGTGAAAGGAACTAATTCTTGTTTGATCCAGGAATGTGAAAGGGGCTTAAAGGGGAAGTCCGGTCAACAAGGAAAAATCAGGGTATCATTAGCTATAACTAAAACTAATACATTTGTGGTTATTTAATGAACTTATCTTTAATCAATAAGAAAATAAAAACATAAATTGTCGTCTGAATCACTGTGTATGGGGGCTGACATGACTGCCCAAATATGGGCAGTAAGGGGCGTTTGACATCACATCCTGCGACGTGGAAGAGCGGAAGCGGCGACAGTATTTCTCTCCGCTTTCCATGCAAAGTCAATAGGAGCCGTTCTACACAGCTGCGATCATCAATAATTATTTCGGATTTCCAGAGGACTTCACCGCTGACATTCCCAAGAGCTATTGCTGAAGCAACAATGTCCACGTGCATGGCCATCGGATGTTCCAACACAACTGGTAAAAGAGGAAAAAACATTGCTTATTTCAACACAGTCACTTCAGCGATCTCTCCTCCACTGTGTGTGTGTGTGTGTGTGTGTGTGTGTGTGTGTGTGTGTGTGTGTGTGTGTGTGTGTGTGTGCGCGCGCTCAGCTGCAGCGCCGGTGCAAAGCCGTGCTCAGCCCAGCATGTGCTGGAATGCTCTTATATTTTAATACTTATACTATAATAATCAGCTAACTTAAGTCACTTCAGTGATCTCTCCTCCGCTGTGTGTGTGTGTGTGTGTGTGTGTGTGCGCGCGCTCAGCTGCAGCGCCGGTGCAAAGCCGTGATCAGCCCAGCATGTGCTGGAATGCTCTTATATTTTAATACTTATACTATAATAATCAGCTAACTTAAGTCACTTCAGCGATCTCTCCTCCGCTGTGTGTGTGTGTGTGTGTGTGTGCGCGCGCTCAGCTGCAGCGCCGGTGCAAAGCCGTGATCAGCCCAGCATGTGCTGGAATGCTCTTATATTTTAATACTTATACTATAATAATCAGCTAACTTAAGTCACTTCAGCGATCTCTCCTCCGCTGTGTGTGTGTGTGTGTGTGTGTGTGTGTGTGTGTGTGCGCGCGCGCTCAGCTGCAGCGCCAGTGCAAAGCCGTGCTCAGCCCAGCATGTGCTGGAATGCTCTTATATTTTAATACTTATACTATAATAATCAGCTAACTTAAGTCACTTCAGCAATCTCTCCTCCGCTGTGTGTGTGTGTGTGTGTGTGTGTGTGTGTGCGCGCGCTCAGCTGCAGCGCCGGTGCAAAGCCGTGATCAGCCCAGCATGTGCTGGAATGCTCTTATATTTTAATACTTATACTATAATAATCAGCTAACTTAAGTCACTTCAGCGATCTCTCCTCCGCTGTGTGTGTGTGTGTGTGTGTGTGTGTGTCCATCTTGGTCACACACACACGGCAAAGCCGTGCTGCGCGGAGCGCGCACACACACACACGCGTGTATAGATATATACTGTAGGACCCGACTGAGTTTGATCTTGGAAAATAGTGCGCCGTGACAAACAGAGCGTTGAAACTTGCTCAACAGCGGGTCCGCCGAGTGACGTCAAAAAATGGGAGGTGACAGTACTATTCTTGACCAAGATGGATTCCTCCACATAAACATGATTAAATGAGAATTATTATTAATTAAAAAAACTTATAATTTTTTGCACAGTATGTAGTAGTTTTATATTTAAAGTACTTTCAGCAGTTTGAATTCTGATTTTGACCGGACTTCTCCTTTAAAACACACTGCTTCACGTCATGGAATACAAACAAGATTTTAAGAGAACTGTGGACGTTCACGAGTCTGTTTATTCTATTTCTATTTATAGAGACCCGAAGGTGCCCTTTTCATCTGTTTAGTTAATTCTACACAAGAGCCCCTTTTCCATTGCCTCTCCAATGCCTGGGGCTTTTTTTTGGTGTGTCCTGTCTGGCAATGTGCCAATACGAATTGTTGTCTTAATGCCAAAAAGAGCCCCACAGATTTTACTTTCACAAGTGGAGCCTTACTGCTTTCGACATAGTGCTTCGCTTGATTTATATATAAAACAAACAACTCCTGAAGGGGGACCCACCCCAGACCCACCCAGGAGCAGCTTTGGTTATTTGTCCTGACACATGCTGTTGGGAAACTGTATACAATTGTAGCCAATTTATAAATAAATTCAAAACCAAATTTAAGTAGAGTAGTAAATAAAAATGTCTAATTAACTATCAAACGCTTTTTCTGCATCTAAAGACAATATATTGGATTCAATGTTTTTACTATAGGAATAATCTATTAAATTAAGTAATCTGTGTGCATTTATGGATGACTGCCTTTTATGAAACCAGTTTGATCAGGGTTTATTATGAAAGGAGTGACTTTATCTAATCGTTTTGCGAGAGCTTTACAGATTATTTGAAAATCAACGTTAATAAGGGATATGGAACGATAGCTGGTAGGAAACACAGGGTGTTTGACTCTCTTAAACAGGAGACTAATGGTAGCAGAATTCATATTAGTCGGGAATCTGCCATTTTCCTGAGTTTCCTGCAACATTCTGTGGAATTAATGCTGCCAGAATATTCCAAAATTCTTCATAAAAGTCTGCTGGAAATTCATCTGGACCCAGGTCTTTTTATTTAAAAGGATTTGTAGAAATCTTTGACTTGTCCAGGGTGTACCCCGCCTCTCGCCCATTGACAGCTGGAGATAGGCACCAGCACCCCTCGCGACCCCACAAGGGATAGACGTGATAGAAAATGGATGGATGTAGAAATCTCTCTATATTTTTTTCTTTATGTATTTTTAGCTGATTAGCTAAGAAGCTTCCTGACTTATCGCAATGTTCAATGTTTTCTATTCGAAGTCTTTGTATAAAAAATGTATTTTGCTTTTCAAAAGATTCGTTTCATTCTAATTTTGCTTTATGGATTTTACCCAGTTTTCCCTCTTCCTGGGAGGCTTCTAGTAACTTATTTTTTTCTCCTATTCCCTGAATCTTTTTGTTTTCTGTCTTCTTTTTATGAGATGAGAATGAAATTATTTTACCTCTCATCACTGCTTTCCCTGCCTCCCAGAGGATAGATGCCGATGTCCCTAGTAGGTCATTGTATTTAAACTATGAAGCCCACTCTTTTTTAAAATATTTGATGAATTCTTCATCTTTAAGCAATGATGTATTAAGTATGTATTACGTAAAACGTTCGTAGTTTTCGTTTAGCTCTTCCCCTGATGTCTGCAAGTCGCTGACTGAGTCTGCAAGTGGCTCAGTCTCTGACTGAGAAATGTACTGAAATTGTATTTCTTCTGTAGTTTTCATAAACTATTAACCACTGTAACAACCACTGCTCCCAAAGCCATTATTGTTTACAGCTGTTTGACATACATCATTTCCAGCTAGAATTCTTTTTTAGAGGTTGGCTTAAACAGTTAAAACTATATCCCTTGCATTACTGCCATCTCCAGGTGATGCTAGGTACATCCAGTCCACCGTTGCTGGGTTAAGTGTGAAAAGAGCTGACCCGGTAATTTACTGGGACTAATTTGCATGTGTGAAAGGAACTAATTCTTGTTTGATCCAGGAATGTGAAAGGGGCTTAAAGGGGAAGTCCGGTCAACAAGGAAAAATCAGGGTATCATTAGCTATAACTAAAACTAATACATTTGTGGTTATTTAATGAACTTATCTTTAATCGTTTTGCGAGAGCTTTACAGATTATTTGAAAATCAACGTTAATAAGGGATATGGAACGATAGCTGGTAGGAAACACAGGGTGTTTGACTCTCTTAAACAGGAGACTAATGGTAGCAGAATTCATATTAGTCGGGAATCTGCCATTTTCCTGAGTTTCCTGCAACATTCTGTGGAATTAATGCTGCCAGAATATTCCAAAATTCTTCATAAAAGTCTGCTGGAAATTCATCTGGACCCAGGTCTTTTTATTTAAAAGGATTTGTAGAAATCTTTGACTTGTCCAGGGTGTACCCCGCCTCTCGCCCATTGACAGCTGGAGATAGGCACCAGCACCCCTCGCGACCCCACAAGGGATAGACGTGATAGAAAATGGATGGATGTAGAAATCTCTCTATATTTTTTTCTTTATGTATTTTTAGCTGATTAGCTAAGAAGCTTCCTGACTTATCGCAATGTTCAATGTTTTCTATTCGAAGTCTTTGTATAAAAAATGTATTTTGCTTTTCAAAAGATTCGTTTCATTCTAATTTTGCTTTATGGATTTTACCCAGTTTTCCCTCTTCCTGGGAGGCTTCTAGTAACTTATTTTTTTCTCCTATTCCCTGAATCTTTTTGTTTTCTGTCTTCTTTTTATGAGATGAGAATGAAATTATTTTACCTCTCATCACTGCTTTCCCTGCCTCCCAGAGGATAGATGCCGATGTCCCTAGTAGGTCATTGTATTTAAACTATGAAGCCCACTCTTTTTTAAAATATTTGATGAATTCTTCATCTTTAAGCAATGATGTATTAAGTCTCCAGCTTTTGTTTTGTGGGATTACTTTTTTATTCATTAGGGTTAAAGAAACAGGAAGAAGTTCACTGACAGCAATAGGGTGTATTACAGCATCTGAAATGTCAGACAGCAGCGAGCTGCTGATTAAGAAATAGTCCAAACAAGAGTAGGAATGATGGACACAAAAGAAAGTATATTCCTTACTGTTAGGATGAAGAGATTGTCATTCATCACAAAGACCATAATCACTCATGTATTCTATGACTGCATTTATTGATTGACAACTGCATTGAGTCCCTGTTATATTAGATCTGTCTATTTCCTCATTTAGACCAAAGTTGAGGTCGCCCACAATAAATAGAGAGGAATCCAAAGGTTTTTGAAAGTGCCTGCAAATTTTGTGAAAGAATGCGCGGTTATCAATATTTGGGCCATATATACTAACAATACATAACATTTTGTTATGAATATATATTATTATGAATCTACATTTAGGATCTATAATTTTGTCTAATTTTGTAAACTTAACATTTTTGTGGAATAAAATTGCTACTCCACTTTGTCTAGAGTTATAGCTGGCAGACAACACATTAAGGAACTCAGGTGAGTTACGATTGTTTACAGTTGTAGTTCATTTAGGAATTTCTTGCAATAAGACATCTGCATTTAATCTCTTAGTCTGGTTAAAAATCTTCAACTTTTTCTCTGTGGTGCCAGCTCCAAGCACGTTCCATGTCACAAACCTTAGATTCACCATAGGTGTGAGTGAGAAGCTGAAGCTGGAAAGTGCAAGTCCTTATAGAAATAAATATACATAGACCCAGGTGATATCATGTAAGGTTCTTGTGGTTGTCTTAACAGGAAAGAAGCAGAGGAAAAAAGAATAAAGAAAGACAAAGAATTAAGAAAGTGTAGAGAGAGAGAAGGGGTGAAAGAAAAAGGATTACAACCCATAGCACAGTAACCCAGCTGTGACTAACTAACATACCAACATGCTGCTGAGCTGTACATACATTTAATTTATCACCCTGTTCAGCTCTATTCTCTTTAAACAAGTTTCACATGCTTTAAATTCACCTGTTGTCCTGCTAATAAAGCCACAGAGTGACCTTCTGATCCCTGAACAGCTCACCATTAATATAAAGCTTGTCTACAACAATTGTAGCCCTGATGCTCTCAGCCATGTATTTCTTCCTGATTGGGAATAAAACTCGCCTTCGATCAAGGATTTCTTTTGGAAACTGGTCATTGACGCTGAAATTCATTCCTCGCAGCTCTCTGCCCCGACTTCTGACCTGCTCTTTTTGTTTGTAATGTTTGAATTTAGCAACAATCAGCTGAGGCCGGTTTTATCAGGCTTCTTGCCTCCGAGCCAGTGAACGCGGTGAAAGGTGATATGTTTTGCCTCATCACCCGGGATTTTCAGCTGCTGTCGGAGGAACTCACAGATTGTTTCCTTGGCATCCTCCTCTTGCTGCTCCAGGATACCGGCAAAGACCAGGTTATCTCTCATGCATTGGGACTGAATGTCCAGAATGGACTCTTTCATTTTACTAATTTCACCGGACAGCTTAATGATCCAATCAGTGAGCTTCCTGACTTCCTCCCTCAGCGATTCATTCTCGGCTCTCCCCATTGTCTTTTTCAAGGAGGAAAAGGACAAAATCCTAACAATCAGGAGAAGTTTGTGGAATGTACCCAAAACATTTGGCCCAATTACGTAATAAATTTCAATTTCACCAAATTCTAAGGAAATGTAAACTTCAGAATGTGTAGAAATATTTTAAAAATTATCTCAGTTTTTATTCTGGTTTTCAGTAAAAAAAAAAAAAAAAAAAAACCTTGATAATCCTATCTGACCTAAAACAGGAGCTATTTTGTTTGATTTCTTTCCAAAGTAAGAGGGCAAAAAGTATGCAAATATATAGGGCTGGACAATATAGAAAAAAAGCATATTCATAAAATAGAAATCATATTGATCAATATTGATAATTATCAACAAATTCAAAACATATACTTTAAGTGCAGTCCTGGCCATTTTATGCTGTTGCTTAACTTTCATAACTTAATTTTCAGATAAAGAACACACAAATACTGAATTTAAACTCTACCCTTTATTCAACCAACTTTTTACCAAAACTGCAAGGTTTTAAAAAAGGAAAAAGAACATGTGCTCTCTGAACTCTTTGAAGGGGGCAGAGCTCAGTGATGGAGCATACTTGGGTCTGTGTTTGTGATTAGTTGGGAGGAAGTAATGACTGTAATGTTAACCTACATGATAGGCTAGAATGCATAAGGAAGGAAAACTGTCATTCTATTGAAATTTTTACTGACCCTTTTTTTCTATCATTGATATATGTCTATCGATCGATATATATTGTTATTGAATTATCATCCAGCCCTACAGATATCTCACCTTTAACATTAGGTTATGTAAATCAAAATCCCAACTTGTCCTGTCAGCCCTCCCACTGTCACTTAATTTGAAGTGCCCCAACACTCATTTAATTGAAATCATGAGGGTACTGATTAAAATATTACACAACAACAAGGTTTCCCTTTTAAAGAAGCCATCGCATCATCCATTGTAGACTATCTTTTATACAAAAAGCTGCATTGCCTTTGCTGGGTTTCCAAAATGCTAAATAATGTTGGATGACTCTAAATGTTTCTAAAGGGCCTAAAACTACCAGATTTAATGAATCAAAAATAACAAACTTGGACAACTCTATGGTTGTTATAGCTGATGTTCTCATCTTTTTGTTATTGTTGCTATATCTGTTATTTTGAGCTTTTCTATTTATTAGATGGCCAGTTATTTGGAGGATAAAGTTTTGACTGGGTTATAAATTATGTACTCGATGGGTGTTGCCTTTTTGCACCTGCCGTCATTTAGTGCAGCCACTGAAAGTAACCTCATTCAAAACACCAGTCAGCCAAGAGCCAGGCATACATCAATCTTCACATGTTTCATCTGGAGCTGGCCTTGGAGAAATCCATACTATGTTTCTTTTATTGATAGGCTTAACTGTGTGCTCTTCAAAGCAGGGTCAGACCAAGATAAATGCATCACGGGGGAAACGGCAGAAGTACAGGCAGGTGAGTGATAAAAAGAGATGGGGGGGGAGGAAGAAAATCAAAAGGAGTCAAGTGGAGAGAAAACAAGTATGCAAGGTAAGTTATGCATGTTATTTTTATCCTGAAACCCATAAAACAATAGCTGTGGAGTGAGATTCTGTAGGTTAAGGGAGGACATGCCCATATATTTAATAAACTCACATACAGCTTTGTGAAGAAGAGGTCAGCAGTGTCATTCTGAACAATAGTCTCCTTCTGTTCAACAGAGAAAACGGCACTTCATAGCACAATGACCAATAAACACACACACACACACACACACACACACACACACATCCTTGTTTAATGTACATAGTGAGGATCATGTCTTGACATCTATAAACTTCCATTCATCTTGAAGCCTTTCTATGGCCTAACCTTGACCCTAACTCTAACCTTAACGGGTTCATATCTAACTCTAAACCTAATTGACACCTTAGTCCTAAACCTAACCCCTAGCCCATAAAAAAGCGAGGACCTAAAAAAGGTCCTCATTTTACATCAAAGTCCTCACTTTACCAGGAAAATTAGCAAAAAATGTTTTCGCTCAGCTGCAAGTACAATAACACACATACACAAACAAAACCTCCTGACATTTGTCCAGAATAGCTCTTTATGCGGTTATAGGCCTGAGTCAAATTAACTTGGCTTAGTCAAATGCCCCATGGGACAAGTCTGTTTGTCAGCTCTGATGTTTCTTCGGCGAAACACCTGACGGACAGGTCGGACATGCTCAGTGGACTGTGCACAGCCGGGAGTCATTCTTAAACAAGACGGCTATGGCTTTGCTTCAGATATGAAAGGCCTTAGAGAAGGGGCTATTCTTCCAAAGTTCAAGCGAGGAAAAGTGAGGAGTCAATTGTTTTTGTTTTTAAGAGGGATTCACCCTCGAGTAAAAGGTCAACATGAAGTTTATGTAATTTTTTAAAAGAAATCAGACATTGTACATTTTGTGCTCACAAAACAGTTTTGGCGTAGAAACTCAAGAAGCACCACCCATTACCAGGTCGTTCAGGTGATGTTCTTATATAACTAAAGTTGGCAAGCTATGAGTATAAAGCTGCTGACAGCAGGCTGTTTACCAAAACAAATGAAAACTGAGCACTCTAATATCAGCCCGTTGGGTACAGAGTAATTATTGGTATCAAGCTATTCCAAGTTTTTACAAAATTGCAAATTCAAACTGTGACAAGTTTCCCTTGTACATTCATAAGTTTCTTATGGTTTGAACTCCAAGATGGCGCCGCGGAAGGCAGCCACGGTGTGTTGGTGCGCACTTTTTTGTTTTGTCTTACTATTTAACTCTGGTTTTTGCGATGATACCCGGAGCTGTTTCACCAGAGAAGAACTCATGAACATCAGGGCTACATCACCAGAGGATTTATTCCCTACTTTTCTTCTCCCTACGCTGGAAATTTTGGACATTCTGGTCAGAGGTGCGCTCACCTTTGCTCACGCAGCGAAACGCCGGAGGAGAGGGAGACGCGCTGGTGCGTCACCGCCAGCGCGGACTCCGCTCACCGCTACCGGGCATAATCCTGTCCAACGTGCATTCCCTGTCCAACAAACTACACGAACTGAAACTGATGCTGGGCAAAAACAGGGACTTCTCTTCATCTGCTGTTTTTTGCTTCACGGAGATGTGGCTGTGTGGATTAATTCCGGACTCCGCGCTGCAGCTGGACGGCTTCCAATTTCTCAGAGCTGACCGGGACACACATCTTTCCGGCAAAGCGAAAGGTGGAGGGATCTGTTTTTACATCAACAGCGGCTGGTGCAACGACGTGGCAGTGATCCAGCAGCACTGTTCTCCTGACCTGGAATCCTTCATCATAAACTGTAAGCCTTTTTATTCACCCCGCGAGTTTGCTTCATTCATTCTGGTCGGTGTTTACATCGCGTCGCATGCAAACGTGCAGGTCGCTCAGCGCACGCTTGCAGACCAGATTCTGAATGTGGAGCAGAGAAATCCGGACACCTTAGTTATTGTCCTTGGTGACTTTAACAAAGGAAACCTCACTCATGAACTTCCTAAATATAGACAGTTTATTAAATGCCCGGCCAGAGAGGAGAACATTCTGGATCACTGTTACACCACAGTCAGGGATGCTTATCACGCCGTCCCCTGTGCTGCACTGGGCCAATCCGACCACGTCATGGTTCACCTGATTCCTGCTTACAGGCAGAAACTAAAGCTCTGCAAACCTGTAGTGAGGACATCAAAGAAGTGGACCAGTGAGGCTGTGGAGGATCTTCAGGCGTGTTTGGACTCTACTGACTGGGATGTCTTCAGGGCTGCTATCAACAGTCTGGATGAGTTCACAGAGGCTGTGACATCATATATCAGCTTCTGTGAGGACTGCTGTGTTCCATCACGAACCAGGGTGTGTTACAATAATGACAAACCCTGGTTCACAGCCAAACTCAGAAGGCTAAGGTTGGACCAAGAAAATGCCTTCAGAAGTGGGGACAAATGCAGATTCAAAGATACAAAATACATGTTTAGCAAGGCAGTGAAAGAGGCTAAACGACTGTACTCTGAGAAGCTGCCAAAACCAGTTTTCAGCCAACGACACTGCTTCTGTCTGGAAAGGGCTTAGGCAGATAACAAATTACAAGCCTAAAGCCCCCCACTCCATGAACGACCGACAGTTAGCAAACGACCTGAACAACTTCTACTGTCGTTTCGACAGACAAAGGGACAGTCCTGCAACCACCCCCCACGACACCACCCAACAGATCACCTCCACCTCATCCTCAGTGACAACTCTTTCCATACATGAGAGAGATGTTAACAAACTCTTCAGAAGACAGAACCCCCGGAAAGCTGCTGGACCAGACCCTGTCTCTCCATCCACCTTGAAGCACTGTGCTGATCAGCTGTCTCCAGTGTTCACAGACATTTTAACACCTCACTGGCAACATGTCACGTGCCAGCCTGCTTCAAATCCTCCACCATCATCCCTGTTCCCAAGAAGCCAAGGACCACAGGACTTAATGACTTTAGACCCGTCACTCTGACCTCTGTGGTTATGAAGTCCTTTGAGCGCCTTGTGCTTTCACACCTAAAATAAATCACCGACCCCCTCCTGGACCCCCTACAGTTTGCCTACACAGCCAACAGATCTGCAGACGACGCTGTCAACCTGGCCCTTCACCACATCCTCCAGCACCTGGACTCTGCAGGAACCTACGCCAGGATCCTGTTTGTGGATTTCAGCTCATCCTTCAACACAATCATCCCAGCTCTGCTTCAGGAGAAGCTCTCCCAGCTGAACGTGCCCGACTCCACCTGCAGGTGGATCACAGACTTCCTGTCTGACAGGAAGCAGCACATGAAGCTGGGAAAACATGACTCTGACTCACAGCTCATCAGCACTGGTTCCCCCCAGGGCTGTGTTCTTTCTCCTCTGCTCTTCTCCCTGTACACCAACAGCTGCACCTCCATTCACCAGTCTGTCAAGCTCCTGAAGTTCGCGGACGACACCACTCTCATCAAACTTATCTCTGATGGTGACGAGTTCGCCTACAGGTGGGAGGCTGACCATCTGGTGACCTGGTGCAGGGAGAACAACCTGGAGCTCAATGCTGTACAAACAGTGGAGATGGTTGTGGACTTCAGGAAGAACTCAGCCCCGGCTACCCCAATCACCCTCTGTGACTCCACAATCGACACTGTGGAGTCTTTCCGCTTCCTGGGAACTATCATCTCCCAGGACCTAAAGTGGGAGCTGAACATCAACTCCCTCACCAAGAAAGCCCAGCAGAGGATGTACTTCCTACGGCAGCTGAAGAAATTCAACCTGCCAAGGACAATGATGGTGCAGTTCTACTCCTCCATCATTGAGTCCATCCTAACCTCCTCCATCACCATCTGGTACGCTGGTGCCACCGCTAAGGACAAGGGCAGACGGCAGCGTGTCATCCGGTCTGCAGAGAAGGTGATTGGCTGAAATCTTCCATCTCTCCAGGACCTGTACGCCTCCAGGACTCTGAGGCGTGCAGGGAAGATTGTGGCTGATCCCTCGCACCCCAGTCATAGACTATTTCAGTCACTTCCTTCTGGCAGGAGGCTGCGGTCCATCAGGACCAGAACCTCATGCCACAAGAACAGTTTTTTCCCATCTGCTACTGGTCTTATGAACAAGGCCAAGAGCCGCCCGTGACACTGGACACTGCCTCTCTCCCCCGTTCAGGACTTACAAGCTTCTGCGTTACATTAACGCACAGTTTACTGAGTGTATATAGCTTCTGTATATATATCCATTTTATTTTTTTTATTTTATTTTTTTGTCTGCACCATCAACACCAAGTCAAATTCCTTGTAAGTACAGACCTACTTGGCAATAAACTTGATTCTGATTCTGATTCTGAAGTACTTTTAAAGAGATGCCAGATGCCAGACTGCAGAGTTTTATTCGACTAACAAGCATAGTGTAACACAGTGTTGCCCCTCTTCCACACATTCTTGTGCACCATTCGTTGACTCACTGATGAAAAGTTACCACACTTTTCCAGTGCTATTAAAGAGAAATTAATTCATCTCTTTAGAAATTCTTCTGATTGCAAAAAGAGCCGGAAGTCATGGTATGAAAACTAAAGATGTGATACCTCTCACTAATATCAAGGTGAAGATAATTGAGTAAATAATGTTTGAAAGAACATTGTTAAAGGGCTGTGCAGTGGTGCAGTTGTAAGCATTGTTAACTGGCAATAAGAAAGTCCTGAGTTCCAATCACGTATGTGTATATGTTCTCCCTATGCATCTGTGAATTCTCCCCTGGTATTCTATTTCTGTGTTGCCCTCTTACAGACTGACTTAACCAGTCTAGATAGGCAACAATTCAATAGCCAAATCCCAGGAACACGGAGGCCAAATGACAGAGTACTGTTGCTCTGAGCTCCCCCTTCAAGCTGCGCAGTGCTGCACCACAACACGCTCTGTTGCGTAGTTGAATAATAAATAGTCAAGCAACGAAACAACAAACCAGTGTCTGGTTAAAAACAAAAAAAGGCATTAGCAGCAAATACCATTGAAACTAAACTAATGCCAGGTTTAGACAGTTTTCTGGGGGAAACCTGGTTGTTGTTTTTCTGATTTAAATTAATGCACGTAGATTGGACTAAAGGTTTTATTTTTTGTGAATAATGAGATTGTGGGAAAACAGGGTCATGGTTAATATATCATGAGAATCTCACTCATTGTCATTTAACCTTATGTTTCCCAAAATATGTAACGTTATTTAACAAAGACAATGAGAAAATGGGAATCCCGTACCAGCCTATTAATATATATGTAATATTCTGATGTATATATTTGATATAACCAGTTCTCAGATCTTTGAAAGTGAGAACTCCTTAAACACATTTTTAGTCCCCACCACATACACACATGCATGCACACACACACAGCCACTGGCACAGATGAGTGCGCCTAGCTGTCCAGCCATTTGACTAGCTGTCACCAAGTTTAAAGTAGCCAATGAAGCAAGCAAGCAATACCTGTCACTTTCTGCATATTGTCAGCATAAGCAGCTGAGAGCTACACTGACTGACACCTCGAGCGGGATGTGAAGTGCACATGTAGGGCAAAGCTTGCAGGGCCTCTTTCTGCTGTAAAGCGTGGATACATGTCATGAATATGCAAAGCCCAGAACTCGTACTTGGAGCAATCAGTGCAACGCACACATGCAACTGATCTATTTGAGCCCAGTTGTGATCATATTTGCATTCTCCACACCATAATACACAGACACTAACTTGTGTATACAGAAGGTCACATGTAATAAAAGGGATCTACACCAATATATTTTACCAATAAATGTGAGTGCTATGTTCTAGCTTTGATAATTAATCACGTCGTAGGCATTATGTAATGGTTGTTACTGGTCCCCACAGGCAGGCTCGTTTTCAGGTTTGTGTCCTTGCTCACGAATGCAATTTATATCCATGTACAGGTTTTAGTGCACTTCTACATTTGACATTTTAATGCTTCTGTGTTTATGTACATGTTTGCATGCAGGAATACGTTTGTGCATGTCAGCAGGAAGACATAAACACTGATGATTACTCAATCATGACATATGCCTTAATGATGCCCCACTGACAATCACATAAAAGGCCACAGTTTTTTGTGGAATCTCATTTGCACAGATTCTAAATTGCCACAGTACGGACTGACAGAGGAGTGAAATTGTTGCCTTTACAGTGAACAATGAGAGGATAGGATGCAAATTGGTAGAGGGTAAAAAGGAAAAGAAGGAAAGAGACGAAGAGGAGTAGCCTCAGCCGAGTGTATATAAGGTGTGGATGAATGAATGGGCGGAATTTTAACCAACACAAGCTGGAGCTCCCCATCTGCTACCATCATTACCATTAAGAGTCTCTAATTGAAACTAATTACTGCTGATGAGAAAGTAAACAAAGCACATAGAGTTGACAGAGATGGCAGGAATGAACGATTTTCCTAAAGACAGATTTTATTCTTTTGTTGCGAGTGTTGTTCAAAGATCTAAGCTCTCAAAGGCAAATCAGGTCACAAGTGACAGCTATAGGGGTTCACATCATTTTCTATAAGCCAATCACTATTGCATGCAAACAACATCTAACTGATGAATATACCGGTGCATATTCAGAAATATATGTGGCTGTACACTCACTACTTGCTTGGGATTCCTTTTGCATGAATTACTGCCCAAATGCAGCATGGCATGGAGTCAATCAACCTTGTGGCTTTACTATGGTAATTTCAAGTGTATTGTTGGGTCTAGTGGTTTTCATCTTCCTCTTGACAATACTTTATAGTTTCTTTATGGGGCTTCGGTCAACCCAGTTAGCTAGCCAATCAAACACAATGATACCATTGTTTTTAAATCAGGTATTGGGGCATTTGGCAGTCTGGGCTGGTGCCAAATAATGCTGAAAATAGTCATGATTTATCTTTGAAAAAAATACCAAACAGTAGTTTTTGTCAAGAAAAACAACTATTCAAACATTATATCATTTAAGAAAAATTGCAGAAATTGTATAATGTGAACTGACATTAGAATAGATTTGTTTTTGCTGCAACTGATTTGTGCATGGTCTATGTAGCCCTAAGAGCTCAAAGGGAGCCTGAACTCACCGTGGTGGTTTTGACTCGGCCTCCCGGCTGTGTACAAGTCCATCCAGATTTATTGACTAACAGGTCACAGCCTTCATCCTCCAAACATGGAACCATTTCACACCACTGCCTTTTTCGAACAATTCCAGCTGCAGAGGAGACAGAGGAAGAAAGGTTAAAGAGGTAGAGGAAAAAAAGAAATATGGACAAATAGAAAGAAATGACAGGCCGAAGTCTACACAAAGATGTAGCAATTAGGATAAAGAGGATGAACTAAGGAGTGAAGGAGAAAGACAGGTGAAAATAATTGGAATAATGATGGAAAAGTGGAGAAGAATGGAAAAACATGCAGACAAGAAGGAAGGAAATGAATGGAGGCTAAGTGGAGGGGTTGTGAGTAAGAAATGAGATGAAGAGCAATGAGGCAAAGAGTAAAGTGGAAATTGAGGAGTACAAGGAATGACAGCAAAAGAAATGGGAAAATAGTCAGAGAAAAAAACATGGAGAGAACCAAGTTCACTCAGGTAAATAAAATCAACCATCACCAATTGTATTTATCAGAGCTTACAGTCTCCGTCTTCTTCAAAATTTTAAACAGAAAAAAATATTTTCGAGGCTAATGAAAAATGCACTAAGAAAAATCAGCAAACACCAACAACGATGTATGAAAGTTTTATATGACAAATATTATGTGCAAATAATTTTTGATAACAGAATTATCCTGTCTGTATCCATCACCGTCTTGGATCAGACCAATAACAATGGTGTCATCTGCAAACTCCAGGAGTTTCATAGATGGGTCTGCTGAGGTCTAGTCATTTGCGTACAGAGCGAAGGGGAGTGGGGAGAGAACCCATCCCCGCTGGTCAGTCAGGAAGCTGGTGATCGACTGGCGGGTAGAAGCTGGCACTGTGAGCTGGATAAGCTTCTGGTAGAGGACGCCTAGGTTGATAGAGTTGAAGGCCAAGCTGAAGTCCACAAAAAGGATCCTGGTGTAGCTTACTTCCCAGTGGGTCAAGATGGTGCACTAGCAAGTTTAGTTTCAGGTGGACTGCATCATCTGCTGTCCATTTTGTAGCCTGCAGGGAATCCAACAGGGGGTCTTTGATCTTCTTAGACACTTCAACACCAGTCGCTGAAAGGATTTAATGACCACAGACGTCAGGGCTACAGGCCTGTAGTCATTTACCCCACGGTGGTGTGTTTCTTGGGGACTGGGATGATAGTGAAGTATTTTAAGAATTAGGAAACCTCACACTGCTCCAGAGATTTGTTGAAGATCTGAGTGAAGATGGAAGGCCAGTTGGTCAGCACAAGCTCTCAAGCATTAGGAGGAGACATTGTCAGATCCTGGAACTTTACTAGACTTCTGATGCATAAATCTTAAAGCCAGGTAGGGGGTGTGAGGGTCCACAGGGAACTGTTACTGTCAGAGTCAGATGTGGGTGAGTTGGTGGGAGGTGTGAATAGCTGCTTTTTAAACCTGCAGTAGAATGTGTTAAGTTTGCCTGCCAGACAAAGACTCTGCTCAGGGCGGGATGGGCTCCTGTTGGTAGGAAGGTTTCTTAAAGCATTCCAAACAGGGTCATTAGCTGAGAAGCTGCTTTTCTGGCTTCTTGCTGTAACTTCTCTTATCTGCTTCAATCTCATTGGTCAGTTTGTTTCTGACCTGCAGGGCTTTACAGGGCCGGTCTTCATTGCTGTATGCCTCTTCTTTGGTCTAATGCAGCTTCCTTAGATGTGAAGTGAACCATGGTTTATTGTTGTTGTATGTGCAAAAGGCCTTGATATGCACACACAGCCTCGCAAAAACAGATTTAAGAAGTGACAGTTCCAGCAAGCTCATTCGTGTCAGTGGATGAAGCTTCAAATACACTCCAATCTGTGCAGTCAAAGCAGGCCTGAAACATCTGCTTTAACTCATCAGTCTACTTCCTAATAATACTAATTAGAGACTTAGAAAGGTTTTCAGTTTTTGCCTGTAAGTTGAAGTGACGTGAAGCAGACAGTGATCAGAGAGCTGGATGGGGAACTATACAGTATGGATCTTTTTTAAGTTGTGTTACAGTGATTCAGAATGATTTTCTCTTTGGTGTAGCACATAACCTGTATTTCAGAAGTTAATTGAAGAGGTTTACAATGTTAAAATTCTCAAGAACAATGATGAGCGAACCTGTTTTTTTTCCCATGTCTGTTATCAGCCCAGTGAGCTGTTTTTCCTGCCTCTGCTGTGCAGGCTAGTGGTGAATGAAACCACCAGCCAAAACAAGCAAGGAGAACTCCCTCAGTAAATAATATGGTTTACAGTCTATAAAAATACTAGACTACATATCTTCAGTAACAGTACACTAACCTTTGTTCATGTAAAAGCCGATTGTGTCTCCTCTCTTTTTTTTCCAGAGAGCTCCACGCTGTGGTTCGCACAAAACAGCTGTATGTCTAACATGTAGTGCAGGGTTTGCTTACCGAACCAGGTTTCGATGAAATAGAGGGCAGCATATCAGCAAAAGTCTGAGATTTTAGAGATGAAAAGCAGCAGTTTGTCCATTTTGTTAACAAAGGAGCGGGCATTAACCAGGTGACTTAAAGGCAAGGGTGTGCAGAGCCACCCATTTATCTTATCTGCATCTCTCGTAAGATAGAGAGCCACTATGCCAACAACCAAGATCTCAGTAAAGTTGGGGTGAATTAAAATGGTTAAATAAATACTTAAAGAAGACTGTCTCATGTTTAGGAGTTCCTCTCAATTGAAATGGATCCCGGAATGGTGGCAGAGACCGGAACAAACACACAAAAACATGCAAAGCACAAGGGAGCAAAGTACTGAAGCTTTCAACCTCGGCACCATCTTGAAGATTATAGGGTAGGGTCAGAATTTGGCATAAAAACATTACAGCATGGATGCATCCTGTCTTGCTTGAACAATTCAAGCTGCCAGTGGTGGTGTAAGTGTAATGGTGTGTGGGATATTTTCTCTGTGCGCTCTGCCTCTACCCCCTTAGTACAAACTGATTATTGTTTAGATCAGTGTTTTTCAAAGTGCAAGCCATGGGCCCACAGGGGGTGCTAGGGAAATTTGTTAAAAATTTAAACATAAAAAAATATATAATATTTTTTATCACTATCATAAAATATAATTTAATTATTTGTCAGAGCATTATAAAATATAACTTTTATTAATATATCATATTCAGATGACAAACTCAGGGGATTTAAAACTGAACTTTGAGGCTCTTCACCTTTCTAACTATGTAAGAAAAGACTATACCACCTTGTCTCACAGGACACTAAAATTAATTATCCCTTTTGTAACAACCTACCAGTGTAAATCTGGCTTTTCCACTTTAATGGTATTCCAAACAAAACATAGTCATATCTGTATGACTACAGTGTACCCAGCTACTTCCAGAAGGATAAATCACCATGTCACAAAGCTCAAATTATCTCAAACTCATATTAGCAAATTTGTGATAATGACATTGATTTCCATGTACTTCAGTAGCCTCCAAAGTTACCATATCTCAATCATTTTGAACACCTTTGGGATTACATAGAATTAGATATTCACAATGCGGGTGGGCAGACGAAAAAGCTGCAGCAGCTGTGTGATAAATTGATATAAATATAGACCAAAATGTCTCCTATAGGTTATTAAATATATGGCAATAGACAGTGTACACCTTACACAAGGATTCCAGTCCATCAAAGGAAAAGATGACTCCAGGCCAGGATTTTAACCCAGGACTTTCATGAAGCTAGACTACAGTGCTAACCGCAATATCATGCAGCTCAGGTTTCCTCCATAATTGAAGATTTATTAATTTCACCAATTTTCTCAAAATAACATATTGAACTTGAACTCCCATAGGTTAGTTATGACAGTAAATTGATTTGCATTTCACTAATAAATGTACTAACACAACCTTTTTTTTTTTTTTTTACTTTTTTTTTTTTTAAAAACATAAAGTGAGTTGTATCTGCATTGTTCTTTGTGTCCGTGCATTCACACCCGGAAGAATGCTTCTGTTTTACATTTATGAGAAAGAAAAACCTGCATAATATCAACATTTATCAGCCCAAAGAAAGTTGACTTTCAACAAACACCTAGAGATTTATGAGGCTGTAATTTATACAAATCTGTGACCTTTTCAGAGTTCTGGGGAAAGCATTTTATTTATTGCCTAAGCATTAGTAAACACTTGCTTCACACAGGACTAACGGAGAACTTAAGTTCAGCGGTCAAGCACAGTAAGAAAATATGTAAATGAATATTTCTTACAAAGAAATATTCTCACATTCAAAATCCTCCAGAAAAACAATGATTCAACAGCTATGCCTTGAACCTTCTTTTGTATGTTTGGTGAGTGTTTGCAGGGAACCACTGATTTCTGAAGGCATAAAATGGCAATGGAAAAAGTGTCACATTTTGTGCCCCTCTTCATATCCAATAAAACTTTCAGAATTGTTGCACCGCAATGCTCTTTTGACTGCCTCCTTCTATTGTTGCTGTCTGGAGATTACCGCGAGTTGGGGTCCTAAGCCTTTATTCTGCAGACCATTGTCTCACTACAGGCAGTGTGTATGAAATGAAAAGATAACATTCAATAAGACTGTATTAAACCTGAAATCATCTCTACTTTGTCAAAGTCTGTCAAGATATCAACAGGAAATAAGGAAAAATGTCTGCTTCAGTCACAATAAAAGGCTTGGGGTACATTAGACAACACATTCTTTTGTCTTTTAAGAGTGAATAAGCCACTTCATTTCAAAAGTTTGAAAAAAAAAAAGCCCTCCATTATTTAGAGTGGCTTGATAAGTGAACATTATTAAATGTAGCACAAAAACTATTTCTACCTGCTACATAAATGAAAAGACAAAAGCTGCAAGGGCTGGAATGATTTCTATTACATTCTTCAAAATGGGAACGGCAAGAGAAAATGCCATTCAAATTAGACACAAGTGTGTTGATCTCTAGTCAGGATATGGTCACAAGAAAATATCTACTTGCCGGGACTGACTAAACTATTCACCCATATCTTAATTTAGAAAAATGACTATAACAACTTCATAAGTGATAAACAAGGGCGGAAGAGGCAAGAAGGCAGCGAAAAGTGAACTCTTGGCATCACCAAGTTATCAAAATTCCTTTAAGGCTTTAATACAAATCTTTAACAGGGGTACCAATAATTGTATCAGTATCCAAATTCTTTACTCACCTAGTCCTGTTCTTGGTGGCAGAGGGCCAGGAGCCCTTCGCATTGTGCAACAAAGTCTGTGGCACAGTCAGCACAGGAAACAAGCAACTATACACACGCATATGTGAATCTAAGGACCTTACATGTATGTTTTTGGACTGAAAACAATCAATGCATGTGTGATCATTCAGACTGCAGACAGTTGAACGTGCCATGTGAACCAAAACTTAAACTGGAGACCTTTTAGAAGCAAGGCAAAAGCACAAATCATTCGTAACGCACCAGTTAACTGCCTGGTGAATGGAAAAGGCTTATTTTCAGTTTGAACTCCCTGACCAGGGATTGGAAATGTCAAAAATCACCTCTTTGTTTGTTCAGCCAAGACACCACACCTAAACACCAACAGGTTATGCTAACACACTAGTGTAGAAAGAAAAAGATTTAAACAAGGAGACTGCTGTCGAATAATGCTAATTGTACTTTACTGTTAAAATAAGTTTTATACAAACCAAAAATGTAACAGTTCTCAGCATAAAATAATAACAAATAAAACACAATACAAAAGTCACAGGCCTATATTAAAACAAATCTTTAGAAAACAGCATGGTGCCCAAGGTATCCAAGGCCTGGGTGAAAAGATGGGTTTTCAGAAGAGATTAAAATCAGCCAAAGAAGCCTGTTTAATTTCCAATGGCCGATTATTCCATTGTTTTGGAGCTGGTATAAGAAAAGCACAGAATCTTCTAAGTTTTTGCTCAGTCCTATGTACACTCAGGAACAGCTGACCAGCAGGAGTAGGTTAGTGCATAAAGCTGCAAGAGTTCAGAGAGACAGAGAGAGAATGGAGCAAGGCCATGGAAGGCTTTAAAAGGGAAAAAATAAAATTATACTTAATGACTTCTCCTGGAGGGAAAAACACACATAATGAGCTATGTAGTTGTTGTTCTAAAACTTTTAATCCGCTAAAATCTGCATTTGCAGGTTAAAGTTGTAGAAAACCTTAGATTGGAAACAGAAAAAAAATAACTCTGATTGGTGCATATGTCCTAATCACTCTAAGGTTCCTTAATAATAATAATAATTGAACTTTATTGATCTCACAATGGAGAAATTCACTTCTGCATCTTAACCCATCCCCTTGGGGAGCAGTGGGCTGCCACTGTGCGGCGCCTGGGGAGCAATTGGGGGTTAAGGGTCTTGCTCAGGGACCCAGAATGGCAGCTTGTGGGAGTTGAACTCAGAACCTCTGGGACCGAAGCTCTGTGCTCTAACCACTAGGCCACCACACCCCAGATACTTCGTTTTTAACTGATGTAAAAATTATACAGAGCAAAAATCTTTGTCCTAAAATCCTAAAAGAACTACCAATACTACAGAAAACACATTTTGTAACTTTATCTAAAACAGTAAATAAGGTCAGTCGAGTAGACTATGAAGAACTCATTGTGTCCAAATAGTACACTTAGCTAAAATCAAACAGATATGAAAACATCGTGAAGTGAGACAGGGATTTGACAGTAGCAGCTAGATTGCTGAATATGGTCAAAAATGTAAAGCAAACCACAATTTCATAGAAACACTCTTAAAGAATATTCAAAAGTCTTTAAATACCTTCTCCAGTTCACTGGCAATTACATAGAAAGAATACTACTGTGTTTGTGAGGGGCTGAAAAAATGCCCCATGATGAATGTCAAAGGATCACGAGTTCACACTATAACATTGCCTCTATTACAACAAATAACCTTCAGACCAACCTTTTAACAGAACAAATGGTGGTAAGACAAAGTATGAAAATAATTCCTCATAAGTTCTGCACATTAAGGCTTCCCACAGAGGTTTCATTGTAAACAAACATGATCATTTTTGCTCTATAAAAACTCAACAGGGTTCGTGAAAATTACGGCTGCCGGGCAAAAACCCATTAGAGAAAGTGAATTCAAGGGTCATTATGTACTGTATGTGGTATAATGAGCTTCTTTTTGGGATAATAAGAAAGTTTCTAAAGAAAATATATTTGACTACAGCCTTATGTATATAGGATGGGATAAATATATCATACAAACACAAAAGACATTAAGTAATAGGCAAAGACTTCAGTGACATTGCAGGGTGAACACAATACTATAAAACAACTACACTGACTTGAAAAAGTCTTCACTTATATCTGCCCATGCATTCCTCCATTTTTGCTGCCATCCATCCACTTTGCATCCATCCATTTTCTCACAAATTATTTTATTCATCCATCTATCTTCTAAGAGACTTTGAATTTTGCTGTTTTCTTATTTAAAACATGACCATTGTAGACTCTTATAGCAAATGCATTTTACTTAAGAAAATAACGAAAACATGGCAGAGAAGTCTAGAAAAGTATGGACTTCTGATACAAAGTAAATGTAGGAGTATTCAATACATTATCCAACAATCGAAACATTATGACATCCGTGCACCCCTACTCAGACATGGCCTCTCATCTAAATTGCGAGGCTATTGAAGTACTGTAGATGCTACTGTATCATATGGGAATGCTTTCCTTCAGCAGGGGAAGGGCAGCTGGTCATAGAATCATAGCCCATTGTGTTGCTCTATCGCATATGAAATGAAGAAAATACACTCAATTTAATGGTGTTAATGTGACTACATTTGAAGACATTCAAAGGGTATATGTTTGCAAGGCACTGTTTGGTCTGGACTGAATTATGCTGCATGTATCTTTCATACTGTCATCGTGCTGGCTTTCTTGTATAGTATAGGGGACTAGTCCTCACATAACTACCTATAAATTTACTCTAAGGGCACCTTCAACACCTTTTGTGCAAATCATTAGCTAGAGTGAAACTCAAAGCTATTACCTCTTCACAATAAACAATATGTATATAGCCATCAATCTGTTAAATATGCACACCCTCTCAGAAACTACTTGGCTGAATAAGACATGTATTATGAGCATTCTGTGAGCAGGGCAAGAAAGGAGCTTTAAACTGACACCAACATGAAGCATTATTATTGTCGAGAGCATTTTGCTGACATGCTACTTGAGGTTGAATTACTTGGCAGTGCTACTGTTTCTTGCCTCAAAGCTAGCTGTACACAAACAACCAAAAACCCTTTGCTGCACTAAAGGCACGATGGCATGCACACACACCTTACTTACAGATAATCCTCTGTTTAGCAGAGTAACATGCAAGACATTTTTGTGCTTTATACGTAGAACAGATTCTGCCTTATAAAAAATTCTGCCCAATCAAATTGTAAACTACAGATTACTGTTCTGTCAGAATCCTTTATTATCATTATACATAGCCTCTTTGGGACGCTATATGTTTCATGTAAAGTGCTTATAATCTGAGCCAATACTTAGTTCTCATCTGACGTCACCTATCCGGGCACTCTGTCGCTAACTGCCATGTTCGTAAGCAGAATTGCCTTGGAAATGGTTGAGTAAGTTTGACTACAGAGAAGTATTTATTTTATTTCTTATAAAGTTTTCAATGGTTATTTCATGCGGAGTGAAAGGGTGGTCCAGCTGTGCAGACAGTTCGGCAAGGCACCGTTTTCACTACATCCCAAAAATCAGAAAACCTGAAGGACTACAAACGGAGGAGTTGAGTGCTGAATGTCGGCGAGTATACTATACTATAGTATAGGGTATTGTGTAGACACTCTTTGTCATCCCTAAGTTATAACTATGTCATAGTAAGATATGGTAGGCAGTTTGGATGCATCGTCTGATGCTTTTCCATTCTCTATCTTATACGGATTGATCCCGATTTTGATATTGTCCTCTTGCACATTGGTCAAGTGTATTGATATATCTTTTTATTTATCTGAAAGCCATGACGATTGTTGTTGTCTCGTGCTGCCTAGCGCTGCACTTGCCTACCAACATGGGAGTTTAGGGGCGCGGCTCAGTTGTGCGGGAATTATGTATAGTTACAAATCTGGTCCCTATGGGTAGCAAATCGACTGGAAAATGGGGCCCATATGGGACCCTCCATGGGGTTCATAATGCTCTCATATTAATTTCCTATGTAGGTTTGATTTTATGGAAATTTATGGGAAAAAAGTAGAACCCATATAGGTCCTTACACTGAAACTAGGAAGCTAAGGAGTTTGCCCGGTAAGCGGCAGGTTGCCGAACCCCCACTCCGACCATCTCAGTCGTTGTGTCCTTGGGCAAGACACTTCACCCACTCTGCCTGCTGAGGTGGTCAGAGGACCCAATGGCACCGATTGAGTGGCTTACCGCTGTCTTACCTCTGTGTGTGAATGTGTGAGTGACTGAATGCAGTGTAAATAGTGTAAAGGGCTTTGGGGTCCACAGGGCTTGATGAATCACTATGCAAGTGCAGGCCAGTTACCATTTACAAATTAAATAAATGAGAGAGGAAACTAGGAGCAAAATTCATATCAGTGAAATTCAAATCTATATTTGCTTTCACCACTGCCCCCATGATTTCAAATGTAAAACTTCTAAATATGGAAGGGGCACGCATATTTCTTTCAGACAACTGGCCTTACATTTTCAGTAGCTGATGTATACCCTGGTAACATGGCATTTTGCAGGTTTTAAAAGTTATTATAAAGAGACTAGCTTCTTCTTTCTGATAGTAGTCTGCGTGACACTCCACGATATTTGGTGGTAATTTTGATATCAAGCCTAATCATTTGTATTCAGACATAAAGCTAATCCAAAATAATCGCAACACTATATCAGGTGGGATGAAATAATCACAGTCTAGAGGAGGAAGCGGCCTGTACTTCTAAACTATTGTCAACAAATTTGAATCTTCCAAACAATAAATCCCATGTGACTTCCAAGTTCTCTTTTTGTGGAGTAGGTTTATCCATTTCACAAGTGAACTCTTTGTTTTATTTAGATATTTTGCAAGCAGTAACATATACGCTTAAGTTGATATGTAAAATATCCATAACCGACAGAAATGAAAACAACATTTTATGTAAATATGGGTCTATGACATACATTATTTCAGCAAATGTAAGTGCCGTCTAAGGTAGAGGATGAAAAGCATGCCTGTATAAATGGAAAAAGGAAGGAAGAGTGCACAAGAGAATGCTAGAAGACATACTGAAAATACATCACTGAGGTAAAAGGGGGAAAAAAACTTGTCAGGTGTAATAACCCAAGGTCTGACAGGGTTTTCAAGAGTTTTTTTTTCTTCTTTCATTTGGTTATTTAATCTGTTGCTGTGAATTCATATTATGAACGCTGTCAGGAAGGTCACTTATTCATTTCACAAACGGGTTTTGTTTCGGTTCTGAATTTCCATCTAGCAGGGGTGACCCTCAGCTGATGAAGAAGTATAGCAATGCCTGGTAAACATCACTAATGAGGGAATGAGTGCTGTGTGTTCAGGCAGTATTGTCTGCATGTACACTACAAATGCCATTTTTGACAGCGAGCCCTACAAACCGACTCCATCAGCAGCGACAGCTGAGAGATAAGTTATCATGGGCGCGTCGGATGAGATTTAATAAGGAGACCGGCGCAGACATTTCAAGTCGACACAATGTAATTCCAGTTGCTTTGAGGACTGATTAATGGAGATTTGACCTGCTGGTATTGTAGCGTTTTGACAATAACAGCCCCAACTTACAGCTGCTGAAATAAAAAATTTCTCATTAACAGAAGGTCAGGGGGCTGTCTGTAATGAATTGTTCCAGAGATTAAAGTCAGCTGTCTAACATCTTCGCTTTACATCTCTATGAAGTGAACATTTGTAAAATGGATGTGGTTACAGCTTGATTTGGTGGTTAGCAAGAGAACAAAAATGTCCTAATTATGCAGCTTTCAGCTACTGTTTTTGGTAACCATGCATTCATTTTAAAGAAATGTGACTTCATCTAGGAAATACTACTTACAAAATGCCTTATTGGCTATAATCTAGGTATAACATAAACACATACAACATGTTAAAAGCCCATCTGCCACATCTGGACATGGGCTATTTAGCACTGCTGAGGTAAATCAATGCTTTTAACAGTTATGCTTCCTAAATTGCAAACATTTTACCTCCAACTGTTCTATAAATTAAAGTCTACTTTAATGAAATGCCAGGAAAAGTGTGGGAGCAACCCAAATTTTCTCCAACTGCACCGAGCGTAGATTAACCCAGATAACAGCACCCTACCATCCAGTCTGCACACTACCAATCAGATGGCTGGAAAACAACCATTACACTTTGGAAGCACATTTGGGGAGCTAAGCATGTCGAAGCCCTAGCAGTTAATATCAATACTTTTGCTACTCTAAAAAGATCAAAAGGAATAATATCCTATGCAATAATCAGATTAGTTGTAAACGACAAAAATCAAAGATGCTTATTCCAGTTTTCTGTTTCAAAATGTTTTTAAACAACTACAATCTTTTTTTAATCCCTCTTCTGAAGTTTAAAGTCATTTAAATGAAATGTCATAAAGTGCCAGAGCCACTTTAGTTTTCTCCAGCTGTTTGAGGTCTAAAGTCTATACGTCTAAACATTATAAAAATAAATACATGTGAAAAATATAATTTTAGCTGATTGCCCTTTAAACAAAAAGACTCCGGTTAGACATATGCACATAAAGAGAGGAAGAAGAGGAAGACAGAGAAAGAAGAAAAGATCTGAACATATAGGTCTGTCTGACTGTAGGCTGCAGTGCTAACCACAGAGTTGATTAAAAAAAGAACATTGTGAGAGAGATGTAATCTTTATTTTGGTCTCTAAACTACTGCAAACCTTTCTCTGAGCTTTCTCGTCCCCCGCCTGATTGATCACTACACAAATCTTCACCTTATGAACTTCAATATGAGCTGAAAAGTTTGCCACCACTACTAAGACTGGATCCAGAGAAGATGCTTCATAAAAGAACTCTAATGAATAAAACAAGAGTCAGATGACATAAAAGGTTCAAACGGTCTTATTTTTTTTGTATGTTCTAAATGCAAATAATTATACTGTACATGCAGTGGTGGAAAACTGAAAAACTGGTTTCTCTGATAAAGGTATTTCTCGAATATATCTTTACAAAATAAAATTTAGCGATGAAACGCTTTAAACATTTTCTTTTAATTTAACGTTTGTTGATATTGCTTCCAACTTTATAGCCAACACAGCAATCAAAAAAGCATCTGCTTAGATCCTCTGAAAATTAAATTTCCAAGGAAGTGTAAAGACTGGGCATGCTTATTTTGCTAACAGTTGACTAGTCCAATAACACAGATTTACCACATAAGCAATCAGCAGAAGCAGAAGCCGAAGCGAGCCTTATCTGTCACATTTGGTCTTGCATCACTAACTAAACTCATCTCCCAGGAGCATCTTGGCTCTCGGTGACACTATCTGTTTCCATTTGACCATATTACTGCTCAGATGCTGGTGTGAGGGCACTGGCTTATGTTGAAACGGATTAGATTCAGGGGAGATATCAAATAAAAACATCCCGTACATGCGGGCCTAGTGTAGGCAAGCATGGACATGTAGAAACACACACACCCAGGGCCGAAGCTTCTGCATGCACGTGTAAACGAATGTACCAGCCGTGGATTCATCAGCGTGCGATAAGAGCAGAGAGGGGGAGAACATTATCAAGCCCTTCTTGGGGCATTTATCTTCCTTCCAAATGGTTGATAACAGTCACACATGTCAACAGCAAGCATCCTGGCCTAATAAATTCCATCTAATGCCATGACAAGCTTGAGATGGCAGGGGAAAGACAGACGTAAAAGGATTATGAAGGATAGTGGGCAAAAAAAGCAAGATGCTGAGATAGCTGATGCAGGTCAGTAAGCACCGAGACGTAAACAGTGTTTGTAGATGGGTTTGGAGATGCTTGGGATTTCGGTCACCACATCAAAATGAGCGTTTTAAAAAAAATATTTTAACACATTTAAATTACACATGCCTAAATACAGCTAAATTGTAAATGCATCCACTTATTAAAAAACTGTAACACAGAGTAGTTCATCTGAGTCAAATAATCAAAACTATATTTCAAGTTATCCCATAACATTTAGCATATTTTCACATGTTGAACCTTGTTTCCAAGTTGTGAGCAACTCTTTGTCTGCGGTTGTTCATGGCACTGAAGGTTGGTGTTAAGACTGTGTCATATAAATGAGTACGTGTCTCTGAGTGATTTTAGCTTCAAAATACCTTAGCATCATGTTAAACATGTATGCCCCTGTGTAGTAACAACTATGGAATAAAAAGTGGCAATACCCTAAAACCCTGAGGTTCAGCAAATTCCACATCTTTATTTTTGTGACGATAGAATAGAAAAGGATTATTTCAGACATCAATCCCAAACAGACGTTTGGTTTGAAGATAGCATTTTGAATGCAGGACTCTACAGAGAACAAGGTAAAACCAAATAACCAAGGTGGAAATTTACTCCAGAAAAAGGTCCTGGTATGGAGTAGTACTTCTTCTGGCACTATTGGGTGGGCTTTGTGGAAGGAGACTGCTAAACATTTTAAATCGGTTGAATGTTTTCACCGGTATCCTTCTGTCATATCAATTTGAACTCATCCAAAGCTTAAATTTTGCATTACCTTTAAGAGATTGTTATCTATTAGAGGCTGCTTTCTGCCATTCAAGGAAGAACAGAGGCCAACTCTTCCATTCCAAGCAATATTTTAGGGTTTTAAACTGTTTATGTTGTGAAGCACAAATAAAACCTATCACAACCAACCTTGACTGTGAACAGATCTCACCTTAGGAAATGAGGCCCGTTGCTAACTGTGTGAGCAATCTGAGACGTCACACAGGCTTCAGTTCTTAAATATCTGTTAATATTGCGAGCTGTTTAAGACAATGAAGCGATTATAATAATGTTTCAGTGTGTAACTGCTGTGAAAGAAGCGCAGCAGTTACATACTGTCACTTACACACCAACAGTTTACATGGATAGTTTGGTTTTGGAAGTAGAAAACCACACGACAACTAACCAGGGTAAAATAAAATACGTCTCACATAGATAGGCTCCTGGAGGAAACAGTGCCATGTAATGAAGTCAAATCATACCTCAACACTTTCTTGGTAAAGAAACGGACCCAAAGCGTGATGCATCCTCCACCATACTTAAGAAAACCTAAGAAGAAAGTTTGAACAAATAAAACTGGAGCAACATTTATCTAAAGGTATTGAACCCCTAACTGAACAGCTGGCGATTCTGTTAACCAAAACAGATATGTTTATGCCGCTGCCACAAAAGGCACAGTCAATGCAAGGTTTTCACAGGAGTGGAAGAACAAAAACTGGGCTCACACAAGTCATTTAGCCTTTTAAATTAACAGTGTTTTCTTTTACAAAGCAGTGCGGTAAATATGCACCCCCCCACACACACACACACACACACACACACTTTATGTCTGCCCATGAAGCACTCCCATTTTCAGTGTTACTTATCAACCAATTTAAGATCACTCCGTGCGGCACTTGATTTAGCCTGGTGGGAAGCACACAGCAGCGTTTGCACTGCGGATATCAGAAACACACCCACACCTATGTGGAGAGTAATCTCTTTGCCGACATGTCAGGCAACAAAGTCAAACAAAAGCCGGCTTCAAGAAAAGGCCCAACTGAGTGCCATTAAGGCTGTAAGATTTGCTTTAATCACCAAAATCCCCTCCTATGTCTCCATTTACAGTGGATCCATTATCTGGATAATTAACCGCACTATCTGACCTGCTGTGGTAGGCAGACATTCCCTAAAACTGAGGGAGGCCTTGTAGGAATTAGGAGGATGTTCTGCAGTGTGTAAGAGGAAAAACCCAATGCAAAGAAATAAATCCCAGTGCTTTGTAATTAGCCACCATCTCTCCACACGCTCACAGCTGAGCTCCTCCTGGCTAATTTTCTCCTCCTCTCTCATCTGTCCCTTCTTCAATACCATTATTTTCTTTTTCTTTTCTTTCTCTTAGACCTTTATGTCCGCCTCCTATTTATGTTCTCTTTCCCTCCTGTACTGTGCTTTCTCTCTCTCTCTCTTCACCTCTCCATGGCACTTCCTTTCCAGTCTACTGCCTTGCCTGATTTTCATAAGATTATTCCACCCGTTTGGCTGCCTTGATGAGTATCTCCACGCTAAAATCTGTCAAGCCCCCTATTTTTTTTTTAAAAAGCCTGCATTTTCTTTTTCTCTTCCCTTTTTTTTGATGAAGTGAATGTGTGTCTCAAATAGCTCCTCTACACTCATGAAACTTCAAGAGGCAGAAATAATGAGATAGCATGCTGACTGACATTTCCAGACCTTGGCCCCGTGTCTCTGTGCATGCATGTGTGTGCCTGTGTGGGTGTACTTTCTTGTGTGTGTGCACATGCAACACAGAGCCACCTAGTACTGCTTTAAACACCACGAATGCAACATTTATAATACAAACAAACAAACAAACAAAAAACGTGACATGCTATTAAAAGCTTTGATTATTATTCAGATGAAACAGACTTTTTAATTTTTTTTTATTTTAATGTTTTGTATTTTTTTAGGATCAGCTATAGTCTGATGCAGGAGGTTGCTCATAGATCATATTTAGGGACGGCAGACTGAGTTGACAGGTCCTAACAGGGGTCTGAACCGCGATCACTGGGAATCAGGTTTAACATGAAAGTTCATACAAGAAAATGTATGCATTTAGTGTGATTTGAGCACTTTTTATATTATTTGTCTTCACATTTCAGTAAAATTAATTCAAAAATTAATTATACTGTATGACGTTTTTGACTTACAGCTCAAAATGTGAATTTGGACTGGAACCAAAGCCACATGGCTACAAAATGTGGATACAAATATGCACAGGGGAGCTTTGGGAGCTAACTAGAGTCCTAATACTGAGACTACTGAAGCTATTGAGAGTTGCTTTTGTTTGTTAGTTTGCTTTTGTGTTCCATGAATACTTATGCAGAATCAATCCATTATCCACAGCAGCAGTTTGCACCCACCAACCTCTCCTCCAGCAGTTCAGAAAACAGAAAAATGAAGTGCCGGTTGTGAAATGTATGAAATATGCTACCACAATTTTGCAAAAGAAAATACCCCCCGATTTTTACTGCGGAAGACCTAAACCTTGTCATTAAAATGTTAAACCTACTACAAGAAAAGTTTAAGAAGAGCAATTTAAATCCCAAAAGTGGCATTCCCTACTAGGTGTGTAGTCTGATGTGGGTCTTTAATGGTATGTGGAGAATTCGTATAATAAAAGCATGACTCCATCCAAATGTTTACTCTAATATTAGAGTAAATATTTGTATCATGGTGTGAAAAAAGCCCAAGAACAGAAAAATGTCAGATACTGATGCTGGGAAAGTTGCTAAATTGTTTTGGAACAACCCATTTGTTCCAAAACCCATGAAACTGCCCATTTTATAGGTCACATCTTACAAAAAAAACAAGCAAACAAAAAATGTAAAAGGTTTTTAATCTTCCGTTACTAAAGCTAAATAGGAACATTTCATCATGCAGCAGTCTGTTGGGCTGTTTATTCACTTTGTTATTTTAGTGTTTAAAGACATTTTATATATTTTTTTACCAATTAGCAAGACTGGCAGAGGCAGAAAATCGCTAGCCAAACTGCTAATAAGACATGAAATCCGCCTCCAAGCTAACAGACGAGCTAATATGCTAATTTGTTCTAAGAGGAGAGCCACTAAGAAGTTCAAGGTTTTAGCCAGGAAACTTTCTCATTAAGAAATGTTAAGCAACCAAATGTTTTATGCATGAAATGAACCAAGAGCTCATGATGTGTGCATTAGCGAGCTTTAACAGAGTTTTTGACAGAATTTGTTAGCCCTTCGAGAGAGCAATAAATGTTGATTCAATAAAAAGAAAAAAAAAAAGCTTTCTTGAAGAAACAAGAAAAAAACTGAATAAATCTAAAAAAAAAGTTTTATATTGAGTATTGTTTGTATAGCAGTGGTTAAACATACTATGTTTTGAAAATTGTGTGTTATTGTTGAAAAATATGCACGTTAGTCAGACTTGTATTTTTACGTACACATTTGATTTAGATATCAGTATTTTAGGTTTGCCAAGGCTAATTCTTTTATGTATTTTTTATTATTTGAAGTAACCAAGACCGCACAATGGTTTAATCTTCTGTTACCCATCTTGCATTGTTCGCTTTGCTATAATAAAAGAAAACAGCCCTCTCTTTACTGTGTTTAGCATATTTCATCTGGGTTTTAAAAAAACATGTGGGCCATACAAATATTTTTAACTATTGTTTAATTTG
The DNA here is from genome assembly GCA_037039145.1 of Fundulus diaphanus. NCBI lineage: Eukaryota > Metazoa > Chordata > Actinopteri > Cyprinodontiformes > Fundulidae > Fundulus > Fundulus diaphanus. Next base: position 20,543,606 of record CM073144.1, read on the forward strand.
ACCAATACCATTTTAAGTATTTTATAACAATTTAGAATGTGCATGATTTTTACTGCTTCATGTATAAATCTGATCTTTCCTTGTCAGGCTGTACAATGGACTTTGAAGACTATGACCTCATTAGCTGGAGAGAGTTGATGGGAAGATAGATTGAGTTAAATGCAGGTGAATCTGTACCACTTTACAGTAAGGCTTCCCTTATAGATAGCTAATAAATAGTTTATACATGTTATTAATTAATTTGTAAACACTTTATAACTATCCATAAGTGTTTATTATGCATTAATTAAGGGGGTGCAGGAGACAAAACTCACTGGTTTGTGCTTAAAAGGTAGTAAATTAGTAGTAAATGTTTAATATAAGCAACACCAGATAAAATATATAGTTGAACAGATTTGTCTCTTGCTCACCTTTATTTAATGCATAATAAACACTTATGAGGGGAGCCTTATTGTGAAGTGGTATTGGTGAATCCTGCAAAATTATGACTGGGGCCAAAGCCATTCTAATAGAAATACAATACAATGGTTTAGATCAAAACAAACGTATATGTTAGAAAGACCCTCAATGGCGTATGAATACCCTAGCAAAGCACTGTGGGCAACACATATTCTAATCTGTACATAGATTTGCGCAGACTACTGAAAATCAAGAGTAGTGTGCATCACCTGTAAATTTTTCTTGCCTTTTTTAATCTACGTATATAAACTCATTCTAATCCCGTCAAAGAAAATGTGATTCAAACACAATTTAGACACAATTAAAACTTAACACTTTAGGTTATATATTTTCTGTTACTTAGAATCAGTAAATCCATTTGCTATTTCCCCGACCCCAAGTGCCTGAAGTCCAGCTGTCACACTGCTGCTTCCAGCTACAGCCTTCTTTCCCTACCCTACTATTTATGCTAGGTGCCACTGTGGTGCATAACTGCCAGGTTGTGGGACATGCCATTGCTTGGGGCTTTTTTTTCTCTGCAGCATGCAAACGCACACAGATGTATGTGTGTGTAGATGTGTATGGTCCACCAGCTGCAGATGATATCGTTGTTTCGCAGATGTGCTTTGACATTTCCTCTCAGCCGAATGCAACCGCGCATTGGTGGACACGTGCTTTCACCACACACACACACGTGCACCCAACACACACAAAGGACAGCCCAAAGGCACAGTCAGCCCCAGGATGAAATGTCACGATGAACCCGAGACTGTGGGAAAGAGATCACTAACCAGCAGCGTCTGGAGAGACACAAGTACATCAGCTTTGAGCGGGAAATCCCTGACAGATACATCTGGAAGCAGCTCTCAAACAAGATGCAATACTCTACAGACAATATTTACAATGTGCTTCACACCTAAGCCTTGTGAGTAGGCTTGCAAAGATTAATACTGTGCACTACAATCCATAGCAAAAGTAATTAAAGGTGGTTTAACATACAGTATCTGAGTGGACAATATGATACAGAGTGCAAAATTAAATGTCTTAAATTTGTTTGTTTATTTTGCAAAAGCTTAGCGGTTCCTTCTTCCCAACTTTCACATTCTGTATCTGTTCCAAAAGTTGGAAAATTTCTTGGTTTAATCTTCTCATTTTCAATCCATCAGAGGCTCAGAATTTGGCCAAACAACTTAGGCGTAAAACTATCAAATCACTGAAGTTTAGCGTTAACAAAAGGTGGGTTCAGCCTAATTAAGAGTGTTCATGTAGGGATGAAAGTGGTGGTCTCCTTGACAAAAACAGCCACATGTGAGGATTCCAAGGCCCTTTCAGCAATTAGAAGGCACAGCACTAAATACCACAGTGCGGTGCCCCTATGAAGCCACAAGTTCATGCAACAAACACTCAATACCTATTGACTTCTTCAAAATAACTTTTTTCCTAACCTTGCAGTCACGCAACACAAATATCAGGGTGCTAGGTTGTGCCCTTCAAACACAAAGTCGACTTTTCTGAGGTGTTTTCTGAGGACAAATTGTTAAAAGCAACAAGCGTTTGACTGATACTGCGAGTATGAAAAATGCAGCATACACTGTATGTGAATTCCAGCTTTAAAATAAAGAGCATGAAACTAAAGGAAAAGTCCTATTCCTCTCCAAATGGTAAAAAAAATATTATTTCTGTTACAATATCTCTTAATGATAAAATGTAAGAACAGTGTTGCCAAAGTAAAGTAATCCTCACAAAGTATTCTCTAAAACACTAAAACACTCACAAAGTGAGTGTTTTAGCTTGATATCCCACATCCCTTTTTTTTGAAACTTTGATTTTGAATAAAGATTGTTGATTCTTTAAGTAAAAATAATTTCATTACATCATATGCCACCAAAGAGCACCTCTTCTGCTTGCCCATGCGGTGTCTTGCTCGAATATTGGGTTCTCTGGTTATTTCGTTCTCTAAAAAAGCAGGGTCACACAACGTATCCATCATCCATCCATCCATTGTTTATCCTTGCTTATCCATGCAAAAGTTCAAATGGGCTGGTGTTTATTTCCAGCTGTCATGGAGCAATGAGCTGGGTACACCCTGGACCGCTCCCCAGTCCATCAAAGGGCAAAACGTTGACATACAGGACAAACAGCCATGCACACAGACACAGCAAACTAAAAGGACAATTTAGAGAGACCAATTAACCTATCGGAGGGTGTGTATGCAGAAAACACCATGCATGCATTAAAAGAACATATAAACTCTATGCGGAAAGCCTCTGATCAGGAATATGATGCAGGACTGTATTGTTGCAGGAGTTGCATCTTCACTTTGCAGCCTTAGTCCTAAGCAAAGCAGTTAAAAAAAAGAAAAAAAAAGTGTACCTTTAATGCAAGAGCTGGACGAATCAAATTATATCAAAGTTTATCAGAGGTGTCAATGAATACATGATAGAAAACTTTCAAAGCTTTGGTGCCTAAATTGTGCTCCAATTCTGTATCGATGCTTAGACTAAACTAACATAAAATGAATAATACCATACAAATGATAAATTCTTTAAAAGCAGCTTTTTGGTCTATGAAACTTTTACTATATTTGTGAAAAGACAAAAAGGCATTGTGCAGTATTGAATGTTTTTTTGTTGATATTGTGACCAACGTAGAAGCAGACAGCCATATGTGGTATAGCCAGACCTGGATAGGAATATTCTACAATGACTGCTGATTCTTTACAACACAGACTGCTTTTTTTTTGAGAAACCATTATTGTGTTTTCAAAACACAAACAAATAATTTGGGGGGGGGGGTTGTTTTTTTTTCCTCCTAAATGTAATATAATATAATCTGTGCGTGCAATATTGTGTCTTGTCTCTCTATATGATCTGGATGTATCGTTAATGATCAGAAATTCCATGAGCTGGATTCTTTCATAAGTTTACCCATTTGTTATGGAGACTTACTGTCTTGATGGATGTGCCAACACTGAATCAGCCAACCAAAAGTGGGGGAAAAAAATGCTATTTGCTATCATCAGCCACTGACTGAACATGCTGTAAACAATACAAAGAGAGGGAAATATGACAAATGGACACACAAGGTAGCAAAGGTAGTGCAGTGTAGATGGGTTCTGATGATAGCTGTTATTGTGATGTGGCTGACGATAATGAGGGTGACTACATTGATGTTAATGATAAATGACAGTGACACACACACACGCGCGCACACACACACACACACACACACACACAGTCGGCTTGAGGCTGCAAGCAGAAATAGGTGCGCTGCTATAATTAATCTGCACAAATATAATGTACCTTCTGTTCATGTGTGTTAAGGTGTGCATTGATGTGAGCTAACAAATGCACCACAATGCCCAGAAGCAGACCTTTGAGTCTGTTTATAAAGAATTAGTACAGCTGGTGGAGTCCCGGACCCTCAGCATACACCCTACCCCCCTGCTCCTTAGCAAAGAGGGGGCATTTTGAGCCTTATTGACCTCTGCATCCTAAGTAATCCACCTTAAATTATGCATAACCTTTTACTTGGCAGAGCTCCCCATAAATCTGTTTATTCCCTGTTTGCTCGCTCACAAAGCCTGCTAAACAAATTCCAATTAAGCAAACCAGCAATACAGCATGAATGATAATTCAAAATAAACGCAGTCCCCAAAGCAGATAAAAACATAATTATCGCTGTAGTTAAACGTAAAGCAGTTTATACAACATTGTTAGGATCCCTCAAATCTTGTTAGTCCTAGTTTTCCTTGGTCATTTGTGTTTTATGAATATGAAATGAGTGTGTACTACTTGTACCACTATATGAATGCTGATTGCGTACACTGTGTTGTTTTGCTGCATCTTTTACTGTCCTTGTGCTGTATTTTAAAGTGAAATATGCTTTCTCCAACATACTTTGCTCCTCAGCAGGTCAGAATGCAAAATCATCTCCTGACATCGCGTTTAAACACCTCAGACGTCTTGAAACATTTGCATTACGTGTGCAAAGGCTGAATAAATGAAAACAACAGATGCAAGAAAACACAAAGAAGCATGCTTTTAAATGGCTGTAGAGCAGTTTTGAAATGGTGTAATGAGACCAAACAGAGGCTGATGTCAGTGCCACGCTGCACGGTAAAGCTGTTTATCCATGCAAGCACAGAACGCCGCAAACCCCTTATGCGTCGGTAGGGAATCTGAATTCAGAGCAGGGACCGCAGAATCCGGCAACAATAAGTAAAAGAAAAGAAAAAAAACCCTCCTGCCCAGAGAGGTAATTACAAATTGCAAATACTCCGGAGGGATATTGCAGAGAAACAATGCTATGTACGATATCATAAATTGGATTCCATATTTTTAAATAGCTTAGAGTGAGAGAGGTTATTGGGGTGAAGATTTTTTTTCATGTTTGTTTCAAGAGCAAACGTTGTTAATTTAAGCACAGGTGTTGAATTTATTCATGTAGCATCAGTTCACAACAAACGTCATCAAAAGGCACTTTGCAAAACAATACATTTTATTTCCAGTTGTATAAAAATCTATTTGGATCCAAATGATTTATATAGCGCTTAGCAGCAACTGACTAAGGTGACCGAAGCACTTTACAGTAAAAGTTACATCACAAAAAATATACACAAGAACAAAAATAAAATAAGGAAAAGGCCATTCCACTATATGGAATATGATTCAAACTTATAGTCTCATTCAAATATACTATTTAGTCCAAATCCCAATATAGTACAGTGAAATTTAAGTGAATGTTAATGCCAGTTGGTACAAAGTTACCTATCTATCCATTGTGTTTCTAACTTTGAATCAGTCTGTCATTTGCAGTGGCAACAGTGGAGCGAGATTGTTCCATTTTGCCAAGCGTAAACCTCCAGGAGAACTGGTGTTGGTGTGCCACCAGTTATTAGAGTAGGCTTCATAGCCGATGTCTTGATGTACGGATTAAAATCAAATTGAAAAATGGAAAGGTTGGTGATGAAACGCAAGCTGAGATCAAAGCTTAACCTCCTGAGAATCATTGGCTACGGCCAGCGACGTTCGAATATCTGTTGGGTTTCTGAACAGCACAAAGATAATCTCGTCTCCAAAATCACAGGAAAATGACATTGCATACACATGCCAGTGTTGTTAAAAGGAAGTTAGGAAATGATTTAGCATCTCACACAAAGAGTGGGAAAATGCAGAAGAGGCAGAGAGGGAAGGATCAGCCATGTCACAAGTAAATCTCTCCATTGTGAGATCAATAATGTTCTATCTTATCTTATGATTACACTGTGGTGCAGTAAGGGCCGAAACACACCGATACGTCTGATCTGTGTGATGCGATGGAAAATCACGTCGTAGCAATTAGATTTGGTCAAAGTGAACGGGGCCGGGCAGACCGGCATGCGGTTTTCTGCAGCTGTACTGCGTAGCCAGAGCTACGCAGCATTTTAAGGGAAAATCTATGAGACAGACAGGAAGACAGACACTTTGGCACACTTAGTAAAAAATGTCCACTTTGGGGAAAATACAAAATAAGATCTCCAAACCGCAAGGTAAATGGAACGCAATTTCCAGCTAGGTTCATCCCCATATAGGTCCGTTCCAGAAAACACAGCTCAATAAATAATCAATAAAAAAATATTCAACCAACTGTGTACTTACCCATGGTAGGAACTGCAGCAAACCGAAGAGAAAATTAAACAGCGATCTTTTTTGGTGCTTGTAGAGCAGCCTTACGTTTACTGCCCAGGTTGTTAATACAGGTGAAACTTCCGACATTTGCGGTACATACTCTCGTGTGAATACTAGATGTCCCAGTAGTCCATAAAGGGAGCCTCTATGCAGTCAGTAGGTGAGGAAAAAGATACAGATCCGAACGTCGGGTCGGACAGATCGGATGGTTTGGTGTGTTTCAGCGATTAGCCATCTTTAAATCTACCTAACAAACGGAACCAGGAAAAGGTTCCCACAAAGTACAAGAGCAGAAAACTAAAGAGTTTACGTGCTTAGCTGCAAATCACTGAAAAGTGTAACAGCAAGGAGAAGTTTCAAACGGAGTAAATCAATAATCAAACATGGCAGTGGCATTGTACTCTGCTCTGTTCCCTCAAGACCAGGTGGACTTGCTTTAAGTGACATAACTACAAATTCTGCTCTCTATTAGAAAATATAGGCGAATGTCTGGCCATCTGTTCGTCACCTTAACCTCTAACAAACGTGAGTTATGGAGGTCTCTATATATAGCATATCATTTCTCTGACCCAAATTTTCATTTACAGGAGCTACATGTTCTGATTTTTTTTATGTTTTACATAATTTGGCCTCTGAGTGCACCTGCGTTTTTTTTGATAATTCATTTCATGGCTCAAAAGTGCTTTTTATTTCAGAAATACCAAGAACTACTCACATGGTTTTATCCTACCCTGTTTCTTTTTTTTTTTTTTTTTTAGAAAATATACACCCTGATACTGCAGGTTGTCATTAATTTTCTCTGATGAATGAGCAGGAGGAAGGCAATATTTTAAAAAAGGACAGTCTGCTTTAAAAGAACATCCGAAAAATTCACGGTAAATCAGACACTTGTGATAAGAGCAGTTTGGTGAATGTAAAAGAGATTATTTCAATGGCTTCTAATTAACCTGCCTTTTTTGCTGTATATAAAAGCTAAAAACCATAAAGGCTATAAAAACAAAGTCAAAAAGCGAAATTTACTCTATGTCGGACAACAAAGGAAGTCAGATGGTGGGCCCCGATTCCAGCACATCTATTGTGAACCAGGTGTCCTTCAATCGGCCGCATGTGTGCATTTCAAAGGATAAATGCTCCAAATATATCTGTCCTGAAACTCTGAATTCTCAGGACCTCTCTTCATTAAGCGTGAGTGATAACCAGGCCCCAGCTGTACTTTACTGCCCCCCACCACTGTCCCTCCACGGCCCACTGGTCCTGACCTAGTTCAGACGATTCTGTGACTGATAGCCAATGCAGAAGTCATCAGACAAGCCTTATTGAGACAATAAATGAGCTGGGACTCTAGTTGCACTGCAAGGGACCTTAGTTATGTATTTAGAGTGCTGCTCAGCTGAGCCCTGCTTTTCCCTACTTTCTCTTTCATCTATTTCTCCTCTTTTTGCTGATTTCTGATGTCATTTCCTCCCATCAAAGCATGAGGAAACAATCTAGTTCTCACTCCTACACAAATCCTCCCGCACAACCTCAGCCTCCCTCCTCGCCGAAGAAGTGCTGAACCACAGATCAGAATCTGGCAAATCTGCCTCTGTTCTTGATTTTATCTTCTTTTTTTTTTAGATCACACAGCAATGCTTAGATAAATGTCAGGACCTTCCTGCTGTTCTTTTTTTCATTCAATATTACCTCAAATTGGTCCTGTCGTATTAGCACTGCAGGCTCACTAAGGTAGAAAAGGGGAGCTGGTACTGAGCAGGTTTAGTCTCAGGAAACCAAAACAGCTATTTTTTTTCTTTGCATGTTCTTTCACTGAGGCTTTGTATTCAGGCCAAACACTGAAGCACTTCAACAGCTAAGAAAAGGAAATGCACTTTTTGCGCCAAGATTTGCCATCATTGTCTCTTTATTATTCCTAAAACAAAGAGAAACAAGCTAAGAAAAAAAAGCATGAGGCAGATTAAGGAACCATTGTTGGGCTTGCCTTGTTCTCAGACAATTTATTTGTGAATAAAAAAAGAGATTTACCATTTGGCGTTGTACAAAGGGTTTTTTATTACTGGTCTTCTAATTGAAGAAGCCCTCACAACAAGATCCTTAAGGCTAATAGATTTTAAATCTAGTTGAATTTCAATTACCAGATGGAAATCAGGGAAAGAAAACAGATTTTACTTTGAGACAACAAGTGATTGAGAAAGAATACCTAACTTGACATATCTCAGACCAGCAAAACAATTGATACCCCTTAAGCTATGAAAGGCCAAAAGTGCCGAAGTCAAACAAATAAAAAAGGTGTTAAATATTTAGGAAATTTCAATAGAGAAGTAGTTAAATATGGAAATCAATATTTAAAATTTTAATTCTATAATTTTAATTCAATATTATATCATTTAATGGTCATGTGCTGCAGCAAATTATGAATTTATTTTAAGTCTGTGTCCCGATGACAGCCAGCAGCAAGAGCTCACAGTAACACTATAAACAAAAGGGCTGCTCCCCAGTTGAGTTGCTGCCGAGGTTATCCAATCAGATGATATAGTTTATTTAGTGAGCCATGGTAAAGGTTTTGAGTATGTCATGACATACTTTACCACAGGGAACATAAAATAATCTTAAAAATACTATAATATTCATGATTTTATCATATAATTATTTAATATGTTATTTAACTTTTGGCATTTGAATACTTTATTGTGTTATATAAATTGATCTAATTAATAAATAGATTTTGACCCTTAAAATGTATTAATAAATACAGCTCTTAAGTTTTGCAATCTTCATTGAATTATCTTACCTAAAGTCTGCATTTAAATGTTTTAATAGATTTGTGCAACACCTCATTGTGATTACGGTGATTACGGAGATTACAGAACTGCAACAGCTCTAACAGAGCTATTTCGAGTGGTATTGTTGAAATTCCATTCTGTAAAATTGCTCAGACTGTATTTATCAGGTTACCTGTTCACTAGAAATCTACATTAAATTTTAACATTTTAGTTTTGAAGAACTATAATACGAGCTGGTTTTTAGTTGCGCTGAATATCTTTTTTTTTGTATTATATACTTGATCCAGTTGTGGCACCTTTTGAAAGTAATAAGTTACTAAATAGTTTTGTAAATGCGTGAGATTTTGTTTTAAATGTTATTTTTATATATTTATGTTATTAATATCTTAGAATCTTTTCTGTTTAAACTATGCCTCTTAAAATAATTCAGTAAATACATTATAACTACAGTAAGTGCTCAATTTATATGAGAAACAGAATGTCTCCAAGAAAGCCAAGCTAACCTTTTAGACAAGAGGGGCCCCAGGAAACAATAGTAAAGGTGAAAGGATAGCAGAAAATTTGCATTTGGAAAACTTCTTGCCATGGTACGGTTTATTTATTACGTAAGGAAATACAGCAAAACAGTAAAATCTTACCTTGCAGATTTCTCTCGTTCCTCTCTTTACACGAGGGTCGACTCTCCTTCTTACTTTGTGACTTGAATTTAATTAGCCCGTTGCATTGGTTATTTTAACGACAGTTTAAGTTTAGTTTGGATTTTGTAAATGCTTTAAGTAATACGGCAAAGACTCTATTGCCTATTTACTCATATTGCACAAACAGATAGGACCACTATGAAACTTACATACGACCCGTGCAAATGACACAAATGACACTTCATTCCATCCTGTTATTCTAGATGTCTGGTCTGCACTGATGAGGTTTGAATCATCTTAGCATGCCAACTGTCTTGAGTTGCCAAGATGGTAGTGGGTCTAGTCTTATTTCCTTAAAAGTTCAGTTAATTGTTGTCAGTCACACATTGGCTGTGTATCAAGCACTAAACCCAAGATGGGCAAGATGGGCAAGTGGTCATTAAGAGTAAAAAAAAAAAGAAGCTGACATGATGGCATCACAGTAAGTGTAATATATGCTATCCTTATGCAGAGCATTGTAAATTAGAATAGCATATAATAGAAATACATGTATTGTTCCACAATGGGGACATTCGGCCGGGACAGTGGCAAAAACACGTTGACAGAGTTACATACTAGATTAGCAATATGAATAACAAGCTAATTTAATTAATTAATTAAGTTCCAAAGCAAAAGAGAATGAACTTATCACAAAAGGGGAAAAAGAAAATATTGCGTAATTATTGATAAAAATGTTATATTCAGATAAAAATGCAATATTCAAGTTAAATAGAGGAAAGACAGCAGCCGATTCACAGAATAATGTGATAAAAACTATGCAGTGCGTATGGTTGTACAAGCAAACACCTCAGAGTAGCTAAAGCGTGTCCAAATGGACATCAGTATCTGAGAGACCATAAATTATTCATGATTAGATTAGGTCAAGAACCGATGCAACCAGGGTCTGAAATGAACACACGGCAGACGCCAAACGCAAGTAAATTTTCCATTTGGCGAGTATATTTCAGAGGGCTAGCTGCCACATGGCGAGTAAATGTTTGTACCAAATAAATTGTGTTTTTCAGTCATAATTTGGGCAGATGCTTCTTTATGTTCCCTTGCTGTCAGCTCGTGTGGCAACAAACGAGCATGTACACAAACTCGCACATGTGATGCGAGAACGACAGCAACTATGTCATGTCCGTTTGCTAACAACTGGCGTTTTAGCTCAGGCTAACTACGTAGGGGAGGTTATGTGGAGATATTTAGCACGAGTCAGTCGGGGTTACTTTGACTGGTAAAAAATATGCTTGGCCAGTTGAGTTTTACGTCTACTGGCCAACTTGGCCGGTGAATCAGGAAGTTAATTTCGGACACTGCATGCAACCACTAGCATGTTTGCAAACACTTATTGAGTCTGTTGTGAGCAGCATAGAATATAGAGCCTAAAAGCAGCAAATTTTACACTGTTGATGCAAATAAACGTGCAATATAAATAGGGGGATGGGTTGTGAGTGACACTTCATGTGTGTGACAGGACTTGATGTTTCACAAAATGGGGTTTAATTCTAGATGTTTAGTCCCATACAACAGTGTTACAGTTCAGTGCATGGGCAAGAAAAGACACAGACGTGTGACAGCAGCTGTGGAACCCATTAAGACCAATGAGAAGATATGTCTTTTATTTCCCTGCCTCTTGCCTGGTATTTATCGTATTGAGTTTAGAATTTAAAAGACAAAGTCACTCAACTATTAGCATCCACCTCTGACACACACTATCAATAAATACCACTTAGAACAGCCTCTCCAGAGACCCAAATACAAATGAAGCAATGTTGTAAAGTTTTGTGTCAAAAGCAGCCGCAAACCTAATCTCCTTTGCAAGGTAATGAACAGTGTTAGAAAGATATGGAACAATAGGAAGATGATTATGAGTCTTTTGCATTATTTCACCTCTACAGACTTACAATACGACAATAACTATCATAATTAGATGCACTTGCTAGACAATAATGTTGTTCTATAATTCTACTTCACAGTGAGCACTAATATTATGGTTGAAACTGCTCGAGTTGCCTGTATGCGTGTGTGGGGGCAGTGTATTTAGGTAGCATGGCTGGGGGGGCATAAGGGGGGTGTTTGTGGAGGTTTTAACTTGATATTTCCAAGGATCAGCAAGGATCAATAGCAAAGGTCACAGAAGCAATAACCTCTGGCTTGTTGCGGCTTTCAGAACAGGAAGTCTGCCCATTGCTGCCCTGTCAGTCGGCTAATGCCCCAACAGTATTTTTTCCTCCTGCATCGATCAAGGGCTACAACATGTTTGGCCGCAATCAGCAGCTGCATGTGAGCCTGATATGCAACTTGGGACTGCCTGAAAAATGACAAAACATTTTACAGGGCAGAATCTTTATACATATTGCAGACATATCTTCTCTCCTGTTGAATGCCGTCTTTTCCTAACCCTTATATACGGTCATATAAAGCACTTCATTGGACCGTCACCCTGTACATTTGTACCTATTGGCCAGCCATTGGAGGTTCACCAAATTTCTGCAAAGCCACTTCGTCACCAGTCAGCAAGAATACCTGCTGGCAATATAGTGTAGGTATTCTGTAACTGGGGTGAGGAATTGATTTTTCCCGGAGGTCCAAATAGTGAATGGGTGTGTTTACATGAACATAAATAATTGAAATAAAGGAGATCGAAATAAAAATATGTCATGTAAACACAGCAATATTGTGACCAGATTAAGCTCAATCGGAATGAAATTGTCTTCCGAATGATACGGGTGGCTTATGCCCAGCCTTAATATAAACAGCATCCATCTAAACACTTGTTCCAATCATCATTCAGATTGGGGCAAACTGCCCTGACATGAGAGCAGTTTACACTTTAAAAGTGGTAGTTTTGTGGTTTATTTTATTGTTATGTTTTACTGCAGTTGGCTTTTCTTTGTTCAACTGTCAAAAAGAATGGTTTGGAGGGGGGAGCGAAAACTTTATTTTTAAATCACAAAGGAGCCCACCCAGGAAAGTTTGGGTACCACTGCTGTAACATGTTGCTAAACCTGTCGCATAATTACGAATACAGTCACGTCTCAATTATTCTTAAAACCTGGCGTAGGTCCATTCTGGGGGCTCGCAAGAGTCTGTTGTGAGTATGATTGTACACACAAAAACCTAAATCCACTGCAAAGTGTGTTTGTTCCAAAGTGGAACAAAGACACTTCCGCTTTGGTTCTTCTGAGTTTCTTTTTCTTTTCTTTTTTTAGCACAGATGGGAGTACAACTTATTCTGTGTTTTCTTAGGGAATTCTGTAAACTCTGCACATGTCAGTGTGCTTCCATTCTGAATAAAGCCTTATGCATGTAAACGCAAGCCATGATCGGATTTATTGATTTTGCGCCCACGATTTATTCAAATAGGTTTTTTTTCCTTTTTAATCCAAACACATTTCAGTTGAGTAGTAATTTTGCGCATGCAAACATAATTAGTGTTGCCATTGTAACCATTGGCCAAACACAGGTGTCATATTTCTGACTGTATATGTGATCATTTAAATTTAAGGTATACATCCTGAAAAACAAGAATTACTTTGTTTCCACACACTAAGCACACCGTTTTAACTTTTCAACGTAAATAATAGGATCTACGCTGAAACTACATTCTGCACCAATTCTTTTTTCTTACTATGAGCTGACACCCCTTGAAATATTTGCATATTGAAGTCAAATGAGGATGATGACAGTGACATTAGTATATGTTTGGGATCAATGAGGACTCTCTTTCGTACTCATTGTTTAGTGTATATTTTAGCTGTTTTAATAAAAATGTTTGGAGGGGTGTCTGAAGAGTGATGATAAGAAGAAGAACAAGGAGTGAAGAAAAGAGAACATGTAATGAAAAAAAACAGTGAAGTCAGGGGAAAATATTCATGTTATTATATTGAACAATATTACCCTAATAAAAACCACATTATTTTATAGTGTTTACTCACCATTTGATATGCATTTTTGACACATTTTAATTTTTTTATGTCAACATTAAACAAATGTAATACTTTTATTTAATACAAAATTCAGAGTTAGGATATCATACTTACTGGATGAAAGGGCTAAGGAAAGGTGATCAGAATAAGAAAGTCATATTTTATTATATTTGAACAGTAGAGTGACTGAACGGACAGGACTCCACACTGTGCAAGAGGGCGCTCCGTGGCATTTTGTGGCAAGCCACAGTCTGGTAGCCCGAGCACTGACAGTAAACCTCAGAGACTCGGCCATTATGAGGTTCATCATGTGCACTGAGGGGGCATTGTGCCCCCCTAGATTGTAAACAACAAATCGATAGCTCATTTGTCATTTGGTTTGGAAGGAAACAAGTTTTTTTCATGGGAGAGATCCACTTTTCCAATCCAAATGAACCAATCAATCTTGAGTCTCTCCTGGGGCCTCCCCGCCAGCAAGCAGGGTGAAGAAAGAGCACAAAAAAACCCACTCTGCCTTCCTTTTCTCACTCATTTCTTTCTCCGCGTCTTATCTCCTTCCTTTGCTCATCTCTTTTCCACTCCCGCTAATACTTGCTCAACCTCTGAAGCATCTCCATGTCTGTTTTTTCCTCAGACGGTGTCTGTTTCTGCAGTCTTTCTACACCACCACCCACGCTTGCTTTCCTGTGGTGCATTTGTGCTCCGAAAAGAGAGGAGGAGGAGAAAAGAACGGAGAAGAGAATGGGTTCCACTGTTCCGCACTGATGGTATTTTGTGTTTAAGTGGGGGGCAGAATGTTCCTGCCAGAGTGCTGCTGATGCTGAACGGGACTGGCAGGTGGATTATACCTTGTGCTGCTTTGTCCCTGGACAAATTTAAAGGCAGCCCAACAACTGGGCCCCATGGGAGAATAGGTTCAGAGGGTGGTTTGGTCTGTATTTTTCTTCTATGCTTCCATCTTAGCCTCGTTTCCATGCCTACTTTCGAAGGACCAAGCGTTTTAAACAATGTTTTCTCTCACAGTCTGTTTTGTCCTTTTTTACTACACTCATGCATACACAGCTACACAGTGTCACTGACACAGATTCTATCTAAAACCTAAGAGTCCTTTCTCTTTTCAGTACATCTGCTTGGGCATCCACATAAGAGATTATAAAAGCTAGTTTTCAAATTTAGATATGACTACTAAAGATAGGCACAAAGGCACATTTAAAATGTTAGTTGCTGTTGCTTTCTTGCTGTTGAATGTCTGACAAATGAGAATGATCTTCAACTTCAAAACAATTGCAGTAACAAAGGATAACAGAACATATATCATTATTTAAAAAAGGCTAACACGCAAAAGCAGATTTTAAATCTAGGGAACGTGCTTCTTAATGTCATCATGTCATCATGTCAGTGCAACTTCGATTGTCTTCCACTTATCTGGGATCAGGTCAGGGGGCAACAGGTACAGTAGACAGCCCTCTCCCCAGCAACATTCTGGGGGATCCCAAGGCATTCCCAGGCCTGATGGGATAAACAGTTTCTCTGTGTAAAACATGTTGAAACTGTTGGTTTTCAACAGGTGTTACACATAAAGATGCGATTAATTCAATTGGGATGTGCCTTTGTGGTCAGTTCCTTTTACGCAAATGCCTTTAAATAAAATCTCAATGAAGTTTCATTATCAAACAGATACGTGCTTAAAGCTGATATGCTGATCATTCATTTAAAAATAGAAAAAACTGAGTCGACATGCTAGTTAAAACCTAGAGAAAAAAATCATGCTGGTAGCTAATATATGCATGAAATTACAAATGACTCTGCACTTTACAGTCCTAATTATAATTATGTAAAAAAACAGCATGCCCATCCATTTTACATACAGAATGGCATATGACATGTTATTTATAAGAAATTTCCCTCACATGTATTTCACTTCGCATGTCTTGTTTTTGGGGAAAATCTTTAGTAAATCTGCTTTAATAATTGCTGTAAAACCCTTAAGCATGATAACTTGCAGGTAGATTGGCCACATAATTAACCAAGAATTATACAGCAAATGTGTTTGTTTTCAAAATACGTATATCTTATTTTTTTAAGAACCCACCATGTTCAGTTATTAGAAAAAATCCATTAACAAAAATTAAAGCTTGAATTGCTATTATTATTATGATTACTTCAGAAAACAGCCAAGAAGTTGTTTTGAGTGCATTTAAATCATTAGATAAATAATTAAATGAAAACAACAACCAAGTTATAATGATGTGTTTACTGAAAGCCAGTCTTTCCTAACACTGAAAGAGCTTTTTTCAGTTTTTTAAATGCTAATACTAACAGCAAATTATGAAGGGACTTAGTCAAAAATCTAGTCAAACTGTATTTTAAATATTCATAAATTAATTCCTTTTCTGAAGCTTTTATACCTCTTCCGTGGAAATCCATGGTTGAACCTGCTCCAGTCTGGGACATTGGATCAAGCAAAACATACTATAGGTTGACATTTTCAGGACTTCTCTGAACCTGTGCAATGTCAGCATCTTTTCCAACCAGGTAACAATAGCCAGTGTCAGAAACTAAGGATCAGATCTCAAGAGCGGTGACAGTTTTCAAACCACTAAATGTTCAGTTGGACCATTTATATGGTTTAAATCCAGAGAAAGATCTAGAGTAATCAGATTCCTCTCCAGCTTATGTTGCAGAGCCACTCCATGCATGGCCCTGTCTTCCCTGTTTGTGTGTACTACTCGTCACTTCTTCAGATTTATCTGCTTTACAAGAGAGAATCTCTGCTGTTTGGGAATTAACTGCATAAATTAAAGCTGCACCACCCATTACTGTTATTAAGGTAATGCTTTTCTGAAAGCACAATTTTCATGCTAAGAAGCAAGAGCAGCATGTCTGTTAAGCAGCAGACTAGAAAAAAGTCTAGCTAATTAACCAGCTAACATCAGCTTGTTAGGCCCCCAGTCTTGCTCTATAAAGAACAGCAAGAAGAAATAATATTCTGCATGATAAACATGTTCACTTAAACATCTGATAAATTCGGATAGTCTCCCAAAACTTAAACTTTAAACAGTGACAGTCAGCACTCTCACCCTTTTTCGTTCTGCTCTCAGTACATCTTCTTGTGACTCAAGATCGAATTACCATTAAATAAGTTGTCATTATCAGAGAAATGAATATGTTATATAATTTTAGAAGGAGCCATGATATAATTCTACCTTTTCTATTTTATATTGTATTAAGCTTATTCCACACCTAAATTAGCACATAAAGTATAGTTTCTAAACACAGCACAATTTTTGAACTGGCTTTTTTTTTATCTCCTTTGTCTCTCTCGCCCTTGCTTTCTCATTCTCTCTCACTGACGCACAGAAAGAAAGAGACACTGCGCTGTTCGCTCTATCCCTCCTCCTCTTTATCAGTTAGTATACGTCTTCCCTCTGGTGGTTTGCTCCCTTTGGGTTTTGTGTAACTCTCCATATTGACTTTGCCCTGTCTCAAGAGATCATCTCGTCTCCCACAGGAGTCATTCCTCTTATGCACACGTATCCTTGCGCATATACAAAAACACACTGCCACCTGCACGGTGGGAACTGTATCACGCTGTATTCATTGTATTTTCTTTAATACGTTTCTTCTAACAGTTCAAAGAACAAAACATGTATCTGTCTTTTTTTTTTTTTTTTGGGTGGATGTAGTCCAGTGGCAGTGCATACAGAAAGCACAATATGTGGAGCAATCTGGCTCCCCCTAGTTCTCTTAAAAGGGTCTGCAAGAATTTACTGCACCCAAATTAAAAATAAACCAGCCAGCTGCACAGAGGCAGCTGACTGCCTTCACACCTGACAAAGAGTAGCCGCTCAACCCAAACTGCTTGTGGAGGGGCATCAGTGCCGTTGATATTAAAGTAGCGGTGCATGCATAGCCCCGTGCTTCACACATACACTGCCAGAGGGCTTGTGGACTACTCCTATTGCCGCCTCAGAGGCATATGGGTGGTGTATAAACTTCATCTCTCTGCTTTGATGTCTGAAGTGTCACAAAAGAAATATAATTTCTGTAAAGCGCATCAAGTCGCGCTTGGCCAGTGATGTGAAAAAAAGATCTTTGGAGTCTTGCTCCTAAATTCCTGGGAAGATGCTTCTGGCAAAAGTCGCTAGAAGGCACAAACAGGCAAACTATAAACACTTATATTTGATTCAAGATTATTGAAACTTGATTATGTACCCTGTGCCTACAGAGAGGGGCGGGGAGAGGGAGCAGGGTACAAAAAAAATATAATATAGGATTATATAGTGCCATGCAAAACTGTTTACAGGACCTTTAACATTGTACATGTTATATGACAAAAAACAACTGTAAATGGAATTTATTTATATGTAATTCAGTTCAGCTTATATAGCTCCAATTGCCAACAAAGACAATCTTGAGGCACTTTATAAAGTAACCAAGTTTATACACTGAAAGTGTACTTGTACTTGTACTATGTACTAGTGCAGGGATTCCCAAAGTGTGGTGCGCGAGCTGTTTCAGAACGCCTAAAATTTTACGGCGTTCTGAAAGTCTTTTTTCCCCACACAATAAAGACGTGTAAATAAACATTTCCTTTGTAAAAATTAAAATCAAAAACTTTAATTTATTCAATAAATAAAAATGTATTGTAATGATCCGTATTAGACTTTATTGCTAAATGCTGTTGCACACAACTTTAAGTAGGTTGTTTTGGGATCATACCGGAAGAAATGTGTGGCCTCCGGGGAAAGGAGTGTGGTGGTTCGGGGGACTGGTGGGGTGAAAGCTGTCCCGTTCTGTTCGTCCTAAAATAAAGTGTTAGCAGCAAAACCTCGGTCTGGTGCTTGGGTGTCATAACGGAACGATACAGTATTCACAAGAAAATTTATTTATTTAGAAGAAATCTTCTACACTTTATTTTAAGATGAAATATACGCATTATTCTGTATATGCGCACCTGGCTTGTGGCCTCTACTTCATTCATTCTCACAAATATGTTCAATTGGCTGAAATCAGGGAAACTGTCATGCAGGTGAAACATCTAAGGTCAAAGTTAGTGAACGAGGAGCAGATGAACCAAGAGAGAGAGGCAAGAGAGGTGATAATTGCAACGGATCCGGGAGAAGAAAACGAGCGAGAATCAGAAAATATCTCTTTCTCTCCCCTGACTTTACGTCGTTTACGTCAGAAGAGGAAAAATAGAATTCAGGCCGAAAGTTTTATTTACAAGATTAAATTGAGTGACTGTCTCTCTATCGATCGTGCAGCGCCTACAAACAGCTCTGCCCATGCTGCCGTGATTGAACCGATGATAAGCTCTGATGCGCATGTCATGCACACCTCTACTGCTTCTGGGGGGAAATCGGTGCTAGACGCGTTTTCTTGACTATGCTAACGCACAGATCTGTAGTGCTTTTCATTGTGATTCAGACGGGTGCAGTTCATTTTACGGTTTTAGCGCATATTGAGACAGAAACAGGGAAACCGGAGGTGGGGCTGCGAAGATCTTAGGTGTTCTGCCGTGGGCGTGTTTACCTGCTGGATGTAACCGCTGTCAAACAATCAGAACATAACTTCTTTATGGAGCGCGCTGTTATTGTTACTCTGTGATTTTTTTATTTATTTTTTTGAAGATTGGGGGTGCGTCGACCTAACCTGACCCTAGCCAGATAGATTTCGCTCTGCCTAGCTCCACTCATCCATCTGGGACAGATCCATAGAGATGGCGTTTCAGAAGGCTGGGCCTTATCAAAACTCCTTGCATATGATTGGATAAGCCACTTGTCTGTCATCTTTATCGACGTGCTATTTCAACCACTCACACCGAAGCCAACCCGTGACGCTGATGAGAGCGACGCAGGAAAAAACAAAACTTTTTTTAAATGTGTTTGCGGATCTAGTGGCACGCGTTTTATTGACAGTGAGCTGACAGGAAGAGAGTGGAAGACAGGCGGCAAAGCGCCACGGGTCGGAGTCGATCCCGGGCCGACCGCGTCGAGGACTAAAGGCCTAACCGCTCCACCACGGGCCCCCCCCCGGAAAACAAAACTTGCCAAATCCGGTCGGGAGAAGGGCGAAAACATCGTTTCCACCAACAAAAGCCTTCAGAGCCGTTCTCTGATGTTCTTTTAATGAAACAATATTAGGTAGATTGGACAACACGGAAGAAATAGCAGCATCAATGCTAACGCTTGCTTCCTCGATGCGAGCCGCCATTGTTGCCTGAATCAAAACAGTCCCACGGTCGCTTCTCCACTACGTCACATCTATGAAACTCCAGCCCTGCGTCCTGATTGGCTGGACAATAAAATTGGTTGGAGAAATCACTCTCTATGGGAAATGTCCCAGATGGATGTGAGTGAAGCTAGGTGGAGCGAAATACATCTGGCTAGGGTCAGGTTAGCGTTGACCCAGTTGGGACACGGCAGGGTGTGCACGGCTGAAAAAGTTTGGGAACCCTGTACTAGTGCATTTAAATCCAAAAATACGGAAACATTCAAAATTCCATTCAAACCCGTTATAACACCATGCATTCAAATTCATGTCAAGATAAAGTCCAAGGTCTGTCCACTTACAGGCCAAGGAAGGGGATAATTAATCAAGAGAAAAAGCCAAGAAGCCCACAGTGACTCTGGAGGAGCTGCAAAGTCCCCCGGCTTGCGTGGCACAATCTGTCGTTAGGAAAGTTCGCACCACAGAACTGGCCTTCATGGAAAAGTGGATATTTACAAAAGCCATTGTTGAAAGACAGCAACAAGATGTCCCATTTAATGTCTGCCTCACACCATGTAGGGGCACAGCAAACATGCAGAATTATACATTGTTACATTGTATTTTACTTTGAATATGACCAACATCGTGGCAACATCACGCTCTGGGGATGCCGTTTTTCAGCAGGGACAGGTGAGTTGGCAGATCACATGAAGATGGATTACTTTTTTCCTTTAAAAAAAAAACATGTATCCTTTTACATCTGCACAATAACGCACAACCTTGTGTTGGTCTGTCACATTGATTCAAAAGGAATAGCTCTTGGTTTAATAATACCAATTTTTTTTCTTTACTTTCCATAAAACTGTATCTTATTTGAGGCCTGGTGCCCAAAATGTGAACAGAGCAAGTGACGAAAACAAATGCAAGCACGAATGGTGGTACTTTTACTAATGCTAAACCAGGAGGAAACTCTCACTATGGCTAGTAAGCATGCTTTTACTTTTTTTGCCTTTCTCTCTACGTTCTGCTCCCTTCCTAGCTCCAAATGTGAACACATAGCTGATAAATTACACACGTTCTGTCACCATGCTAATGAGCTCATTACTATTAATGAGTGTAATTAGTGCCAATGATGAAAGGGTGGGGTCATTAGCTTCATCCGGACACAGCTGGACTCCACATTATAATATAATGTCTGTTTACTCTTACTTTCTTTTGTTAAGTGTTTTATCTTCTCTAGGCCGGCGTTAGCCAAGAAACCTAGTTGTATGGAATCTGTTTGCAATAATAAAGGTGAAAAGATGAAGCAAAATGGTCATTTTTAAGGTTATATAAGGAATTTCTATAGGTACAAATATCACACTTTCACAATGAACCAGAAAAAGGAAAAAAAAATGATACAATGTAATCATACTTCACACAGAAAAGTAACAATAATCCTACTAAAATTAAAATGATGTTAAAATGACATACACCATTGATAAATAAATTCATAACATTGTTTTAAGATTTCTTTTGTCTTGATTCATAGACTTTTTAATATTACAGAATCTTAAAAACTCCAAAATGTATTCAAAGCAGTTAATGCTAGTTAATGGGTGGTTGGAAACTCAGAAATCTGCACTGAAAACGACCCTCTTCAGTGTGGAAGTTTTCAGTGCTGGAAGAGGACTAAAAGTTTGCCATTTTCAGTATCAATACAATTTAAGTTAGAGGAAGCACAAAGGGAGTAAACTGTACTTTCCTTGCTGTGTGGAAAATGTCCATGACCCCTTCTGGCTTCGGACAGGGAGACATACTGTAAATCCGATAACAGGAAAGCTAAGCAGAATAGGGCAAAAGTTGCAAAGAATCATTCTTTTGAGCTTTTCACCTCTGTCTGTTATGGGATTGGATTAAATGGAAGCCTTTTTTGCCGCATTAACCAGCACATGGATTTTCTATGTTGCATTTGGGTATGAGCACAGAATGAAACATGTTGCATTGTGCAGGCAAGTAGCTAAACTCATTCTGTGTTCTTGACATAAAAAAAGACAGTATTTTTGCCATGATATCATATTTTCCCAGATATGAAATATAAAAATCATAGTAAACACATAGTTTAAAGAAAATCAGTCTCATTAAAACAGTAAATGATTCTACTTTAGATTAGAAGTTGCATTCTGATTCCCAGTGATCAGAAGGTTGCAAGAAACAAAGAGAGCTGCTATTTGGAGAAAATTCATCGTGATGCGCAGCACATTTCCTCAGCACTGGCCTTTAAACTCCTATA
This sequence comes from Fundulus diaphanus, assembly GCA_037039145.1. NCBI lineage: Eukaryota > Metazoa > Chordata > Actinopteri > Cyprinodontiformes > Fundulidae > Fundulus > Fundulus diaphanus. The sequence goes on from CM073144.1 coordinate 20,565,587, forward strand.
TCCATGGTAAGTGCTCATACAAAGTGTTGTTCTTGGGACTGAACCTCTGGCTTCACTTTAAACTCTGAGAGATTTGTGGAGAGCAAGGTCGGCTTGTCTGCGGGTGTGCGTGTAACACACAATCACCTGATGCGAGGCTTTACCTCTTCCTCCTCCATCCATCAATCGGGACATGCCCTCTGCTCCCACAAATCAGTCTAGCCGGGTCCCATTACACCGTGGTGCTTCCACTTTTTCAGGGAAAATAAAAGGTAGCAGTTTCAAGTTTTGGGATTGGAGCAGAAACATTTTTAAAGGTTTTTAAAGTCTTTAAAGTAATAATTTATGTCCTCTACATTTGTCAGTCATTCTGCAGAGTAAATAGTCTCTGCTAATACATCAACGGAACACCAGTGGATTGAATGTTGGCAGTAACAGCCAATTGGCCAAATCAATCAATGTTTGCACACCTAACTGCTGCTTTAAATCTAAAAACATTTGATTACAGTAGTGATTGAAAATGAAATACACAAAAAATATTGAAATGCGAATGTTTGCAAAGAATTACTGGAAGTCAGAGATATATTCTGCCTATTGTTCATCCAGGTTTGATTTTCCACATGCACTCAACCTCAAGTGTATTTATTCCACAATCCATTTGGTTTCCCTGCATCCGTATTAGCCCATTATATCTCAATCAGCAATGTGTCCAGTCTACTTAGACAGCTTTGTATTCCCGTTTGCTTTTCGGTAGGCATGTGTTGGCTTGACTCCATGTTTCTAAGGCGCTAGTTGTGATTTCCAATTCACTTTAAAATCAGGGTGGACAACTGAGCAGAATTAATAGAATTATTAGGACACATGCAGATGGACATGTGGTATCATGTGGATTACTGCACTGTTTAGCAAGGAAAAAGGAAACTATCACATCAAGCAGAATGAACCAAAGTGCTGGCCTGCTTACATGTGATATGTTGCATCAATTGCAGAAAAATATAAATTAGGGAAATGAAAAGTGATATTAGACATTTTTCAAAATAACACTGTAAAAAAAACACTTTAAAAAATATCTAAAAAAATCTATTGTTATTCTTTCTTCTGGGATAAAACATTTTGCTTTGTCAAGACTGCTAATGTGAACATGGAGTACAAATGCAGCCACTGAAGGGCAGACTTGAAACTGTAATTAAAAGAACTTGATTTGGAAGAGAAAAATTAATGCCTGGATATTCTGAACAGTTAAGTGTTACCATTGAGGGTCGAAACAGAGCAAATATCCGATTAAAACTGTGCCTCTGTTTGTAAATTAAAAAGGGCAGTTTCAATTATTTTGAAAAGCATAATTTCACTTGTTCAAGTAAAGTAAAACAGGAGAGCAATTTATCAGACACCAGCGATTTAAGACCTTATTTGTGTTTTCTACAGCAATCTTGCAAACAAAAAATTAATTTAGTGCGTTCTGGTTAGAGAAAATCTGCTACATTTCTACCTCATAACACCCTGACACCTACCTACAAGTACCTCTGCATTCTTTGCTCCCAGAGCGGTTTATTAATACAGAAGGACACTTCGGAAGCTAACTTAATCAGAGGAAGTGATTCGAGGGAAAAAAAGGCCAAAAAAAAAGAGAAGAGCGAGTGTCTTCTAGAGATGATAAAAAAACAGCAAAGAGGGAAGGTGAAAGAATTCACCACATTAGTCCACCCATGATTTATTTCCCCCTCTAGGTGAAGGAGACACCATTTGTATTCATTTCCCCTTATTTTTATCCCAGATTCATCTTGCCTTCACATGCTTGTCACCACCACGCTAATGTTATTTTGGCCATGTGATGTTCCATAACTGGCTCTTATAAAAATTGGCCCCCTGCGACAGCAGAGGATGGCACATATGGAGCAGTGGAGGTGTTCTCTTTTACTTCATTCATCAGTTTTTTTTTTCCCATAATTTTTTCCTAAAAGCGAGATTAACAGCTTCCTCAGGACAGGATGGTGTGAAGGGTGGAGATAATGATGTCTGTCCTACTGAGAGACACTAACGTCTGTAGTATGTCTCTGCTCGTTTTTATCGGTGTGCATGCTTAACAAGATAGGTTTCCTTTTTCCTATCATTTTTTAAACTTTGCCTGACAAGGTGAACCTGTGGTGCTCAAAGCCGAGGACAAAGACATCTGTGACCATGAGCCTCCTCGCGGGGCTTTGGAGAACAATTAGATGAGAGTGAAGGGTGACTCCAGTCGTGTTTGTGGATGACACACACATATCAAGGGCTGTGTACAAGCCCAGTCAGTCCCACCTACGTAGATGCACTTAGAAAAGGTTTACTTGCTTTATGAGAGCCTTAACTTAGTAAAAAGCGTTTTGAAGGACAACCTATTATCCAAAGATGGGTAAAAAACGTTGCATTACTATCAAAATAAGAGTTAATGTAAACTGTATTTGAGCAGCTGAGCTCGTCAATGTAATGATGAAAAGGAAGAAAAACTCATATGGTGAAATTATGAGGAGCTTTTCTTTGCGCCAACATACCTTGGAAAGCTATGTCTTTTGAAAATCCAAATTTGACTGTGAATATGAAACATTTTTTTACTAGCCTCATTTAAGCCATCTGATCACTTTCTCTGGCATCTCGTTAAAATGACTCACCGCCATATGAATTGTATGACAGAACTTTTGTGCCATTTTAAAACCAAAGGTTTTTTGAAATCTTGGAACGCTTTATATGCCTATAAGAACCCAAGTAAGAAAGCCTCTTTCTAACTTGAGATTAATGAATCTAGAGTAAAGCATGTGTCGGGAGTCCAACTAAAATGCTTTGAATAGTAGTTGTTGCATGAATGTATCCTAGAGCCCCTCCATTTGGAGTGGTTCATACAAATAGACTATAGGTTCGAAGAATCTCAAATTGAGTTTTAAGGAATCTCTGCTAAGCACGGGAATATCAAGTACAAGTTTGTAGTCTGGCGCCCATCCTCAACTGTCAATAGGCGATAGGCGGGGGAAAACCCAGGACAGTTGGCCACTCTCTCACAGGACAACACAGAGGCACACAGGACAAACAACCATGCACACAATCACTAAGGGCAATTTAGAGAGATCAATTACCTTAACAGCTATGTTTACATGCACACAATTTCACGAATTGAAATGTATTTGGATTAAAAGACAAAACATAATTGGATTGTACCATTTATATGGGCACACAATCAATTAATCCGATCATAATATGCGTGTATATGTACCTGGCTTTATTCAGAATTTGATCACTCAGACATGAGCAGTTATCAAATTTCCCTTAAAACACCACAGAAGAGGAAGAACTTCTGTCTTTGCTGAACAACAAAAAATAGTAAATAAAGTAGTATTACACAAGTTAGTTTATCTTCCGAGTTCTCGGGCTGGACTTGCAAGAGGTTCTAATCACGGTTGTGTCATTAATGAATAAATAATAATTTTGAGCTCTTTCGATGCTTCGAACAGAAAGGTTGTATCAGGACAGGTTTGCTTCCCGACGTATTACCGCCACTCACCAACGCGTAAATACGTCACGTTTACGTCAAGCGAACATGCACACACGGGTCAGTTTGTCACATTTGGAGTAATTTCATCCTGACAAGCGTTTATATGCACATTGATCAGATTGTCAATCGGCATAAACCACCCCTCTCATTCGGATTACAATTTCATTCCAATTGAGCTTAATCCGATCACCATATTTCGATTAGCTCCTTGACGGAACGGTGACATGGTTTAAAAATTAATTTCCTCACATGCACCTAAGATTCATTCAAATTAAATTTAAAGCAACAAGGTTTTAAGGAAACGCCACAATTCTCCTGTTGATTCTGTTGCTTTGCCGTCTTCCTCATCAAGTCCTTGCTGTCAGCTGGTGTGTCCATCCAGCCGAGTGCAACCAGCTGCACTGCAATTACAGGTGGATGTTGGAACGGTACACAACAGCTATACACATATATTATTAAATGAACCCATGTTTCAGATGAAATTGCTAAGCCAGCCAATAAAAGGTAAATTACCAAAGACAAAATGGTGCGGCGAACAAGAGAGAGAGAGGCCTGGCCCAAATTGCATTGCATTATTGAACATCATCATTTCTGAAAATGGAGAGGAAACAGAGTTGCACCTATCAGCACAAGACAAAGTGAGGATACGTGAGCGTGAGATGGAACACAACATTGACTACCTAATTATGCATTTTATCATTTCAGTCACAATAGAGTGCCTTCCTTCTTTAGTTGCCCAGTGTGCTTGTGCAGCTGTTCCTCGCTGCTTTAATGAGGAAGATAAAGAATAATCACAACCGTGTTATATTTACATCCACTGACCACCAAATTGCTTCCTGCAGCAGCATTATGCACACACACAAATATTTTCCCAATCACGCCAAGACCATATATTCAAGGTTCCCTCATATTAAAACAAACTGAAACACAAAATGCACAAAAGCAATTTATTTCACCTTGTTTTTGTCCATCATTAAAGTGCGCGTGTGATGAAAATGAGCCAACGCGAGCTTAATGGGATCATACAAGGCAATGGGTAATTGCTTTCACGCTGCTGCTGCTTGTGTTTGGACACCATAAAGACTGGCTCAAATGACCTCCCAATTCTCCCACTTGTGTTGACTTTCCGCACGTCTCCAGCAGTCCAAGCGAGCGCAGACTCTTGACTCTCCACAAAGCTGTAATATCATGCCATGCTATAGCAGTCATACCCCTGGAGCTTTTTGTTTTTTTTTACTTCCTTGTTAAAATCCCAAACTTTTGATGTATTTTGATGTGGTTTTGTTGCACATACTGTAACTGTGGAGAGGAGATTTTCGGACATCTACAGACTGACATCTTTACCCATTCCCCTTGCAGAACAGCTCCAGGTCAGTCAAAATTATTGGGGAGAACATCTGTGACATCTGTCTTCAAATCTTGCCACAGATTTAGATTTTTGGAATTTTATGTTTGGAATTTTACCTAGGCTATTCAAAGATATACATATTAATTGATTTAAACCATCGTATTGTGGGTCTGGGTGTATTTCCGTGTCAGGTTCCAAGTCTTTTGAGGACTAACAGGTTTCCATCCAGGACGTCCCAGCATGTAGCTCCATACGTCTTCAATTCTAACCATCTTCCCATAGCATGAGGCTGCCACCGCCATGCTTAACCTAGAGGATGGTATGTTCGTGTTGATGTACAGTGTTAGTTTTTAACGTGTTGCGCGTAGGCCAAAAAGTTACGTTTCAGCAACTAACTTTTCAGATTTCATATATTTTGTGCTTGTCTATAAAAAAATTCCAGGAAAATACAATGAAGTTTGTGGTTTTAACGTAACAAAATGTGGAAAGCTAGAAGGCTGTGAGGCACTTTATCACCCTGCTGGTCCCGCTCATAGTGCCCAATACACCCAATCGTCCATCCCACGAACAGCCACTGCAGCGATCCAATCCTCTTTGGCTCTTAAAACAAAAAAGAACAAAAAAAGTACCAGTAATCACATGAAAGGAAGATAAGTGGGAGCATGAGTGTGGAGATGTACACCGCAGGGCTCTGACACCCATCATATGGAATCAGCACCTCGTGAGTAATGGGGGTTAAAAAGAGAAAAGTGCCTTCCCTCTCTCCCGGCGCCAGAGAGGATCGTGTGTGTTGGATAGGAGCTGGGCAGTGAGCGAGTGAACGAGTGAGTGAACACTTGCAGCCCGTCTTGGCAGCCGCCTCCGTCAGCGGCAGAAATCAAATGGCACGTGGGGCTCGAGAGTTGATTGGCCCGCCTCATCCGCGCTTCCATCAAGAGCTGGCAGGAAAAGCGGCTTTACGATCCAAAATGCTAACATGCTTCACAGAGGTTGTCACTCACTGACATTTTGACAAATACAGAAAATTACTATAAAGAAAGCTGTCTTTCTACATATGGTGTGTCAATGTTTGCCAGAAGGGAACATTTTTACATCTGTGTGAGGTGCTAAGAGACTGTAGCACTTTCTATAATTCCTGATGAAGTCTGAAAGACTTGGGGATGTCAGTGTGACTTCAGTATTTTTTCCCTAAGGTGATTTGAGGAAAAAAAAAAAAAAGATCGGGAAACTGTTCACTGAATAAATACATAACACAAAATACTGCATGTGCTGCTTTTTGGAACCCGTCTAGTTATTTAAGCCAATTTTCGCAGTAAATCGGCCCCAACTTTACTGAGACACATTCCAATACAATGTCTGAAAATACCAAATCTTTTAATAACGAAGCAATCACTAAAAAGATATACGAAATTCTCAGAATACTCTTTATATTGTCAATTTTCATGCCCCTGGTAAGATAACACTAACCACTACCTCCCTATTCAGATCGTTCAGTAGTTATATAAAAGGTTTATCTTCCCACATATTTCAGGTAGTTTTTATTGCTTAATGCTGTCCCGTGTATGAGATTAATCCATATAAACTGTCAATGTTTATGGTTTTCATTTCTCATATTTCAGTGCAGTAACCTGCAGCCTCCCTAGATAAAACCCAGTGGTCCCCTTCTGCTAATTTGATAAAGATACTGCATGTGTAAGCATGTGAATCATGAAGACAGAGCTACAGGGGACAAGGCATAGGCTGGCTTGATATTCTCATGTATAATAAACTTGATATAAGCAGAAAAAAGCAACAAATTATAAACAGTACTATAGTGTTTATACAGAACTTTGAAATGAAAAACAAAATATTTCTTCATTTAAATAAAAAAGCATAAATTATTCTTAGTCCTTCTCTATAATGTTATTGAAAACATTTATTTCTTATTTGATACATAGACTTAAGCTTGAGTAATATTTTCAACTGTGCATTACAAAGAATATTATACTTTCTTACTGTTGCACAATCCATAACAGGTTGAACCAGCATAACAATTAGCCAGGCTATCTCGGGTAGCCAGCCCGCATTGAATGGCTTAACAAGTTGCTTTTAAAACACGGGTGACGGATGGAGCTTTGCTGGTTTTCATACCTTGACTGGCAGCATCATTTCCTCTCTTTTACAACCACAAACATTTCCAAGCAGCCATTTTTCTCTAGCAAGTATTAGTAGGCATCTCTCAGCTGATTGGCAGTGCACAGCAACAGGTGTTAAAACCCTGGGAAACCTTGATGTCCAAAACTGGCCCATGAACACAAGTAACTATTTGAGTCAAGCAATATAAATGTGCATATTGGAACGACCGAACTGAAATGACTCTCAAGCAATTCAGAAACTAATAAAACAAAGGCCAATTCTTATTTCATGAGTAAATCATATACGCTATGTTCACCAAATTGAATCAAAAACAAAGACAAAGCCTTTCCAAAAATGATGTATATTTGTAAAAATATGCTGGTTGTCATTAGAGAATAGTATACTCTAAAACCTTTCTAAAAGGTTATTTTTGCTTTTTAGGTTAAGGTAAAAAAAAAAAAAGGCTGTCGCCGAAAGTAATGATGTTAGGTCAGTTTTCATTGTTATTAAGTTGCGTATTTTTATATTGCAATGCATTTGTTATGGAGTGTCCCAATCTGAGCTAAAGCTTCAGGTCAGTGACCCGATCAAATGTATTTTAACTGAGCAGTATTCCTAATCTCTCGGTTGACCTACCGTGTAGTTTTACATCAGCCATGTAGTAAAGCAGACGCCAAAATGAGCTGTGATGGAACCTGGAACAGCTGTGTGCTATGGAACTGCTTTAGTATAAATAATGGGAGCAGTTTTGTAGCCAACTGCAACATTTGCAACACCGGTAGTCTCATAGAGGCAAAGCATTCTGATGAAAAAAACATTCACACACTTTCTTAAATCCATATTTTTACCCACCCAAGATCAAGCATTTTCATTAATGTTAAAAAGTTTTGTTTTCATATACGATGCAGAAATGTACTGTTCATTGTACTACTCATTCACTTCATTCATTTGAAGGCTTGGATCAGTGTTAACGGCTATAATTGGCTATGTTTATAACACTGTAGTGTTTCTTGAACATTACATAATACCAGCGTTCCCACACTGTCAGATGGATGATTTATCCATTCTTCGGTCACTATGTCTCCGTGCCAGTTATGTCTACAGACCCACTTGACACCTTCCTCCTGCTGTAAATTGCAGCTCGGGCCCTGCGAGGGTCCATCGTAGCAGTAATTCTTCATTAATTGTTCACTGCCCGTAGCCGGACGAACAGGCTTAGCCTCTTGGACATGCGTGCATGGCAGGGGGGAACTTTTCCTTTCCAATTAGGCCGGTGAGGCTGAGCTGGTGAGAGCGCAGACCGTCAACCGAGACGGTGCCCGTGAGCAGACCTGTGGGAGATGGCGAGGACAGGCAGCAAGCATTTAGGAAGGCATGCAGTCATAAGTGCAGCTGAATAACACTGCTGCTGAGGGAGGGTGTAGACATATAAAGAGAAAGTGGAGACATAAAAAGATAGATGTATGGAGTTGTACAAAAATGGGGGTCAAAGGGGGGAGAGCTGCCTTTTTCGATGTTTTCACACATGCTTTTTCTTGCAATTTTCTTGCAATGCTTGTAAGAGTCCGCTCGCCCCTCTTTCCCGTCGGTACGGTTTATTTCGGTCTGCAGTACAGGTGGCAGGAGACAGCCATCAGGGTTACTGAAGCCAATAAGGCCTGGTGCTTCCCTGCTATACATCCCTTGCCTGTCCGCTTTGTTAATTTCAACATTTCTAACTCCACATTAATGATAATCAACCAGACAAGCACATAACCTTTCAACAGAATATGTTATATCTTGGTATTTTTCATTTGATCGGGTCCAAAAAGTTTTCAAATGTTGTCAAATTACAACCACACACCTCAATATTTTCTGGTCGCCTTTTTGTGACAGACAAAAAACAGCACATCATGGCAAATTTTACTAATAAAAATCTGGAATTTGTAACTTTGTATTGGACTATCAAGAATCAAGAGTCTTCATTGTCATTATGTGACAATGGTACAATTTGGGTGAGACACCGGCTCAGAATTCACACAGGTTCACACATAACACTCAGACACAATGTTCTAAATAGCTGGATGCACCAACAACACTTTCGGAGAAGCTAAAAGCGTGCAAATGGTTTTTAGCATCTGATAAGATTTACGCGTTAAAAGTCAAAATGACACATAGCAGTCACCATTAGAAGGTGAACCTCCATCCAGTCTCAGTCGTTTGCAGCCTGTAAGAGCTTTTCTTCCAGGACTACCATATAATTAGCTCCATTCATAAACTTGGAGCATGATGCTGCCAAATCCCAAAAAAATACATGGAAATATAGGATTAGATGTGACAAAATATGAAAAAAGGGTGTGAATACTTCTAGCCTTGACCTCACGATCCTAAGCTTCCAAATTGTAGTATTGCATTAAAAACATTATACTTGATCTCTTATACATGTCTGGTTTTGTTACATGTATGTTATGTGAGGACCTTGTAAAAAACGACTAAAACAAGATGGCAGACCTGTTAGTTCCTGCAGATTTATAGGGCTAAGGTGTCTGGATGAGGCTGATGGGCCGAAGTGATTGGTGCACTGGCCTTGCTAAGAATCGTACTTTATGAAGAGCACTGCAATACTTCAACGCAATAGCCTGATGGCTCATTTGACATCAGACAAAGCACACAAAGGCAATCTACTGAGGTAACATCCCTCTTCATGAACTCTTAGTACAGAGTGGGTCTTCAGCAGAGCCATTATTGAACAAATCAACACAGAGCTAAGCAAAAAGGGCTTACAATTTCTTTCTGTCTGTCTCTTTTTTTTTGCTTCTGGATAAAATTTGCTGCTGCTGGGTAAATATCAAAATATAAGCAGACCCTTATAAGAGCAATAGAGAATCTATCCCGTTACTGAAATTTTCCGGGTAAATGCTTGGGGCATAGCTAATATGACTGCTTCATTATATCCACTGATGCATATCAAGCACTTCAAGAGAACTTCAGTGCCCACTTTCCCATTCTGTGTCCATTAATTATAATAAAACACAGGGCAACAGCAACGTACACAACAATGGAGCATCAAAACACTCTGATGTTATCAACATCTCAGAGCTTTTGAACACCTGGGTGCACTTCATCACGTTGCAGCTGCAAATTTATGAATGCAGTGGATGTGCAGTGGGTTCAGGACAGACAAGATCCATGGATAATGCAGCTTCATTAACAGAGAGTGTAACTGCTTGCCTGAAAGCATTATGGCATCTGTGTGAGCTATAGAGCTAAATCAACAGGGATGTTAAATATTTACTGTTAGTGTGCACTAGATGAATTATTTCTGCACACACACACACACACACACATGCACACAAAATGTAGAGAAGCAATATTTATGTCTTTTTGCACTGATACTGATACTTATTTATTAAAAAGAAATAAAAAATGAAATAAGAAAACCTAAAATTAGAAACAACAAGCAAATAATTCAATGTACTCCTTTTTTCTTTGTTTCTTTATTTAAATGGGAATTTCTAAGGGCCCGTACATTTAATTTGATTACAGATATCTGATGTTTTTGTTTTGGATATTAGATTTATCTGTGCATATCTGTCACAGAATTAAAACCATCAGCCAAGTTTCTTTTTTGTTTCGTCTTTGTGAACAAGAACAATTTGCTTTTACTTGGGGAAACTCTGGGGAATTCTGGTTTTGGAAGCTCTGTTTGTCGTGCCTAGCTTGCCTAACGTATAACAAGGTTTTAAAAAGTTACCATTTCAAACCATAACAAAACAAAACATTCCTACATTTTAAAGTTCATTTAATGAGATGCCAGAGACAGCGGCAGAGTTACTGGTGGTTTTGCTGACTATATGAAATAAGCAGTAACTCAGTGCTGCCCATCCCAAATCTCTTGCAGCGCATCTGGCTAAAAATAATGGTGCTACACTTGTCTTTTGCTTACAAAAGAGATACATTTAATTGGAAATATCTTGAGTAGTTAACTGAAAAAGTATCACTCTGCTAATAACAGCTTGTTATGATATTGCACAAATAGAAAAAAGAGCCTAAACATATAGTTTTCTACACAGTAACATTTTTAACTTTTTTTATTAAAAAGCAATTATAAGATATTATACATTTTTGATTTAATGCGGCACCATGTACGTTTTGTCTCACGCATTAGCTTAATTTGATATATATTAAATTATTTTTTTAGGTCAATATAAGGCACTTGGGTCATATGGATCCTTCGTGCAGGCTGCCCTTCTCAAAAATTCACCTATGTAACTTTAGAGGGTTGGATCTGGCGATTTGAGCTCAGACTGCCGTAACAGCAAAACAAAACAGATATGATGCTTATCTGATTGGACATTTTTGGTTCTCTCGTGTAGAATTTAATCTACAGGGGTGAATGAGGCCTTGCCTTTACAACAAAATGATTTGCTGGTCCAGACTGGTTTGCTATCAGATTCCAAAACATGGGGGGAAACCTTTTAATTCTGCGGCAGTGCAGTATTGCCAGTGGCCTTGAGGGGCACCAAACCTGGAAGTTACAGGTCTAGTGCCCCTAGTGGCTAAAGTTTACATGGTGCTGATTTAAATAGCAAAGAATTTAAATGAGCAAAAAATACAGTGAAACTGTATATACAGGTCCATGCCCCATCCAAGCCTAGTTTCAACAAAAATAACATCCAAATAATCAATTAAATAGCTTGGACTCACTGATTCCTATCTTCCCGCTACTTGTTTTAATTTCACCCATCATGCAGTCAAAGAAGGTCTGTATGATACAATGCTCATAGGCTCTGTTTTCAGCTGAATCTATAAACAATTTGCATTGTGGTTTATACACAGTCACGTATTGTATCATTGCCAGGCGGTGTAAATGTCTAACTCCCATTTGGAGTGCTTTACATAACTACAAATGCCAATTGGGATTGAAAGTATTCAAACAATATTGTTGAAAACTAAGTTGAACTTAAATTAAAAAAGACATCTGTTTGCAGGGAATATTCAAGCAGAACATAAGGCGGATAGGACACATACTGAAGGAGGCATTTAAAGGATGCAATGTTGTGGTAACAAGCTGGTCCTCTGCTACAAAAGCACAGGAGTAATCTTAAGAGAAAAATCCTAAAACTGGCTCAGAAACTGGAAGGATTAGCTGAAAACTACATACATGAATACAGCAGACGATCAACTTAACAATCCGAAGTCCCAAAGGTTACATGTCAGGTCTTTGCTGGATTTGTTTTCCTTTTCCATTAACTCATGCGTTTCAGTCACTGTTCATCTACTGTATATCCTATTGCAGGCCTGGTAGTTCTTTCGTCCCCCGCTACTCTATCATAAACCAGCATGGTCAGGTGCAATGTCGAGACAAAAAATGAGTAGCAAAGAAGCCCAGGTCTAAAGAAAAATGTTTAAAAAAATCTTTAGAAAGCTTTGAAATCTAAAGAACAAACAACTTAGAACACCAAAATAGTCTTGCTCCTAAGAAGGATAACATAAATAAATCATGGGTAGTTTTTAAAACCCATAAAAGCAACCACTTTGAGATGTAGCAATGAGGTTTACTGGTTGTGTCCTTTGCAAAGGGCTCCAGAGCAGACTAGCTTTCCTAACAAGGGATTTTGAGCCAGCAATAAGCTACCTCCTTCCACTTGGGAGCACAGTAGCATAATGTTTATTCTTACTTACTCCACCTGTTAATTAGAGTAGAATAGAAACATCCTTTATTGTAGCACATTGGGGAAATTCAGGTGTAACAGCGGCAAAGTGAAAGGCAAATGGAAGAAAGCAGATGCCCACAAAGGAAACTGTTTCATTTAGGGGCTAATAGATGCTTTTACTACATCTTTCTGAGTCATCATTTATTAATAATAACCCCCAAATAAACAGTTTAGTTGTTCCCTTTTGCAAGAAACTGTGAAAAATGGATTTGATTTATTGGGGAATTCAGTAGGGAAGAAGCCACAAAGCAACATAATGCAAGGTTAATGGATGTGAAACTTACCGTAGCTCTCGCCACCTTATAAAAGCCAGAGCACAACAGTTGGGCTTATTTTTATGCTAATGGGCACCTCTCGTCAGCCTTTTTCACCCCGCGGGGAAAACAGAAGCTTTCTTTGTATTATATTTTTGCATGTCGTACTGCAAAAAATATAAATTCACTATTGGTGTGTGAGCGTAGGAAAACTCACAAGGAAGCTTTTTGATTCTGGTCTCTGGAGGGTAAGCTGTACAGCAATATTTTCAATAGATTTACAATACTCAGTGACAGGGAATAAAAAAATAGTACAATATAATATCAGTCGGAATGCGTTTTGTTTTTACACACTGTAAAACTGATGTGTTGAAGTAGTTTCAGCTATTAAACAGTATGCTGTTGTTTTAAGACTTAACTGCCTGATCCAAAGCCAAAAAGGAATAGAAATTTTGACTCAAGTTTATCTTTTAGCTGAAATACAAAATACTATTTTATAATGCTTTTTTGTGATTTCAATATTTTTTTTGCCAGAAATACCCATACCTGAGACCATCAACTCAGACGTTACAAGGGTTTGCCTCCTCACACATAAAACACTGACAATATTTCGAGAATGTTCCAAAAATGGAAAATAAGTATGTGTCCTAAAATGTTTGTTAAAACCAGGGGATTGTTTTGCCTCATGCTTCCTTGACATATGGAAAAAATAAAACCATGGCAGTATTTTATTAAAAACCATCCCTTGTGAAAGGTTTCATTCCCTTTTTCAAGTATTCATTCATAATCTTGAATGTATATATTGGGGTGTGTTTTATTTTGTTGGCAGCATCATGTTGTGGTGAGGCTTTTCTTGGTGAATAAAAGGGGAGTTGATAGAAAGGCAGGTGGGGCTAAATAAAGGGAGGAAAACCCGTAAGATCCTCGTTTAAAAATATCTGTGCCCTCTGAAGGCAATTTTTTACAAAGGATTTTATTTAGGGGTGTCAGAAAAAAGGGGAGCTAAATACAAATGGAGATCTCACCTTCTTATATTTTAGTTAAGAAAAACTTCACAACTATAATCCCCTTTGTGTTCATCTAAGCGGTTATAACAGTACAAAATGTGGAAAACTTCCCACGGTGGGAATGCAGAAGGCAACCTGATTGCAGGGACCGCATGTCCTGTGTGCGATTGGTATATAAAAAGCACCGTGTGACAAGTGACCCCGCTCCAGTTAGGAGGCTACAGCCGAGGTACCAGCACACCCAAGGAGAAGCATCTCACCTCGGGCTGTGGTCCCCATTTCCCTGCACTCTTGCCCCATGACAAGGCCGCAGCCCATGGTCATCAGTCTTGAGTCAGGGCTGTATGTGTGTATGTTAGGGAGCATGTGAGAAAGGAGAAAAAAAAAAAAAAGCCAAGAGGGACAAAAACCCAGTGACAGAAAGACCGAACAATCGATGCCCTGTGAAATGAGATGGTTCCTGCAAGCTTGCTAACCTTTGTTAAAAACATTCCATAATTTTTGTTAAATTTCAGCAAATTAATTTTTGCAGGATTATAAAGGTTAGTAAGGGTAACAGAGTGGGTCTAAGAAATTATTGCCTCTGTTAGCGCTAGATTCAGTGGAAAATCTGTCATGCACAAGATTTGTGGGATATTAAAACAAATCGTTCCTAAACAAACCTTTTGCTTCTTTTTTCATCTGCTTTACCGCATCAAAGTCCTGAGTCTGAATTCAAGCTTGAGATCTGTCTGCATGGAATATGCATCTGTTCCCTGTGTTTTTATGGGTTTACTCTCTAGGTACTCTTGTTCCCCATGAGGTCTAAAAAAATGACTGTATAAGTTAGGTCAATAGGTCTCGCCATATTGTCCTTAAGACGAGTGTGTGCACACCACGTTGTGTGTTGTGTGTTGTGTGTTGTGTGTGTCTCTGTGTTCTCTTGTGATGGACTCTCGATCTGTCCAGGGCAAGACCTGCCTGCCCCTCGCCAGCTGACCATTATAGATAAGCAACACAGCCTCAAACTTGACTAGTTTGGACATATGGGAAATGCAATTTTTTTTGCAAATATTTAATTAGATCATGCCAAACATTTTTGTTTTACATCTTTTCCCCCTAAACACCTTTAGCTGCCTGTGAGCTGGCAAAAAGAAGCCTACGGCACCATTCCCTTACTTACAAGGAAGGCAAATTCAGCTGTTTGGACAAATGTCCATGCAAAAACCACATATCTATTTGATGTGCTTTGATTCAATTTAAAACACAAATGTTATAACATTAATGAAACTACTAATCGGAGTGTAATTCCATGTCGGTAGCTTTAGGGATAATTTTACTTTTCTGTTTTAAACTGAAGTGGTTCTATCATGGCGTATGTTTCTGTGCTAGTGCCGTGGTACCGTATAAATGTGTCATCTCCACGGAATGCCATCATTGGTTTTAGCATCTCAACACAAACATCTTCACCATGGCAATAAAAATACCTGGCTGTCCATCCCAAGTTCAGCAACAATCACAGAGACCAAGCTCATTTAAAAAGTCCCCTAGGTCTGCTCCTTCTGTGTCTGTCGCCCCAGCAGCCAGCTCGAGTAGGTCGCTCTATTCCTCTCTATTACACCCTCCTGGTCTCTCATCCTTCTAATACGAATCAGGATCATCTCTTTAGAAAATCGTCAAGTACAGATGTAAAAAGGCTCAAGAGTATGAAATAGCAGTTGCCAGAAAATGTGCTTTTGGAAACCAGACTGCAATCGGCCTTGAATGGGGAGAGGCATGGAAGACACACAGCTGGAGAGAAAGCAGAGGACCACAGGAATGAATATCTGCGTAACAGAAGGAATAGATAAAGGATGAAAGGGGAAAAAAGGGGGTATAAGACACGGAAAAAGAATGAGCATTTTATTTCACAGAGCTGCGGTTCTTATGGGATTTCTTTTCTTTTTTTTTTTTATCCTGAGCTAGTTCCCTTATCGTGTTGCCGACTTATCTCCCATTTTCCTCTCCTCAAGGCAATAAACAGACACAAAGCACCCGGAGGACAGGAAATGCACAACAACAAAAGAGGGACTCTTCAGCACTCCCTCTGTTTTCATTATCAGGTGCGGTGTGAGACTTTTGATGGAGCTGCGGATTATCCCGCGAACACTGGATGACCGATGCGAACAGCATCCGAAGCATGAAGGGCACCGATCATGTCAGCCAAGGCAAAGGCACATTACAACCGCGAGAAGACTTCAAGGACTCCAGTAGATTAAAACTGATTGAAATTCCATTTGTGGCATTTGACTGGTCCAGGTCCCTTCTCCGCAACCCCCCACAGTTTAAATGTGTCCACTGAGAGCCGAGTCTACTTTCTGAATAAACAAATGTTATAGCGTTACAAGGCAATAATATCGAGCAATGAACCAAACAGGTAGACATATTTGTTGGTGTGTTAACCTTAGCGTATTGAAATGCACACGCATGTCCGTGGATTGTCACAACAAAATGCACCTACTGCGCAGCAGGTAGCGGGAATGGAATACATTTTTGCTTGAGCAACCTGACAGGGAGAGGGTTTTTTTTTCTTGTTTCATGAATGCACCAACTCAGATACTCTGGTCTCTCTGAGTGATTTTAAAACCAGATTGATGGTCTTAGAGATGACTTCTTTAAACTGTCTGTGTTTTTTAATTCTGTCTGATGTAACATTTTACAGTTTTATTTTTTTTAAATAGTTTTTGCTCTTTATATATGCTCTGGATGCTCTTTATATAAGATGTTTTACATGCAATGTTTTTTAACTGTTTACGATTGGTTTTACATTTTTTTTCTAAGAGGGATTGTTAATCTCAATGTGGACTTTCCTTGTTAAAGGAGAAGTCCGGTCAACAAGGAAAAATCAGGGTATCATTAGCTATAACTAACACTAATACGTTCGTGGTTATTTAATAAACTTATCTTTAATCAATAAGAAAATAAAAACATAAATTGTCGTCTGAATCACTGTGTATGAGGGCTGACATTACTGCCCATATTTGGGCAGTAAGGGGCGTTTGACATCACATCCTGCGACGTAGAAAAGCGGAAGCGGCGACAGCATTTCTCTCCGCTTTCCATGCAAAGTCAATAGGAGCCGTTCTACACAGCTGTGATCATCAATAATTATTTCGGATTTCCAGAGGACTTCACCGCTGACATTCCCAAGAGCTGTTGCTGAAGCAACAATGCCCACGTGCATGGCCATCGGATGTTCCAACACAACTGGTAAAAGTGGAAAAAACATATCTTATTTAAACTTCCCGATTCATGAGCCACCGGGCTCGGCGCTGGATTGCCAACTTGAAGAGCGGATTTGCCATCTAACTTCTGGCCAGAGAGAAAACACGTCATATGCAGTGACCATCTCGAAGAAGAATGTTTTGAACATGACATGAGGGCGAGGATTTTCAGTAAGTTATTTTTAAATTTTTAATTTTTAATTTAGAAGTTACGGGGATGGTTACCGACCAGAGGGGCGGAGGGATACAACATGGTATCCCTCCGCCCCAGCATGTGCTGGAATGCTTTTATATTTTAATACTTATACAATAATGACCACCTGCCCTATTTGCTAGGGGGCAAATATATAACTTAAGTCACTTCAGCGCGATCTCTCCTCCGCTGTGTGTGTGTGTGCGCGCGCTCCGCGCAGCACGGCTTTGCCGGCACACACACACACACACACACACACGCACACACGCGTGTATATATATATATATATACTGTAGGACCCGACTGAGTTTGCAATGGAAATAGGTACGCTGGATTCTGTCAAAAGTCCGGTTTCTGTCAAGAAACTCTTCTAAAACATCCATATCGCTATCAGATGATGATGACTCCATGGAACTCTCATCACTGTCACTAAGTACTTCATCACTCTCTGCTTCGTACAGAGCACCAGTCGCCATCTTGGAAAATAGTGCGCCGTGACAAACAGAGCGTTGAAACTTGCTCAACAGCGGGTCCGCCGAGTGACGTCAAAAAATGGGAGGTGACAGTACTATTCTTGACCAAGATGGATTCCTCCACATAAACATGATTAAATGAGAATTATTCTTAATTAAAAAAACGTATAATTTTTTGCACAGTATGTAGTAGTTTTATATTTAAAGTACTTTCAGCAGTTTGAATTCTGATTTTGACCGGACTTCTCCTTTAAATAAAGGCTTAATAATAAATAAATAAAAATGCTAATGATAGCACATTTTCAATGTCAAATCTATAATGCAAGAGTTTTTGGAATGTGGGCAGGATTACAAAAAGAAAAGCAGATTCTAAAGCTGTTCAAATTCAACCTGAAATGTAAAAAGACACACAACTGTTTCAATATCATCTGAACATAGACATTTCGCCCATTTAGGCGAGCGGCGTAGTGCTGTGAGCCCAACTGCTCGTGAAATAAGCAGGTGAAAACCCTAAAACAGCACACAGGGGACAGAAAAACTTCCAATCAGAAGTACAACTGAGAAGGCACAGTTGAAGAACAGCCTGAACAAGACATTTAAAGCTACAGCTCACTGCCGGCCCACTTTGATAATAGAGGCATTTACTCTACCTTCACCTGAGCACAAGACATCCCCTCCCACCCTGGGTAGAGGCTATGAAGCGCTTCATAAGAGGCTACATGATGAGAGAATAACAGGCTGTTTAGAAGCCTGTTGGATTGCAGTAAAGATGTTCTACAGTGTGGAGAAAATGTTTTCCCCCTTACAGGTTTGCTATGATTTTCTTTATTTTCTTCTTCTTCTTTTGTCACAATTACATGTTTCAAATCATCAAACACATTTTTTGTATCGTACAAAGATATCATGAGTAATCATGAAATGCAGTTTCAAATGATTTTCAAAAGCAATTCAAACCAACCTGGCCTTTTGTGAAAAAGGAATCGGCCCCATTGCCAGATCATAAATTAATTTTTTTTTTTTTTTGGGAAAGCAAAGTCCAATTTCATGGCAAAACAGTCTCTAGCTTTAGGAGGCAAGTACATTTTTACATAGGGACAAACAGGTTGGTTAGACAAATTTTTTTTCTTAAAGGAGAAGTCCGGTCAACAAGGAAAAATCAGGGGACCATTAGCTATAACTAAAACTAATACGTTCGTGGTTATTTAATGAACTTATCTTTAATCAATAAGAAAATAAAAACATAAATTGTCGTCTGGATCGCTGTGTATGGAGGCCCTTACTGCCCATATTTGGGCAGTAAGGGCCGTCTGACATCACATCCTGCGATGTGGAAAAGCAGAAGCGGCGACAGCCTTTCTCTGCTCTTTCCATGCAAAGTCAATAGGAGCCGTTCTACACAGCTGCGATCATCAACAATTATTTCGGATTTTCCAGAGGACTTCACCATTGACATTCGCGAGAGCTATTGTTACAGCAACAATGCTCACGTGCATGGCCATTGGATGTTCCAACACAACTGGTAAAAGTGGGAAAAAAAATGCTTATTTCAACTTTCTGATTCATGAGCCACTGGGCTCGTCGCTGGATTGCCAACTTGAAGAGAGCGGATTTGCCATCTAACTTCTGGCCAGAGAGAAAACACGTCATATGCAGCAACCATTTCGAAGAAGAATGTTTTGAACATGACATGAGAGCGAGGATTTTCGGTAAGTTATTTTTTATTTTTTTATTTTTTATTTAGAATTTGCGGAGATGGTATCCCTCCGACCAGAGGGGCGGAGGGATACCACATGTGATGTGGTATCCCTCCGCCCCAGCATGTGCTGGAACGCATTTATATTTTAATATTTATACAATAATGACCACCTGCCCTATTTACTACGGGGCAAATATAACTCAAGTCACTTCAGCGCGATCTCTCCTCCGCTGCAGCGCCGGTAAAGCCGTGCTACAGCGGTCCCCCAAGATATATATATATATATATAGATATATATATATATATATATATATATATATATATATATATATATTTGCACTGGAAATAAGTCCGGTTTCTGTCAAGAAACTCTTCTAAAAAATCCATATCGCTATCAGATGATGATAGCTCCACGGAACTCCCATCACTGTCACTAAGTACTTCATCACTCTCTGCTTAGTACAGAGCACCAGTTGTCGCCATCTTGGAAAATAGTGCGTCGTGACAAACAACAGAGCGTTGGGACTTGCTAAACAGTGGGTCCGCTGAGTGACATCACAAAATGGGAGGTGACAGTACTATTCTTGAACAAGATGGGTTCCTCCACATAAACATGATTAAATGAAAATTATTCTTAATTAAAAAAACGTATAATTTATTGCACAGTATGTAGTAGTTTTATATTTAAAGTACTTTCAGCTGTTTGAATTCTGATTTTGACCGGACTTCTCCTTTAAAAAAAATATTTCGGCATGAAAACGGGTATTTATTTACAAGGGGACAGATAGGGCATCGGGACTTGCTCTACAGCCGATACCGCACCGTTACGTCACAAACTGGGAGGTGGCAGTACTGTTCTTCACCAAGATGGCAGCCCCCATAAAAGGACCTTCAAATGAAAATTACTCTTAATTAAAAAAGCTTATCATTTATTGAACAGTATGTAATAATTTTATATTTAAAGTACTTTCAGCAGTTTTAATTCTGATTTTGACCGGACTTCTCCTTTAATAAATTAAATTTTATGTTGAAAACTGCTTTTTGTATTTGTTCATATTATCTTTGTCTGATATTAGAATTGATTAGATAAACTAAAACATGTAACTGTGATAAAAAGTAAAAACAGATGAAATTTCTAAGGAGTCAAATACTTTTTTCACAGCACTCTATAAACCTCATTCTGAGACCACGAGGATTTTTTTTTTCTCAATTTGCTTTTGAACTTTGGAAAATGTAAGAATGGTAACAGGAGAAAGCGCGAAAGACAATTACAAACATCCTGCATTACAGATGTGTAAACATTTATTTTCATACTGAGAATTCTGCTTGGGAATTACCTTTGCATATTTCTTTACATCCATTACCATCCACAATATACACAAGGCTCCTCGATTAGCCTCGATTATGCCGTAATGAAACAATCATTTATTTCAAGGCGCTCTCAAGCTCTTTATCAGGGGTGCCATCAAATATGTGAGGCGTTGTACAGGACTCAGTTCACTCAATCCTGTTCCAAAACCTATAAAATTTGGACAAGCATAATAACTCCAAATGCATCATGCTAGTTTTTGCAGCATGCTAGTTTTTTTTATTTTATGTACATCCCAATGCCCACTACAGTACCCAAGAATTTGTGGTATCAATTATCTCAGTCGTAGATAAAAAGGGAGCACACAAAAAGGAACATTCAGAAAGACTTAAAATTAAATTAGCTTGTTGTCAAGTCAAGACTTATTCCAACTAGCTAATTAGAAAAAAGGGAGAATGTCTGCAACAACAAGGACAAATCAAATGATTTCCATTGGTGGTGAAAACTATTACAATAATGGTGTCACTATTCAAGGAAAAATAAGCCCATCTGTTAGTGTGGGATTTTAAAACTCCCCTGAAGCAGCTTTAGAAAGTGACTCAACTGTAAATAGATTTGGTGCAGGTCTTAGCAACATAAAGGCTGCCCTAGTGATCCACTTCGCTTCTTGTAGGTTTATCCAACTAAACCCTAACTAGAAAAGATTTTTTTTTCTTAAAGAGGCCAGACCATACAGCAGCTGTGTTAAGACTGTTTACACAGTTGAACATTTGGATGCAGCTTCGTTTTACATGTAATCTCGACGTGCTTCAAAGCCAACACATTTCTCTGCTCCAGTCAAACATGCCTCAGGAGTAGCATACTCATGTTTGAGTAATTTTCACTGAAGTGAAACTCCACGCTGGATGGAAGTACTCAAACACTAAGTGGGCCCTTAAAACAAAGCAGGCAAAGCCAGGATCCCCCCACACCCCCTCGCTCCTACCGTCCACACAGGCGGGTCTGGCTCTTGTAGTTCCGGCGATCTGGCCCTTCTTACAGGCGCAGCGGGCCGTCTGCCTGGCGATGGTCCGCCGTGGTTGGCTGCTGTCCCTGTCCAACGTCACAATCTCACATGTCCCCGCTGCCAGCTGGCCTGGAAATGACATTGCACCACAGCATGGGAGGTCAGAGAGATGCAATCATAAACAGGACAAAACAAAACTAGTCTTTTTACTCTGTAAAATCTTGATTTTCATTCATGTGCATTCAGGAAGCCCTGGTATTTATGTCCAAATCTGACACAGCTCAATCAGGAGGAAAAGGTGGCAACTTCATAGTCTTAAACAGTGTAAGCGCAGTGGATAGCAACAGTCTACACATCCCTGTTAAATTACTAGATGTTGGTGATGCAAAAGAAAAAAAAAATAGAAATCCATTTTTAATGCCATATACATTTTTACTTAAAAACCAAACAAATCTATAAGAGGAAAGTAAAAAATGTAAAATGAATGAAAAGAGCTGCAATAGATGGGTTGTACAAGAGTGCACACCCTTAAACTAATACTTAGATGAAGCCCCTTTGGACTGGAAGTTTCAGGAACTAGCCTCAAATATAGTAAATATGACGAACCTGCAATAAAGTGCAGGTGTCATTGTAGGATTTTCTTGACTTTTGCTAACTTGTATCCTTTAGCTAAAGCCACATTTTGCAGAGAGAACACAAAGGATCAAAAGAATCTCGCTGTGTAAAGGAATCAGTCAAGTGAGGGTACAAAAAAATCCACAGCAGTATACGTATACCTTGGCACACACAGTGATGAATAATTAAAGACGAACGTTTGACAACAGTGACATTATGAAAACTAGACGTTTTTTGAAAGCTGAAAAAAAAAAGATGAGAAAGAAACAGGTCATGGATGCTTCCAGGGGAATGAAAATAAGATCGAAGGAGCTGCATGAGATTCTAATGAGTACTTGTTATGACCATAGTCCCACTGTGTTCTCCATATGTCTGGACCAAAGGGTATGGTTAAAAAACAGAAGCTTGTTGTGAACAACGTGGTATTGCCTGAAGGAACTATGTGGAAACATTTGGACACAATTCCTGAAGAAAGGTTTAGTGCTAAATCCTCACTGGACATCACCGGAAGAGCGCGCAATCTACAATGAGATTTGGTGGTCACAGCATCATGCTTAAGGGTGTCATTCAAGTTAAACTGGACTAATGTACAGTTCTAATTGCCAAACAATTTTGATGAAAAACATTCACGTCCTTGTTATACAGCTGAAGATAAAGATAAATGTTGTGTTTCAGCGTCACAGCAAATATCCAAATCAACAACAAAAACTTGCGTAACCACTGTTCCAAACTAAACCTATAAAGGACAAAAAGAGAAAAAACTCTGAGGTTACTTGAAGAGGGCTGTAGACAGGCGATATCTTCACAAACTGATAGATTTTCTGAACTTTCCAAAGACAAAATGGGCAAAGTTAACATGTGGGATCTGAATAGACTCCTACCAAAGAATGCTGAATAATGAAATGAAATCAAAAGGTGCTTAAAGAAAGTATTCATTTAATATCTGCATTCAATCAATAACTTTGTTGCATCTTTTTTTTATTTTAGAATTATTCTTACTTGTTTTATGAGTTGAAATAGATATGAATGTGTCAAATTAGAGATTTCCAAAAGTTTTGACAGAATTTATTGTGCTCATTCCTGTATGGCACAAAAAAATCTGTTTTTTAACATGGATGTGTAGACTTGATATTTACATTTACACTGTTCTTAAATACACCTTGTCCTTCAGGCAATACCACGTTGTTCACAACAAGCTTCTGTTTGTTGGGCTGCACAGTGGCACAGTGGGTAGCGCTGTTGCCTTGCAGCAAGAAGGTCCTGGGTTCGAGTACACCCCTGGGTCTTTCTGCATGGAGTTTGCATGTTCTCCCTGTGCATGTGTGGTTTCTCTCCGGGTACTCCGGCTTCCTCCCACAGTCCAAAAACATGACTGTTAGGTTAATTGGCTTCTCCAAATTGTCCTTAGGGTGTGAGTCTGTGTGTGAATGTTTGTCTCTCTGTGTTGCCCTGCGACAGACTGGCGACCTGTCCAGGGTGTACCCCGCCTCCCGCCCAGTGAACGCTGGATATAGGCACCAGCAACCCCCGCGACCCCATGAGGGATAAAGCGGTTTGGAAAATGGATGGATGGATGTTCTTAAATACAGCACCCTCTATACTAAATGATCAGCCATGAAATATGTTTACTCTTTATTTCAGAAGAAAACAAGTTTTAAAAAATCATGTTACCCTTGGACATAAATAGCACATGACATCTGAGCCCATTTTTCTTTGTGACTCTTCAAAACGGAAGAAACAAGAGAACATGCTATTCAAGTAACCAAGATTTGTGTTGCTCTGTGTAAGTCAATAAATGGGCGTAGATGGACCAAGTCTAAAGTCAGAGCCTTAATTAGTTTTCTTAACCCTTTGCTACCACAACTAGAACTGTGATAAAGAAGGATCCAAGTTTACTTTGTAACTGAACACTCTTTCCCAAAGAACATTTTCAATGGAGGATTATTTTATGAGAAAGAAAAAAAGAAGACTACTTCCATATATTTATCATATGTGCTACAAAATTGAAGATTAAAAATTTTAAAATAACTATATATGTGACCTCGAGTCACATGTTCTCTTATCTTCCCTATTTTGAAGAGTGGATGGGGGGGGGGTAGTCTCACATTAATATTTGTACCACAGGGAAATAAAAAGTCACGACACATTGATCAACCTAACATCAGTGAAGTATCTACATATCTACATTCATTTTATAAAGAGTTTTAGTGGGTGTCACTTAATGTGGCACCAGAGATTTTATATAAAAAAAATAATTAAAAATAAATAGGAGATTTTGGTAAATAATAGAGTTTAAATACATGCAGACACCTTTTTGATAAAAAATAAAAAAATGTTTAGCAGACTTAATGGTGTTTGGTTGTGTTTGATTGATTACGAATGTTGGAGCTTTTCAACAAAAATGCTTCCTGTTGGACATAAAAGCATAAAGCCATAGTGCAACAATCAGGTTAAATACTTAAAACAACTAGAAGGAAATAAAGTAACTACCATTTTTGTTGAACAGATTTGAACCACTTGGATACGTTGTTTGGAAGCCAACGGAGTAGCTCACAAAAGGAGCTGCATACTCAAAAACACATTTAAAGACAGTGCTGAAAAGATGCTTCCTATTTCCAGCCCCCCAAACATAACCTATAAGCTGTTACCCATAAAAGGCCACCTGCAATCAGCACACCTATTTCCAGGTAATGCACCTATTACCTATGAAATGAAACACATGAATACTGATGAAGTTTGTAATTCCTGCCAAGCCCCACCAGCTTGCCCACACGTATTTCCATGTATTCAATCAAGTGACCTTTGACCTTGTAGCTGAGCCCTCGCTGCTCACAAATTAACCTTTGTCTCTGTGTGGAGGCCCCTGGGTGCCATTCCAGAGAGGCTTATCAGGACCTAATTGTGATTGGCAAGAGGATGGAAACGGTGATTAAATCTGGACTTTAGTCCCCGACACTTGGGTGGCTAGCTTAATGAACTGAGCTGTGAGGGGTCACTCCCTGGGTAATGGGGATCTATCAGGATTCATCCACACAGGTACCTGTGGTGATCATGGTCACAGGCTAAGAACAGAGTGGAAATTTGCTTCTTAGCATTGTCATTTTTGGTGTTTTAATTTTAAATGATTCTTCTTTGCACCATTTATTTCCTTGTATTTTGCAAGCAACCCCAAAAACATTATAGCAACGACCTCCTCTACAGTTTCAGTGTCTGGAAAGTCATTAAACTCATTGCATCAGCTTGTCAAATTCAGACAAGTGCTGATCATTTTCCACCTTGAGCATTTCTCACTGTTGCTATTTCATATTCGTACCCGGAATCGGAAACCATTTGTACCTGCTAAGAAGAATATACTGCTAAACAATGCTTTATTGGAAACAGCTTGTTTATGGTATGAAATGTTTTGTTTTGGGATAAAATAGTAACAGGTCAGTATTATAATCAATAATGGAGTAAACTGAGGCTGGGCTACTTCAGATTCCAGTTATTTTTCACCACCTCAGTGAAACAAAATGTGGTATTCAAATAGTCTGTAGTGGAATCTCTATTAATGCTGTTTCAATGATTCAATCTTTAAAGTAAATTTGCATTTTTCTCATAAAAGCTTAAGTAAAGCAATAAAATTTGCATCAGGTGAAAAGTGGCAAAATGCCTAAGTTTTACAATCTATCCATTCCACAAAGCGAATGGTAAATTTAAGAAGATAAACAAAACAATCAAGCTCAAACGGTAAAGATTGTTTGAACTTGACTTTTTTATCTTCTTGAAAAGAAAGATCTTTTTTTCTATATTGGGTGCCTTTTTACTTACATCAAATCCGGTTATTATACCTGAAAAATTTCATTGGTGTACATCATGACCCCTAAAACAGATTTATGAATCATTCATGCCTTAAAACACTCCCAAAAATACCCAACATTGGCAATATATAATCCATCTTAAAAAGAGCTAATTCTACCGAAAGTTCACTAAATTCATTTATAGCTATATACTAGATGTATATCCCTCTTCTGTCTTCTAATGCTGAATGAGCTGTCATGTCAGCTCAATTAGAATCTAAATCTCAGTGCAAATGACCCAAACTGACGCCACTTGTTCCCGTTCTCTCTCTGGATCCCATCCACTGCGACAAAGTCGACAGACTGTTTGGATGTCTTATGTAATCTCCCAGATCGTGTGGTGCTGACGCACCATGTGTGAAGTCAACAGGCTCAAAGACTTTGGCTGATTAGAGGCCGCAATTCTCGGTTGTTCTGCTATCTCGAGTTGTTGGACCTCATTAATAGACTCCATTTTATCAAACACCGGCCTTGTTTTCATTGCCACAGACATAACTACCAGACGACTGCATTAATTTCTTTTTTCATGTCGCTGCATGGCTGGGCTTTTCATATGGAGATCATAATTAGTCTAATTTTAAATTGTCCATAAAGATAGATAGAATGTGCTGTCATTGAGCTGTGCAGACATTTTATGTAGGATGAACAGTAATTGAACCGCAAATTAATAACAAAGAAATCTATGTAAACATGGTGGAATTCGTGTTGCTTCACTTTGAAATGCTGCAGTGATTTTAATGGCAAAAAACAAATAAGATTTGAATAATGTCAGATCCAAACTAGAGGATACATTATATTTTTGTTACCGATTATTAATGATTAATCAAGATAAATATTATTTGTTTATAATGTTAGCAGGCATCTCCCACTTTACTGCAAAACCTGTTCTCAGAAACTCTAAAATTACATAAAAATGGCATTTAGTCTATATGCAGTATCACATTGTGCTTAGGTGCGGCACATGCAATGTGCTATACAAATGCAAATGCATTTAATTAAAGGCTAAGCACAGAGAAACAACTTAGCCAGTTTACCTGGGGGAAAATAACTATCTAGCAATATAGTTAGCTCTAAGCAGCATTAAAAAGAACACCCCTAGATCTACACTCATTTGTTCATGCATTTCATGTTGCATCAAGAATAACTTAAATCATCTATCCCAATCAGAATAAAGGGACGCATTATATAACAGTGATTTAGATGCTGATTTTTGCAGTTTTATTACTGGTCAACGTATTTGCCTATAGACGCTAATAAATTGCTATATCATACAGACATAAAGAAATTAATGTTCATTGTAGATTCAGTTGTGTTATTCTACAAAGTCTTCTGTGTCGGTTAAATTACTCACTGTAACCATTCAATACTTTATATTTGAGCAGGGAATTATAAATATTTAAGAAAGAGTTCATAGGAAAGTGCACAACTGAGTGCAAGCACACGTGTCTACAATGTATTCCCTGGTTGCAGCATGTGTAAGAACTTCCGGACTATGTGAGAATTGACTTGCTTCTTTTTAAATACAAATTGCTCCGAGCGTCCCCATGGCTCAGCCTCCAGAGCCCAGTGCAAGGGGTTGCATGCATACCGAGACTGATATCATGCAAACTAGGATCAAAAAGAAAAGGGAAGCGAACCACAAGTCCGTTTTTGATCGATCGCATAGAAAAAGCAATAAACTGTAGTCCAAAAGGGCGCTTTTTTTTAAACAGTTTCACTGCAAACTGAAGGAAAAATAACACATCCCCACACAGATTTCTGCTAAATTAAAATTGTTTAGAGCTGTTCATTACCACGTTTTATTCATGCAAACTAGCAGGATGTCATCCAATTTATCCACAGTTATCTCATGAATAATTTGGATCGTGAAGACAGGGGGAGAAAAAAAGTAATCCTGCTTTCTGGAATAGCCTCATGAATCATGGGAAAAATCTACAACTGGCAGGAGTCCTCAAAGTAACCCAAAGCTTGTACGAGCAGCACTATGATTTATCATCACCCTTATCGTCTTCTGTTGTTGAGCAGTTGTCAGCTTGGCTGGCCAAATGGCTGATTAAAATGTATGTGTGGCCACCCTAGAGTGAAATGAAAGCTCTGACTGTGGCAGAAGATAGATTCATGTGGCAGAGCATATGGCCTAATACAATGTAATGTTATTGACATGCTCCTGTGCTTTATTATTTCTTCCCCCTGCTTTCCAGTGCTCCTCTTGCTCTGCAAATACACCAAATTTGGAAAAATGTCAAAAAAAGAGTGACATCTTTTGTCCATCTGCTTCTTGCCACCTTTGCTTGGATATCGGAACATTTATTTTATTTAACAGATGTGATTTTCGGCGCACCTTCAGACATCCAAGTGCATCAGCAAACTCCCTGTCTGCTGATTTAAATGCTCCCACGTTTGTAAAATGCGCTCTGCAGACTTGGCAGAAAAGGTAAGTAGGATTTGATGTGTATTTTGAAAATCCGCAGTGTGCTAGAGTCATGCTGGGCCTGCACGCTGAGCTACACAAGAAGGAGCAATTTCCAAACTATTTCCAAGTGTCCTCCCAAATCTGGCACAAAAGTGCTGCGTGACATGAAAATTACTGTGGTATGTTTTAAAAGAAACTATTTAATTATTTCTTATCTTACAGTGATAGTCTTGGGAGCATAGCTAAGAGAAAAATAAAAATATAGCCCGGAAATGGTTGCCGACTGTAAAATACCAACAATGATTATGGTGCTCAGGCACTAAATTAAAATGATTTATCATCAATATTTTGTAAAACAAGACATATGATTAAAGAAATATGGTTACATTGTGATAATACACTGCCACACATTTCAGGAAAATCAAACTGATTGGACCCAAGTTTGCTGAAAACCTCCTGTCGCATTTAATAAATCCATAATGACATTTCTATTTCACTGTAAACATAAAATTAGAGACCCGAGCGGTGACACGAGCTGTATTTACGATAAACAATCCCTCCAAGACTAAAACAGAATTGACATTAAATGTCTCAGTTAATTCTTCTCAAGGTAATAAACCATTTAACAAAAATTGAACATGAACATTTGGCTCTGAGTGAGAGCGATACCTGCCACACAGTCTGAGAGGATATAGTTTTGCCTTTGCCTAAACCTGAAAACACCAAACGACAACCAAGCTTTTTTTAAATATTCTCAGATTTGCATTTAGCGCTACAGTGCCCTCCACAGTTATTGGCGCCTCTGGAGAAGATGTGCAAAAATCTAGAAAGTTGTTGGAGAAGCCTAATCCAATCTTTAATTTGAGTATATTTATTCAGTAGGGGAACCAAGTCCCACGTAAAGAAGTAATTGTTATGCTTTTTTAAATTAGCAGTGCGACAACAGTTGGCAACACAAGTGTTTTTTTAATGAGACTTTCTTAAATTTATTTAATTTTTTACAAACTTTTAATTAGCCGTCGACAATCTCTGGTACCTTGAGGTATAAAATGACATGACACAGAACTCTGTCTCTTTTATCACTTCTTCAAAGTAGGAAAGACAAGAGAACATGCTGTTTAAAGGAGCAATAAGCAAAACTGCTGAGCTGCTGAGCACTGTATGTAGACCATAACAAGATGTGTGACAAGCCACAACTCTCTTCCTCCACTACAGCTGCAAACCAGCCCCCTCCCCCCCCCCCCCCTCCCCCACTTCACCCCATCACCCAACCCCTTTCCCCTCCCCATCGCCTCCTATGCACATATAGACCAATTCATTGTTATTGTTTTGATCCGGGTTTTTAGCGCATGTGGTAGGCAAAAGGCGAACACAATGGCGGACGCAAACAAAGAAACTGACAAGTTCTCGACGTATTTTTGTTCTTTAGATAACGTATCACATGATCGTTATAAGAGTAAGTTGATGGTATCAGATTGCCAGATCCATACAGCAAAAGCCTGAAGGGACGGAGCGAGTCTGTGAAATGCTGGCCAAGTGTTCCGTACGGCGGCATATTCAGCTGCCTTATAAACACGCCAGGCCAGTACACACGAGAGAGCATGAAAGCCCTGAAATCACTGGACGGCTACAATTATTTCATATCGGGACATGTTCAGACATGTTTGTGTAACATACGAAAGCGGAGTCGGACACAGACAGTAAGCAACTTTTAAGTCACAAAGTCTCCATAAGAACCAGAACAACGTTTCCAACATACCAGGAAAAATGCCTTTCCTGTCCTACTGTCGCAACTTTTTTTTTTTTTTTTTTTTTTCTTTTTTCTACTGTCGCAACTTTAAATGTGTGGAGCTTGGCAAGAGTTTCTGATGCAAAATCAGCTTCCTTGCTTTGGTCACATGACACCGAGAATGAACTTTCCACCAACAGATCCTCCAGGTGGGTCTGGCGTGAAACAAAGGTTGAATATGTGCAAAGGGAAATGGTGCCCACTGTTGGGTACGGCGGAGAATCTTTGATGCCATTGGCCCATTTCAAAAGTAACTGGGAACATTTTTGGAATGCATGGAATCATGAACTATTTCTTATACCACGAGATTTTAGATTGAAAGGACAGTTTATTCTAGAAAACTGAAAACAGGCCGCGAACGAACCCTGCAAACGCAATGCCATGACTAAAATACTGTATGGTCAACTATGACACATATTGCTTAGTGTATCAGACACAAAATGTTGTCATTGTGGTTGAGGGGGGAACCCAAATGACTCATGTAGTTATGAGTGGCTGCAGGGCAATTGGAACTACTGCTAAGTCAGCACACAAGACATTCACATTTTTACACATCAAAACACACATAATGGCCACAGCGCTACTAACAAAAATATCTTACCCACATGTTCCCCACTTAACCCAGAAACACAGCATGGGCGCTTGGCAGAGCTGGAAACAGGCTTTACATCTGTTCTGCCAGAGGACAGAGTTCCTATGCATGCGTGTGCACATGCCAAACTAAAACGCCGAATCGCTCCAGCGCGCTACAGCTGTTCAGAAAGAGAGAAGAGACGTCGGTGCCAAGCCTGCCAGTCAGAAATCCCATCTTGGACCCAAACACTGTTTTAGTGGAACCTTGATGTTGTCCCTGCACCCTGAGGCCTTGCAGACTAGTTTTTAAATGAATCATTTTAACACGCTTATTCAAAGGCCGGAAGATCCAACAGAACAGCATGACATACCAGGAAGAAGAGACAAGCTGACGAAAATCACAGTATTATATAAGAGGTCAAGGGAATGACGTAGGGCTTGTAAGAATTTCTTCAAAATGACGTCCACTTGAGAGAAGATGTATGGAAACAACGTAGGCAGCAACTTACAGTGGACTTGAATTTATTAGTATTCTGGACATGGAGGATTACTGAAAGCAGTCTGGCAAGTGCACAGCGTGTCCTTGATGTTTGAGAGTGTAACAAATGAACAATGTAACGGAGTGAGCAGCGTGATGGAAACATAGAGGAGGGACAAATTATGGTGAAAAGAGTGAGGGTGGGAGGTGGGCTGCAAAACGGGTTCCCAGAAAGTTTATTGTATGTTTTTGAACTGAGGCATTAAAAAGTGTTTGAACTGCGACTATCTACCTTGGTGCAAAGGAATTCATGACCCCATGGTTACTTCATAATGAAAGTTTAAAGTCCAAAGCCATTTGGCTTAGGATTCCAGAAACAAGTAGCCAAATTACATTTCTTCCAATTAAGCATCCAAAAACACAGCCATTTACCAGCTGTTAGTAAATATTATAGTGAAATTCATTATATTCACTAATTATTTCCACGTATTTTGAGGATATTTTTAGTTTTAGACAACTGTACCATATGGTTGGGTTTGGGGATTTAAAACTATATGCATCGGTAACACTGGAAAAAGTCATGGCTTGCACTAAAATATAAAAAAATGGTATAACAGTAATGTCCAAAACTATACGTGAAACAGTTTTCATAATCTGTCGATTTCAATACTTGAGAGGAAACTGTGACTCCAAAATATGACCAATGGACTTTTGATAAAGTACAGAAATTCATAATGTACAGCTATTAAAAAATACCATTATTACTACTCCTAATACTACTGTGTGTTCTTAAATTAGTGATCTCAGTAAGAGCCTTACTGAGTCCTTATTTCAATGTCTTTTTTTGTAGGTCTTTAAACTAAGCCTGCATTGACTGTGGTCTCCAGAAAACACACCGGACCAAAACCAGCAGATGGCGTGTCCCTTCTCCTTCCAGACTCTGGGACCTTGATTACCAAATGAAATGTAGACATTATTTTAATCTAAAAAGCCTTTGGACCACTGAGCAACTTCCACCTTTTTCTCCTTAGCCCAGGAAAGACACTTATGATGTTGTCTCTGGTTCAGAAGTGTCTTGACATGAGCAACACAACATTTGTCCACTCCTTTGTGAAGTTCCTCCAAATTCTTGAATGGATTTTGCTTGACAGTCCTCTGAAGACTGTGGTGGTTGCTGTTTCACCTTTTCCTATGACATATTTTCCTTCCACTGAACTTTCAATGAACATGCTTGAATATAGTACTCTGTGAACAAGCAGCTAGTTTAGTAATGACCTTTTGTGGATTACCCTCTTTGGTGTCGTCTGGACATCTGTCCTGTCAGCAGTCTTTTTCATGATTGTGTCGCCTACAGACCCATACTGAGAGACTGTTGAAAGGCTCAGGAAACATTTGCAGTTGTATTGAGTTTATTAGCTGACGGGAGTGTGGCAACATGAGTTTGCATTATATAACTTTTTTTCTAATGTTTTAATTTTCAGAGACACTGAATATTGGGTTTTCATTATCTGTAAGCCATAATCATAAATAAATAAAGGCTGGAAATATTAACTGTATGAGTAATTAATCTATACAAAAATTTGTTTCACTTTCTGAAATTGAACTTTTTCACAATATTTTTTTTTTTTTTTACAATTTTTACAATTTATCTAGGGGCAGCTAAGCTAAAGACTTAAAAACCACAATTATTAATTCAACTTAATCTAAGCTAAAGGGCCATGCGAACCTAAGCCTAAATTTACCACATGTACTGTAACAATAACTTTACTGATATACATGTTTTCCTACCCTTTCAACCCCATGAAAAAATGACCACACAGCTGACATTACTTTTTTTTCTTCAGTCAAACACACCACAAGCCTGAGTTCGATCACTATCACTGTCACACACTAGCCTCATGAGACCATCCTGATCTCGCGAGCTTTCAAGGTTTCACTCGCAGATAAGTCTGGCTACTTTCCGTTAAAGAAAATTTGGAGCAGTTCACCAAACGAACGTCCAATTAGCGTTGGCTTTGAGGCGGGTTGAGGTGTGACGCAACGAGAAGCGCGACAGTTCAGTCTAAAGAACATGGCGGCTTCAGCCGATGAAACTAGCGTTAGCATGGCTATCGAGCAAGTTTTATCGGAATTACAGAGTATTTCTTCAATGAAAGAAGAGCAAAACACTGCTCTGGAGGCTTTTCTGAGCTAACGAGCCTTTACCTGCAGTAGCAAGAGTAGCCTGGCTTTTGGTTGTGTTTTCGTCGTCGCTCTGTTAGTACGTCATATGCTTCGTTGATCTGATTGGTTTATTTGGCCCGTCTATCACCAACATAGGCCAATGAGCTAACCAGTATTTTCGCCCCTTCGCAAAATTACTTCAACGGAAGGTTTCCAGATGGATATGCGGAGCAAATCCATCTGGCGGAGTCAGGTTAGTCACACGCCCCATCCCCTACATCTCATGCAGTGGAAAAGCTCAATGTCACTCTGATGCCGCACTGTCACTCTTTGGCCTCATAACCCTGGAGTCCTTCCTTCATTCATGCTTCCACGTAGAAAAAAAAGTTTTACAATTGAACAACTTTTACATGTGTTTTTGGTTTATAGCTATAGTTAGGATTACGGGTCAGGGTAAATTTAGGTGTGAGAGAAAGAGAGTATTTGATCACATTTGTGAACCAGAAAATGCCACGCAGGGGCGGGCCCTTAAGAGCAGCACTTATTGTTGGATATTTTTGTGTCTCAAATGCTACGCTCCCTAAAATGATATAAGACAGTTTTCTTCTTTATAAGTTATACCACGCATGTCTTTTTCACCTGGTATGTGGTTAGTGTTGCAGAAAGTCAAAAAGGTCTTTGCCAGGGCTGCTTCTGCTTTTTTAATTTGGTAGCTACAGATAATAGTCTGACTTTTAATTGCCATTCACTATTTTGGGAAAACTCATTTCATATCTAGCCTTGAAATTATTACTGCCCTGCCAATGGCACCAAAACTCAGTCAGTTTTGGAGACTCAGTAAGTTTTTTTATTGAGAACTCAGCCTCATCGGGTCTGCTCGGTCTATTTTAGGCTTCTATGAGCGCTTCACTTGCTATGTAGGAAAAGTGATTTGATATTTTTCTGCTGCATTTTCACTAAAATGCTTGGGCAAGCAGCAATCCCACTCAAGCACTAACACACGCACACACTGAGGAATAGACATGCATTAAAGTATACGCGCATAAGTGCAGCATATGAATGCCAAATATAACCTCAAGATTGACTTCAGACTTCCTGCCTTTGTCTCGTACATCACGTCTGCGCATATGCACATGATGGTCATGTAACCAACTGAACCGAAAGAAACCCCTACAACTGGTTGCCATTTCATGACAATCTCTCCTGCTCCTTCGTTCCTGCAGGCAAAGTCAATCACCCAAACACGTCAACAAAGTGAATGAGTCTGACTGCATTAGCAGAATAAACAACTTTAATAACGTAATAATAAAATCAGTTCCATCTTACACCTTTTATGAGAAAAATGACAGAACCAGGATTTGTTGTGCATTTTGCATGACTGCACAGAGAATTGAGTATACTGCATAAGGCTCGGGATGGGGCGGAGGGTATTCCTCTTTCAACTGTCGAACATTATGTCTGGTTTTGCATCATAATCCCCGAATGTTATTCACATTTCCCTGCACCAGTCACATCTTTTATATTCAGTGAGAGGTGTTTTGTGAATGCAAACTGCTGTACGCATCAAATCTGCTGACTAGCCAGTCTGGTAACAAAATTGTAGATGTCTATAACCAGGCTTATGTACAACTGTATGACTAAATCTAAATCTTTGTTTTCCTCCTAGACCAAGAGGTATATTGTCTGCACAAAGAAGGTTTATTTATTTTTTTATAAATTATCAGAAAATGAATAAAAAAGAAAGTTGTGATACAGAAATATGGTTTGATGAAAACCTATTTAATACAAGTTTTATATCATAGGATTATAGAATAAAAAAAATTAAATGATTGCTGTCTAAAAAATAATTTGGTGCAATAGTTATATTGTTTAATCTATGAACAGGCAAAAAACCATTCTTTAGATGTACAATATTATATTATAGACGCCAGCAAAAGTCATACAAAACAAATGGTATACCAAAATATGCATATTGCATATCCGCTTAAGGAAGAGAGGGTCGTCTAGATGATAGAAACAACTTTTCTACCTCAACAAGACCCACTTTCAACAGCAACTAGCTAAATGAAAAAAGAAATTCTTAAGACGCATACCTGAAAAGACCCACAGTAGTGACAGTGAAATACATCTCTCCCATGATGCACCGCTGCTCTACAAGCGAAACTCACTGAACCAGAAGCCAAAAAAGAGGAAAAAGAAGGCTTATTTAATGAAGCCAAAAACATAAATGTAGTCTTACCTTTGCTATTTTGTTGTCACAATCCACACGTGGTGCAGAGTGCACAGAGGAGTGTGTTTTTGCGGCACTTTGGCTCTTATGTTGAGAAGATAATGGAGGGAAAGAACATAAAGTTTGCTGGATACTTTGGCAGCCAATAGTGGAGCAAGTCCTTGTCCTGTCAACTCTTCCTCAGATGAGGAAGGTTCTGGGATGGCCGTGATCCTGATTATGAAATTGCCAAATTTATAGTCATAGCCATTTTCTAGAAGAACTCTAATAAAAAAGACCTAGGGTTTATTATTGAGACAATACAGCATTGATGACAATGGTTAAACCTATAAATGTGCTGGATTTTGCCATTACACTAATTCAGGCAGGTTGTATGTACTCTGGAAAAAAAGAGCATCAAGATGAGATGAAATTAACAAATGCAATGCCCCAACAGATTAGGATGCAGATAAATAACACCAGACCCAGCCAAACTGCACAACAAGACAAAAACACAAAGCAAAATATAGGATCTAACAGAGGCCTTGCAAGCTGATATTGGAATTGGAAGCATTTGAGAGAAATGCCCCATCTCTTTGATTTGTGAAGAAACTTATTGAGTCTACATGTAGCTAAACGGGCTTTTCATAATGACTCTAGGATTCGTGTTTCCTGCTGTGACCTTGTTTAAAGCACTTAAAAAAAACACTATTCTCCCATGAGACAGACTTTTTCCCTTAGTGTTGGTGTTTTAGGATAATGAACTCTGCTTAATAACAGGCTGTTGGTGCGAAACAATGAATGATCATCAATTAAAACAGCAGGAGAAAGGAGAAAACAAATGACCTCAGTAACCCTTGGTAGCACAGCAAGGCTTACGTGCGTACCAGACCGCAAACCAGCCACTTCAGGGCTGCAATTAAGCATGTTTTTCCTCTCCCTGAGGATACATCAAAATAGGGAAATGATGATGAAGTTCCCCAAATTTCACTGTGATTTCGCAGACTAAAGACCTCGGGCTAAACTAGTAAGAGGGCAATCATTTCTCTCATTCCATAGGCCCCTGGGAGATGGAGGCAAGATCTGTCGGAGAGCGTTAGGCCCCGGATAAGAGCCCGCAGGGCGTGAATGTGCGCAGATTTTTACTAAAGTACCTGTAAGTGTTCTGAGAACATGCGATCAGGTCAGAACAAACATGTCTGAGGCCACAAATGACACTGCTAGTTTAGATTTCGATTACTTTAACAACATTCAAGGTGAAACTACCTGTTAATCTCATGTTTGGTCAGGTAAAAGAGAAAATGTTTCTTCTCTCATTTCAGCCAAAATCTCTTTTAACATTTTGTTGCATTGTGTCTGGATTTGGGGTAAAAAAAAAAAGACAGATCTATTTTTTTCTAAACATGACAATGAAGAATTCTGAGCTAAAAAAGACGGCCAGAAGGAAACAAGTCTCAAACAGAGAAAGGGGCCCTGAATGGATTTATGTTTGTGCATCTGGGCGTCTCAGTGGCTCTGTTCCTTAGCTGGAGGCGCATCCAAGTCTTTATGAATGTCCCTGCAGCCCCGGGGCTACAAACTGAACCGCACAAGAACAGGGATTGGTCGACTTCAGCAACTTCTTTTTTGGTGACATTTGCACCTAGAAGCACAT
This sequence comes from Fundulus diaphanus, assembly GCA_037039145.1. Taxonomy (NCBI): domain Eukaryota; kingdom Metazoa; phylum Chordata; class Actinopteri; order Cyprinodontiformes; family Fundulidae; genus Fundulus; species Fundulus diaphanus. Next base: position 20,603,158 of record CM073144.1, read on the forward strand.
TTACTTCTGAATTTATTTCGGCATTAAAAATATCTACTATGATGACGGAGCAATTTTATCATTAATCTAATAAACTAAGAATCTTATCTTGTGAGAACAGAAGTGCATAGTCAGTGCACTTGTGTACGGGAGTGGCAGAGTGGATGGCTCCTTTCACTGCAGCTCCATCAGCATGCAGGCTGAGGTGTTTGGGGGAGAGCTGTGATTGAATACAGAGGCTGCATGCCCCAGCACTGCCTTTAATCTCCTCCTGCTCATTTAACTTGGCCTCTGTGTGGCCGATCTGGTGAGGCTCAGCTGGGGCATAAAGACATCCTCACAAACACAGACAAACAGCTACGTCTGCCGGACTTCTACAAGTCCTATCTGTCTTCAAATCCGACTCGTCCTTCTGTCGGACGACTTTGTCCACGACTCTGTGGGTCACCTTCGAGCTTTCCATTCATTTTTCAGGCCTTTAAGTCCTGATTAGTCATCTGTCTTCTTTCAGTCGTATCAATAAATCTGTATAAAAAAATAGATAAATAAATAAGAAAAAAACAGAAGAGAAATCACGTTCTTCTCAGTGCAATGTTGGACATGTTCTACAAAGTAATCTTTGGTCTAAGCTGGGAAAAAAAACTCCCAGTGAGTTGTGTTAGTCATTCTCTGCATCATCTCTGAAGAAAGAACTGTGCCAAAAAGAGCGGTGCTTGATAAACGGATCTGTCTAGATTCTGAACCTTCGTGATCGAATGAGTGATAACCTAAATACAAGTGGATGAACGGAGCTTCCACCAATGGGGGGCTGGGATCCCTGTCTCCCTGCCTCATGACTGTTGGAGGTTTTTCCAGTTTCTCAACAATGTCCAATGAGAGAAGACCCTGTGGTAGACCCAGAACTCACTTGACCTTCTGGCAAGGGAATGCCTTGGGATTTACCAGAATGATCCCGAGATTGTTGCTTGAGAGAAGAAGATGGGGTTTACCTTCCTGGACCTGTTACCTCTGTGAGCTGGTAAGGAGAGGCCAGTAAACAAATATATTGAATTTTCCACCACAATTGCTTCTTTAAAAAAGATGCTGATCACTATGATTTTGTTTAAAAAACAAAATAGAAATGCAAAATGGCACATTGTTATTTTGGTTTATTGGAGGTTGATAAGTCTGGATGTGATATTTATTTGTTTGAGACCACTGTGATAGATCATAGAAAAAAACAAAATATTTCCCTTAAAATTGTGCAGTATGGTTGCGTGCCTATAAAAAAAACTTGCCATATGCCTCTCAATTGAAAAAAACAAAAGTTGCCCTCAATGATAAGAAAAATACTTCACTTTTAGGGACTGAACTCAGTCCTCTAAGAAGTCAATGCTTGTCCCCAAGGAGTTGGGTTCACCACAAACTACTTTCAGTATTGAGAATGGTGGCAGGCTGTCAATAGGGGGCGCTCAGACAATGCTCCCCATCAACATTGCAGAAAGATGTACTGACACAGTAAACATAAATTACAAAATAAAAAAGTTATTATCATATCTGTTCTCTAATAAAATATGTCTGACTTTAGATCTTTCAGGATTCCAATTCCATTTCGGGGTTTATTTAAGGTTATTTTTTTGTATAAATCCAAATTAATATTTTTTTTATCAGTGACAGTATGTATGTTCTTAAACAGTTGACTTCCATGTGGCTTCATGCTTGTCTCTAATTGGTTATTTCAAGATTGTCCTTGGGGTGCAGCTTTCTCCGCACATAGACAATTAGCACTTTTTGATTTTATTCTTCATCCAAACAGATTAATTCATCATACCTGTCAATGAAAGTCACACTCCTAACAGCATAAATGCAAGGGCCAAATGTCACTCACATGATGCAAACGGAAAATTCAAACAAGACATCACGTCAGTAAAAGAAAATGAATTTGTTTACAAAACAATTTAACAAGGGTCTTGCTAGAGGAAAAAAAACAGAGAAAGGAATTTACCGGACTAAGCAAACCTAAAAAGTCCAGCAGCAAGCCAGTGACCATGAACGGATTGTCTTTAAGAAGATATTATTGTGTTGTAGTAGACGACTTCTAGTGTGCTCCCACCAAATTTTTATTTCAGTGGACTGAAAAGGAATAGTGTGCATGCAGTCCTGAACTAGTTGGTGATATCTTTGGTTTCTTATTACTGCCAACTGCTGGACTGGAGGTGTAGTGCAGTTTTCTTCACAGTTTCCTGACCAAATGATTTTTTTAAAAGTCAGTCCTAGGATATGTGCCAGACAATGTTTGATCTCCTACATATAAAGAAAAAGCTTATTTCATCAGTGTCCCCGACAAAGAGAAATGTAATTTCATATCAGTTTTTGAAATATAAGAAATTACAATACATTACTTTCTTGTAGTAGTGCATGCAAAACATATTTTCAAAGACATTAAAACAGACTCAAAAGGTTGACAAATTTAAACCTATAAAGACAGAAATTAGCCCAGGACTCACAGTGAACACCATTTGCCTTACGATGTCTCTTCACGGGTGCATGTGAAAATCCAATTTGCTGGAGATGGTGACCCAAGAAAGTGCCGGTAGAGGATAACAGTTCTTGAGTGTTTAATTATTCAAAGCCAGCAAGTTAATATATGTAGACGCAGCAACCCTGCACTCCCTACTTACACAGAAGAAAACATTTCCCAGATCCAAAGTGTATGCAAAGAACCCTATAGTTCACTAAACCATAAGGGCAGCCTTTGGGAAAGGTAACGACAGTGCAATCACGCCAAGGAATAAATGCTACACGATTCTTCAGGTTCACAGAATCCAATACATGTTGAGACATCCAACCCTTCAAAATCTAAAAAAGGAAATAGATTTAGTCAGAATTCATGGGACTCCTGTTTAAAGCAGTCCTTGTGATGGACAGGATGTGCTCTTGCTGTGCAAGAATTTGGCAATTCCTCCAGATGAAAAGTAGATATTCTTGTGTCCCAAAGGGAAAAAAAAGGCTATAAGCAAAACTTGGCATACAGGAATGACAAATGAAACTCAAGCTATCGCAGGCTAAATTCTGGTTGATGGGACTAAGCTTTTGGCACCTTTTCAGGTAACACAGCTCAGAAGTGGGCCTGCATCTTTAAGCAATGAAATTAAGGTTTAGGGTGGCTGCAAGAAGATTTATAGAATGGCCTGATAGTTGGAAGTGTTTTGAATATTTTATGTAGGTAATCAAAAGAAAAATCACTAAGAAAAATGGTGTGTTTAAGGACTTTGGAAGCCATTCCAATGTCAGAAAAAAGTCAGCAGAATACATTAAACAACCCATTTATTTCTAACTGACCTACACAAGTACAGATTTGCATGTTTAGCTAAAAAAACTATAGCAATATTGAAAATGTTCAACCTAACGTGTGTACAAGTTTCTTTGGAAGTTAGTTATTAGATTTAAAGGTCCCGTTCAAACTTTATGTTAAAAGTAAAAAAATAAATAACAAAGAACAGTTTAAAAATTAATTTAATTAGGTGGGTAAAAAAAATCATCTAGTAAGGTGTCTGCACATTTCCTCCAACTCTAAATGCATGCCGAATATGAAGAAAAATGACTTTATTTTGAGTGCTGTGGCTCTGTATGCAGCACAGTGTAAACCCGGGTATTTACAATGGCAGCTGTATTGTTTTAAAACTGAGCTGCTTAGTTCATGTTAAGTTTTAATAAAATTACAATAAGCTGTTACATCTATGTATTTGAAGTGTACTTCCTGTATGAGACTTCTTTTGCTGGACAGCTGTATTGTTTTCTCTTTACCTTTCTCTCTTCAACTTTAGGTTTCAGAAAGGGACTGCAGCTAGTGCTTTGCATGGATGTAGACATTTCCCCATTGTGGATTTGCTCACAGCATGACCTTTACGTGTTTAACAGGATAAATGAGAAGCTTCCCATGTCCCCTGCTTGACCCATGCGATGTCAATTGTTCACCGCCCTCCAACGTTTGACTATCTTTAACTTTTTGATACTAGATGTTTAACCAAATTGCATACCCCTGAAACCCTTGTCTTTATAAAATTCATGAAACCGAAGTCTCCTTTGGTTCTATTGTTTCTCTATCTTTAGTCTGAACTGACAAAATCAATTGGTTTTGGTTAAAAAAAAGGGAAGATTTTGGTTTAAAACACAATCTTTTGAAATTTCTGCTTTAATTTGAAAGTCAAATGCAAAATGCTAACGAGCAGTTCAAGGTGTCAACAGGTGATTTATTAAAAGGGAAAATGGGCTCAAACAACAAGTGGTTGGAAAAAAACATTTATACTGATGCATTCTACAGTCTTGTGATGGCAAAATGTTACTGGATGCTAGTCAATCCATAAAACTGAAAAAGGGTGTGTGTTTTTTAAAGTAAAAAAGAACTTCACTGGTTGCACTTGAATGCTGCCAGGAGTTTCACACTAAATGAAAGATACATAAATGATGTTGCACTCAAGGTCTTAACCGCTCTAGAGAAGAAAATCTCAAGTCCAACACATGTTAGACTAAGGTAAGACCAATTAAAATGTTGTCAAGCCCAAGAGAAGGTCAAGACTTTGTCAATGTTTGTCACTGTGAATGGTGCTACTGCTGGTAGCATAACCAAGTCTTAATGGTCATATGTAGTGAGATCACCCACTGTAAGATATTTTTAATGACTCCTGAAGGTAACTTTGGCTTAATTATCTTGCTAACCAAATTAAAAGGTTTCATTGAGAATTTCACCCTTCAAACAGTGATTTTTGAAAGGAAGGACACTTGCTTTTTTTTCTTCCTTTTTATAAAATCCAGTGCACAGTATTTTAGTGGAACACTTGGTAATAAATGCCAATTATAATTGTTAGATGAAAATTAGCTGTGAACAAAAAAACTTGGTAGGCACAGAAACACAACTAATGAGGGCAGCAGTTAGAAAAGGTTCAGTTACCAGATGTCTTTGGCTGTTTCATGATGGAAAATAGTCATAGAACCAAAACAGCCCCTTGGTGCTTTGGCTGATTAGCAGCTCACCTAATTACCACTATGCAATATTTGGGGAGCCAAAAAAGCCAGGCAGCCCTTTAGGAGGCACACAGCTGTCACTTCATTCTGACTTCAAAGTTTGCAATTTTATGTTTCGTTGTGTGTGTGTATGTGTGTTTGTGTGTGTCTGAGTGGTACAAGGGGGAAAAAAAAGAGCTGTTTGACAATCTGAGACGATGAGGGTGAAAACAGAGAGAGGAAATTTTGGAGATAAGTGCAACCACGGAGGTTTCCTGTGACCTTTGTCACCAAGAAAAAATCATCACAAGTCATTGCAAGTTCACAAGCTCAGGCCTCATGTTCAAGCCCCCCTACATGCAAAATCGAGAGGATTTTTCTTGTTAGAAGAAAAGCCTCCTTTCCTAAATATCACAAAAACGTTGCTGACAGCTGAGTGATTGGCAAAGAAACTACAGAGAAAACGTAGCACACAGCCCATCTTATGTCAGATGCCTAAAGTGGCTTTCCTTCATGTTGACAAACGTTACTTTTTCCAGACAACAGTGCTCCCAAGGTTACAGTTTTAAATTCACAGAAAATGGGTAACATGCTGATCATTACAGCAAACAGGCTTAAATTCGGAGGCAACCGGACTTCTGCTCATTTCTTTCTGAAAACGTTTCGACACCTATCCAGGAGTCTTTGTCAATTCTGGTGTTTCGCACTTGAGCAACCTGTACTTGGTGCGCTGCTGTTTTTAAGGACATAAGGGCCATCTTCCTAGGCACATTCTAAGTCAGGTGCAAATCAACCCACCCACCACCGTCCTGGGTTGTTAGAAGCTATTGCTTGGCGTGAGTGGAGTACTTGGTAACATGACTGCCAATGTTTTAAAAAAGTCTGCACATACATTTTCTAAATAAAGCGGAGATGAAAGAGTAAAGTAGCAAGGAATTGTAGGTTTATAATCATTTATAAATTTGATGCATAAACATGCCAATCAAGCTCAAATTAATCTTAACATCATCATACTGTATAGGTATGCAACACCTCTCTTTGTTTATCCCATGAATTTGCACAGGCATGCTCATTGTTCAGTCAATCAATCAATCAATCAATCAATCAATCAATCAATCAATCAATCTTTATTGTCAACTACAACTTGCAATGTAATCGAAATTGCAGTTCCAGTACAACCATCCATCACATACATCACATACATTTGGGGGGAACGGTTGACTGACTGGTTATGAGATAACCAAATCAATTGACATTGCTAGAGTTCTCCATATATTTATGCATTTACCAAACCTTTTGCTCACACACTTAAACGTGATGTGTTTGAATATTCTAATGCTTTTGTGCGAACAATTTTCCTTTAGATTGTTGAAATTCAATTTACTTGGTATTAGTTAACTTGAAGACACACATATTTATGGAGGACATGGGCTACAACTGTTGTATTCCTTGTCTTAAGCCACTCTCGAACCATTGTCAGACGTGTCTTGCATGGCAAAGGAGAAAAACGAATTGACTGATGCCCAGAGGTCCAATGTCCTCCTTTGAGGTGAAACTTCACTTTTTGGGGGAAATCAAGGTCACAGAGTCCAAAGGAAAGGTGGGAAGTCACGGAATCCCAGTTGGAGACCCATGTTATCTGCTTGTGTCGTCCAGTATAGGGCAGAGTGTACAATAATGATATCACAAACAACTGTGAGTAATGCAATAATTGTTGACTGATTTATCCAAGTGTTATGAAGTTGCATTGTACATGCTAATGCAATATTTGGCCAGCTGGACTGAATTCCATGGGATTAGATGCTCACACTGGACATAACTTAAATTGCCAAAGATGCAAAAGGTCACAGAGTGATGAAAGCACAGAGGACAGAGAAAGAGGAAAGATATGAATATATTGCAACTGATATCATCAGCACAATAATACCAATGTTATCGCCACCATAAGCCTTTCTAATGTTGAGCAGCACTAGTCCAGTGTCTTTTATCAAGACTAAAATCAGCTCAGCCATCTAATAGGAAACTGTAACACATGCCTTGCTTCCCTTTGCTGAAAAGCTACATGGAGATTCTGATTTGAATTTGCAGCAGGACATAGCGTCTGCCCTTTCTGCCAAAATGTTGAATACCTGGTTTAATGAACATGGTAGCGCCATACTGGATTGGTCAGACAACTGACCTGGACTAAACCCCAAAGAGGTATGCGGAATGTCTAATGTGACAATGAGAGACACCAGAGCCAATGGTGCAGGCAAGCTGAAGGCTGACATCAAAGCAACTTTGCCTTCTTCCAAACTTCCTCCACGCCTAGTTGGTGCCATAAATTGATCCCTTCCAATTTAAAAGATATAAATACTTGCCGTACATTATTTTGCGTGTCATGACTAAAACTAAAGCACTAAGAAGAAACAACTAGTTTTTAAAAGATGCAGACCTGGATAGTGGATGATGTATCTGTCAAGCTGTCTGAAAAGACTGCACATGCATTTTATAGATAACGAGGAGAAGATGAAAGTGTAAAGTAGTAATAAGCTGTAGGTTTATTATTATTTATAAAATTGATGTATAAATCTGCCAATCACTCCAAGATAAGCGCAAATTAATTTTAACTTCATCATACTGTATAGGCATGCTAAACCTCACTTTGTTTATCCCTTGAGGACCACTTTTCCACTCATCCATATTCAAGCCCATAATCTCCTTTACTATCCCTTCTAATGCTGTACTTTCTATACTAGTGTACGCATGTTAACGTTTATAAGGGATTACAGGTCTGAATTGACAAAAGATTGGCGGTTAGCCCCTCAGTAGCAGTGTATTGTTAAAAAAACAAGTAATTCCCCAAAAAGTTGCTTAAAAATGTATACATGTCATTAGCTTTATGGTTGTATTCAAAGACAGAATCATGGCTATTTATTAAATGACAAAGATACTCTCCAGTCCAGCCTGAAAAAAATAGCCAAAAATGGTTAAAACTCTCGATTATTTTAACCAGAGGATATATTTATTATACATGCATTTACTATGACCAAAGATCCCATCAATGCTATTGGATCCGACAGGTTTCATTTTCTTTAAATTAGAGCTGAACAAATTCAGGAAAAAAAGTGCAACTGCAATCTTATTGTTGAATATTGCTACGTCAATATCGACTGCAATTAAGTTACAGTTTTCTCACTCTTCTTCTTTCCTATGATTGCAATGTTCCCACCAGTCTCCATGAATGAGTTTTATTATCTCAGTCTCTAAATTTTATACAAAGTGTGGTAAAAAGGGGTATGAATGTCCATATATATTATATGCTGGCACAGAAATCCAAGTCCCCAGCTTGTATAAGCGCTCATGAGGGGAATATAAATATGTTGATTTTGTCCAGTGAAAAGGAATAAATTGGGAGAAATGATGCATAAGAGGCAGAACCTTGGAGACAAAACAGATCAGCACCCTACCCAGGGATTTAAAAGTGCTCTGTGGCAGCTAAGGCATCCTTTGACTTAACATCGTGGTGAACGCTTACTTGTGACATAAACTCTAAATGAAAACCTGATATTCTAACATTTAGATTGAACGTTCGTCTCTGGTTTTGACAATCATTTTGACTCTGATCCACTTGGGAATCAGCAATATTCTTCTCCAAATAATGTACCATCGGGATACTGTGTATCAGTATACTCTGCAATTCTGTATAAAACAGCTGCAGTGAATGGAAGCAGCCTAAAATCTCACTTCCCTATAGGGTAATTCTTCTGTGTGGAGGCTGTAAATGGAAAACAACAGCACTCACTCCATACATGTCTGTGTTGACAATAAAGGGCAAGATATGCTAGCACATATTTTTCTGATTTGTTCGTAATGAAACACCACAAAACATCTTGTTATAAAACTGCACAGCACACAACAATTTGACAATTGGGACTGAGCTTAAGAAGTACAAAACATTTCAAATGTTACCAAATGATGATGATTTTTTCAGCATTAGAAGAGACATTGTCTCATGGCCTTTTCTATATAGGCCGTAGTCCAGAATCTGTAGGATGACTTTTCGTATGAACTGTCAGGGGCAACTTTCTTCCACCGGGATAAGTTGCTACACATAGCAGTGATCTCAAAACACCAATGGCGACCTGTCCAGGGTGTACCCCGCCTCTCGCCCATTGACAGCTGGAGATCGGCACCAGCACCCCTCACGATCCCAGCAGGGATAAGCGTGTTAGAAAATGGATGGATGGACTGGGCTAATTCTTTTCACTTGCCATCAAGATCTCTGCCAACTGGCACCAGAAAATGGTATTATTGGTCTTTCTTCGTCTGGAAACAGATGCATACAACACCTTATGGGCGCAGCCATGATGAACTGGTTGAACTCGCACAGCTGACAATACAGCGATCTGATTGGCTGAGAAGCAAAACTCGAATCACGTGACCTCTTGGACCGGAGCGCTACAGTTTAGATTTTTTACTAGCTATAACTTATTAATGTGCAAGTGAAAACGTGGGAACATTGATGTTTTGAGATCACTGCTATGTGTAGCAACTTATCCAAGTGGAAGAAAGTTGCCCCCTGACAGTTCATACAAAAGTTCTTAAGGAGACGTCCTACAGATTCTGGCCCACGGACTAATATCAGCTATGTAGCATGTTTAATACTACAATTAGCAAGAGGAGATAAATAAAGGATTATAAAAGTATTTTTGTTTCAGCAGTGCCATAGGAAATACTTTGCAATGAGTACCTTCAATAATCACCACATTTTTACTTTATATCAAAAAGCAGCTGAAAAATTTGTTCAAAACTGAGGAATTACTTAAAGGACGGCTTTAAATGTCAACATGAGTGTCATATTTAAATGCCATTCAAGTGTCTGTGTATCGCAACTCAACTCATGGTATATTTGTGGCAACCACTTGTAACTAATAAAGAAATGACAACCCGAGTCTGACAACCTCTACTTGTGTATGTCATCCTCAAATCCAAAGTGTCGCTTTCCTGCGCCTGGTATCAGTCTGCCATTAGGTTATTCATCTGAAGAATAGCTGTGGTGGATAAATAAAAGGTATTTTTGAAAAAGAAAAGGAAATTTTACCTTTCTCGCTCTTTTTTCAGTCTGTTTAAGTCAGTTGACATTCCAGCCCATAGCCCTTTCCACTTTCCACTAATTTCCATAGGAAGATGGAAACCTTCAAGTACTTTGCACAGTTCATACTTTACATAGATTTGGGATGGAAATATATATGAATAGTTCTGGTATCTAACAAATTTTAATAAAAACAGACTTCAAATTGAGCACCATTGGTTTCTCTTGATAAAACACCTCAAGTTAACCATCACATTTTGGTTGAAAGGAAAAAGGGTGGCAATACATCCCTAATTTGTATGGTAAATATGTCATTTATGCTTTTGTAACCCTGATATATGTGTGCCATCTCTGGAAAATAAACCTATCAAAACATGTTACTCAGCTCATTTTTCATTTCCAACAACAAGCCTCGGGACAATTTAGTTCAAAACAAAGAGGATAGGAAAATATGGAAACTACTGCCGTGAAGTCCTCTGCATAGTTGCAGGAAAACTCCTGCACTCATAATTCTCCTTCCCAGAGACATGCAAATATATCATTTCTTCAAGAAAAACCTCCCCACCCACTGCCACAAACTGCAGTGAAAACAAGCACATAAAAAGGCAAACTGGGTCTTATATTTCACTGTTCTAGAGTAGGGAGGGCTGTTTGGCCAGACATTTGCTCATGAATATTTAGGTGTTGCGCTTATGAATATGCATTAGCATGCCAGAGCAGCACTATCAGCACACAGATTTATGAGCTGGGGAAGCAGATAATGATAAGGGAGGAGATAAGCTGCGTACCTGTATGGGGAAGACAGCAAACAGCAGACTGCATGAGCAACATAAATATAACTTTGTTTGTTTTTGTCAATTTAAAGTGGATTCTAAAGCATAAAAAGAGAAAGGGTAGAATGCGAAAATGTATTGGAGGTCTTGCAGTCAAATACTAGTAGAAATTGGAGGCTGGATTCCTGCAAGACATGACAAAAAATGAGAGAGACGAACTCTTAATAGGAAATAGTATTAAATGGCATTTCTGTCATTTTCCAGGGCGTGACTATAAGGTTCGTTTCCACCAATGCCCTAGAGGTGCATCGACACGGAGAGCGTCGCAATCTTCTTTATCTCCGCGATGCACTACCTTTCCGTGTGCATCATTCGTGAGCGTGGGGCGCTTCTGAAAGTGTGTCAACAGTGATAACGCGCCAAACCACCAAACCCCAAGGTTGCAGAGATATCACAAATCTGGTGCCTCAGGTGAGGCGCTACAGGAGAGAAGAAGAAAAAGGTGGCATGCTGGAAAGTAGTGAAATAACTTTGGAATAATCCCCCCCCCCCATCCACCCCAAGCGGGGGACGGTGGAGATTGACACTGACACCAAGTCGGAACCTCTGGAATGCAATTTCAGTTTTAAGGGAAGGGTTTTTGTTGTGAGCAGTCTTCATTTTCCTGGGTCAGTGGAAGCATAGCAGATGTCGGCAATTGTATTCTGAGCTCGGCGGGTCGCCCAGATAAACAAAATGCTAATTTTATAAGAATCTGCATGAAAATGCTTCAAGAAAACGAAAAGCACTGCTCCCTTGATATTAACTTGCACCATTCCAAAGATGAATTTGGATCCCCTCCACAAAGCCCTAATAAGAGGAGAAAAAAAAATCAGCAGAATATGTGACACAGCTAATTAAATTTTACCATGTCTGAGCAGGAAAGCTTCATTTCTCATGCATGTGAGTCACTGTGGAATTATTTCTTTAGCTTACACAACCTTGTTAAGGGCAGCCGACGTGACCTCAGAGAAAAATGCTCGACCCTAATCTTTTCAGAGAATTCTGATCGACCACGGCACCAATGCAGCGTAACCCCTAGTTCCAGTGAGTCCAAATTAGCTGTAGCACCATCATTCAATCTTAGTTGTGGGATTTAAAGAAAAAAAATATTTATACACGTGTAGTCTAGCAAATTCTTACATCAGCAGCTTAGGTCTACTTTTAAGTACACTTATGGGTAATACATCTTGATCTATAGGGTCTAAGTATGGGTTTATTTAAACTAATGGATGGCACTCAGAGAAAGCCCAAGTAAACAAAAGTAAAATTCATTTATTTGTTAAACTAATGGTTTACTTTCAAACTTTCCACTTTCCTGCCAGAAAAATAATCAGTTTTATTTATGGCAAGTTTGGTGGCTGTAGACCCAGCCATTGTTTAAAGTCTTACTGAATCCCAGTTAAAATTGCTCCTGGCTTAGTCCTAGCTGTTTTTCCCTCCGCCTTTATCTATTGTACACTATTTACTGTGCTGTGAAAAAGGCTTTTGCCCAAACAGATCTTCTTCTTTTGCTACTTTTGTCACACTGAAACCGTCTTAATTAACAGACTGAGATAGCCGGAATGCATACACAATGCAGTGTTTAAATGATTATTATATTTATTATGGGGAAAATATAACATCTGTCAATACAAAACTGGCCCTTTGTAAAAAAAAGTAACTGCCCCTCGAACCCAAAACATGAACTGTAATTAACTATAGACCGAATCTATAGAATCAATAACTCACTTAAGTAGAACCTGTCTGCCAACACAAAGCAGGTTAAATAACTTAAAAATGCAACACATTATGCACACAGAAAAAAAAATTAAGATTAGATGAGAAAGTTATGTAAATCTTGCAGTCTTTAACACTGGGCTTACACAGAACACGGTGCGGTTTACGCTCTTGATCCAGTGCAGCTTCTCCGCAAACCCCCACTTTCTCCTAGCGAAACAGCAGCCAGCTGCGACTCGGCTGCGACTCGGCTGCGACTCGGCTGCGGAAACGGCGCTCATGAGAAAAAAAGTTCTCTCATAAATTATATATATAAAAAAACAGCTAAGGTTTTCGCATCTTTGGGCTGGTAAAAATAAAAATAAATTGTGAAGTCAATATTAGTTTATGCATGTCTTGTCAATGCCCACTGAAGATAAAGTATTACTGCATATACTTTTGAAATCAGATATATGTGGAAAATAAGCAACTTTTTTCACTCATATTAAATCATATTAAAATGTTCCACTTTCCGATCAGCTAGAAGAACTGAAATTATTGGCTAAATGCAAAAAAGATGAGGTAAAACTTTTAGAGAAAACTTTTTATAGCTTTTTTTTCAAAGTCTGATGTTTTCACAAAATAAACCTTTTAAACTACATGAGAAAGGCTTCATTATGATGTTATGGCTTTGTAACAGAATTTAATCTGAAGCAGTGAAAATAACATGTCAATGCCCAGTCATCATTATCTTTAAGATACTGTCTCAGCCATGAGTATGATTTGTTATGAAATATGTGCATCAACTCCAGAACAATAGTTGAAGAACTTGCAAAGATGTTGGAGGAAGCTGGTAGGAGAGTGTCCTTATCGACAGCAAAACGACTATTGTACCATGGGTTGAAAGAGCTCTCTGCGAGTAAGAAGCCAATTCTCCAACAAAGGAAAGCAAAATTACAATTTGTAAATGGACACAGGGATAGGACTTGAATTTCTGGAGACATTTCTTGTGGTTTCATGAAAATAAAATTACAATGTTTGGCCTGAGTGTGTCATGGGTCTGGGTTGGTTGGATCTGTGGATTGCAGTTTCCCTTGAAACTGCAGGTTTTCCGGGAGGACAGGGTTTAGCAGAACGGGTCACAACGCCTACGGTTCTATCAAACTCATCTGCTGGAGTTTAGGAGAAGCTGGTTGGCATTCAACATTCAACATCTTAGTGTCAACCTATTTGGTTACCTTCCGTGTTCTCTCCTGGATCGCTTCCTCTGTGACACTTAACTCAAGCCTCCTTGTGTCATAACCTTGTGTCTCCTTATTGCCTCCTTCAACAACCAACAACCTCAAGGCCTCTCTCTCCCTCGTACCTCCACCGTAACCTGTCCGCCCTCAAATGCTCTAACATCTGTCAGAAACTCTTCACCAGATGGAACTTCACCCTGGAGTCAGGAAACCTCCCTGGTTCCAACCCCATCTCCCCAACCAGTAAGAATTATCCACCGTAATCCTTACTCAAAATCAATTAAGTATTCGCTCCACTCACCACCTCCTCATTCTCTCTCACTGTGATTCCATCCTCCGTAATTAAAGAACCCATCCCGGATCAGACATACAGATTCCTGTGTTTGAATAAACTGTTTAAACTTTCATTGTCTGGTGATTTTCTGCATGTGGGTCAGAGGCTTGCTTCGAAACACGGCATAGTGACCACTGATATATTTGAAGGAAAAAGGGAGAAGTTTGCAAACCTGAGAACACCATCTCAATTGGGAAATTTGGAGGTGGAAGTGTCATTTTTGAGGGTGTTTTACAGCAACAGAGATGGATGCACGTCATGAGATGATCGCATCAGAAACAAAGAATATGTCAACATACTGAAACAACAGCATGTAGATCTCAGGCACTAAGAAGATTTGTAGCTAGAACTTAAAAGGAGTTTATTAACGAGGTGACTTGCAACCTGATTCAGTTACACCACTTCTTTCAGGAGGAATGGGCAAAAATCCAGCAAGCTATTTTGAGAAGCCTGTAGAAGGAAACCCAAATCGTTTGACCCAAATCATAGTGTCAGTGGAAAGGCGAGACGTACCAATACCGTTTAAATGCGTCCGTTTAGCATACTGGGTAGACAAATGCAGTAGAGAACTGCCAATGGGTAGGTAGAGTCACACATTTTGATCTAGTAACACCTGAAGCACTAAGACCAGATTTGGAAAGGAGTTACTGTAACAGAACCAGGATGGCACCTATGGTACCGGAGGAGATAGGAGGCTGACAATTCGATGGTATCAGAGCGTGAAAGACGAAAGGAACAATGTCTGCGCACGGAACAGGTGGGTGGATCTTCCTTTTATAGCCAATCCCTCTGGTCACCCAACCACTGCCTGACACATAGTTTAACAGGCAGTTCTGTCAAATGCTGAACAAATGTCTAAAAAAGTAATAAAATTCAAAATTCTCCCTTATTTCACTGGCATTTAGCACATAGAAATTATCCTTGGGATGCTAACACACAGTCAGAAAAAATGTTATGTATCTTTTACACAGTATATGTAAACATCTGGTTTTAGATTCCAGTGAATTCTACAAGTGCGATCTGAGCTTCCAAGATCTTTGAATACCTCTGTTGGTTTCAAAACACTGCACTATTATCTGATGAGTAACATCTTAAACTAACATAACAGTCTACTTGCTTAGCTTGATCCTGTAGCAATACCCTGTCAGTCTAGAAATCTGGAGCATCATTAAGAGAGAGAACATATTTTCATTCAAAGAAACACTTTTATTTATTTATTTTTTTTACAAATAAAGTCAATTATGTGTTCTAATGCAGCAGAGAATGGTGTTCCCTGTCGAAAACAGTCGGATAAGAAGGAGCCAGCTGCTCTAAATGCTCTGCATCAGCAGAGTTTTTTTCTTGTTATTATTCCACCTAAAGAGGCAGTATCTGGTAACTGACTCCAGCAAATGCACATTAAAAAAATCCCCTGCTTCTTTCAAGAGAAAGAAGAAGTGGAAGAAGAGGGCTATACAGGAAGAGTAGAAAACTCTGCACATCACAGCAAAAAGTGACACATTGTTGCTGTTTTGGGATTTTAAAACGGCGCGCTGCCTCTTGCAGGCACCTCTCGGAAGACTTGAGCACATCAATGTCCATTGCTTTTCTGTATTTTTATCACAACTTGAATTCTCATTCTGCTCCCTGTTTCTGCTCCTTCAGAGGAAACAGCACTGCTTACTACAGCGACAGCTTTTTGCATAACAAAAGAAGGGGAAAACGGAGATGCGGGAGAAAGGAGGGTAGGTGCGCGGAAGTCAAGTATGTAGAGGAAATTCTAACTTTGTTAGGACGTGTGTGCATTCGAATCTGTGTGTATGCATGTCCACGTTGTGTGTACATTAGTTATAAAGCCTGGGGATACAGCTGGAGCAGAGATAGTGAATGTGCTATAATGGAGACTATGTGCTCACTGCGGCACGGTATGAATGATAAATTATTCATTGGCTTCAATACCAGAGGTATTACCGGGCCGGTGCTATTATTCCCAGCTGATGGTCAGCTGTTGCTTTAAGACACACATGATAATAGAGTGTAGGGCTGGACAATGATTCAATAACGATATATATTGATCAATAGACTCGTGGTTCAACAGAAAAAAAAGGGGTCAATAAAGAGTTCAATAGAAAACAAAATTGTCCTTCCTTTTGCATTCTAGCTTATCATGTAGGTCAATATTACAGTCATTACATCCTCCCAACCAATTACAAAAGCAGAGCCAGGTAAGGTCCTTCATCAAGCTTAAAAGAGTTCAGAGAGCATATGTTTTTTTTTTCTTTTTTATAGACTTACAGTTTTGGTAAAACATTGGTTGTATAAAGGGTTGTGTTTGAGTTCAGTGTTCTTTATTTAAAAATAGGTAATCAAGCAACAGCATAAAATGGCCTGGGATACACTTAAAATATGTGTTTTGAATTTTTTGATAGTTATCAATATCGATCAATCTGATTTTTATTTTATTGAACAAAAATGCTTTTTTCTATATCGTCCAGTCCTAATAGAGTGTGTGGTTCATCTTGCCGTACTTAATTGATCGCAATGGAAAGTAAAAAGATGCAAATAGAGATACAGTTCATCAAGTTAAGAAGCAGTTTTTTGCAGCTCTCTTAAGTTTAAAATGGTTCTTTGCCTCCTCATCCCTCTCTGAGTCTCTACCTCTTGTTCTTTTCGGTCAACTGCCATGTGACAAAAAATTATTTTCTAATATTTGTAGTTATCCGTCTCTTCCAGTACCTGAGAATGGGTCACTGTAGCAACAGGTCCATTCAGACATGTCTCTCCCCAGCAGCACTCTGCAGGTCATTTACAGGAATCCCACGGAGTTGCTTCACGATAGGACACACTGAGAAAACCTCAGTTGAGGGGCATCTAGGAGGCATTCTTATCAGATGCCCCAACCAAACTGATGCCTTTTATCCAGAGTTGCGTTGGCCATTCATCTAGAACTTGTTGGATGGTGGAGCTTGTCACTAGATCTCTTAGGCTGAGTGAGACCACCATATGGATAAAGCTTAGATCCATTGCTTGCATTCTGGACCGTATTCCTTGGCCATGATCCTTATCTTATTACATCAGGTAAAGATCAGAACACTGATGAAGCAGTAAATAGGGAGCTTCTCATTGTGTTGTTTCTCCACAACAACTGACCAAAGTGGTGCCTGTTTTACAACTGATGAGACCCTAATCTATCACTCCATTTATCCTGGTCCATTTCACCTATTCTCATGAACAAGACACCCATTTAGTTGAACTTGAGACAGAGATTGACCCTCTAACCCATCCCTTTTTTTTGGTTGTGAACAATCGCCTTAGATTTAGACAAGCTAAATCTTACAGCACATGGATTCACAGCTGTCTGCAGAAAGCAGAGATGCAACCTTCAGGCTGCCTAAACAGAGATCCTCCTCTTCCCAGGCATGCTTTGCTATCCTGGCCCAGAACATTACAAACAGGATTATTGACAAAGGGAAGCCCTGGCTCAGTTTAGCTTTCACTGGGTGCAAGCTTAACTTTGCGGACAGTTTTTTTAATGTAAGAGTTTAATAGTCCTTAAAGCATCACTGGCAACCAATACTCTTAGCTACAGCCTACACAAAATTATTTGAGGGGCAGAGCCTTATGCCTTGTCCTTGACAAAACAAACACTCCCTTGAATCCCTCAACAGCTCAGTGCTGTTTAGCTGAAAACATACAGAAAACATTATCTGTCCAGTGTAGTACAAGCTTATGTTTTACTCATGCAAGCATAGCCTGCAGCGGTTACCCTATCTTAACCATCAGTATAAAATAATCCATACTGATCAACTGATTTTAATCTTTTGTATTGCAATTTGCAGCATATTATGAGTTTGTTTCTGAAACTTAACAATAGTTTTAAATACAATTTCAGGTCAAGAATTACCAGTACTGGGCTGACAGCCGACTGCCTGTGTGGCTGTAGTGTCAGTTTTCTAATAAAAAAACTAGTTACCTCAATAAGATTAGAACTTAGTTTAGTGAGATGTATTGGGTTTCTGGTAGAGTAGGCAATGTCAGCTATGAGAGGCACACCTCACAACTGACTTTTCCAAAACACGTCTAAAATCCTCGATGATTTAAGCTAAAAACGCACTGCTATCATCGGCATATAGCACATTATAGATGTATATAATTTACTGCTGCTGTTAAAACAGTTTTGCCAACAACAGTGAACTCCTCTGGTAAATGACTTCCCATGGACAGTATCAGGGAGTAGCAATAACAATAATTTACAGTAGTGCAATCAATGTTAACATGGTAACATTAGCATGCTTCATTAGCTTAGGGCACAGTGGTCGTAGTGACCTATTTTTTCCCTTTATCTCAAGAAAGACTTTTACCACACTATTGAATGTAAAATAAATGTTATACACCACTACAAAATGACTGACCCCTACAGTGGACAACTCTAACACAGCTTTTGTACCTCTCTTCTTTTACTTAGTTATCTAACTTTCCCATCTACATACAGTATATGCTCCTATCAGCGACAGCATCTGTTTCTGCTTGTTTTTTACTCCCACCAACCTTATTTTCATGTCTATCTCTGGTAGAAAAGGCAAAGCAGTGTAATTGGTATTCAGGCTTTGTCACACCAAATGCAGAGCAACGTTAGCAGACTAAGAGAAGAAACATTCTTATCTGGATTTCTGCAGCATCTGCGCTGTGTGTGGGAGCGGGGAGTCAACTTCACTTGCTTCCCTTATATTATATTTTTATTTCATTTCAGTGTTTTTTTGCCCCGAGTTCTTGTTATCCTGCTCCTGTTGTCTGAGCTAATTATTGACTTGATGTACTGCAGGTTTTGAAGCGGGTAAGACATACACACTGGTATTTAATAATAATGCACACAATGATTGGTGATTCCAATCACACATAGCTGCATATAGGTGCATTTTGACACAGCTACACAAAAAACACCTCCCCACACACATCCACAATTTCTACACGGACACTATACAACCTTGCAAGGCCCCCTGGAACACCACTCCCACATCTGCAAGGAGCACACTTACTACATCCACACATTACTCCCTCAGTGTCCTCTCTTCTGTCTCCACAAGGCTGCACCACAAGACACAAGTACTTGCACGGCAACATTGTGGGTCTATTTTGAGGATGTTGAGTAACTGTGGCCAAACTCTTGCATCCCAGAGCACTGTGAAATGTGACAGTGGATGGAACAACAATTAATTAAGGCTACTATTTATATATATGCTTTAAAAACATTTGAAAGAGGCTTAGCGTGTGGCAATTAAGGTTTAATGTTTTTCATCTTCAAAGGGTGCAAAATTTGGGAGCAATACACTTTAGAAGACATGAAATTTTATGGTCATTCAAACATTAGAATTGTTCTTAACAAAATAATAATTGACATAGTCTCAAAAACACAAACAACCAAAGGAAGTGCATAAAATGGACTGTTTAGCTTGGTTCACAAAAAGTACACTTATACATTTGGCACAGGACTCTAGAGAGTTATTTATTCCTTAATAGGCAATTTACTGCTATAACAAATACTCAGTGGTAAGGACCTGCTTTGAAGCAAATATTTTTTTTATTACTATTTTCCTTTATTACATTCCCAACCACCTTTTCAGCATTTTAGGTGCAACCTTGAAAGGGCTGTTCCTTTGCTTCTTAACTCAACATAAAATGTCAACATGGATCTTACAAAAAGTCTGTTTCTGTGATGTGATCAGGGGCATCTCTGACATGATAAGTTGAGTGGGGCACAAAACCTAAAACCGAAATTTGATCAACTTAAAATTAAACAGATGAGTTAGCATAAACCAACACACTAATAATGCCATTTTATATAAGCTGAATGTAATAACATTTTTGTACACAAAATTACAAATAAAAGCTCACTCATAATGTTCATTTATTGAACAGAAAAGATTCACATAAACCCTTTAATGAGCCAGCAAGGACAACCAACACTTGATGGTCACACACTATCCGACAGAACGTAAACATAACGTGTGCAACTCGACGATCTGAGCTTGGGGCAGTAGGATTTGTGCCACGGCTGTCTACTAAGAGCTTGTTGGGCATATGCACTGTGATTCCAGATGTTCATTATTTAAACAACATTGGTGAACCAGCCCCAATATCAAGGTGCCTGAAGAGGACTTAGCCTTCTGAGCTTGTCAGTATTCTGGCAGACTAAGGCTACGTTCACACTGCAGGTCTTAATGCTCAATTCCGATTTTTTCGTGAAATCTGATTTTTTTGCGTGGTCGTTCACATTTCCAAATATATGCGACTTGTATGTGATCTCGTGTGTGAACTGAATGCGTTCAACCTAAGTGGCCCGCATGCGCACTCGAGGACGCGATGACGTCACACGTAGCAAGCGTCCTCAGTGTTTGCGGAAGTAAACATGGATTATAATGCTGGCACGCATTTTGCGCTCATTAATTTATTTTCTAACCGGAGCTTTCCCTCCATTGACTGCTCTTCTCATTGTAGTCCGCCATGGGTGTCGTCTTTCTTCCCGCTTCTGCATAGCAGGACGCAGAATAGTGACGTTTGTCGAGTATCGGTGACGTACAGGTCGGATAAATGCGACCCGGCCGTACAGACACAGGTCGCATTTGAAAAGATCAGATACGTATCGGATTCAGGACCACATATCCAAGTGGCCTGGGTCGCATTTGAAAAAATCCAATCTGTGTCGTTCAGACTGTCATAAAAAAGATCAGATCCAGGTCGCATATGGGCAAAAAAAATCGGAATTGGGTCACTTCAGGCTGCAGTGTGAACGTAGCCTTAGATACATGTATATACATGTTTAGAACAGAATTCTATTTTTTCTTTTTCTTTTTTTTCCTTTTTTTTTACAATATTAAGTTCTAAAGAACAATCATGTCCCACATAGAGCTCCGCAGCACAGACATTTGGCGAGACCTGGCCCCACTGGCCTCAAATGCAGAGATGCCACAGGATGTATTAGCATCATGACATGAGAACAAACATTTGTCCAATAAGAAATTTGGAAAAATGTGCATGGATTATAATTATATGCTTTATTTCTAAGTATAATACAGTATAATTTTATAACAGTTAAATATTCAGGGGAAATATTCATTAGCCATGCTCACTAGTAAAACAAATACCTTTTGATATAGTTTTGGACAACCTTAGGGGTGTAGTAAGTCTATAGCTAATAATTTCAGTATAATTGGAAGTCAAACCTTAACTATGACTTTTGTTTCTATATTTCTGTCCAGGTACATCTTTGATTAACTCCTAACTATGCCACTTTGTGTGCATACAAAGAGATTGGTTAGGTGGTAATGCTGATAGTGGTATGTCTTTTTAATGTGAATATTAGCACGACAAACCTTTTCAGTTTTTGACCCTTCGTCAAAGATAAGCCTAACTTGACTAAATGCATGCACTCAACTTATCTTCAGGGGAAAAGACCTCCGGTTGTAACTTTCCAAACAGCAACATTCAACCTTCAATCAGCTGTATGCCTCACAGGACACAACTTTTAACAATCCTTTATGGATAGTGTGACATTCAATCACCCACCCAATCAATCAATCAATCAATTAATCATTATTTATATAGCACTCTTCAACAGAGTGGCCAAAAGTGATTCCCAGGTAAAATAAGATGAGATGAAAATAAAATGGTAAAAGTAATGAGCAATAAAAACAACATGTCATCATGTTGCCTTTATTACAAAATAATAAAAGCAAAAACACTGAAATATAAAACACAAACATTGCTGTAAAGCTTAATGTTCAAGCTCTCCATAATTAGAAGTCTAAGAAAACTGTTTAGGTTTAAAAATTGATTTAAAATGATTCAAGGTTTTGGCAGACCTTAAGGATAGTGGAGACAGTTCCACAGTTCAGGAGCTGCAGCTGACAACGCTCAGTCTCCTTTAGTCACCAGCTGAGGCCTTGGAACAACTAGGCAGGCATTTGATTTTCAGATCTCAGCATCCTACGAGGACTATGTTTATTTAAAAATTGACTTAAGTAAGATGGTGCCAGACCATTTAAAGATAAAAAAAACCCAGAGTAAAATCTTAAAAGCAATATTAAAATAACAGGCAGCCAGTAGCTGTTATTCCATCCAATTGTCATGCAAATTTTGAGCAAACTTTTCAGTCGTAAAAAAAGAAAAAAAGAAAGGAAACGTGAACTAGACGTGTTTCCATCCACTGATTTAGAGTGAATTTACCAGGCTATGGCAAGCATAATTTCATCAGATGTTGACGTGACGTACGGCTGTCATAAACAGGAAGTAGAGGATGCAAATTAGCATGGACGACACATTTAAGAAAAGCAGAGAGGTGAATGTGTTGCTATCAGGCAGCTTGTTTTGTCAGTCAACTAGTATTGACAATATTACATGCAGTCCAGAGACGTTGAGGAAAAATGTGCATGTTATGTGAATATCCGGGAAGACGGCAACAGCGAAAATAGCTGATCAGTCATGTGGGGTAAACGTTAGCTACATCAGAACTTATTCGGTAAAGGTGTTTCCATCTCTCAATTTGCGCATTAACTCTTTCTGAAAAGTCAAAAAGCCAAAATTAAGAGAGATTTAAGATATATGAAGCTCCTTTATTGTCCCACAGTGGGGAAATTCAGGCATGACAGTGGCAAAAAACAAAGACTTACACATTAAATCCATAGCAGGAAAAAAATCAGCTAATCTGATCTTAAATTAGTTCTATAGCAGCAGATAATGAACTTAAAAGAATAAAAATAAGCTAAACATTTCAAGCAATCAAGCAAATTCTGCACCTGTAAATGGTCCAGGTAGTTTGGCTAAAACTCTTTGAAGAACTGACAACCAAAAAAAAAAAAACTCACTGCCTTCAAAATGTTGAATGTATATAGATCTACTCCAGAAACGGTGTGGGCAGTGACTATGGGAGGAAACTAGAGCATTTGCACTTCAAAGTGTCTCAGGAATGTTTCCAACTACTTGTTGAATGTATGCCACTTCTAGTAAAAAGCCACTCCTAAAGGATAAATAGGGTCAAATTCAATATTTATATTTAAGTATAAAAACTTAATGAAATAAATCCCCAGTTTCTCTGTTACAACTTCTTTTTTACTTTAAAATTAACCTGAATAATGACAGCTGAAAAAATCTGTTGGGTTGATTGGGGATAGGCCCATCTGTGTGAAACTAAACCATGAACTAGAACATGGGAGGGTTAATTTACAACATGTCTATAGTGAGAAACTAATATTTGATAATGTGTATACAACTTATGTGTTCATATTGAAGTGGAATTTACTCAGTTTTACTGCTAAAACG
This sequence comes from Fundulus diaphanus, assembly GCA_037039145.1. NCBI lineage: Eukaryota > Metazoa > Chordata > Actinopteri > Cyprinodontiformes > Fundulidae > Fundulus > Fundulus diaphanus. The sequence continues at coordinate 20,626,573 of CM073144.1, forward strand.
CCGGATATATGTAATTTTTCTAACGGCTATTTCTAGGCACAGACATTAAATGCCTAAACATCAAACTTTAAAACAGGTTTTTCCTGCTTCGTCTTCACCTATTTTTTTATGATATGCTTCTCAAATGTTGATTAATTCTCAGTCCAAGGGGAATATGTTTGAGTCATCATCCACCCTAAGAAGTGAGCTAGTAAATCCCCTTTTTAATGAAAGTACACTGATGTTTAAATTGAATGGAACCCCCTTTTCTCTCTTTCTCTCTCATTAGTGTTGGTAGAGGTTACTAGCTCCATCAGTCCAAGTCTGAAATTACCTGGGCTGCCATGGTAACCCTCCCTCAAAAAGAATTTATTTCAGGAAGCAACCTACTGGCAACAACCTGCTACTTGTTTTTTCCTTCTCCCTCCCTCCCTCCCTCCCTCAACCATCTCTATGATTCAAATTTCTCTTATACTTTCTTTTGCTTTTTTGATCCCTTACGTTCCTTAATCCCTACATTGTATCCGCCTGTCGATGTCCACCTCATTAGTTGTCATAGTGTGTCCATGTTCAACCACCGGGTAAGTTCATTTGTAAGTATAACCAGAGGAAATGGTGCATGAGGCTTGTTCACTTTTCTTTCTGTCCTCACTTCCAGGGCTATCTGTGTGTCTTTTGTACACAAGTGTAGCAAGAAAGGGCAAAATCTAAAGTGTGTGTTGCTTGTGCTTGCACTTAAATGGATTGCCAGCATGCATGTGTCTGTGCCACATGGGCGCTCACATGTGTAACCGCTTGTGCCAATTATTTCATTATCGGCTGAAAGATTTCTTCTTTCCACTATTAAAGCTTCCCTCGCCAGGGGCAGGAGCAGCAGCAAAGGCAGTGGTCTCTCTCTCTCTCTCTCTCTCTCTCTCTCTCTCTCTCTCTTTCTCTCTCTCTCTCTCTCTCTCTCTCTGTCTAACACACACACACACACACACACACACACACACACACACACACACACACACACACACACACACAAGCTAGCATACAGCAACCAGTTCAAGTCCATCAATTAAGGAGGCAATTTACTCAAGTGGTTCCACCTGGGCCAAAAGGCAGGTGGGTGGCCGTGCTCTGTTTACCCTATCAGAGATTATTAGGGCTGAGATATCACTGGTTTTCCTTCTGCCTCGTGTTAATGATGTCAGAACTGCCCAAAGGCTGTCATGCATGCGTTGGTGCATGCATGTATGAGAGATTTTGTCAAGTGTTCAGTTGATATCCGGAATACCGTGTGTCTGTCAACGTGTGGCAACGGAATGACATATGATGCTGCCATTTTGCAGATGTGATGTGCGTACACGTTTTGTGTCAGTTTATCATGGATTTTTCTGTTCGCGCACACACACACATATGCCTTTATGAGTAACCCACATGGTTGCATGTAAATTTGGGCATTATTCTCCCATCATGTAGCATGTACGAACTCCTTAGATGTAACGGTAGTCGCCTTTTAAGGTCAGGTGTTTTTTGCATCAGAATAAAAAATTTTTTACAGACTCAGATGAAGACAATGGTTATTCTTTTAAGCCATGTTCTTGCCAAGAAATTCAAAATGTGGAAGCCTAACTTATATGACAACAAAGCTTATATTACACTGAATTACTGTAATGCTCTATTTGGTCCTCTTCTAGCTGATAGGCTAGAAACAGGTAAGTATGGTCAGAGCTCCAACTTCAACAAGATCGCGGCATCTCTGCCACCTTCTGATCATTTCAGGATCATTTGGAAAAACCCAGTTTGGGTTCATCAAGTCTTGTCCGCTATCCATTCCTTGCTATCATTGGACTTGCTGGGTTTTGCGTTCCCATGTGGGAAAATGTGCAGACACAATCATGAACAGAATAGACAGTTTTGAGATATTCATCTATGAACAAATTATAATACCACTTTCTTCTGAAGAGAACTCAACAGATGATAAAATATGAAAGTTAACTGGTTTTGAGAGTCTTACTCAGTTGATGATTAATGATTTCGGAGGGGAGGGTATCACGTATCCTGTTGTGGTAGGTGCGGAGGTCGACATGGAGCTAGTTAGTGTTTGTTTCCAGTTATCTTGTTGGTGAGCATGGAGGAGGGTGAGCAGAAAGGGATGTTTGCTCCCAGTGAAGCATTCTGAGGAGCAACAAAGAACCTGGGACAATCTTGGGACGAGGAACCCTTAGCAACAGCATGGAGTGCAAGGGATCACATAAGAAGTGGGAACAATCTTGTGTTCTTCCTCTTGCTCTCCTGCTCCTCTAATACTCCCTTCTAAGAAGCTTTGCTGATCAGCAGATGGTAAAGGCTGCACCTGCCAGCCACACCCTGCAGCAGAGAGTCAGCTGTGAAGCCATCCCCAAAGATAACTTAAAGGATGTCGGGCCAATATTTCTCGTCCTCAAGAGACGGCGGTGAGGTTTTGCTACATAGCCAGTGTATGATACTTCGATGAAGGAGAGACTGAACTGTTCTTTCGCACAGGTGGGATTAGTTTTTATTGCTGATCACAGTGAGATTCATAGCCACAGAACCCAGTGACATAGATTGTAGACCCCTTTCACTTCTTTTTACCTTTGTCCCCAATTTTCGTGAGATTTAGCTCGATAATTACAAAAGATGAGTGGACGTTTCTACACAGGTTTGCACAAAAGTCTAAACAGGTCTTTCAGCTTTTTACACCAAACTGATTCCAGTGCGTAACTGGGTTTTATATAAGCACCAGCTCTTTGGAAAACAAAACTTGTCATGATCATATGGGTCATTTTGTATGGGTCCTCTGTAGAGACAGACCCTTTTGATATGTTTTGCATCACACAAATACATGTGAAAACAGCACGAATGTCCTGTTATAAAGAGCACATAATAGGATGAGTCCTAGATCTGTATTAATAAATTGTTGCATTCCATTAATTTTACCTTGTTTCCTCATGTTAATCCCTCTTAAAATCAGTTTCTTCCAAGATAGGTGAAACACAGTCATCTTGTTAGGACGTATATGCACCATTGTTGATGCAGAATTGGTTTTGTGTTTATTCAAGATTTAAATTTCTCCTCTTACTTTTTGCAACTTTATTCAAAGCATTCATATTGAGAACTTATTTTGGAAATAAAGAGAAACATACTGACCCATATAGTATAATGATTAATTTCCAGGTGGGGGGAACAACACAGCATTTGTGCTTATGGCCCTAAAATGAGTCTGACTTCCATTTCTTTGAGTAGTGAAGGACTGTTCAGAGTGCTGCTGTTAACATTCAGCTCAGCTCCAGTTCATGTCCTCTTTGAGCTCTTTTGGAGCATCAAATCCATGATGCTTTTCCTCTCTCGTCCAAAACACCAACATCCACTTGAATGTACGGCAAGCGTTGTGCACCAAAACAATGGGTTGCTATTGAGGCAATATTTTTTTATCAATAGGTTACAATTAACTCATAGGCTACAAGCTGTAAACTGTGGAGTGGTCAGAGGGGGGTAGTGACTGGTAGGGCAAACTGGAAAAAGTCCTGGTATACTGACGGGTAAAATTTTAAAGTGCTAGTAATGCGTACTAAAAGCACTGCATCCATCCATCGGTGGTGAAAACAAACACCTTAGGCAAGCTTTCAATACTTTTTTAGATATGTCGATGGTACAATGACATTGAAAAAGATTATTAGACCAGACTTATTAAAACCTTGGAGATAATATGTTCAAAATCAAAGTTTGAGTTCCTGCCAAAACATGTTAATGTTCATTATATTTCTCTAATTGACAAATTTAGCGAGTTTAAAATGTTTAATGAACAGTTTAATGAACGTTTATTAAAAATGATTGTTTCAAACCTTAAATGGGAATTTTATTTGCTACTCAATGAAGGTGAATGTGCTATAATTCAATGAATAAATATGTTCCAAAAATGGTTCAATATCAAGAAAATGTTAGTTCTTACTTACTATTGTATCCATGATTATAAAATCATGGATACAATAGTAAGTAAGGCGATTAGATGAGTTTTTGACACCTTAAGAAAACAAAATATCAAGTATACGGATTGAGTGTGGTTAACAACATAAGCTAGACTCACGTCTGTTCCCTTTGAATCAGATTGGCTTGTTACTCAACTTGTTAGCTGCGGAAGGAAAGTTGTAGTGCTTCAACTCACTGACCACAGTCCCAAGTTTTAAGAAATTGTGAGCCATAAAACTGTCAGAAAATAAAGATTAACAGTGCCACACATCCAACCATCTTGCAGGTTCTGTATTTAAAGCCTGTTGACTACAGAGATATATGCTATAACCTTGCATCTAAAAAGGATGGGAGAAACCTGAAAAGAATGAAATGTTGAAATGAAAGATGTACAGAAACCTTGTGTATGGGGAAGCAATCCTTTATAGAGCTGCATCCATCCATACAACAGCTGGCTCTATGATTGTGAGCACAAATCTGGGCCTGCACTACTTTGAAGAGGCGTGTTATGAAAGTATCATGGCACACAGAAAACACATGCACGCACGCAGCCTCCCGAACACTCCGCGCAACCTGTTTGATGAGTTGGACTTGGGAGCAGCAGAAATTTGCTTTGCAACATATTATAGTAAACACAAGACAGCGCATATGGCCTGTCGCACTGCACGGAGGCATGTGACTGAACTCATATTAATCAGTGCACTTCCACGTGTTTATGTGCCACTGCCTATGGCCTCCATGTTTATCTTTAAGTAATAGAAGGCCTACGTGTGTACATGCCAAGCTCATCGTACAGATGTGCTCCGAGGCACACCGGCAAGCTCATCCGGGCGGTAAATTGCGCCACCAGGACCCTATGTGTCAGTGTTTCTTCTCTCCGCAGTTTGATTCAGACAAGGGCATTTTGTTTCCTGCATTCCACAAGCCCCTTTTCTTTCCTCTCTGGATGTGGTTTTATCCTTGGGCTTATGCGGCACAGAGATATAATTTATTGTCTGTTCAGCAAGGCAAATGTGCAAACATGGCATATTTCATTTGCTGAACATATCATTATTAAAATATGATTTTTCTCCATCTATTTTACCGCTTTACGTCGTGTGAGAAAATGGCTGATTCATGGCCTCAACGTGAATTTCCTGGTGATAATAACCTCAGAAACATAAAATATGTTCATGTTTTGTGTAACGAGTGTGGTGAAAGAAAAAGTCAGTGCTGTTAAGGAGAACAGATGAGTGATAAAGAAAAACATGTCAATGCATTCAAAATAGAGAGAAATTTAAATTAAGCTAGGGAATGCTGGTTCCACTAGAGCTCAAACAGCAAGAAAATAAACTTCAGCTACTTTAGCACCTATGGCAGTGAACAGAGCATGCCTTGTAAATTATCGTGTCTGTTGTGAAGAAATGTGATTTAGAAAGGGGGAAAAAAGACAGAAGGGGAAACAGCACACCATGGAAGAAAGCTTTCTGTATTCATGAGTTTGGCTTTAACAGTCCCTGCAGGTACTATAATGAAGTTCCTCCCTCCCATGTGGAATGGACCGTAATGATTATGATGAAGCAGATTTGCTGGTTGCTCTTTTTCCTTCCCTGCTTTTATATCAGCAGAGCAGTAAACATAAGCATAAAGCTATATGTAACAATGATGTAAATGTAAAAAAAGGGCTATTAACTGGGGCAAAAGAATCAATGTTGCTGGAACAGAGAAAAAAAATCCAACCTACAAATTCAAGCTGCACAGCATAAATATTAAATTATGAAATATGTAAGTCTTAACTTCCAAATCTCTAACCCTAGTGGGTTAGGATGGGACAAGGCTGCTCAGGATTTGCCCCTAAACACATCTGACGTCCATCTCAAACTGAGGTAACAACTAAAGTGTGAGGGGGAAGACATTGAGAAAATTCTCACCTAACCCGAACACTATCAGTACAGTTGAAATGAGCAGATAAATTAACAGTCCCAAACTAAGAAGGATTTGGAAAACTGTACATTAGTTCACCTAACCAAGCCTTAATGTCAAAACAATGGTACATTTTTGCTTACCAAATTACCAGCTCTTTCTTCTTGTATACAAATACCATACTACAATTACATCATAACCATGTGCCAGGCTAATCAAAATTAGATATACACAATTCAAACCCAGTTGCACAGAAACCAGTAGCCATATAGTTTACTTTAACTTGGTTTGTGACCTGAAAACAATTTCGGGTCACAAACCAAATTCCAAGGCTGTAGGAGATTCAGGGTAGGTAAGTAACCTGAACCAGTCTACCCTGCATCAACCCTCCTTATCTTTGTCCACTGCCTGCTTTTCTTCCCAAAACATTATACCTCTCAACTCTCAGCCATCACCTACTCCCTCTGCTTCAGAGGACTCTATCCCATAGCCCCATCCCTCACCACCATCTTTCCCTTTCAACACTTCAGGTGTGGAACGAGTTATGAAAGGTAAAGGTGTGAAAGGCTGCAAGTCCAGATGGTGCCAGCTCCAGGCTCTGGAGGTGCTCCACAGATCAACAGTGTGGAATCATGGCACACATGTTCAACTTGAGCATGAAACTGGGGAAGGTACTGCTGTAGGTGCCGTGACTGCTAGATGAACAGCAGTGGAAGGCCTCCTGCATGGTACCAGTGCTGAAGACCACCCATCTGAAGGACCTCACCAGTTACAGGCCGGTAGCACAGATGTCGCATCTGATCAATACCCTTGAGAGGTTGGTTCTCAACCATCTTCACCTCCTGGTGAAGTCTTTGCTGGATCCAGAACAGTTCACCTATCAGCCTGGCATCGGGGTGGATGATGCCATAATTTACTACTACTTCTATATGGTGTAGTTTGTTAGAGCAGCAGCTATCTACAAGCACGGGAAAGCGGTTACATAAGCTTATCAATAAGGCCAGCAGTGTATTAGAATGTCTCCTCGACCCATTGCAGGTGGGAGACAGAAGAATTCTGGCATCAAAATGTCTCCCACATGATGCATGATGCTGTTGCAGAGCTGGAAAGCTCCTTCAGTGATAGACTCCTGCATCCTAGATGCCCAAAGGAACTGCATTGCAGATCCTTACTCTGAGCAGCTACTAGAGTTTATAAAAAAGTCACTGGCACCAGCAAACTTAATATGTGTTTACATCCCTGCTGTTTTTTTTTCTGTAAAGTATGTTTTTTATGAATAACATGCATGTGTTCATACTTTTTTAAAAACCACCCTACTCAGTTGCACATTTCTCTAATCTGTGTATGCTATTTTTAATAACTGCACAGTGTTTTTTGTCTTTTCTTGTAAATTTGCCCTAACTGCAGTATGCTTTTCTTATTTTCTGTGCTTATATTTGTACATTGTGTGAATCTGCATGCTTCCATGTGACTTTCACTTTTCCGCTGATACACCTGAATTTCCCTATTGTGGGACAATAAAGAAAATTTCTATTTTTATTCTTAAATATAGCTCTGAAATATTTTCAACGCTGAAAGCCACTGGCTTCAATACATATGGCAAGTCTTATTTCTTGTCTTTTTTCTTAAAGATTTTTTGGGACTAGATGGCTTAATTCAGTCTTCAAACAGAAAACGGACAAAGAGAGAGAAGGGAGCGGACATGCATCAAAGATACCAAGGTCATGAATCAATCCCCCAGCAGAAGTAATAAAGATGAATATGGGGTGCCAAATTTACAGCTTCGCCATGCACCAACCCATGGTAGGTATTATTATTAGCCTAAATATTAAAAATATTGACAACTGGGTCTCATCATTTACTTCTCCACAACCTCTACGTCCATTGCAAACAAAGCACACTAACCCACAACAACCAATCGGGCTGCACCCTCTGCCCCCCTGCCAGCTCCGCTACAGCTTCCCCCAAAACAGTACATATGCACACACTGGGATGTTTTTACATTTTTCAGCACACGGCGGTTTACTCTAATGGTATCTTAAACTGACTGCACCCACACTCCAACTCACAAAACAGGAAGCATTAGCTCATGAGCATGCGCACCACTGGCTTCCATTCCTAACTCTTTGGTGGCTATTGAGCAATAGGGTGAGACCATGGAGACAATTTGCACTGTTGGCAACCTTAAATCTGATTAGTTTGTTAAACAAAATGCAGGCTTCTTTATACTGAAAACCATTGTAACTAAGAACTACTTTCTAATGAATCAAAAAACAAGCCATAGGAATCATTTGAACAACCTGTGATACTTGTCAGCTAAATCAAATATGTCAATGAGCAGGCAAACGTGATGAGTTCTCTCCCTTTGTTGCATGACTAACATCTACCTCAGCTGCTTTCCCGCTGAACACCTTTAATGGCATTAGAAGATAAATGAGTGGCACTGCCTGTTATGACCCATAATGATACAGCTTGTCCTTTACAGTGAGCTAAACCCATTTTCTTCACAGCGTTAGGCCCCGCGAACAGGAATTGGTAGACCCGCAAGCAATCTATTCAAGGCCGCAACAAGCTAAAAGGATGTGACGTGCCAATGTTTTTTGGTGATTTTCATTATGTGTCATTCCATTCTAATTCATTTTCAATTGGGCCATAAGAGCCGTCGCCATGAGCGGTACAAAAGGCAACGAACGAGAGAAGGAGGATCTTGTTTAGCTCCGAGACATCCCGAGAAAGAAAATAATGATCTTTATGAAATTGCTTAAGACACAATCTGACAGGCGAGACAAAGCAAGAGGCTGGCCTTGTTTGAATCGATGCAGCCTCCATTAGTTTTCTAAAGAGTAGCATGCAATTTGTTGCGGTGGAGCAGCATGGCATTGGTAATATTCTGCTGCTCTGACACAAAAAGCTAATGCACTATAGCCAAGCTAATGTCAAATTAAACCTACACTTCTTGTAGATGGAAATGGAAAAATAGCAAAAACACACTGGATCTATAAAGCATGACCGAGCCTGTTATCACAGGCACCACATTTGTGTCACAATGGCCTCCAGGGCCATGCTTTTGTGAAGGCAGAAAAGCCCTGTTTCTACATCCATTCAAAGTGACTGTGATCTCATGCACACAGAAGATCAGACTCCCTAAGTAGCTATTGATTAGCTAGATGAACACAGACAAAGCGATTGACTGAACGATGCAATAACCTCATCTCTAACTTTGACACAGCATGAAAGCACAAATTGAAACTGCGGAAGGGTAAACACACTTCTCACCCGTCATTTCCTCGATGGGTGAGAACAATGTGTGGAAGCGCCACACTCAAGCCTCCACAGTGGTCACGTAATCAATACCTGGGAGACTCAGCTTATGAATAAAATGGACAGAGGTTCTGGCTCCTTTCCCTTAAATCATAACTCTTTGAGATTGTTTATCCCAATGAATCCAATGTAAGCTCAGCACTGGATCATCCGAAGGGGAGGACGAGCCTCTCTTTGAGAGGCACCCGTGATGGACATGTTGCCACTGTTGCAAAAACAGGCCCAACAGAATCCGCCCTCCAAAGGATGAAAATGCTGATCTGATGGGATCTTTCTCCTCACCGGCTGACACGCCAATAGACAAATGGCTACTAGTCTCTAACCTCTCTACCAACCAGCCCTCCTCCCTCTTTTTGTCCTCCAGTCTTCTCCCTTCATTTAGTATATGTGTGCCTGCGCCCACATGACTAATTCATACAGCTCAGCTCCATCAGAGTGCAGTGACCAGAACAGATTCCCTGGCTAGAGGGTGAGGTTTTAATTAAAGATACAGCTGCAGTAACAAAAATTATCCAATCCCTTGTGCAGTTTCCACCATCTTTACAGGAAGAGTACAATCTGAGTTAGCTTTCTGATTGGTGTTACAATAAACTGTACTGGTTTTACATTTTATCATCAGCCTCTCATTAGGTTAATGTGCCCGAGGATGTACGACATATAGCGTCGCATGTTCTAGGTTTTACAGGGCGGTTTAAATCTTTTTCTTCAAGCTTGGATTTGCAGGGCCTTGGGGACTTTAACACGGTAAGTCATGGGTGGAAGGGAGGGAATGAAGTGTGTAAGGGCCATGTCTTTTTTGACATCCTAATTTCCGAAGGCCACTGAGTCCCTCCAGTAAAAAGCGAGGATGCACAGAACATCCACACACGGCCGGCTCTTTATTAAGCTCCCGTTTCAACCGCTGCCATTTTCTGTTTTTTATTGTCCCACAGCACTGCCAAAACGGAATCGATAGGACTTTAGGAAAACTGGGTGCAATAGTGCACACTCTTTACTGTCCCACAATCAATAGGAGCTGTGAAAATCAGAGCCGCGAACACACACTGAAGATTTCAACGTACACAGATGACAAGTGTTGGAGGAGACAGGGCATGGGGTGGGTGTGGGTGTTCAGCCCGGTTCAGATTACTCTGAAAACCCACCACAGGTTTCTGCTTCAACTGTGATTGATTCATCAAAGTGATTTAATTAACAAACCCTTTAACTAATGAATCAATTAAGGCATTGATTAATGTGCATCGTCCATATAGATTGCAGCTGATACAGACCATTACAGATAAATTGTGCTCAATTTGAAGCAGTTCACAGCAGATTACATGTGGGGAAATGCTTACCTACGTGCTTCACTGCTGCAAGGGGCCTGAATACACTGAGGACTTTCCGAATAAAACATGGAGATTGTGACATTGCGACTGCCTTTTGACGACACTGCCTGAAGTGAATTCAGCATTTCTGCAACTCTGGCACAAACTCAATTAATATTCAGAGGCAAAGACAAGACACGGCAGCTGCAGATGGCGTGATGAAACTGAATAGCTGTGTATCGTATCATCAGAAGAAAAACAGGAACAACTAATAGGAATTCTAGTCTGTTTCGGCAGTCAAAATCCTTCAGCATAGCATAAAAAGAATCTGCTGGTCAAGCAATCGAGTAACACTCTTCAGGACTGCAATCAAGTTGTTTCACGTTTGAGAGACGCAAGCAAAAGGGACCAGTTTGTTTCCTGGCTGTGACCCTTGCTTTCAGCTGAAATCTTTGGAAAGGTGAGCTGATTAGGCACAGTTTCAAAGGGAGCAACATGATCAAAGCATGTCAACAAATTGGCAGAATCCTCTGACTACATAATTTTTTTTTTTTTGTATTTTGATTTTTAGAAGCAAAAAAATTTACAACTCAAAGGATCTTCTGCTCAGTAGTTGAAACATGAGGTGCTCTCCTTTTTAGCTTGCTTTCTCCACAGGCCAAAAATGTTCAGTGCACGACACCAAGCATTTACCACTGCTTGACCTAAATCTGCCTGAGGCTGCAGCTCCAAGCTGTGCAACCATGCCAAAAGACGTCATTCCAATCTTTAGCATCTATTTATTTTATTTTTTTTACGAGGGGTCCCCAGTCTAGATGTAAATGAAAACAGATTATAGCTGCTGGATGTCAGGTGCGGTGCGGAGACACACACATCTCTTTTACTCCAGCTCACTTTGGCTAACCCTGTGGTTGTACCTGGGTTAATCACCTCCACACATAGGACAAACTGTTAGGTCTGTTTGGCAAGCCGGACACTGCAAATATGCCCTATTTTTCCCAAGCGCACTTTCCAGATACTTGCAGTTAGATTGTATTCAAAGTAATCTTTTTTATGAATTTGCTGGGGATTAGACTATTTCCAAGTGATAATCAAGATTTTTATTTCCTCCTGCATGATGAACGTTGTATTGCACGACCGAATAAGAAAGAATCAGTGTGAACCTGATTTTGCTTGAAAGAATCGATCATCTTCTAATCCCATGCAACCTTCTACAACACAGGGCAGTCAACAAATTTTAGCAAATGGAACTAAATCAGTCTGGCTGTTAATAAGGAGCGTGGTGCTTAAAAAGTAAAAATGACATGGGATCGATGTTGAATTTTTCCAACAATTTTCTGTTTTAAATTACCAAACAATTTAGCAACTCATTTTAAAATGAAGGCTTCGTTTTAACAGGTAGAATTTCCCAAGTTATTCGATGCCTTTAACGATTTGCTTCATTAGCTAACACGGAAATGTTAACAAAAAACAGGAGGAAGAAAAGTTCAGTTTTTTTGTGCTGCCACAAGCCCCTATAACATAATAGTTTGTTCATATACCCACAAAGACGTGTCCCTCTTAATGAGGCCCCTAGTTTTTCATGAATCGGCAGCAAAGCCAGCTTACAATTACAGAAGATAAAATTAGAAGGTTATTCTTGGAAGCTAAACTGACCCTCCTCGTCACCTGGGCCATTAAAACAAAACTCACACATAGATGGGCAGAAGGTGTTTAGGGTTATATATTTGCATTCAGTGGGTGTATTATTGGGTCTCCATTGTCCCAGTAGATTTTGTACCCAGAAAAACTGAAAAAGTCCGTATCTAAAATAATGATGACTATAGACATAAAAGAGAAGGTAGCGATCAATGATTTAAGACGACTGAATTAAAATACCAAACACATTTGGGCCTTAAAGTTTAATCATAAGCTGAAAAAAAGTTATATAATTGCATTTTTGTATGGAAAATACAGTCCAATGTCCATATTATTCTTTCATTTTAACAGAACCAGGGTCTACGGAGCTTTTAGAGATACTGCGCTTTTTAACTGCAACCGTAACGCACAAGCTGCCTCAATTAGGCTGTTTCAGTGAGTGACGGTATAAATTTCACCAAGATTTCCCTCAATTCGTGAGTACAGAGGAACAATTTTGCAGGCTTGTCAGGGTTTCTATTACCATGTGACAAATACCTCGGCCAATGAAGAGCAAAATGGGATTAGGTCCATTGACTGAATTATTGAAACGAGCATTTTCAGAGAATTATGGTGTAAAACCCCTTCACATTTCCAGTGCACACTGTTCCAGGATGTCGCTTATCCTAATCCACTATCTCTGCATTTTGTGATCGTAACTGGACAACATTTTGCTGTATGCAAAAGAGCTGATTCGATGAGGCTCAATACTTATTTGTGCTTCCCCACGGCGGGTAACCCTACGACGCATCTTTAGCTCACTACAAGTCCCATCTTTGCTAGTTTGAAAATAACTCTGCTGTCTACAGGCTGCCATCTGATAACACGCCACCCACACACACATCTGTACGCTCACCTACATGCATGAAAAACACAGCAGGGGCGATCAATCTGTGACATAGCAAAGAGGAAACTAAAAATACATTTGCTTTTTCTCTTCCTTTTGTTCCAGTTCACAAAGGAGGCAGTAGCATCGGACAATCGGGATGTTCTTCAAAAAGGGATATGTGAGAAAAGACTAAAAGGGGTCTGTTCTTTGGGCCTCTTGTGCATGCCTTTCATTATCCTCGTCCCCAAAAGACTGTCACTAATGCAGTCCTTTGAATTCATTTTATCAGTTCGCATTATTAGGCCTCACAGCCAGCTTTGACCTTGCTCATTCTTGCAGCCTAAAGTGTGCATTTTCTCAACCCTCCTTTCTGTGACTCATCTCCATCCCTCTCCAGTGGATTTCAATAAGGGCCATGCTGAAAACCACAATGAAGTTAAACTCCATCATTTTTTTGCCACACAGTGACCAGTAGCTTTTCCCCCTAAAGTGGAACGCTATTTGATGTCTCGTCAGAAAGCAAAGAAATGCAAGCTTAAGGGGAAAAAAAAACCTTGGTGTAAAAGCACAACATGATACAGACAAACAACTCAGCAGTCAAGGTCAAAAATATTGCATTGCCTGTCAACAAACTCAGCAATGCTGATGGTCTGAATCTAATGAGGCCCCCCTCCCTTGCACAGCCATGGGCAGCACTTTGTTGTACTGCACCATGGCCACAAAACAGTCTTTCTGACCTCTGATTAAAACTCCAACCTCATCCTGCACCTTATTTTGCTTTTATCGTGACATTCTAAATTCAAACCATAAAGCCAAGCAAACCTTTACCCAAGTTGTCCTTTGCGTTGCCGTAACTGCCTCACATTATGGCTCAGTTAAACCATGAGTTAACACTGGAAACACCAACGCTTTTCTTCCAGTCGATTGCACAAATCTACTAAAATACAAAGATGCGAACCAAACATCTGATCCTCCAAAGGGCAAACGTTCTCAAGAGCATCAAAGGAAACAGAGGACATTGTCCCAGTGTTGTCGGCTGGCGTTACTAAAAACTGTCCGTCATCGCTGTGCCACATACCCCAGGCAGCCGATCCAACCTTTGTGGTGCTGATGCTACCTCGCTTGGCGGGCGAGAGTTTGTAACACTGGTGGGTTGACTCTAGATTTGGTCCATTCAGAAATCAGTTTTTAGTCCCAAACTGAAGGGCTGAAAGAGGCTGAAGACACACTTTGGTTGGGCTCTTTATTGGGTTTCCTTCGCCCCAAAAGATTTTGCACACAGAAAAATTGCAAAGGGAAAACATGACTATTGAAACTGGCCTGGTGCACTGTTCTACTAAACGGGAGGATGCCACCCCAACCTTCTGACTCAATTCATGTCTTTACGCCTTGAAATAATCCATTAAGGATAAAGACATGGGGACCTTTCATGAGGTGCTGTGCGATTCTAAAACGAGAACCCAACTTCCAGGGTCATCATTTAGGATTTAATTGACACAAGGATCCATTCTTGATGATGAATATACAAGGAGATGGACATCCTTTGAGGGAACAGTATGTTTCAAACTTGACTACAGCGAAGGTGTAGCTGCATAGATCAAATACACTGGCTACGTTGTTGAACAGAACACTTTTCTTAGGTCTCTTTTGATTCCTATTTGAATGAAACTCTTACAAATTTTACAAAACCTAGGTCCAATGTGCATCCAGTCCATAGTAATGTGGAAGTGTCTTGTGTATCATAGAGTTCACTCAGTTTCCAATTCTGGTGAGAAAATTTCAGAGATGCATCCTGAGGTCTTTCACAAATCTCCAAAGCCGCCAACCGTAGGGTTTCGCCTCCATTTTTCTTTGACTTAACTTTTTCATGTATGTTTGCCCCTGCGTGACCTGAATATCCGTGCCCTGCACTGGAGGCAGTAGAGTGGACGGCACATCATCCAATGTTAAGCTTTTCAGATAATTCCACAAAAGAAACATGTGACTGTCCCTAAAACAGATTGCTCGCCCTCTGGGTGCGTTTCCATCAAGGGAATAAAAAGTGCTGTTTTTTTCCTCAACAAGCTGTATATTGTACAGTAATTCTTCAGCTTTGCACCATTAGACTTTCATAAGGACTAAGTGAGCTCAGGAAGATCTCCCCACAGACAGATGTGATTTGTATTTATTGTGCCGCATTGTAGGTGGAATTAATGACTGGTTGCAGGGAATAATCTGCCAGGCGGAAACATCAGTCAAGTTGTGACTCATTAAACCACACGCCATTCACAGTTGAATGTCAGCAAATGACACTCCATTAATTTCCCCCCTCTCCCAACAAAAAAGGGGTGAACTGCTCAACTATGATGTGGCCATGTCTGCTAGGCCAAAGTGGACAGGGAGGTGCGTGGTGGAAATAAATCTTTGGTTGAATATATGAGGGGCCAGAAAACACAATAGAAGGTGAAAGGATGTATATTAAAATCGCTTGACCTCAATGTTACCCTAAAGCTAGACTCTAGTGCCATCTATTGAAAACGTTTGAAGCAAACGTGAATTCTTGCTGTTTATTGGGCTTCCTTGTAAAAAAAAAAATCTGTTCCCAAATTATTTGAAACGTTTATAAACAAGGCGGATTACTTGTTGATGAGGCTTGCTTTTTATCGAACAAATCGAACTCTGGTTAGTTGGACGCGTTTCGAAGAAGAAAAAAAAGTGCTAAGCTGACTGCAGTGGAAATCGCACACTTTTTTTCCCAGAAAGAAAAAAAAAACAATTACGCATTTTCAAAAACACACACGAGTGGAATTTGTAAGCGGTTTACCTTCTTTTAACAGGCGTGAGTGGATGAGAAGGATGAGAAAGCAGCAGATCGCCGCTCCGGTCAGTGCCCACGCAACTCGGAGCACCTGCATCCTGGGGGTCTGTGGCGAAGGTTTGTCGCGGACCGACACAGCCGAGCAGCGGTGGTTGGGGTGATAGAGGAGGGGGGGGATACAGACACTCCAAATCAGCTCGCAGACACGCACTGATTCATTCTCAGCTCGCCGCGCAATTCAACATTCATAGTGCAGGAGGGGTAAAAAAAATCGTCCAGTTTTAGATGAGATTCCAGAAAAAAAAAGAAGAAATTACAATCTTATGCGCGCTAGTTTGCGTCAGAACGGCTCCAATAGGGGCGATTAACCCCCAATCAGCAGCTGGGGGCTTGCATTTTAAATTCCTTAGTTGTTTTTCCTTTATTTAAATGATTATCTTCTATCGTTAGATCAGCAAAAGCGGGCTGCTCCCTCTTCGAGTGCGCACGGCGTCTCCACAGGCGATGATCACCGCTCTCCGCTGCATGTTACGCACATCTCTCCCGCTGCCGGAGAGCTAGAGGCGCACACTGCCAGCCAAAGTCGCCTTGCAGCCCCCCCTCCCTGCTTCCTCTCCCTCTCTCTGTCGCTTTCTTTCGCTCTCTCTCTCTCTCTGCCTCCGTCTCTTCTCTCCACCTCTCTCTCTCTTTTCAGTCAAATGCAACTCTTGCCATTTACGCACGACAGCGGCCAGGTTAACAGCTCCACTGCAACATCCCATCAGAATACCCAGACATCAGAAGCAACATTTTGCCCACTCTTTTCCCATAATAGGTTGTGCAAAAGCTCGGCTTCCAATAGTTTCCAGCAGACATTCTGAGTGTGTGTGAGACAGTGTGTGTTCCTCAGAGGAGAAAGCTCCCCCCCACCTCCTTTGCTTAGCTCCAGGTTACGTCACGACTCCTCCAAATAATCTCCTCCAGCTATAGTGCATGAAGATAGCGCAGTTGAAATGTTTCCTCCTGTAGTCCTACAGGAGGTGTTTATCGTTTTGCAGCGGATCCACTTCATTTTTTAAACGCTTCTGTTTGTTCCTGGCTTCTTCGCCTTACTAGGGGATGCTGCATACGTGGGATTATTGATATGGGTTTGATATACCCAGCTTGAAAGAATATCCAACACCTTTTTAAAAAGCAGTTACAAACGTTGACTCAATGCACGGATCTGAAGAAGTCAAAGCTGCTTTGTAAGGCGATCAAGCTCCTGTAAGGTAGAACCGTGCAACTGGAAGGGGACCAACAAGAAAGTGGGACTCTTGCTAAATTCGAAGAAAAAAGTAGAACTATTAATATGGATAATTCTGTTTAGGCTGTTTCAGGAATTAAAACGCAAAGTAGTGATTGAAGAAAATTACGTTTTTTAATGTATCTTGCACATACAAATAACTGGGCAATGGATTTTTATTAGACACTTTTTATTCTGATACTCTTAAATAAAATACAGAGCAAAAAAATGCATTTAAAAGTCATCTAACTAGTAAACAAGGTCCCAGTGAGTACAACTCTTTGTAAATACAATTTTTCTGTGAAGGCCTTAGATGTTTTGACTATAGACCATTCGTGAACAAACAAGGGCAGACAAAGGAACACTCACTCCATGCTGGTCAGGGCTAGGGTTGTGGAAAAGTTCAAAGCAGGATTAGATTATAAAGAACCACCTAAAGATGTTCAATCCATCATCCAAAACTTACCAAGACATGACACTCGACCTGAACTGACGGGCTGGAAAAAGAAGAATATCAATAGGAGAAGCAATCAAGAGACCCATGATAACTCTGGAGGAGATGAAGAGATCAACAGCACAGGACTGGGAATCTGTCGACAGGACGGGTAAAAGTCATGCCCTCCACAAATCTGTCCCTTATGGAAGAGCAAGGAGAAAGCCATTGTTGAAAGAAAGCCATAAAAGGGAACACTTGCAGTTTGCCACAAGCAATGTAGGGGACGTCACGGTGAATCTGGGTAGTGGCAGCATCATGCTGTGGGCTTACTTTTCTTCAGTAAAGACAGGGAGGCTGGTCAGAGTCCATGGGAAGCCCGACAAACAAAGGGCAGTCATGGAAGAAAACCCTTTAGCAGCTGCAAAAGACTTGAGACTGGCATGGAGGAGGCTCATCCTCCAGCAGGACAATGACCTAAACATGCAGCCAGAAAATGTGGCATGCTTCATGTTGGTCAGGCACATAAAATCCCAAATAAAACCTATTGAAGTGTGTGGTTATACTGTGCAAAAAGTGAAACTGTTGCCCCGCTAAACAAACAAAAAAATAACATACCAATGTCAATAAGGTTGACTGCCACAGCTATCAGATCTAATTAGATGCGCAGAGTCTCTATGGGCCCAGACAGAGTGTGTATTTGACTGTGTCCCCATCTGTTTGTATACAGCGAAGTTTGCACGTGCGTGCTCGCATCAATCCATCCAGCCACTGCAAAGGAAGGTAATTAACAGAGATGTAATCTCTGCGAGGATTTGGTGTGGAAAGTCTTCATGTTTGCTTGTGTGGGAGTGAGAGGCTGACATTTTCACATGCTGAGCCTATAGCAGCCTGGAGTCAGTAGAAAAGCAAAGAGCTGAGAATATGACTTTGTGCATGTGGAAAAAAGTCTAATTAGGAGGGAAACGGAGAGCACTAAACAGTTTGATTCCGCTAAGTAACCAATTGCAAGATTGCAAAAGGTTGCCATCTTTCCTGACAACACATCTGATAGGCTTCAGTCGTGACAAAACAGAAACGACATATGTGCAAAACAAAAAATGAAAAAAATTAATTAGTTCAATTTTTATAAATATCAGCTCAAGATTATTGGTGAACAAAACAGTTTAGAGTAGGGCACATGTAGTCACCATTAAGATAATCACCAAGATAATTAATGGATGAAAATAACCGAATACTTAACTGATTCACCAACGGCAGAAACCTATTTGTCTACAAGGTAAGTCGAAGATAAACAACAGATGAATAGGAAACTGACCTTATTAGCTTAGCTGATTAATTAAACAACTTATACAAATATATTTGCCCCCTTAAAGATTTATTACTGATTTTTCTTTTTTGTCACAGTTAAATGACACAATTATAGAGATAATTCTTTATAATTAATATTAGAAAAAGATACCTTCATAAAATAAAATAAAAAAACTCCAGAAATCAAACTTTTACTTTGTAAAAAGTAAATCCCTTCCTAAACATAGTAACTTGTTTTACCGCCTTGGCAGCAAAAACTAACCATCAACCATCCAGTAAGTAGAATCAAGTCCTTTCTCCCATGGAGAAACTTGCCTTTGTTACAGCACTGTTTTAATTGAGCCTCATTGAATGATCTTCAAGCATGTTAAACCACCTGTTTAAGACGCCACCACAACATCTCAATCAGACTTATGTCCTGCCACCCCAAAAACTTCCTTTTGGGTTTTGCATTCATTCATAGTTTTACTTCCTGGTCTGGCTGGCTGATGGTCCAACACTCAGAATTCATGGTTTTATCAAATAAAGCAAGTCTTCCAGGCCAGGTCCTGAAGCAGCAAATAAGCCCCATGCCATCACACCACCACCCCAATGCTTGACTGTGAATATTATATCTTTTTTTTCCTGAGATGCTGTTTTATCTTAGGCTAAATGTAACACCTTTCAAAATGTTTGGTTTTTGTCTCATCCGTCCACAGAATAGCTTCCCAGAAGTTTAGGCACATTCAACATGTTATTGACCAATATGGCATCCACCTATTCGTTCTTTTTTGGTCAACAGTAGCTTTCACCTTTTAACTCTTCTACTGCTGAATCATGAAGAATGAAATGAATTGAAGCCAATGGGGCCTGTAATCCTTAAGTTGTTCCTGGACGAAACATCAATGCACGCTTGGATTACCTTTGGTCAGCTGGCCACTCATGTAGTTTCATCACTGTCGCACATTTTATGGGACTCAGATGTATACACCCTGAATACACCATCTCCATGGTGAAACATGGTGGGGGCCGCATCATTCTGTAGGGATGTTTATTTAAAATTCATGGGAAGATGGAGGGATCTAAAAACCTGACGGTACCAAAAGAAAATCATTACAAACTAAATCCTGCAGAGACTTAAATATGACTTGAAAAGCTCTTAAATTGCACTTGTAAATCCAGCCCCTGAAATGACACCGTGCTTATTGTAGAAACGACTAAAGCGCTAAAATGTGATATGATTGCGTTTGTATTTGAACTTATGTCCAAGGTTTTGGACTACCAAATGGTTAAAATTCTGTTTTTCCATCATTGAAATCTTTCCAGTAAAACCTGAACATACCCTCCAGAACATTGAGGTGAATTTCTGGTCCATTACCTTAAAGAATAACCTGGCTAGACATTGTAAAGTTGATATGTTTTTTTCAATTATTTACCAATTACCCCTTATTCACCTTCAGCACTTGCATATCTCCTCTTACTTTCTCCTTCCGTACACCCGTGCCATGTTCCTGTGCTTTTCCTTGCCAGGAGCCAGGAGAGGCGTTACGTGCTTTGTCCTTTGTGCAGGTCACTGGCTGTGTGCCAGCCAGAGCTCATGCCAATAAAAGCTATGAGTAATGGCCTAAAACTTCTCCATTCACTGTGTTTCCCATTATTTCCCCTCAGCCAATAAACCTGAAGGTCTTAATCAGTGGAAAAACCTGGAACATGCAGCCCGTGTCCTGCAGGCTGTCCAACAGTAAGATCCTTAATTTGTAATCGAAGATTGAAAAAAAAAAAAAAAAGCTTGGATTTTTGGGCAGCCCCTCCATCCAAACCCCAGCAATATGACTTTGTCCTCAGACAGGTGGTAATATTCTTTAGGCAGATGAACATAATGCTGTGTCAAGAAACAAAACTGCCTTTGGGCCTCTGGGATCAGCTGGTGTCTGGTTAAAGTCCCTTGAGGACCTAATAAACTAATAAGTGAATATATGTTGCAAAAACTGCCAATTCCCACACCAGGGTGGAGTGTCTTTTGGGGTTATAAGTGTAGCCAGTAAATCTTGGACTGTGAATCTAACTGGAGCTGTGTGCTTTAGTCAGAGTAAGCTAAGACTGGCAATTTCAACAACAGTTACGTCAGGTGGGTTTGATGGGAAATGAGGGAGGGATATGTTTAAAAGCACTTTAAATCAGCTGCGAAGTATAGTGATGGAGCTGTGATTCTATGAGGTGCATTCATCCCATAGAATCTTTTTCAGCACTCTTTGAGCGAAAAGTTTGGTTTGTCTGGGGAGGTGTGGATGCACAGTTGGACTCTGATGCAACCAAAAAAGCTAAATCAGGTGCGACTCCAAACCTAGGTCTCAGCTCAGTTGAAGGGAACTCTGGAGCAGATTGAATCCATACGTGTATGCTAAATGGACTGTAGGGCACCCCAAAAGCAGGAAGCAGACTACAGTGTGTGGCATTCTGGGTAAATGCAATTGTAATTGAGTAATAATACCAATTAAGTTACTGATATCTTGTAATTACCTTGAATGTTGTCTTTGTAAGTATGACATCAGTGCAATAAACCTGAATATGCCCCTGCTCACACGCTGCCTCCTCATACGGAGCCATCTCACCCGCCTTGTGTAAAATATAACAATCTTTCTGTCCTCTTCCTCATCCCTGCTCATGCTGAGCCCAAAGCTGAATTGTGCTTGTCTGGCACACTTGCCAAAGACAGCATAGCAATAACACGGCTAAAATCTGTTGCCATTCCATTTTGTTCACATTTCATGGAGAAGAAAGTCGTGCTGTGTTGCTGACCAACCTCGGTCCTTCAGTGGCTCTTGATGCTAGCGCCACCACAGGCGAGGGGGTGAACAGGTTTGTCAAAAGGTTTGGTTCGTTTGACAAAGTGCAGCGTGAAAGCAAACCGCACCAGCTGAAAATTGTAACAGTGTTGCAATTTTGGTCCCGTATCGAACCTAGTCTACCAGACTATCAGGTGTGAAAATCACCTATGTGTCTCTTTCTCCTCCAGAGGGCATGCTTAGTAACCCATTTTTGACATCTCCTTGTGTTTGGTGAAAGGCTTGAATGGCAAGGGGGTTTGAAGTCAGTCCCTCGGTTTCTCCCGTTACTCGCTAAACAATGTAGTCAAAGCCCCGTCCACCGACTTGTATAAGGCGGGGATTGCAGAATAAGGGAGTGATGTACTGAGCACACATGGCTTGTGCAACTAGCCAGCAGCAGGATTATAATGCATAAAGCAAGATTCCAAAATCAGTTCCTACAACAAAAGTAAGAAGGTTAGACATATAAGTTAGATTTGAAACATTTGCTTGGCACACAATAGTATAGTTACACAGTTTGTCGCCTACATTGTTTTGAAAAGAATGGCATAGGGGGACTTCCAAAGCAGATGTAATGCATAGAGCTGATGTCAATGGTGCACAAAACCTCTTGTCATTGCACATTGCTGGCTTCAATATTGAAAGCTCACAGCTGTGCCAAACATCACGTCTCCACTTGTGATTTATGAACTGAGACGAACTCATAGGCGGCTTGTGTTTGAGCTGCCGCTACTACTTTGAACCTAAATCTACCACGGTTCGAATCATTTTGGGCTTAACTGTATATTGCCAGATGTTAAAAAAAACTCCATCCATACCTTTTCTATGTCTACTTGATTTAATTTGGCTTCATTTTATGATGTTCTATACGCTTGTATAAACTCTTAAACTGTATAGTGGAGAATAGTGTCATATATTATTGTTCAGGGTAGTCATCTTGAATGTCTAACCGTTAAAGTCTGTGGAAGCCAATCAGCTGCTTAATCTTAGTTTGTGGAACGCTTTCTAGATCTCTAAGGAAGAAAATTCATGACAAAAAACAGTAAACAAAGCAGCTACGGGAGTATTCTCTGAGTAAGGATAACTATTCTCAGCGTTGACTTCAGTATGTGAAATTTTTACCTATCCAAAAAAGGCTGAACACACCAGAGGAAGAGGAAGGAGAATCTAAACCCGATCAAAAAAAAACATTATTATTTGACTGGCAGCGTGTTCCTCTTCTTACTGTCAATCACTTGATGCACACAAGAAGGAAAACCAAGAAACTCACAGGAAATAATCAATCAAACAGCCTCACATCAAACATCTGTCATATTCATGTCTTTGTATAACGGAAATGTATCTTAGAAGAGATGTCAGTTAATTATTCTGAGCATAATGTGTTTGTGTGTGTGTGAAATTGTCTGATACATCTTATCAGTAAACAAGACAAAAGAAGGAAATCTAAAGATAGAAAGATGAGCTCTAAAGATACAACTGTAGAAGATGACTTGTTTATTTCTGTGAAAGGTTTATTAGCTGCCTGAAAGAAGATTAAAATATATAAATCAGAGGAACAATGCACAACACAAATTTATTATGATTTCTTTTTCCACACCGAACCACAAACGGAAACTTTTTGTCAGACACTAAATGATCTGCGAGCAAAGCATTTATTATATTGAGTCATGCAAATGTATCTGTGTAAACAACTCCTCTCCTTACAATCTAAGCACTCTTTTCCAAACCGGCATCGGCAAAAGATGTTAATCAACATCTATATTCACCTATTTTATTTTGCCAAAGCTCATACAACACTATAATTCTATCCAGATTTTTGTCCGTTGCAAATTTCTGTAACATCACAAAGCTAACTAACCAGTGGGGATTTGAACTAAACTGACAAATTGCTAAATTTAGACCTTTCCGTGTGCGGTTTGCAGGTTCTCCCGGTTAATGGCCTGATTTTTCAAGCTACTTGGGAATCCTGCCAGAGTCCAAAGGCACGGATGTAAGCTTAAGCAGTTGGCTGCAGTTCCGGTGCAGAAGTTTAGATAGATTCAGGTTTAAACAGGATTTTGGAGGTAGCCTTTCTTTGTGATTCTATCCATTATGTTCAGTGAGCCACTACCACTGACAGCAAAACCACTCCAGAGCACAATGCTGCTATCACCGTGTGTAATAGTGTTGAACTGTTCTTTAGTGTGAAAGCATCACTTTGACTCATATAAGCAAGTTCTTTTTACACCATTTTGTCAAGTACCAATGTCGATGTCTATAAATTAGGTCATAAAGAGTCATGTTTGTAAAGAAAAACTTCTAAAGGGTTTAAAGATGCATGATTACAGTATGATTTCCCTTACTCAAAAACCCAACAAATTTCATGTTCTTTTTACATGTGAAACACCAAGGTACGAGTAAAACATTATTACTGTAATTTTTACAACATGGCCTTTATATGGAACCGTATAATTTCTTTTTCCATCCTAATACAGACCTGGAAAATACTTAAATCACAACTTACTATACTGTATAGGAAACTTGCCAATACGGCTTTTAAGACCGCAATGTCTAAAACGTTGACTGTGTGAAGGAATTAGACCTAAAAATTAGATAACCAGACTCCGAAAATAGTCTTCCAATTAACAACCCAGAACAAATGTTTGAACAGTAGAAGCACCGGCGAACACTATATCACTGCTGTTATAATGTTGTACATGCTCTATAACGTGACCTTTGTATATGTCTGACATTAAAAGGAAAGTTTCAGTACAAGAATGACATTAGTATTACAATCATTTACTCCTAATACTATTTCAGAATTATTTTTACTTCAAACATTGCTCAATAAATCCTAACTAAGGCAGGGAAAAAGCATTACACAGCAAGGTTATCATAGTTCAGCTCACTTTCAAAGCACACAACTGAAGTGGAAAGCTGACTTCATCATTTAAATATTGATCAACTTTTATAATGAAAATGTCATATTCAATCTGTTACCATGTAATGAAAAATCAATACTCTATCAGCTTTAAATGAGCCAGACTTTTTATGCTATTCTGAATTGATTGAGCGAAAGTTAACAGATGCAAGTTTCAATTTTCATACCAATCTTTTATGTGCGAAACATCTTCCCCAATCAGGAACAGAGGCTTCTGGCAAGGGATGGAGGGAAAGATGTGCTTTTGTCTGCACATGAGTATTTACTTCTACAAATATAATTAATGAGAGGTAAAATCTCAAACTTGTTTCGGAACAGAGCATACATAACTGATTCAAAACTTGTATTCCCTGGGTAATATAATAACTAGAGTAAGATAAGGTAAGTTGTTTAATAGCACCATTTAAACACATTGCAATTCACAGAGCTTTACAAAAAAAAACACAGTTACACTAAATCAAGAGATACACAAAAGAATAATAAAATGTAAGCGTTATGTAAAAGAAATAAATTGCTAAATTTAAATGTATATAGACCCCTCTACTCCTATGAGCAGAATGCCATACCTGAGAAGCAACTTTAAAATGTTTTTCCATTACTATAATCGTATATACTCATAAAAAAGGATACACAACATTGTATGTGTCCTGTTTTGACAGGAAACCCTTACTTGGTTTAGTAATACAGATATGTACTTTCTTGCATGCTCTGTTATCTTTAGCCTCAATAAGTCTAGCTGAGTGCCCATCTCCAACCTTGCATTTTGGGCCAAAAACCAATAACCTTTTTCATTTCTGCCTGAAGCCCAATGGCTCACTGACTGTAATGGACTGTGGTCATTTGCTGACACAGAAATACAACCTTATGTGGGATGCGTAGGATGAGAAATGTTGTAGTACTTGATAGTCTGAGTTTTGGGGAACATACAGATGAAAAGTCAAAGTCGACCAAGAATGAAGCCTTGAGGATCCACACTTGGTATCTTTGTTCACTGAGATTTGCTATAGCGAAGTGAGACAAAGTAGGCCTTGTTAAAATATGATCGGGACCGATATAGCACACTTTCCAGACAATCCTACGCACCTTTTCAGTATATACACTCGTGCAATTGATTTGTATATTAGTACATTTCATTAGGATTTTGAAACGAGTACATCAGAGGGTCCGATCACGTTAGATGTTTTGGAAACAAAGTCAGAGAGGCCAAACTCAGATGGTTTGAACATGTAAAGAGGAGAGATAATGAGCACATCGATAATGCTGAGGCTGGATCTGCCAGACAGGAGGCCTGGAGAACAACCAAAATATTTGACTTATGGATGGAGTTAAAGAGGACATGGAGGTAGTTGGTGTGAGAGAAGAAGAAGCAGAAGACAGGGATAGATGGAGACAGAAGGCTCGCTGTGGCGACCCCTGGCAGGGAAAAGCCAAAAGAAAAAGAGTAAGACATTTAATTTGTATTTTGATGGGTTAAAGTAACACCTAAAAGCAAATTTGTCTACCTCACAGTATTTAACTTTCATGAACTTTGTTTCTCAATTTCATTGTGCCATGAAGCCTATTTGAAAATAATTGATGAACCTCCTGCCTCATGTCTACCTGGAATGAAAAGCAATATGACAGAAATTGAAATGCTGCAATAGCCAGGAGGAGCTGCGGCAGCATCTCTGGCCAAAACAGAAAATTCCATTTTGAAAACAGTGTGGTGATAATAATATTTAGCAGCAGCATTGTCTGACACAAGAGAAAACAGCAAAGAAAGACAGAGGGAAAAAAGCAGTCTCTTAACTACATTGCTGTAACCTTGAACAACCCTGTCATGTCTGAATTCATCTTCCAGTGAATAAAAGAAAGATATGCTGGGAAAAAAACACATGTGATTATTAGGTTGCTGTAAACAGACAGAGAGAAACAAAACAGTGTTATAGAGATGTAATGAAGCCAGGCAGTAGTAAAATGACATGAAATTACTATTTTCATCTCTTGGGGCAGGAGGATGGACAGCTTATGGAATTCTGAAGATAATTCTCAAAAGTTCAGCAATGCTCCGTTACGTTAGACACAGGGCAGTGTAGTCCAGCAGCTACTCTGTCCCAGCAGAGACGGCTAGTTTGTGTGTTTGGAGAATGTGTGTACGCAGAGGGGCGGAGTGATATTTCAGCAGGTTCACGGTGTCTGTAGCGTAGCAGAGCGAGCGGGTCTCTTTATAACTTTTATTTATAGTTATCATGCCTCAGTGTATGATAGTTAGAATTTTAGAGCCCAAATAAGCGACATCACGTTCAGAAAAAAGCCCAAAAAAACGCTACCAATGAGTCACAGAATTTACAAGTGACTTTAGAAAAACACAAGAACAAAGTCACTTATAATAAGCGGACTTGGCAACAGTGCCAAAAAACCTTTCACACAATGACCGTGGATATTAGCTATTACCAGTAGCTTGGTAGCAAATCCATGGAGGACATACTTGTTGACATTGTCACAAGTATGTCACTCCACGGCTTCTGTAGTAGCTATTATGGGCTTACCAGCAAGGTTGATTGTAATTCATTTAGCGCACCACTAGATCGGTGTAACTCTTACACTGGACCTTTAACATTAGGTGTGCACATACTGTAAAGCATGATTTGGTCCAATCCTCAACTTTTGGCTCTCGGTTTAAGAAAAAAAAACCTACAGGTGCTTGGATCCAGGATTCACTTTACTTCACTATACAGAAAAAGTCTTCAGCTGTCACTTATATATTTCGCATTAAATAATACTGTATAGTCTTCAGTGTGGTATGAAGGTGCTGATTGTTGTACCTGTAATACTTTATCGGCTGGTTTTGCTGTTGTTTTTATATCACTCTTTGCAGGTGAAGAAGCAGACTCAGAGGATGTTATATTGCATTGTGTCTTGTCTGTTTCTCTCCTTCATTTCTTCATCTACCTTCCTGTTTCAGTGTCTATTTAACATGAAATTGTCCCAGCGTAAATTCAAATAAAGCGTCTCACATATATAAATCAAGCGGAGCACTAGGGCAAAAGCAGTAAGGCTCCACTTGTGAAAGTAAAATCTGCTGGGCTCTTTTTGGCATTAAGACAACAATTCTTATTGCCACATTGCCAGACAGGACACATACACACACAAAAAAAGAAGCCTTGTTCTTCACTTTGTACTGAGCAGAAAAAGAAAAGAGACCAATTGTTACAGTGATAATACAAACTACAAGATGTCAGCCTATGGAATTAATGCAACATTTTACATACGTTTAAACAGCAGATTTTAACAAAAACAATGTAAAAATTATGCAAGTTTTATTGCTGATATCAACTTTAATGAAATAGCTAAAGTCCAACTAACTTTTAAAATGTGCTAATTAAAATTAATCTGATCAATTCTCACTTAAAGGCATACTATGCAACATTTTTCAGTTAATTAATGTGTTCCATACCGTTTTGGATGATTAAATGAGTTATTTCAGGTCGAACAAAGGTTTTCTCGGCCGCCCTGGGGGTCTGTGGGGGAAATACCGCACTTGCAATGCAAGAGCCCTCGGCTCGCACACACAGAAGTCTCGCTTTACGGCGAGAACTCCATGTGTTTTTGCCCTGCCATTCACTATATGCACGCGCGAAAGCAACAACAAAGAACCGCGTGTTAACGTCAAATAAACATGCAAGCATATCAAGTTTTATTATTATTATTATTATTTTTTTATTATTTTTTTTTATGTTGGCGAGACGCTACCGCGGCGAGGTGGCGGCTGCGGCTTGGCTAGGCGGCGGCGGTAGCGTCTCGCCAACATAAAAAAAAATAAAAAAAAAATAATAATAATAATAAAACTGGCGAGGCGGCCGCGTATAAAGATAGCGCTGCGGGAAGCTTGATGTTCATACCTTCACTGTGTTAGTCATTGTTTGTACCGCCGTTTTTTCCACTTTTCGTTGCGTTCGCCTGTCTGCTAAGCTCAAAACAACCGCGCCTGTCTTGACGGAGAAACCAGAACAGCTGAGCATCTTTACGACAGTGCACTTTTACTTTCGCCCTCTGGGGGGAGCCTCGCTGGAAAATCAACCCCGGTTGCATAGTATACCTTTAAAGGAGCAATAAACTTTTCAACACTAGGTGGAGCTTGAGCACTGTCTGTAGACCAAAACAAGATGAGTATCAAGCCATGCCTCTCTCTACTACGCTCCAGCACTCTGCACCCATTTCCCCTTCTCACACATCGGCTCGTATGAGCCTATTTGTAAAGGATAAATACACAGCAAAACAGCGTCACCTTTCAGAAGAACCTGTCCAGTGAAGTAACTCATAACTTTATTTATTTTATTTATTTTTTTGACAGGGACAGTACAATTAAACATTGCAACCAAACAGGTGGCCGATGTCCAAGTACATAAGGTTTGTAGCCATGGGCTAATTTGCAGCCTTCGTCCCTGGTTAGGCTTTTAAAAGGTGTAAGCATTAAGGGGGAGGGAGGTTAGTAACGACACACAAATGCATAAAAAACAAGAGAAGTTAAAACAAACCGTACAGTACAAGCCAGTTTAGTGTTCACACTTTTGATTGTCTTTGAGCCATTGTTTTCAATCTTGTGGAGAAAAGTCGAACATCAGTCTGTGACTTAAGCTCCAGAGGCAAAGAGTTCCAGAGATGTGATGCTTTCACTGAGAAGGCGGACTGACCCATAGATGCTGTAAGAAAGAGAATGTTTGGATGGGCGTGCTCGCCGCCATTTTGTGCCTGGCGGTGGCATTTTATGGGCGGTGAGGTGTTAAGCCCTGAGTGGCAGCTGTTCACGTGCACATACGTCTATGTGCTCACAGCCCGGCTATGTAAACAAGAGAGTGGAGAACTACACAGAGCGATAGTGTGTGACATTTAACCATAGTCCATCTAAAAAGATCCCTTTAGTTCTTCCCAAAACTATTTTTTAGTTCTTTCCATCAAAAATAATGAAATTTTGCTTATTGCTCCTTTAATTAAACCTGGTGCTGTATTCTGCTACATTGCAAAGTAAGCAAAATGTGACCCATTTTGCTTGCCATATATATCGCTTAGGCTGGAAACCATGTACTTGTTCTATGCAACTAAATAAAAACAAGCAAGGGTGTCATTTAGCTCCTACAAGTCATCATTACCCATTCATTACAGCCATTCTTGAATTGCTTTGGTGTGGATTGCCTTAGATAGTCTATCTATGACACAAAGTAATTAAAATGCATGTTTTGCATATGACTAATATAGTCTTTGTCCAACTGGATGGTCCAGATTGGAACTGAAGGGTTTAAGAAACAGACCCGTTTGAATATTTAAGTTCAAAACTAAGGCAAAACATCCATCTATCTCAGAGACTGACAACTATATAACAAATACATTGAGTCTTAAGATTTAACATTTTAGAATGTTGACAAAAAGGAGTGCTCCAACTACAAGTTGCTCAAGTCATCGGAATTGAAAAAGACTTCGGGGTAGGCGACGAAACGTTTTCAGAAAAACTGAGCGAAAGTCCAGTTGCTGTTTTCACTTGCCATGACCAGGATAACTGAGAATTTACCCAGGTGTTTTAGGATCACACTTTTACTTGAAATGCATCTTTGTTGAACTCTAAAGTCCCCAGTAAAAAGAAAAAAAACATTCACGCATGGGGAGATCATGGCAAGCCCACGCAAAAATGTTCCAGTTAAGATTTGAACTGGCGACCAAGCTTTAAGGCACCGTTGTTAACCACTGGAGTTATAGTGCAGTTTAAAGGTGAAATAAATAAAAGAATACAAACAAAAGGTTCCAAGATGGGGCTCTATTCTCTGGTCTTTGCAGGGTTCAAATTATCTGTGCCAGCCCTCAACAGACATGGGGATCAGTCACTGATTCCAACTTGGCTTTGTCTCTGTATACAATGAAAATATGGCCAGGAATCCCATTATCCCCGGCTACAGAGATGTAACGACTCCACCTTCATATCTTATCCACAGCACATGAGATGTGCTGCCACCTGCACTGCAATATACTCAAACTCTAGCTTTAAAAAAGGCTCTCACTAATTATCAGGTTGTCAAGAGGCTTTTTAGTTGAAGGGCAAACATAACAGTGAATGATACTCATTTCAAGCCGCAGCCAAATTTAGTTTTTTGTATCTTTGAGTTACTAATGGCTGCAAAAGCTCTGTAAAAAGGAGTCAAGGGTAAGTTTGGAAAGCCTCTTGAACATTTTTCTCAGTTTGTTACTTCAGTGTATTTTAATAGTGTTTTATGTGAGCTAATACAAAGTAGTGCAAAACCATGAAGTGGAAGGCAGTCAATACTCTCCAGAAGCACCTTTTTCTGCAAATAAAACTCAAAGCCTTTTGGTTTATGTCCAGGATGGCGTAATTTATCAATTAAATTGTTCAGTTTCGATTAAGGCTCCAAATGACCACATAATTTGGGAGAAAAATCTTATTTTTTTTTTTTATATATTTTTTTTATTTTGCTGCATTGTTATTCTGTAATAAATCCTGACTGCCCGCATTTCCTCTCTCTTGAAATGCTTAACCAACATGATTTGTGCAGTCAGGTCTTTAAAATTAGTGTGTGTGAAGTTGTGATAAACTGGCAACCTGTCCAGGATGTGCCCCACCTCTACACCAGTGACTGCTGGAGATAGGCACTCGCCCCCCCCCCCCCCCCCGACCTAGCAAGGACAAGCAGGCATGGAGAATTTACGGATCCAGTGAGAAAAGAATAGGAAGAAAGTAGTGAGGAGTGGCAGCAATTGGATCAGTGTGGAGGGTTTAAATTGATGCAAGGTCAGTAAGAAATGTCCCACAGTAGATGGCACCGTTTTGTGAAGTCAAGCAAAAAAGGACTTAAAACTGCAAAGGTTTGAAATAGCAAAGGTGTAAAATAACCAGCATGCATGATGAAAGGAGGAGCAGCAGCAGTGGTTAGTGTTGGTGTATTTTGGATTCGAAACCACATACATGGATCAAATGTATGAGATTTGCGTCCCCATGCTGTTCAAGCTACTTAACACATAAAAATCTGTGCAACTTCAAGAGTACTACACCTGAAAAAACTCTATGAGCAACTAATATAGAAAATGACTGGAACTTATTGAACATATTTTTGTAAAATTGAAATACATTATTATGATCTGTCAGGAGTTGTACTAAAATGCGAGGAAATAATAGTTTATTATTAGTTGTGAAAATGATTAGTTAAATTTATTTATTATGCATATTTTTTAAAAGGTGCATAAGTTTTATTCAGAGACATTTCAAAACCACATATTAAAAAAAAAACCATTACGTTTGGGATTTAAATCTTTTAAAATGGGGGGAAAATATGCAAGGTGAATAATGTTTTTTTTAAGGGGTTGCATTTTTACTCCAACATCTGATTTATGTCACTAACACACACACCACACTCTGAGAAGTGAATTGATGACAAGAGCTAGATATGAATTCACCCCCGGTTCCTCTGCTTTCCTTTAGGTCCCCCAGCAGCAAAATAACATGTTTTCTTGTTGGCCTGCATCATCTGCAACCCCTAGCTATGTGTGTGTGTGTATATATATATATATATATATATATATATATATATATATATATATATATATATATATATATATATATATATATATATATATATAAATAAATATAAATAAGAGAATTGGCACACAATTTATAGATCAGCATCCCCCCCACTCACCCACCACCACCCCCAGATGTAAGGGAGCAGAGGCACACAAGGTTGCATCCTGCATGAGTCAAAGGCAGCCTCAAACAAATTCATCATCACATCTCTCCTACACAGTCACACGCAAACACAAACAGTGTGAGAGCCATATTTATAGACACACACACACACAAAGACATCAGCTCACTCTCTGATAATCATCTCCTTTTGTAGTTGCCAAGGGCACAAATGTCTGGTCTTGTTTTCACTGTAGGGGCTGATGCAGGAAAAGTCAAGGTGAAGTCAAATTGAAGTCAAACGTTTCCGTTTATGTGGCCCACAGACATCTTCCATGGTATGACAACTTTGAGGAAAAATTGTAGAGATTTGTAGGATCAAGTTTTTTTTTTTTTACATAAAAAACTGAAACAAAGAATTAATAGCATTATCTATTAGCTTTATTTATAACATAAATTATATGATTGTTATCACTTATCAAAATATTCAACCTTCCTTTTATTTATTTTTATTAATGCTGTTCTTGTATCTTCCTCTTTCATGCCTCTTGAAGAGAAGACAGTGCAGTCTACAGTCGGTATAAAGCAGGTCAAAGCTTCACACAAACCAGAGGTTCCGAAATTGGCTGCACAATTCTGACCGGCACATCTCTACTCCAGGCTTGTACCTGGCAAATATGTGCTGAAAAGCGCATTGTTTACATGAACAACAGGAGGACTATTAGTGGGACTAAAGTACAGGCCAAGAAAATCACGGGAAAGGCAAGTTTGCTGAGTGTGTGAGGGAGGTAAAGTGAAGTCACAAGGTTGACGTGATTCAGGAAAGAAAAAAGGAGGAGAAAATAGAGAGCACGTCACGAAAGCTTTCCAGAGTAGAGCGTTATCATGCAAAGCTCCGTCTCTGATCACTCATGTGTTTGCATTTAAAGTGGGCCCAAAATGCTCGGAGGGTGACGGCAAGGTTTCACTGCAATACAGAGCATTTACATATTTATTCCACCAATATTCTGATTGTAAAAGCACGTTTTCTTTTTTTCCTTTCTTTATTTTTGTTGCTGCTTCTTTAACCCTTCATGTTATTTTATTAATTGATCCGAGTTCCCTGAACGCAAAAGAACCGCATAAAAATATCCGAAGACAACCGCATTTCAACCACCTCACGTCGTACAGTACAGTACAAACAAGCTCTACCTCCGTCTCGGCAAAATCCCTCCAGAGACACTCACAGAAGCACAATAAAATTCTTCAGACTAATAATCCATTGTTCAAATGTAGCCTCACACCCAAAAATTCCTCACACATACGTCTTTCACAGTCGGCAGATTGCTCAGTCAGTCCAGACCAGTGTCAAAAAAGAAAGAGAAGGAAACAGAGAAGGAGGAGGAGGAAGAGGGTACTCCATCTGTGCAGGGAAGTTGGGTGCCTGGCAGACTTTTCGGGCCATTCGGCCATCCAATCGCCCCATCAGTATCTCAAAACCCCATTATTGCCTGAGTTTTCCCCTCCTGCATTTACTCTGTTTTCACGCTTTCTCTTTAATAAAGCAAAGTTTCCACCCTGCCATCCTTTTAAGTGTGGCTGGCGTGCGCTGCTTTTGCTTATTTCAGTCGGCAGTAAAAAGCCTGAATGTCTGCCACACACACACACACACACACACACACACACACACACACACACACACACACACACACACCTTTTGCCGAATTCATACTTTGGCACCTATCCAGCAGTAAGTTCATTCATGGGGTTAAAATGAGGTGGCATGGAATAAATGTTTGTACAAACTTATTTGTGAGAAACGGTGAATAAAACTGCTGAAACACGTCAAGCTTTTCTTCTGAGCAACTAATTTGACTGTTAGATCAGATAATGTCGTGGTTCTCAAAGAGTGGGGTACACCCCTCAGAGAGGGGTCAGGTGGAATGTTGGGAGGGACAAAAACTGTCCACAAAAGACAAATGTGTCTTTTATGTTACATGTATTTCTGAAGCGTCTAAACCTACTGTAACAAATTCTCTATTTATCTCTGTGTGTTTTCACACATCCAAGTTGGCTGTGCATGCTATCTATGGTGCTGAGTTTTCATCATCAGTATATAACTTAACATAATAATGTAACAATCAAAGATGGGTAATAACTAGTTACATTTACTCAGTTACATTTACTTGAGTAACATTTAGAACAAAAGGAGTAGTTTTACTGCACTTCTTACTTTTAATTGAATAAATATTATGAAGAAGTATTGCTACTCTTACTTGAGTAAAATTTCTGTCTACTCTATCCACTCTGAGTAACTTCACTGAATGACAACTAAACTTGTTTCAACCAAAAATGCACAAGAGAAACATGTCTACAGTTTATATTAAGCGGAGACTTCTTGATTGTACACAAGCTTTGTTGTTTTAACAGTATTTTCTATCTGCTAAGCTCATCGAGTCATTTACAGCTTAAATAACCATAGTAAACAGTAGATATTGTTATTGGAAGTACTTTACACTGTCCTAACTTACTGCATGTACATTACCTACTTCAATTCAATTCAATTCAATTCAATTTTTTGAAGTTTTTGAAACTTGGTTTCATAAGTTTTTTTTTTCATAAGTTTCATAAGCTTTATATTTCATAAGTTTTATATTGAAAAACATTGTTTAGAAAAGTGTTTTTTTCTGCCTAAATTTGTTACTTTGTAATTGCTCGTTTGCATGTTTTTGTTAGTCGTTAAAATATCAGAATTTGTAAATAATTTAGCCTGACCAAATACATCTTTTTTAAATTTTAAATCAGTTGTTATAAATATTTACTCAGTACTTGAGTAGCCTTCTTTCCAAATACTTTTTTACTCTTACTTGAGTAAGTTCTTGGTTGAGTACTTTTTATTTTTGACTTCAGTAAAAAATATGTTGAAATAGTGCTACTATTACTTGAGTAACATTTCTGGCTATTCTACCCACCTCTGGTAACAATATTGATATTTACAAAACAACTGTCCTGGGCTGCAGACATTGACATACAACAATGTGACAGAGTATGCCCCTCTACTTACATTGTTAAAATTAAATCAAAGGAAGCATTAGACCTTTTTAAAAGGAAAATGGAAGTTTTTGAAATCTCCGATTTAAGGCAAGGGTCTATATTCTCTAGGTAATGCACACAAGAATGATACTTACAGTTACTAGTGGCAGTCATGCTAATTGCGCAAATGGCTAATGTTAAAATGTTAAAGGCAGCTTCAAATCTCAACTCTGTAATAATTTTTATTTAAGTGTGAAAAAAAACAGAAATTGCTGTGCTCCACTCTCTTCTGCTCCTAACAGAAATAGTCCAACAACCACTCCAGTGGGCTACTCTAAATTCGACCACAAACCACTTCGGCTTTTACAGGATAAAACCCGAGGATCTTGGTGTCTTATTTGGTTTTGATCAAGCAGTGATGGTAGATTTCCTCCTTTTTCATTCATTGAAAGTTCTGGTCTTTTCATTCCCAACTTTTCATTCACGCTTTTGGGTGAACTTGCTCCTACTTTAACGGCCAATGATTGTGAGGAAATGTGGTTGGTGTGATTTTTACAAATACCATCTACGAGCCTAAGAGTCACTCAGTTACTTTGGTTTGATTTTCTGTCAAAATCTTTTTTTTTTTTTTTTTCAGTGGACTTGACCGAGCCAGAGCCACAATCAATGGAAATTGGTGTAGTATAAAGTGTTTTGAAACATAATCTGAAGTTAATTAAAATAAAAGGGACATTTGAGCATTTTCTACGATTTCTTTTACCCGAATCATTCATTAAAAGACATTATGTATAAAATAGGGCATACAAATTGGTAATGTAGTGGGCTGACCAAGAATCAGCACAAAACTTTCAAAAATAAAAAAAATAATGGCTAAATTATAATAACAGAAAATGCTCCAAAGCCGACAGCAAATTTTATTCTTTTCAGCAATTTATAGAAGTCTTTACTAACGCTACATTTAAATCCTGGCTTCTCATAACCACTAAAAAACAAAATAGATCTGTTTAGTGAAGCCAACTAAATATGTTCCCTAAAAGGCCAGCAACAATAGCCAAAAAAGAAACCACTAAATAATTTATCAAATGTTAAACAGTACCACATAGAAGTCAAGGCAATGACCTGAGGGTAAAACCCGTTCTGCTCCATCATCTGTTTCTGCTTTCACTTGTAGGCGTTTTCATTCAGCCTTAGAAGAATAAATTCATTCATTTATACGCCATGTAAAAGAAAATTTCAACAGTTGCATGAAGATCGTTTTTGTTAGATATCTCACAACTTGCTGCAGTTTTTACTATTGCTATGATGCCAGCAGTATTTTTGACACATTATGTTTCAACACAAACCAACCTGGTGTTGAGACTTGCAGTATTTTCACATATTTGTGTTAAAACAGATTGGAATAGGCACACATCGGTCCATTTAATCCTACTGTTGGCAAAGACAGCTTGTCCCTGGTTGGATCTTGCATAGGTTTATGTACTTAGTAGACAATATGTGCGATTGCTTCAGTATTACCCAAAAGCTGTTTTTGAGCAACTTTAACACAACTAAAGGTCTTAACTTAAACTCTATGTCACCCCTACCCCTATCACCACCCTTGACACAACAATTAATACAGTAAAGAACTTAATGTTGCAGCTTCTAAATTTTAATTCCGGTCTTAATCCTGATATTAAGTGCATTAGACCTCAGCGTTTGACTACCAGGAAAGGATGGTTGTAAGAGATGCAATCTTCAGCCTGCTTCCTTGGTATTGCATCAGTGCTTTGAAGACTTTACATCTACTCTGACAGAGAGAGGAACTGGCAAGGATGCAAGTGGATTCACACCTTGTGCCCTGGATCATAAATTACCTCATGGGCAGAATGTCAGGCTGAGTGACTGCACATAAGAGACTCTATTACGCAGCACAGCAGCGCCACTAGGGATTGTACTTTACCGTGTTCTTTTCACATCACCCTTCACAATTCATAGATGTGCCTTATGCAGCTGTCAGACAACGCTGCTGCTGAGGTGTGTTTCAGGGTGGACAGGAGGAGTTGCACCAGGGCCTGGTGGGTGGCTAAATCATCTGAGGTTGCAACTATCAAAGACAAAGATTACTTAACACAGGGAGCACCAGAGGTCTGGACAACTCCTCTTATGGATGCTGACGTAGGGTTTGTACATCAAGCTAATGTAACAGATTGGAGCAGAACTCGCTTTTGCATATGCTTCATCAGTCTGCGGCTGCCAACTCTCTCATCTATACCGCTGTATGACAATGAGGCAAAGTTAAAAGGAAAGTTGCTTGACAGCTGTGCAAGCAAGACACGATGGAGCTAGATTCCCTCTTGATGGTGATGGGAAGGAACAAGTGTAAATCTTTGGCTCCTTTCAAAGGGCTTCTGGCTATAAAACCCGATGCCCACTTTAAGCCACCTCTGATTCCCAGCAAATGAACGTTATTGAGTATTTTTGGTCTAATTACGTATTCAGCACTTTGAATCATTACTGAAAAGTGCTTTATAAATAAACTTGCCTTGTCATGTTATGCAAATGGCATGTATGTTGTATGTGACATTATTTAACTAGTCTGAGAAGTTTGTTTCACTGCCTAACTTTGATAAAAGATGGGATGGCCGATCATTTTCAAAAAAAGATTTTTTTTAACTTCCAATAAAACCCATAAAATCCACCTGACAATCAACCTTCCTTCTTTTGATTAAAGAACATAAAGAAAGTCAGACCTGGTGCGTCGTTTAAAATTTGTCCAAAGATTTGTTTCTTCATGGTGAGATTATAACGATGCCAGACATCTCTCTTACATGTTTAAGAGTCCGAGTGTGCTGTTGTTGAGATCTGAAGTCAGGTTAGAATAACGGTCCTCACATATAAAGAAGAAATGGTCAGTCACTGGTTTGTCTCCTCTAATCATCTAATTAAATACCAATTTTCATGTTCCCTCCGTTCACAAGATAACAATAGCTTTCTTTAACAGTTGTATATGAATCACCAGAGGATGCAGCATAAGACCCATCCATTTAGATCCAGCATTTGCCCAGGATATTATACTGGCATTAGTATTTTTCTCTATTATCTTATGCATGCTTTTATACGGTTTAAAGGAGAAGTCCGGTCAAAATCAGAATTCAAACTGCTGAAAGTACTTTAAATATAAAATTATTACATACTGTTCAATAAATGATAAGCTTTTTAATTAAGAGTAATTTTCATTTGAAGGTCCTTTTATGGGGGCCGCCATCTTGGTGAAGAACAGTACTGCCACCTCCCAGTTTGTGACGTCAGGTTGCGGGATCGGCTGTAGAGCAAGTCCCAATGCCCTATCTGTCCCCTTGTAAATAAATATCCGTTTTCATGCCGAAATATTTTTGTAACCTCTTAAACAAAGATAGACATGGTATTAAGCATTTAAATTTAAAGTAATACTAATTTTAGATTTTAGAGACATAAAAAGACAACAAATAAGCATTAAAGTTTATGGGTTTGGTTCTGCAATGTTATAAGATGAGTATAAAACTCATCTTTAGAACCAATCTCTGCTCCAAATGGTGATCTGCACCGCCTAATCTACTTTCAGCAGTTATCATCAGTTATTGCAACCGTAAACTGCAGAAAATGCAGGCAGAGCGGCTCCTTCTGAGTTTACTCTGCTGCTGTCAGGATGAGTTGCAGTGCGTTATGAGGCAGAGGGATATTTCGGCGTCACTTAGTTTAGAGCCCAAACAAGCCACTTCACTTTCAGAAACAAGCCCAAAAACTGCAACCCATGAAATTTACAGCCGACTTTAGAACAAAGAAGACCAAAGTCGCATAAAATAAGTGGGCTTCGCAACAGTGAGCATTCTTTCTAAGTGTGTCGTATCACTCCGCCCCTCTGGTCGGGTAAACAAATGTCCCGGCAAATTCTACATTATAAAAAAGAAAAACCTACCGAAAAGTCTTGCTCATGTCATCTTGAAGACGTTCTTCTTCGAAATGTTGGCTACAGACGACGTGTTTTCTCTCTGGCCAGAAGTTCGATAGTAAATCCTCCCTATTCAAGTTGGCAATCCAACGACGAACCCGTGGTGGATCATGACTTGGAAAGGTGAAAAAACTAATGTTTTTTTTCACTTTTACCCGATGTATTGCAACATCCAACTGCCATGCACGTGGGCATTGTTGCTTCAACAATTGCTCTCGCGAATT
Source organism: Fundulus diaphanus (assembly GCA_037039145.1). NCBI lineage: Eukaryota > Metazoa > Chordata > Actinopteri > Cyprinodontiformes > Fundulidae > Fundulus > Fundulus diaphanus. The sequence goes on from CM073144.1 coordinate 20,665,958, forward strand.
TCAATGGTGAAGTCCTCTCGAAATCCAAAATAATTGTTGTCGATCGCAGCTGTGTACAACAGTTCCTATTGAATTAGCTTGTAGAGCGCAGTGCTTTACCGCAACATTACGTGACAGGATGTGATGTCGGGCGGCCATCTTTGCCCAAATATGGGCAATAATAGCCACCCCCATACACAGTGATTGAGACGACAATTTATGCTTTTATTTTCTTATTGATTAACGCTAAATTCATTAAATTACCACAAACGTTTTAGTTTTAGGTATAGCTAATGATCCACTGATTTTTCCTTGTTGACCGGATTTCTCCTTTAAATATTTTGTCTGTTAGGCTTTTATGTGCATGCATGTTCTTTAAGTCCTGTAATTATAATTTCATATTTTATTGTGTACGGTGCTTATTGACAATGGGAAAATGCCTTTGTAAAAAAAAATCATTCATTTATTTAAATACAAGTTGTTGTGCAGAACAACACAATTATTGAATTGTTTAAAATGTTGAATCTCGCTGATGGTTGGTTGACCATACCATACGACATCAATACTTGGCTCCCTTCCTCTGTAATTCCAAGTCCTCTTTCACACAAAAAACATGGCTCTGTGATTCTTACTGTTGTAGGTAAGGAAGCATGTCTGGGGTGCAATCATGTCATCCCCCCCGAATATAAAGAAGCTGCTTCAGCTAGTCTACTGGGCGACTGTGGATCATCCACTGATTGGATTGATAATTGAAAGATCACCTTTGCTGATGAAGTGTTATACTCATAGTATGGTGAGTTACTTAAGTAAGGCATTTTTATCGTGTACATTCGTCTTAAATTCATTATAAGCAATTATTGAATTTAGCTAGTTTCCTTTGGAAGATAACCAATGACCAGTAACTGAGTTACATTGACTCCTAAAAGCTTTCTTTAAAGCCTGACAGGGCTGCTCATCATGAGTATAGTTTGATCCGAAGTACATGGGAATTACTGACCCCTGGGTTAACTATCCATAATCAGTCATCCAGCATGAATTCTTGAGTTGGGAGAAGATCACCCATCAACAATTATTGCCGCTATCCTGGCAGTCCAATCACCACTTCTTCTCTTTTAGGTCAGGTAAATGGAAAGATAGAAAAAAAAAAGTTCAATAAATTGCTTTGGGAAAATGACCGGAGGTCCCTGCCACAGATCTATCAAAACTCCCTAGATGCAGATCCGACTAAGAAGCTCTGACATCCATTAGATCAAACCAGAGGCCTCACTTATAGCCAACAGGACCAAAAGGATCTGCGTCCAACAGTGCAAGAGACCAAATTAAAACTGTACGCTTGTTTTTTTATTCTCTGAAGGTTTTTAGATTTTAACCTGCACATTTACAGCTGGTCGGGCTGCAACGAATTTAATGAAGTAAGGACTTGTACGAGGGCAGATCGTTTTGTGAAATTTCAGCATTATACACAGAGTTTATAGGTGCCTCTATGTTGACAAGCATTTCTTAGCTGATATGATAAGAAAGTAGGTTGAGCTGCTGTCTGTTGGAGCCACTCAACATTCAGCTTTCCACAGAGAGGGAATCCTCACCAGTAAAAACAGAGCCTCTACATTAAACAGCATGAGATTAAGTAATGGTATTATGGTGTCATTCCGGTGACATTGGAGTAGCTTGTATCAGTTCCGTAGCAACGGTGGATATTTGAGGGATAAATGATGTCTTCAGTGGTGACCTCATAGAGCAGAACTTTTCAACATGTCCATAAAACTCTGTGGCCGCTTGGCTTAACCTTTGATGAAAGGCTATAGCACCCAAGTGCATCGGAAGGTGACGCTGGAGCATTATTTACCAAAGACAACCTTCCTTCTAATGGCACTGACTGCAAGACAGAAACTGAAATCTTTTATGCTGACTTATGGTGCAAAACACCATCCTATTTGTTATTGTGCTTTTGCGGAAACTGTGCTATTTTGCAGCATTAACTCTTTTGAAGCCAAATGAGAAGATGCATTATTCCCACTTGCTATTCTCTGGGTTCTGCCTTTGCCCCATCTGTCAGTCAGCCTCATCCTTCTTTTCTTGGCCCATCCCTCGATGCATGCTGAGAGCTGCGACCTGCTCCTTTATCAACACAGAGCCAGGTGCACTCTTGGTGCTTCCTGTTTGCCCTTTATCAGCACAGGCTACAGAGATGTAAGTATGGTCGGTGTGTGCCTTCGTCCAACGTTATGGAAGATCATGTTTTTTTTTTTTTCCGGGTGTGTATGATTGAGCAGGAGCAGATTGTGAAGGCATAATTGTGAATATGTGCATATTTCTGTTTTGGCAACCGTGTGCATGAGCCCAGGGATCAGATCCCAAGCTTCTCCCTGGGGACCGGGGAGGGGGGGGGGGGGGGGGGGCTTTCACTTCAAAGGGCCGCAAGGGCCTGCTGTGCCAGCATGCCCGCCAAGGTGGGGAAATCCTGTTTATGTGGCGGGGGCTGCCTTGGCGGTAGCAGTGGCTAAAACCAGAGCCTGGCATTTGCACACACCGCCACCACCCATGTAGGTTTAAATCTTCGACCAAACTGCAATGCACACAGCAGAGCCTGTTCATTGAAAAATGCATCCGAATTATAGAGGATAATATTTCAGGAAGCTCTTTGCTTTGATATGAGCCCTGAATGTTGTAAACAGAAAGAACAAAAAGGCAGACGTGGACTTCTTCAGTATGAAAACACAGAATGATAAGAAATGGTGTTAATTGTTGTGCCTGATGCAATGGCACAATGTCAGTTATGATATTCTGCATGGTGACCTCATGCTGTTTCACGCTGTGCTCAGAAAATGAGTGGCCCACTTCTACACCCTCGGTGTAGTCAACAGAAGATAAGAATGAAGAAAGGGGAAAAAAAGCCTCAAGTCTTCAAAGCGACTGACTTGGGACATGGAGAGAACAGCTTTGCCTTTAAAATGTTTTGAAACACTTTTATCTTATCAAGCTCGACTGATCACAAAGAAAATTGATCTGTGCCAGGGAAAAAGCTCTTCAGTGCACGTTGCACTCCTCTGTGATTTGTCCAACAGATTTCTGCTTAGGGATTTAGTTTTAAAAGGATTTTGATGAGGCTGTAGCGTTGATGATGATAATCATTTGAAAACTTGTCTCTCCTTTTTGTTTATAACCGAATAAAACTAATCAATTGTTATGTCACAGACTGCTTATACTGAATTGGACTGGATTAATATGGATTGATGAAGCACTGGTTAGATTGATGTGGGTTTTGGGTTTGACCCGATGTGCTGCCTTTAGTTTTCAACCCAAAAAATGGGCTAATGTGATTAATGTCAGATGTTTAAGGCTACCATGGTTGAGATTAGGGCCGGAAAGTGGTGTAGATGGTAGTTGTTGCCTTGCAACAAGCAGGTCCTGGGTTTGAATCCCGGCCTGGGGTCTATCTGCGTGGAGTTAGCATGTTCTGCATGTGTGGGTTTTCTCAAGGTGCTATGGCGTCCTTCCACAGTCCAGAAACATGACTCTTTGGTTATTTGGTCTCTCCCAATTGCCTTAGGTGTGTATGTACATGGTTGTTTCTCCTGTGTGTCTCTATTTTGCCCTGTAATGGACTGGCAACCTATCCAGAATGTACCCCACCTCTCAAAAGCCCCAATATAACCCACTGACATCAATATTGTTGTACATACTTTACCAAGTTACCAATTTTAATTTTAACCCATGGAGGGGATTTATTGAAGTCTTATTAAGTAATAGTTAGACATTGTTATTTAGTTAAGAATGTGCTGGTGAAGATTCTCAGTCATCCAGGTCATGGTCATTCCAAAAAAGTTAAAAAACAAAACAACACATGCAGAACATGCTAACTCCAGGCTTTTGTTGGGCAGTACTATAAAGCTTGGAACTCCACACTACTCCAGACATTTTGAATTGAGAAAGCTTTCTGGATGGGAAGCGAAACTTCTTCAAACTTTGGAAAAAAGTCCAGTTGTTTTGTTTTTTAACTTTTTTGGAAATTCGTTAAGAATGGCAGTGTGTAAATCTTTACAAGGCTCCTTTGAGTATTTTCTGTAACACAACTAACTGGGTCACAATTTTTGACCCAATATTTAGTTAAACTACCCAACTTCCATCCTGGCAGCTTTTACCTTACATTTAGATTAAAGAAATAACCTAAAATGTTTATGACTAATTCCATGATCAAAGTGTCAATGTAAGTGACTAATGTTAGCTTAAGTGAACAAAGCCAGCATGGTGTTCAAAATAGTGATCTGCAAAGAATCACAAGGGTCTTGCTTGAGTCTTCTCTAACCCAACTAACAGCATTTCTGACCCAAAGCTTACCTAAAACCACCAAATTCTGCCCCACAAGCACAACTGCACTGTTGGCATTAAAGAATAGTCCAGCAAATTTAAAAATTTGAATTTTGGGTGTGCGTGTGTCTGTATATGTAGAGAGTCCTGTAAGAATTTTATCCTTATCCCAGTTTGACACGAGCAGTGACAGAGGAAGAAGCTCTTTTCTTAAGAACAATTTTTTGGAACCTTAACAAAGAAAGCACACTTGGAATTACTGTAATATTTAAATAGAAGAAAGCAATGAGGCGATCAAGCCCCCTGCGGTGTATATTTATAGTATGACCCAGTAATGTCACGTAAAGGCTTGGAGCTGGAGTTGCTGCGAGGAGAGAAGCGGAACATTTTTGGGACAAAAAAAAATCCTTTTTTATGGTAAATACAAAGGCAACAGTTAACTCAGTCCAATATACTGGAAAAAAGGAGATGATGTGAATTCCCTGACTTAATATACCCTCAAAAATGTGGTCGCTTCTACTTTATTATAATTTTATCACCACAGGGGTCAATTGGGATACTATAAATCCAGTCTCCCAGTTTCAATCTGTCCCCTCGCTGTCATAAATATGCAAAGCATATGAAGACACTCAAGGCAAAAACCAGAAAATGAATCCTCTTCTAATTTCTCGTCTCCTTACCTTCACTCCTGCTTTACACCCTTAACCTACACTATACCTCAGCTCCAACATTAAGTCTAGAACAATAGGCAGCAACTGTTTGTGAAGACAGAAATCATAAAGGAAAAGCCTCAAGGAAAACTCCTCAGATACAAAATCAGCATCCCACAGATAAAGAAATTAGGCTGCCCCCAAAAAACCCCAACTATGCACACACATATTTATGCTTATTATCAATTTTTAATTAAATAAATCTTATCGTAAAACAACTGTTATCAGAAAGCCAGGATTCATTAACTGCAGTAAGCAGTAAGGTCATGGGAGAAGGCGCTCTGCTCAGAAGAGACCAACCAAAAATGTTAAACTGGACACTATACCCACAATTATGTTTTTCATGAGCAGGGACAAGGAAAATAGTTTAAGTTAGGAAGACGGATGGAACTGCGTACAAGGCAAAAATAATTGAGACGGGGATGGAGGTAAAATACTCTTTCAAATTGTGCATGCTTTTTTATTTTGCAAATTCAATATTTAATTTGCTTTATATATATATATATATATATATATATATATATATATAAATAAAGCAAATTAAATATTATATAAAATAGATTTTCAGTTTGAGGAATAAAAATATAAATTGCCCCCCATAGATGATACATACAAAAAAAAAAAATTTAAGTATTTTATCCCTTTGAGGTCCACACCAAGAAAACTCCAATGAAAAAAAATTTTCTTTGCATTTTTCATTCATTTGGAACATCAATATCAAAGTACAAAAATTTTTTTTTCAAACACCTTCATAGTTTTTAAATCACAGGCCTCTACCAAACGGTTGAGAATTCCATTTATGGTAAAACTTTGCATAAAATTACTAATAACAAATAATTATTAAAACTCTTATAATCTTCTTTATTCTAGTAACAGAGTAGGAAGAACAGACAAAAAAGAGTTGTAATGCATCATAACCAAATATAACTGCAGTTTTGAGGTATTGGATCAACCTTATTTAGTATCAATTATTATTATTATTCTTGGTGATATGCAATAAAGCTCTGCTGGTGGGCATTCAGGCACAAGAAACGTTGCACTTTTGACACTTCCACCTTGACCCTCCTGTTGGACAGAGGTTGAACCGGCCTCGTTTGTCACAGTGAAGTAGCATTTGTCCAACGTTATCATAATGCACATCTGGCTGGGGCTGAGTAGGTCTTGGAGTGTAACGTTTCTTTGGATGGAACATTTGTGGTGGAAAAGAAGATGGTGGCTTGTTGACTTGCATCAAACTATGAGCAACTGCCAGACAAAACCTTTTAAAAAAGAGCAGTTTCTCATTCAGTAGGGCGCAGTCTCTCTTATGAGTGGGCCAGTCATTTGAGATACACAGGTCAAGAACGTAGCCAAACAGTGGAAAATACCATCGCCTTGATTTTGCTGGGGTCTCGTACATGTGTACCAGTATATCTGAGAGATCAATGCCTCCCATGTGTTGATTGTAGGCATGAAGGAGTGATGGGCATGGAACATCAGTCTTTGTGTGGGTGTATTTACTCCGTTGTTTAACACCTTCAACAGGCATGATCCCACATGAATTGCTTAGAATGTTGACACATTTATTGTCAAACCATTTCACAGCAAGCACTCCTTCAGAAGACCTGAAATCAAATGCCCCATGATTGTTTTTGTCAGTTCTTTGTCTGTCATCAGTGAAGCTTCGCCCATTGGGTTTGATCTGACGGTGCCAATGCATTTGCCCCCAGATTTGCATGGAGGTTTTGTATTAAGTCAAAGCTTGTGGAGTAGTTGTTACAGAAGACACCTAAGAGGTGTCAGAGCCTGGAAATAGTTTGTCCTTGCAGCATAAAAAGTTTTGCTGTCGCTCTAGAATTTTCGATAAAAGGGAAAATATATATACAAATATAAAAGATGTAAATCCATGCATCAATAAAGTGGTTGTAATATGTCAGCATAAGAATAAGTCAATAAGGGATGTAACAATTAAGAAAATGCATGTATATGTGATCCAATCACTGTACTTTACAAAAGAAAGTGTTTTACAACTACATTAGTTTTGTGTCTCTGCCCTTATTATAAATGGATAAATCAACCGTTTGGTAACATGTGTTTTTAGAAAATTATTTAACCCTCATAAGATTTGCCTTTCATAATAATATTACTTTAGAATGTTCAATAAAGCCTTTGACATTGTTCCATGTTGAGAAAGTTTGCCTATCTTTAAAATATTTGACAAAAAGAGCTTTCTTTTTTTAGCATTTTCATGCCACTCCTAACCTCCTGTGTGGACGTTTTTTAAACAGGTCAAAATTTCAATTATACAGTGCATTCTAGTGGAGTTTTTGAGTATTACAAGTCTAAACCAATTGGTAGAAAAGACTTAATAAGGTATGTCAATTTCAGTGTATGCCTGAGTTAGATATAAAGCTTCAAAATATGCTCTACCAATTTGTTGAGCAGAACGCTAAAGGGTTATAGTGTTTGTTTGTGACTCAGCAGCAAACTAAGAGGCATTGGCCTTATATCTATGCAGGAGTGATTGGCATCGAACTACCGCAAACAAAATCAATTAACATTGTCTTGATCAATAATGCAAAAAGACAGAGAACATCATTTTAACTACAGTCAACGACTGTATAGTTTTCAATACCATCCAGCGGGATTATCAGTTTCAGCATGAAACCTTGGAAAACATCGTGTTTAACTCAAAGAACTTTATTGAGCGGCATAAAATATTCAGAGCTTCATAAATACTTGAAGCTCAAGCATTTGGAGATAAATATTTGTTATCTTGCGTTACCATCTTTTTTTACTGTTTATATATGTCTGTTTCAGTGAAACTTTACCATGTAACACTTGATAATACCATGTTTTATGAATCAAAATAAACTTAGCGAAATGGAAAAAAAAAAAAAGAAACTTAAAAATCGGTTTAGGCCTAACTGACCTCAAAGGAACCTCCTTGTTTCAAGACTTAAACTAAAAAGGTTCTTAAAAACCAATATTTATGGCCAGGCTAAAAAGAATACATCCTCTCTGAATTGGACTTATGTTCTTGAATAATTAGGTAGGTTAGTTATTTTCAGCCATCTTACATAGACCGCTTTGATGCGTCTTTAGGGAACTGAGAATGTATCCATTGTGGAGTATCCTTATCCTTCTCAGCTGGACTTCCTGGAAAACATCTTTCTCAACGAATGCTGCTTTTTTCACGCCGCTAAATTTAAACCTCTGGTTTTCAATCCAAGACACTTCAGTAGAAACAAACTCTAAAGCATCGTAGCTGCTAGTCAAAATAGATAAAACACCTGCCTCAACAAAAATGTCAGACTGTCTTCATCATGCATTGGCTCCATAAATCCTGAATCTCATTTTATTCCAACTTTTTAGAAATTAATGTAGAAAAAAATACTTGTTCCTAGTTACTGTATTTTTTTATTTCTGTATTTTTCCCTGTTTTGTCTTGGTTTCTCTCAGTCAGTTGATGACAGAAGTAACAACTCACTGTCTAAACTTATTTGCATTGATGTGTAAAAATCTATTTGTGCTTTGCTGTCACACAGAGCTCTGACAATAAAAATAAATGTATGTATTTAGCATGCAAATTAGCAAAATAGGCACAGTTGGGTATAACCCCAACCACTAGAGATGTGTAGAAGATGTGTCAGCAGACATTACTGGGATATATACGCCTGTTTTTCTACATGGTGGTTTGGGGTAAATATGCAAAAGTGATTAAGAAGATGTCTAAAAAGTGAAACAGATAGTATGAGCTTATGATTGAAAATAAATTATTATCTCTTCAAAGAGAGCAGAAACGTTGTAATGGCACCGAAAATGTTTACAGCCGAGTTGCTTGACTTGCTGAAGTCACTATTTTTCATGATCTAAGTTTAGTTAATGGCAAATTCCAAAGTTAAAATACAAAACAACTGGAATAAAGTCCAGTTGTTTTGTATTTAACTTTTTTTTTTTGGAATGATCATGACCTGGATGACTGAGAATCTTGACCAACACATTACAGGGAAATATTTACATCATACAATCTATTTTTGAGGTTTTGCAAAACTTTCAATTAACATTTAATACAAGAATTGGGTGATAGGAAATTACTACCCTATAATCCATTAAGCAATAGTTTGCCATTTAAAAAAGCTGAGAATTCCCAGGGATAAAAACATATATTCCAATGTTTTAATAAAACTAAAACCAGATTGTAGCACCGCCCTGCTCTTCTTCTTTCTGCATTTATAGTAAAGTGTTCATGCTGAAGCAGTACAAGTAAATCCTTTTCTTTTACCTAGAAAATGTAATGTTAAAATTGATTGTTAAAATAGAGGGACTGTATTCGATGGGATTCATACCTTACAGTAAATTTGAACTCTAAAGCGGTATTCTGACAGGATTAGTTTTACCTGTTTTTGGTGAAGAATTGAGGCTGCATTGGAGTGTTTAGAAACCTTGGGTCTCAGGCCAGCAAAACCATATCAGAAAACAAGCCCAAAAGTAGCCCAGCAAGCATCCCACCACACTGTAATACAGAGGCCTTTTAAATGCCTTATAAATGCATGCATTAATGTCGCATTTCTGCCCACCGCAACTTTTTCTGTCAGATAAATTTTCAGGGCGGGGTGAATATCACCGGACAGATATTACCCGGCTCACGCTGTCTGGAGACAGGGTTCTGTTGGAAAAATGACAAGCCCAAATAAGCGACTGCACGTTCAAAAACAAGCTGTAAAGGTCATACATTGCTCAATACCATCCCACCAAACCTATTAATGGGAACCTTAGACCTATATTTGTTAAGTAATATGTGGTGTGGACCTAAACTTCATACAGAAAATTCTATTTAGTTTATGGATATTCACCAAAAATTCATTTTAAAAAGGCACCCCAAAAAGCAAACAGGTCCAATTCATTTCTAATATTCTATAGACACACTAAATAACATAAGAGTATTCAAAACAACACACTGACACTTGTGACTGATTTACCCAGGAACCATCTTTACAGTTTTGGCAGTGCTGGTGGTCCCTTCCCACTTTCCTTTTTTTTTTTTTTACTCCATCCAGAGCTATTCCATAAAGATGCTTTGGGGAGCTCGGAGGTGCAGCAAGGAAAAAAATAAGAGCAAGCATTCAGTTCTGTCTGAGTTATTTTCACATTTGTGCTCTAACCCTGATAAAAACCAAGTAAAAGAAAGAAGAAAAAAAGAGAGTCAACTTACAGCTTACTTAAAGGCCCACACGCTCCAATCCTTTCCTAAACAAGTCCTAAATTGTACATGCTCTTTGGGGAACAACCTCTGCACTTTAGTAGCAGCAAAACACATTGTTACAAAGCGTGCCAGGATTTCTCGTCCGATTGTGAGCACAGAACTGAGGTTGCCTGAAATTAACCAGGGGGAGGTGAAGGGCGTGCTCTTATATAAAGGTCATATCTTTCAGGTAGGAATACTCATTACTAGCATACAGTCAGTAAGGTGTTGGTTTTCTCTTTTGTGCACAAACTGTAAAAATAACAAAGGAGAGGTGATAATGTTTTTGAGAAGAGATTAAAAATGGTGCCAGGCTGAGTTAGAAAAGGCAGATGTGTTTTTAAAGAACTGCGAGCAGAATAAAATGTAACAACATCACATATTAGGTAACCTGACTCGCGGAGCTGTTTTAGGGCTCTGTCACTCCTATGCAAGTAAGTTGTAGATGGCCCCCCAACTCGATGTTTACCCTCACACTTTATACTTGTGCAAATGGCTGCAAACTGATGCACAATGGTACTACAGTACAGCTTTGACTCTGAGTCAGACCCAGAAGCTGCAGAAGTGAAGCCTTCTGCAAAACCAGCACGGGTGCAGCAAGTGAATGCTTATGACTGGTAAGTTTCTAAACAGACACAGGGCTATCAGTTGCCTGTTGTTAGCTTTAGCCTGTGCTAAATGAAAAATCATGTTCATGCAGAAAAGCAACACAAAACACACAAGAGACATCATTAAGTACTTACAGTACCTCTCCACCTTCTGCAGCTTTGCAACGAGCAGTGGAGACAGAACTTTCCTTTAGTCGAAGTCTTCTGGCAAATCCTGCCATGTGTGGAGCTTTGGTGGCCGGGTGACTAAATTAATTGTTCTGGAATTTAGTTACAAATTTCAGAATAAAGAGGTCTGAATACAAAGGGAATACACACTTTTATGGTTTTAATTTTTTTTAAAATTAAAACCATGTATAATTTTCTTTTCATTTCACAATTTTGTGATGGCCTTGCTATGGCGGGGGCATCAAACTCTATTCCTCGAGGCCAGCGTCCTGCAAATTTTATACGGGACTCTGCTTCTGCGGACCTGGATGAAAATAATTAAGTCACCAGCAGGACTCTGTAGGTTTAAATGCATGCCGAGGAGTTAATCTAGCCCTCCCTTCAGGTGTGTTGGACCAGAGACACATCCTAAAAGTTTAGGACACTGGCCCTTGAAGACTGGATTTTCACACCCTTGCCTAGCACATGATAAGACACAATATGATACATTAATGTTTGTAACTGTGAGATGATAAAGAAAAGCTTAAAAAGTTAGAAATGCTTTTCCGTTGCACTGTATGCGCTGTATTCAAAGAGAAGCAAAGCAGCCAGCTGTAAAGCAAACCAGAGATGTACCAGTGAACCTTGCATTTAATTAAGCGGGTCTTCTCAGCCTCTTATTTTCTCTATCTCAGAGCCGGAATAATCATTTCGTAGACGTCGTGATATCATCTGCTTAATGTGCTTTTTTACCATACAGTTAAACCCAGATGATAAATCTTGCAGTGCTCTCTGCTAATAGATGCGGGGCCTTGCTGAATAATGTGTGCATTAGATTAGCTGCACTACAGAAGTGAACCACCATGGTGAGAGAAACACAGTTAATCTCTCTTGGTGGTTCCCAAAGGAGGAAAACTTCCCCTGGCCATAGGTGTAGCGTGGAGGGGGAGGAGTGTGTTTGTGGCTGCAAAATAGGGCGGAAAGAAAAATGAAAAGATGAAGCAGGAAAAGTCTGTCTGTGTCAGCATGTCGATTCAAAGGTGTCTCCTTACTTAAGGCGCCGGTTATTCATTTCAGTCACACACCGAGTCCGTCTGCTCCAAACGCCCAGCAGAAAAGCCTTAACCAAGCGCCTTTCACACACATCCCAGCAGGACATTCAAGAGAGCGACGCTGGGTCACAGGTTAAAACATGGTTTTACAAAAGGTATCAATACACTTGCGTCGAAATCTGCACAGTACGGATTTGCTTTTGACAAGCCTGAATCTATTCATCTTCCTTTCCCCCTTTAAAATACTCCTGTTCTCCTTTTTTTTTTTTTCATCCAGCATGCTAGGAGCGATTTAAGGTGACCTCGTCATGGTGCAACAAAAGAACGGGTTTATGAAATCGAGAAATTCCATTTCCACCCTCTTGGCAATTTATCTCGCTGCAATAGTGGGAGGAGGATCCATTATTTGGTGCCCTCTCTCCACTCTCCTACACATTTGCATACACTTTTTAGATTTGAACTGTGTGTGTCAGATGTGTGCGCATCTGTTGTCATGTTTGACTTCAGTTGTAGGCACAAAGATAAAGGGTGTAGGTGGAGTAAGAAGTGGAGTTGGACTGGTGCGTGTAAATGAACCTTATGTATGGGTGTTATGAATATGATCTTATATGACAGACCAACACAAATTATTGCATGTCTATGAAGTGGAAATAAAAAGTTACATAGTTTTCTGCGCTTTCATCAATAAAAAAAAGTGAAAAGATTAAAGTATATCTGTATTCAGCTATGACGGGCCTAAATTAAACCCAGAGCATCAAGCGGACTCCAGAAGTCACCAGTTTAGGATGAGAATGTCGCAACGGCAAAACCAAAAACAAATAATCAGAGAAGCAGCCAAAGCCCCATGATAGCTGGAGGAGTTGCAGAGACCCAAAGCTTGCTTGAATAATCCGTTGAAAAGACAACTATCACTAAGAAATTGTTGAGAGGAAGACTTGCAGATTTGAAAAGCATTTTAAAATCCAGCCGAATTTGCATCCCCTTTCACAACCTTGTATTCCTCTGTATGAGCCTAGCACATAAACCCCCAATTAAAACATTTAATATTGAAAAAAGTTCTAGAGCTATGAGTTCTGTTTGAAGGCCCTGTGGATGTCTGAGAAAAACGAAGCATTTATTTGGACGGAAAAAGAACCATCAGGGTTTGTGGCAAACATGGCAAGCTCACGATGATGGGGTGAGTGTATGTTTGCCCCACTGATCTGACACTCAGAGATGAGTCAAATGAAGTCCAGGGGTCCGTTCTTCGTACGTCGCTAACTCAGTTAGCAGGATTTCATTGTTGACGATTTGGCCTGATCTTGGATCGTTTGGTTCTTCGAAAGACATCCTGCACTTGTTGTCATAGCAACATGTGCGCCAGTTTAAGCCTGCTCGAGAGCAGGTTTATTTCATGTAAACAAGATTAGATCACGGCTGTATAAACGGAGGAGATAGGGAAGTCTGCCGTAGCCATGTCCATTTTTACGACTGCAACCTGTTGCGGAAGGTGCAAGAATAATTTGCAGAGTTTTTCGAATTAATCGCGTATTGCGCAATAGACAGGATCCTTGAGCGCAGCGCGACAGTGTAATTGTAGAGAGATTTTCTTGGTGGCTGTTATAAACAGACAAACACATGATTTAACAGTGGCTTTTAAAGAGGAAAAAGTGGTGTTGGAGCCATAAATCTAAAATATTTAAGTTATTTGTATGATGGTTTGCTTTTTATTTTTATCCTATTCAGTAAGAAGATTTGTTCGGGCCATTTTATTGTGAAGTTTAGTTTACTTTGAAAGGCTTGCTTCCTGTCGAGCCGTATATTGTATTAGAAAAAACTATGGATGGATTATCTAGCCACGGAGCAATACAGTTTTGCCGTGTAAACTGTGGATGACTTGGAAAAGGAAAATTTTCATTTTTTATGGATAAAGATTTTTTTTTGTGAAAAATCCCAGTTTGCACATGTCCTTTTTCCCGTGTCTAAGGAATGACACTGAAATTTGGATCTCTTGACATAACAAGTGCCCTTTTAAAATAAAGTATAATAATTAAAGGCTACCATTTTGTAGAATATTCTTGTATTTCACTTTTACTTGTCCCCATGTTCTAGTGGGTCCTGTGGAGGCTCTGACATAAAAGAACAAAGTAAATATGAGATTATTAAAATGCAAAAATTCATACTGTAGAAAGTGATAGAAACATCTACCATGGACAGTATTTACACATTAATTTGTCTGCTGCTTTTTGCCAGCCCTCTCTCCTGGCTTTAACAGATTTTGAGGTGTTAATTAATGACTCAAATTCGGCATAACCTTCCAAGCTCTTGTTCTGCTTGGGAGAAAAACTGTGGGCGTTCTTTGGCCATGCTGAACAGCCAATAGCAGCGTTGCTGATCAATGTTTCTACTATCGACACATTTCCCCTTTTAAACAAACGCATGAACGCGCAGGTTTCTCAGATAACTCAATCCAGCGATGCTAATCCTAAACAACAGGTGTGTTCGAAGAACCCAATTAGCCGGATCATGATTAACCGGATGAAATCATCTTGGATGTGTCATTTGATCTTGGATGTTTTAAGCAACGTACGAAGAACGGACCCCAGGTCTAAAAGTGATCTCAAATACTGACATTATGAGTCAAATTGACACAGAGAGAGAGATAGAAAGAAATAAAACTTTGCTATAAAGCTGCTAACTGCAATAAATACCATAAAATCAAACAAATAGAAATCAGATCTAAAACTTAAAAAAATAAATTAATTGCATAATTATTGTTTGTAAAACTTGGTTTATTCCTAAGCATATTAGGAGAATACAATAACAACTGTTCACAAAGCAACATTACAGAAACAATAATAGAGAGCACTCCAACATATTTTGCAGTGACCAAAGATGTTGATGTTTTTGTTTATAGTATACTGTCTGTGATCACACTGTCATATACAATAAATTAGAATATTATTGAATAATCTGTGAATTTCGGAAAAACAATTCACTAAATGAAACAATAAATAGATCAATTACCTACAGTACAGACTGATGTTTTAAAGCTTTTATTGCTGTTAGTTATGATGATTTTCCACTTACAGCTAATCAAAACATGACATTTATTATTAGAATGACATCAGACCAATTGAAAACACTTTTTATTACAAAAAGGGGGGTCTATAATATGGTGGGGGAAACCCTGCAATAATAATAATAATTAAAACCGCAAGCGGTGATGATCGGCCCTCGCAGCCAAGCGCCGCTCTGGCCTAAGGGCCACCGCTAGGGTACGCGCACCTCCCGCCGCCAGCCACCGCAGAAGCTGTCATGCATTTTCCTCACCCGTCTACCATGCAATACACACGTATGCGTTGGGCAGCGCTCCCCCACGACTCACAAAAAATGTGGTGCAGATCGGTCGATGCACCGAGGAGACACAGCCGTTGAATAATAAAAATGCATTTGGCCACCGGGCCGGACTAAATCGTTCGGCGGGCCAGATCCGGCCCGCAGGCCGTACGTTTGACACCCCTGGTTTAAACATTAGTATACCAACTTAATCAAAGGTATCTTACTAGCTGTTAATCCAGCTTCATGTGAAAAGTTAACAAAACCTTTTTAGTTATTTAAAGTTAATTATTTCATGTGTTTAAGGGTTTCGTTTCTTGCATTAAGACAGCTTTTATGAAAGTTTGACAGTTAAATTGGTGGATACACACCCAAAAGTAATAATGTAAAAGTAACACTTTGGCAATTGGAAAATTGCTAAAGTAACACGTTAGCAATATTCCACATGTGTATGTTGTGTACAAACTTTAGTAATTTCTAACAGACCACTTCACTCTCAGAAAGCAGGTCTGCTGGTGGTTCCTAAAGTCTGTAAAACCAGAATGGTAGGCAGATCCTTTAGCTATCATGCTCCTCTCCAGTGGAACCAACTCCCAGTTTTGGTCCGTGACGCAGACACCCTGTCTACTTTTAAGACTAATCCTAAAACTTTCCTTTTTCCATCCATCCATCGTCTTCCACTTATCCGGGGTCAGGTCGCAGGGGCAGCTTCAAGAGGGAGCCCCAGACCTTCCTCTCCCCAGCCACTTGGGCCACTTCCTCCGGGGGAATCCCAAAGCGTTCCCAGGCCAGCATAGTCTCTCCAGCGTGTCCTGGGTCTTCCTCTGGGCCTCCTCCCGGTGGGACGTGCCCAGAACACCTCATCAGGGAGGCGTCCAGGAGGCATCCTGACCAGATGCCCGAGTCACCTCAACTGGCTCCTCTCAATGTGGAGGAGCAGCGGCTCTACTCTGAGTCCTCCCCGGATGACTGAGCTCCTCACCCTATCTCTAAGGGAGAGCCCAGACACACCATGGAGAAAACTCATTTTGGCCGCTTGTATCCGGGATTTCGTTCTTTCGGTCACGACCCAAAGCTCGTGACCATAGATGAGGGTAGGAACGTAGATCGACTGGTAAATCGAGAGCTTGGCCTTTTGGCTCAGCTCTCTCTTCACCACAACGGATCGGTACAGCGCACGCTTCACAGCAGACGTTGCACCAATCCGCCTGTCGATCTCCCGCTCCATCTTCCCCTCATTCGTGAACAAGACCCCAAGATACTTGAACTCCTCCACTAGAAGCTGGCTCTTGGGACTTTCCTTTTTGACAAAGATTATAGTTAGAGTGGTTCATGTTACGCTGAGCTACCTCTATAGTTATGCTGCTATAGGCTTAGGCTGCTGGAGGACATCAGGGTCTATTGTTCTTCAATTTTGCATGACTGTTGTCATTTCAGCTTTTACCTTTTTGTTTTTTCTATTTTTTCTTCATAGTAGGTACACCTGGTCTGGCGTTCTGTTAGCTGTGACATCATTCAGGGAAGACAGATCACCTGCTATTACCATCTAATGTAAAACAGATTACTGGATCAATGTGTGCTTCTGTGCTTTTTTGTCTGTCTTGTTGTGTCTCTTCTCTCTCTTTTGTAACCCCCAGTCGGTCAAGGCAGATTACCGTTCATACTGAGCCCGGTTCGGCTGGAGGTTTTTCCTTCCTGTTAATGGGGAGTTTTTCCTTCTGCTGTCACTTCATGCTTGATCAGTATGAGGGATTGCTGCAAAGCCATGTACAATGCAAACGACTCTCCCTGTGGCTCTACGCTTCTTCAGGAGTCAATGCTGCTTGTTACGACTTTGATGAAATCAACTGGTTCCCTTATATAGGAATTTCTTTTACCAATCTGGATAATCTGACTTAATATGTATAATCTGATTGATTTTGACATTGTAAACTGCCTTTAGATGACATGCAGGCCGGCAGACCCGACATGTATATTAATAATATGTATTATTATTATTAATATTATTATTATTTTATATATCTGCCTCGTTATATTTGCATAATGCATGAAGAAAAATATCAGCAGCGCAAGAGTCTGTTCCGATCATCCAGCCCTTACCACAGGCTACTGCAGCCCATTGGTTATCATCCCTGACAGTCTAAAGGGCTAGGCCAATCATAAAGTAGAAAAACACCTTCACGCTCCATGTGGAACTTTGTGCAGCGGTGTTCACAGTAGTAATGGATAAGAAACGCAAGGGAGGCGCAGAGAAACTGCACGAAAAAAAGAAACGAGTTCTTCAAACGGATGCTGCGAAATGTGTCAAACTGACTGACATGTTCCCAACAGCAGGCCCTTCATCTGCTCCGGTGTCTGGTGTAAAATATGGTGGTGGTGGTTGTAGTCAGTGACGTGCGGTAGAGTTCATAGCTGGTGAGGCACTGACGTCATCAGAGTCAGATTTACAAATATATACACTCTACAGAGTAGACTCGTTGCAAAGTGCTGAAGGAGACTGATTGAGCCAAATAAATTCACCAAGATACATGGAAAAATATTGATTGTTTGATGAAAAAAATTGTCATTTGATTGGTAACAGTTTATGAGTTATGATGGATTTCTGCATTTGTAACACATTCTAAAACTATAACCCACATTATGCACATTTTATCACAAAAACAAAACATGAATAAGTATCGCTGTCTTACCTCTACTTATAATTTAAGTCCCTGTGGCGCTCTTTCAGAACAAAAATATCATCATTTTCCGGTAAAAGTTCTCTTTATCTTCTTCAGTTTTAAAAGTCTCTCAGTCTCAGTGGAGCTCACTGCCAGGGAGGAAAGCCTTCCCTGATCAGTCCTGTTCCAGCTGTATGTTTAGAGTCTTTTTAGTGCTTTACTTGTTTAGCAAAACTCGCTAATAAAACATCAATAACTTGTTTTGACTCTACTATTTGGGGATCACGAGCGGTGCCCCTTGAGCGCCCCCTGCCTAGTGGCCAAGGAACTGCTGGCCTCACCTACAACCAGTTCTTTGCTGTTTATGATCGGCCAGCACCACGAAAACATGTTATCTGCACACAGTTTGATGACCAAAACACAATTCGTAATCCACATATATTAAATTGTGGAAAATCAGTTCATAACTGTTTGAACAATTGAATTTATGATCTAGAGACAGGAAGATGCATTCACAGAATGGAAGTCAGCGCAGTTACCATGGGATTGCGCAATCCCAGGGGAGGCCAAGCTCGCTGCGGCCTCACCGGCTTCGCTATGAAGCGCCACCAAGGATTTACATGAAAAATAGCGAAAAGTCTGCGATTTTAAAGAAAATATGATCAAAAATTAGGAAATTAGATAAATAAAATACTTATTACAAATGACTAAGTAAATCAAAATTTATATTATGTTATTATATATTTTCTTTCTTTCCATGATGACAAGTGAGGCATTTCTCTGGTTCATTTTGTCATTGGCATCCTCTTTTACACAGTGAGTGCACATTAGTCCAATGTTACCCTACAGTATCTGGAAGACTGAATAGATCTGATGAGCAACTTACAATAACTTCTTATAATGATGTAACGTGATAATATGTGTGATTGACCGTGACACCTCTCTTTCTCTCTCTCTCTCTCTGATCTAAGAATAGTTGCTGTGCTGTGGTGGAGTTTACATTTTACAGTGTTAATAAATTAAGATTTTGGAAGTATTTTAAGTGTCCACTCACTAATTTCCATTATCCTGACTTCAAGGTATTGCACAGTTGGTATTGCACAGTTGGTATACACATTCAGTACACAAAAAAAATGTGGTGGGCCAGTCTAATCCAAAATGCCAGGGCCAATTTTTTGTCCCAATCCACCCCTGATGACATGTTTCATGATTTGGCGCTATATAAATAAAAACTGAAATGTATTGAACAAGAGTCTGTCAGTTTTCAAGCAGGATTTGTATATCTGTTCAACTTAAATATACAAGGAAACCAAAGAGTTAAGATCACTTACTTACCAAGAGAAATTCCTTTGGGGTTTATTTGTGGTCTCTTGCTGCCCCCTGCTGGACAAGTATGATCAAATACATATGCTTTACATGTCAACTTGGTATCAAAATTCAGATTTCAATCTAAAATGGCTTACTTCCTGTGATACTTGCAGTATGACATTAATTGTAAATTCTGAGCGTCTTGCTGAGATCTACAACTGTACAAAATTTCATTACTCTACGATGAAGTAAGTGAATACCAAAGGGTCCTTTGAAATTTGCTTGGTGGCGCTATAGAGAAACTAAGTCCTGCTCACTAAAGTTTGTTAAGGATTCCTGTTGGGGGGTGGATAAGGATGCATCCAAATGAGTTTTAAGCAGCTCGGCCCAAAACTGTGGAATTCAGAGCCAAACGTATGACAGCAGCGTTTGAGGTGAATATGCCACGCCGCCACGCCCCCCTGCTCCATCCAATCCAGTTGAGCCTGAAATCCACAACATACCAACATGTGTTCTGTCTGTGGACACAGTTTCATGTTGATTAGCTCAGAGGGGTAACATAGCGACCGCTTACAACAAAACATGACACTTCCTGTTGTCAGGGGGCGTGGCCTAAGCAATGTCATCATTTGACCATTGGATATTATAGGAGACCTGATGGTGATCAATCACTGAAAGTTTGATGCCTCTGTGTGTTTCTGTGTAGGAGATATAACAGTTTTATTTTTTGTGGCGAGTAGGTGAACTTTAACCCTTGCTAATGCCCCTTCAACAAGCTCAAAAACTCACCGTTTTGATAACTTTTAATTGGCCATGCCTTATGATCAGACTGCCCGAGTTTCAAGCCGCTCGCTAAAAATCTCTAGGAGGAGATCCATCAAATACCAATGCTATAAACGTCAAAAATGGGGTCAAAATCAGACATTCAATCTAAAATGGCCGACTTCCTGTGATATTTACACTATGACATTAATTGTAAATTCTGAGCGTCTTGGTGAGCTCTACCACTGTACCAAATCTCATGTCTCTACGATGAAGTAAGTGAATAGCAAAGGGTCCTTTGAAAATTGCTAAGTGGCGCCGTTGAGGCATTAGGTCACGCCCACCAAAATTTGTTATGGATTCCTGTTGGGGGGTGGATAAGGATGCATCCAAGTGAGTTTTATGCAGCTCGGCCCAAAAATGTGGAATTCAGAGCCAAACGTATGGCAGCGGCGTTTGAGGTGACTTCACCACGCCGCCACGCTCTCCTGCTCCATCGAATCGACTTGGGGCTGGAATCCACAACACAACAACATGTCTTCTGTCTGTGGACACAGTTTCATGTTGATTAGCTCAGAGGGGTAACATAGCGACCGTTTACAGCAAAACATGACACTTCCTGTTGTCAGGGGGTGTGGCCTAAGTGATGTCATCATTTGACCATTGGATATTATAGGAGACCTGATGATGATTAATCACAGAAAGTTTGGTGCCTCTGTGTGTTTCTGTGTAGGAGATATAACACTTTTATTTTTTGTGGCGAATAGGTGAACTTTGACCCCTGCCAACGCCCCTTCAGCATGCTCAAAAACTCACCGTTTTGATAACTTTTGATTGGCCATGCCTTATGATCAGACTGCCCGAGTTTCAAGCCGATCGCTCGATATCTCTAGGAGGAGTTAGATCTTATACCGATGCTGTAACTGTCAAAATTGAGGTCAAAATCAGACTTTCAATCTAAAATGGCCGACTTCCTGTGATATTTACACTATGACATTAATTGTAAATTCTGAGCGTCTTGGTGAGCTCTACAACTGTACCAAATTTCATGTCTCTACGACGAAGTAAGTGAATAGCAAAGGGTCCTTTGAAAATTTCTAGGTGGCGCCGTTGAGGCATTTTTCTTTAGATTTTTGTGACGACCTTAAAATACAAAATTTTTAAACAGTCACCATGCATCTGCCAAGTTTGGTGAGTTTTTGAAAATGAGAAAGCCCCCAAAAAGGCCCCTCTTTAGGGGGGCAGAATAATAATAATAATTAAAACCGCAAGCGGTGATGATCGGCCCTCGCAGCCAAGCGCCGCTCTGGCCTAAGGGCCACCGCTAGGGTACGCGCACCTCCCGCCGCCAGCCACCGCAGAAGCTGTCATGCATTTTCCTCACCCGTCTACCATGCCATACACACGTATGCGTTGGGCAGCGCTCCCCCACGACTCACAAAAAATCTGGTGCAGATCGGTCGATGCACCGAGGAGACACAGCCGTTGAATAATAAAAATGCATTTGGCCACCGGGCCGGACTAAATCGTTCGGCGGGCCAGATCCGGCCCGCAGGCCGTACGTTTGACACCCCTGGTTTAAACATTAGTATACCAACTTAATCAAAGGTATCTTACTAGCTGTTAATCCAGCTTCATGTGAAAAGTTAACAAAACCTTTTTAGTTATTTAAAGTTAATTATTTCATGTGTTTAAGGGTTTCGTTTCTTGCATTAAGACAGCTTTTATGAAAGTTTGACAGTTAAATTGGTGGATACACACCCAAAAGTAATAATGTAAAAGTAACACTTTGGCAATTGGAAAATTGCTAAAGTAACACGTTAGCAATATTCCACATGTGTATGTTGTGTACAAACTTTAGTAATTTCTAACAGACCACTTCACTCTCAGAAAGCAGGTCTGCTAGTGGTTCCTAAAGTCTGTAAAACCAGAATGGTAGGCAGATCCTTTAGTTATCAGGCTCCTCTCCAGTGGAACCAACTCCCAGTTTTGGTCCGTGACGCAGACACCCTGTCTACTTTTAAGACTAATCCTAAAACTTTCCTTTTTCCATCCATCCATCGTCTTCCACTTATCCGGGGTCAGGTCGCAGGGGCAGCTTCAAGAGGGAGCCCCAGACCTTCCTCTCCCCAGCCACTTGGGCCACTTCCTCCGGGGGAATCCCAAAGCGTTCCCAGGCCAGCATAGTCTCTCCAGCGTGTTCTGGGTCTTCCCCTGGGCCTCCTCCCGGTGGGACGTGCCAAGAACACCTCATCAGGGAGGCGTCCAGGAGGCATCCTAACCAGATGCCCGATCCACCTCAACTGGCTCCTCTCAATGTGGAGGAGCAGCGGCTCTACTCTGAGTCCTCCCCGGATGACTGAGCTCCTCACCCTATCTCTAAGGGAGAGCCCAGACACACTATGGAGAAAACTCATTTTGGCCGCTTGTATCCGGGATTTCGTTCTTTCGGTCACGACCCAAAGCTCGTGACCATAGATGAGGGTAGGAACGTAGATCGACTGGTAAATCGAGAGCTTGGCCTTTTGGCTCAGCTCTCTCTTCACCACAACGGATCGGTACAGCGCACGCTTCACAGCAGACGTCGCACCAATCCGCCTGTCGATCTCCCGCTCCATCTTCCCCTCATTCGTGAACAAGACCCCAAGATACTTGAACTCCTCCACTAGAAGCTGGCTCTTGGGACTTTCCTTTTTGACAAAGATTATAGTTAGAGTGGTTCATGTTACGCTGAGCTACCTCTATAGTTATGCTGCTATAGGCTTAGGCTGCTGGAGGACATCAGGGTCTATTGTTCTTCAATTTTGCATGACTGTTGTCATTTCAGCTTTTACCTTTTTGTTTTTTCAATTTTTTCTTCATAGTAGGTACCCCTGGTCTGGCGTTCTGTTAGCTGTGACATCATTCAGGGAAGACAGATCACCTGCTATTACCATCTAATGTAAAACACATTACTGGATCAATGTGTGCTTCTGTGCTTTTTTGTCTGTCTTGTTGTGTCTCTTCTCTCTCTTTTGTAACCCCCAGTCGGTCAAGGCAGATTACCGTTCATACTGAGCCCGGTTCGGCTGGAGGTTTTTCCTTCCTGTTAATGGGGAGTTTTTCCTTCTGCTGTCACTTCATGCTTGATCAGTATGAGGGATTGCTGCTAAGCCATGTACAATGCAAACGACTCTCCCTGTGGCTCTACGCTTCTTCAGGAGTCAATGCTGCTTGTTACGACTTTGATGAAATCAACTGGTTCCCTTATATAGGAATTTCTTTTACCAATCTGGATAATCTGACTTAATATGTATAATCTGATTGATTTTGACATTGTAAACTGCCTTTAGATGACATGCAGGCCGGCAGACCCGACATGTATATTAATAATATGTATTATTATTATTAATATTATTATTATTTTATATATCTGCCTCGTTATATTTGCATAATGCATGAAGAAAAATATCAGCAGCGCAAGAGTCTGTTCCGATCATCCAGCCCTTACCACAGGCTACTGCAGCCCATTGGTTATCATCCCTGACAGTCTAAAGGGCTAGGCCAATCATAAAGTAGAAAAACACCTTCACGCTCCATGTGGAACTTTGTGCAGCGGTGTTCACAGTAGTAATGGATAAGAAACGCAAGGGAGGCGCAGAGAAACTGCACGAAAAAAAGAAACGAGTTCTTCAAACGGATGCTGCGAAATGTGTCAAACTGACTGACATGTCCCCAACAGCAGGCCCTTCATCTGCTCCGGTGTCTGGTGTAAAATATGGTGGTGGTTGTAGTCAGTGACGTGCGGTAGAGAGTGACACGGGAGTGGATTTTCACTCCTGTCCCGTCCCACTCCCACTGATAAAAATTGTGTCCCGTCCCAATCCCGGGCCAGAGTAGAAAAAAAAATCCTGTCCCGTCCCGCTCCTGGTAAAATTACTCCCACTCCCATCCCGCTCCCACTCAGAATGACTCCCGCTCCTGCCCTACTCCCATTCTTGTTGTCTTCATTAAGTTTTCTGGAAATACATTAAACCTGAATGTCTATGAAGGGTCAGTTAAGTTCCTTTTTTAGCTGTAGTAAAGGCCAGTTAAAGTGAAAGGAATAATAATAAATAAATAAATAAAGTAACAAACACGGAAACAGACCATGCCTATCTTAGTTGAATAAACAAAATGTACAATGTTGCTTTTTACTAATTCATTAAGTAATTGTTTCACATGAACAATGAAGTTACTTTTACATTTCAAATTGCTGAAACTAAAGAATAATGCACCGAGAAAGAGATCTATACTCAGTTAAGAAAAAAGTGCATAAAGGCATTACTGTCACAATTTAGATAATGTACCGAAGTGGTTCAAAAACTCAGTTTAGTAAAACAAAAAATTACAAAAAAGTTGAATATCATTCAAGCATATTAGTATTTTTCCATTTGCAATCAAATATCCACAAACTAATTAGGGTTTACTATCAGAACCAATACATTCATTGAACATTAAACACATTCTTAGACAGATCTGTCAACTTTTATCAAAAGTTAAAAGTGAGATTATGTTAATTTTCGGGGATGATGCGGAGCTGGAGGCGGAGCTAACTGGACCCAGGAACAGCCGGTCCAGTCGGCTCCGTCTCATTTTTACCCGACCAGACATGGAAGTACATGTTTTACTTTTGTTAAATAGTGAAACAGAAGTGTTAACACATTGTTCAGTTATTGGGTTAAAACAGAAAAAAACACAACTGTTCAGACAATACTAAATAAAATAATAAAGTAGTTTTAAGTTATTGGCCGTATTATTACACTGTTGCACATTGGGAAATTAGTCCAGGAAACACGTTTTACAAGCAGGTACTGAGTGTTAACACCGTGACATTCAACTCTCCTCAAGTTTGTTAATATTTGCAACTTTACAGTTGCGCTGTGAGTTTAATAAATAAGTCCTTACTTTTGACTTTGCGTTGCCGATCCAACTTTTCCAGGTTGAGTTCGCCACTAGCGGTTGATCCCCCCCCCCCCCCCCCCCATTCTGTTTTTTGAGCGCTGGCGGAAAAAATAAACCGGATGCACTGTTGGCTTCTGGGTCGTGTAGTTCTTTGACCAGCATTATAGTTTCGGTTTCTTGGAAAAAAACTACAAAATGGCGGCGGCGAACCTACATTTTTGATTTTCTATTTTATTTAATCTTTTGGCTTCGATCCTAGTTAATTGTACCTGTTGTTGGTTTACTCCCGCTCCCGTCTGCTCCCGTTTATATTTAATCCTGTACCGTCCCAATCACGTGATATTTACTGATGTTGACTCCCATCCCGCGGGATTCCCGTGGGAATCACGTGACCCGCGGGATTCCCGAAAAAATGTCAGTCTCTAACGTGCGGTACGGTTCATGGCTGGTGAGGCACTGACGTCATCAGAGTCAGATTTACAAATATATACACTCTACAGAGTAGACTCGTTGCAAAGTGCTGAAGGAGACTGATTGAGCCAAATAAATTCACCAAGATACATGGAAAAATATTGGTTCTTTGATGAAAAAAATTGTCATTTGATTGGTAACAGTTTATGAGTTATGATGGATTTCTGCATTTGTAACACATTCTAAAACTATAACCCACATTACGCAGATTTTATCACAAAAACAAAACATGAATAAGTATCGCTGTCTTACCTCTACTTATAATTTAAGTCCCTGTGGCGCTCTTTCTGAACAAAAATATCATCATTTTCCGGTAAAAGTTCTCTTTATCTTCTTCAGTTTTAAAAGTCTCTCAGTCTCAATGGAGCTCACTGCCAGGGAGGAAAGCCTTCCCTGATCAGTCCTGTTCCAGCTGTATGTTTAGTCTTTTTAGTGCTTTACTTGTTTAGCAAAACTCGCTAATAAAACATCAATAACTTGTTTTGACTCTACTATTTGGGGATCACGAGCGGTGCCCCTTGAGCGCCCCCTGCCTAGTGGCCAAGGAACTGCTGGCCTCACCTACAACCACTTCTTTGCTGTTTATGATCGGCCAGCACCACGAAAACATGTTATCTGCACACAGTTTGATGACCAAAACACAATTCGTAATCCACATATATTAAATTGTGGAAAATCAGTTCATAACTGTTTGAACAATTGAATTTATGATCTAGAGACAGGAAGATGCATTCACAGAATGGAAGTCAGCGCAGTTACCATGGGATTGCGCAATCCCAGGGTAGGCCAAGCTCGCTGCGGCCTCACCGGCTTCGCTATCAAGCGCCACCAAGGATTTACATGAAAAATAGCGAAAAGTCTGCGATTTTAAAGAAAATATGATCAAAAATTAGGAAATTAGATAAATAAAATACTTATTACAAATGACTGAGTAAATCAAAATTTATATTATGTTATTATATATTTTCTTTCTTTCCATGATGACAAGTGAGGCATTTCTCTGGTTCATTTTGTCATTGGCATCCTTTTTTACACAGTGAGTGCACATTAGTCCAATGTTACCCTACAGTATCTGGAAGACTGAATAGATCTGATGAGCAACTTACAATAACTTCTTATAATGATGTAACGTGATAATATGTGTGATTGACCGTGACACCTCTCTTTCTCTCTCTCTCTCTCTGATCTAAGAATAGTTGCTGTGCTGTGGTGGAGTTTACATTTTACAGTGTTAATAAATTAAGATTTTGGAAGTATTTTAAGTGTCCACTCTCACTAATTTCCATTATCCTGACTTCAAGGTATTGCACAGTTGGTATTGCACAGTTGGTATACACATTCAGTACACAAAAAAAATGTGGTGGGCCAGTCTAATCCAAAATGCCAGGGCCAATTTTTTGTCCCAATCCACCCCTGATGACATGTTTCATGATTTGGCGTTATATAAATAAAAACTGAAATGTATTGAACAAGAGTTTGTCAGTTTTCAAGCAGGATTTGTATATCTGTTCAACTTAAATATACAAGGAAACCAAAGAGTTAAGATCACTTACTTACCAAGAGAAATTCCTTTGGGGTTTATTTGTGGTCTCTTGCTGCCCCCTGCTGGACAAGTATGATCAAATACATATGCTTTACATGTCAACTTGGTATCAAAATTCAGATTTCAATCTAAAATGGCTTACTTCCTGTGATACTTGCAGTATGACATTAATTGTAAATTCTGAGCGTCTTGCTGAGATCTACAACTGTACAAAATTTCATTACTCTACGATGAAGTAAGTGAATACCAAAGGGTCCTTTGAAATTTGCTTGGTGGCGCTATAGAGAAACTAAGTCCTGCTCACTAAAGTTTGTTAAGGATTCCTGTTGGGGGGTGGATAAGGATGCATCCAAATGAGTTTTAAGCAGCTCGGCCCAAAACTGTGGAATTCAGAGCCAAACGTATGACAGCAGCGTTTGAGGTGAATATGCCACGCCGCCACGCCCCCCTGCTCCATCCAATCCAGTTGAGCCTGAAATCCACAACATACCAACATGTGTTCTGTCTGTGGACACAGTTTCATGTTGATTAGCTCAGAGGGGTAACATAGCGACCGCTTACAACAAAACATGACACTTCCTGTTGTCAGGGGGCGTGGCCTAAGCAATGTCATCATTTGACCATTGGATATTATAGGAGACCTGATGGTGATCAATCACTGAAAGTTTGATGCCTCTGTGTGTTTCTGTGTAGGAGATATAACAGTTTTATTTTTTGTGGCGAGTAGGTGAACTTTAACCCTTGCTAATGCCCCTTCAACAAGCTCAAAAACTCACCGTTTTGATAACTTTTAATTGGCCATGCCTTATGATCAGACTGCCCGAGTTTCAAGCCGATCGCTCGATATCTCTAGGAGGAGTTAGATCTTATACCGATGCTGTAACTGTCAAAATTGAGGTCAAAATCAGACTTTCAATCTAAAATGGCCGACTTCCTGTGATATTTACACTATGACATTAATTGTAAATTCTGAGCGTCTTGGTGAGCTCTACCACTGTACCAAATCTCATGTCTCTACGATGAAGTAAGTGAATAGCAAAGGGTCCTTTGAAAATTGCTAAGTGGCGCCGTTGAGGCATTAGGTCACGCCCACCAAAATTTGTTATGGATTCCTGTTGGGGGGTGGATAAGGATGCATCCAAGTGAGTTTTATGCAGCTCGGCCCAAAAATGTGGAATTCAGAGCCAAACGTATGGCAGCGGCGTTTGAGGTGACTTCACCACGCCGCCACGCTCTCCTGCTCCATCGAATCGACTTGGGGCTGGAATCCACAACACAACAACATGTGTTCTGTCTGTGGACACAGTTTCATGTTGATTAGCTCAGAGGGGTAACATAGTGACCGTTTACAGCAAAACATGACACTTCCTGTTGTCAGGGGGTGTGGCCTAAGTGATGTCATCATTTGACCATTGGATATTATAGGAGACCTGATGATGATTAATCACAGAAAGTTTGGTGCCTCTGTGTGTTTCTGTGTAGGAGATATAACACTTTTATTTTTTGTGGCGAATAGGTGAACTTTGACCCCTGCCAACGCCCCTTCAGCATGCTCAAAAACTCACCGTTTTGATAACTTTTGATTGGCCATGCCTTATGATCAGACTGCCCGAGTTTCAAGCCGATCGCTCGATATCTCTAGGAGGAGTTAGATCTTATACCGATGCTGTAACTGTCAAAATTGAGGTCAAAATCAGACTTTCAATCTAAAATGGCCGACTTCCTGTGATATTTACACTATGACATTAATTGTAAATTCTGAGCGTCTTGGTGAGCTCTACAACTGTACCAAATTTCATGTCTCTACGACGAAGTAAGTGAATAGCAAAGGGTCCTTTGAAAATTTCTAGGTGGCGCCGTTGAGGCATTTTTCTTTAGATTTTTGTGACGACCTTAAAATACAAAATTTTTAAACAGTCACCATGCATCTGCCAAGTTTGGTGAGTTTTTGAAAATGACAAAGCCCCCAAAAAGGCCCCTCTTTAGGGGGGCAGAATAATAATAATAATAATTAAAGCCGCAAGCGGCGTCGATCGGCCCTCGCAGCCAAGCGCCGCTCCGGCCTATTGGCCACCGCGGGGGTTCGCGCACCGCCGGCCGCCAGCCACCGCAGAAACTGTCACGCATTTTCCCCGCCCGTCCGCCGGGAGATTCCCACGAACGCATTCGGCAGCGCTCCCCCACGACTCACAACAAATCTGGTGTAGATCGGTCGATGCAGCGAGGATATACAGCCGTTGAATATTGATATTGCATTTGGCCACTGGGCCGGACAAAATCGTTCGGTGGGCCGGATCCGGCCCGCGGGCCATACGTTTGACACCCCTGGTTTAAACATTAGTATACCAATTTAATCAAAGGTATCTTACTACCTGTTAATCCAGCTTCATGTGAAAAGTTAACAAAACCTTTTTAGTTATTTAAAGTTAATTGTTATTTCATGTGTTTAAGGGTTTTGTTTCTTGCATTAAGACAGCTTTTATGAAAGTTTGACAGTTAAATTGGTGGATACACACCCAAAAGTAATAATGTAAAAGTAACACTTAAGCAATATTCCACATGTGTATGTTGTGTACCAACTTTCGTAATTCTATCTTAAAGCATGGCTTGGGGCTGATCATTTAAAATATTCTAGGGGGCGCTATAGAAAAATTAGGTCACGCCAACCACAGTTTGTTATGGATTCCTGTCGGGGGTGGAAAAGGATGCATCCAAGGGAGTTTTAAGCAGCTCGACCCAAAAATGTGGAATTCAGAGCCAAACGTATGGCAGCGGCGTTTGAGGTGACTTCACCACACCACCACGCCGCCCTGCTCCATCGAATCCACTTGGGGCTGGAATCCAAAACACCAACATGTCTTCTGTCTCTGGATACATTTTCATGTTGATTAGCTCAGAGGGGTAACATAGCGACCGTTTACAGCAAAACATGACATTTCCTGTTGTCAGGGGGCGTGGCCTAAGTGATGTCATCATTTGACCATTGGATATGATAGAAGACCTGATGATGATCAATCACAGATAGTTTGGTGCCTCTGTGTGTTTCTGTGTAGGAGATATAACTGTTTTATTTTTTGTGGCGAGTAGGTGAACTTTGACCCCTGCTAACGCCCCTTCAACAAGCTCAAAAACTCACTGTTTTGATAACTTTTAATTGGCCATGCCTTATGATCAGACTGACCGAGTTTCAAGCCGCTCGCTCGAAATCCCTAGGAGGAGTTCGATCAAATACCAATGCTGTAAACGTCAAAAATGGGGTCAAAATCAGACCTTCAATCTAAAATGGCCGACTTCCTGTGATATTTGCACTATGACATTAATTGTAAATTCTGAGCGTCTTGGTGAGCTCTACTACTGTACTAAATCTCATGTCTCTACGATGAAGTAAGTGAATAGCAAAGGGTCCTTTGAAAATTGCGAGGTGGCGCCGTTGAGGCATTAGGTCACGCCCACCAAAGTTTGTTATGGATTCCTGTCGGGGGCTAGATAAGGATGCATCCAAGTGACTTTTAAGCAGCTCGGCCCACAAATGTGGAATTCAGAGCCAAACGTATGGCAGCGGCGTTTGAGGTGACTTCACCACGCCGCCACGCCCCCCTGCTCCATCGAATCCACTTGGGGCTGGAATCCACAACACACCAACATGTCTTCTGTCTCTGGACACAGTTTCACGTTGATTAGCTCAGAGGGGTAACATAGCGACCGTTTACAGCAAAACATGACACTTCCTGTTGTCAGGGGGCGTGGCCTAAGTGATGTCATCATTTGACCATCGGATATTAAAGAAGACCCAATGATGATCAATCACAGAAGGTTTGGTGCCTCTGTGTGTTTCTGTGTAGGAGATATAACAGTTTTATTTTTTGTGGCGAGTAGGTGAACTTTGACCCCTGCTAACGCCCCTTCAACATGCTCAAAAACTCACCGTTTTGATAACTTTTAATTGGCCATGCCTTATGATCAGACTGACCGAGTTTCAAGTCGCTCGCTCAAAATCCCTAGGAGGAGTTCGATCAAATACCAATGCTGTAAACGTCAAAAATGGGGTCAAAATCAGACCTTCAATCTAAAATGGCCGACTTCCTGTGATATTTGCACTATGACATTAATTATAAATTCTGAACGTCTTGGTGAGCTCTACAACTGTACCAAATTTCACGTCTCTACGATGAAGTAAGTGAATAGCAAAGGGTCCTTTGAAAATTGCTAGGTGGCGCCGTTGAGGCATTTTCCGTTAGATTTTTGTGATGACCTTAAAATATAAAATTTTTAAACAGTCTTCATGCATCTGCCAAGTTTGGTGAGTTTTTGAATATGATAAAGCCCACAAAAAGGCCCCTCTTTAGGGGGGCAGAATAAAAATAATAATAATTAAAACCGCAAGCGGTGATGATCGGCCCTCGCAGCCAAGCGCCGCTCTGGCCTATGGGCCACCGCTAGGGTACGCGCACCTCCCGCCGCCAGCCACCGCAGAAGCTGTCATGCATTTTCCTCACCCGTCTAACATGCAATACACACGTACGCGTTGGGCAGCGCTCCCCCACGACTCACAAAAAACCTGGTGCAGATCGGTCGATGCACCGAGGAGACACAGCCGTTGAATAATGAAAATGCATTTGGCCACCGGGCCGGACTAAATCGTTCGGCGGGCCAGATCCGGCCCGCAGGCCGTACGTTTGACACCCCTGGTTTAAACACTAGTATACAAATTTAATTAAAGGTATCTTACTAGCTGTTAATCCAGCTTCATGTGAAAAGTTAACAAAACCTTTTTAGTTAATTAAAGTTAATTATTTCATGTGTTTAAGGGTTTCGTTTCTTGCATTAAGACAGCTTTTATGAAAGTTTGACAGTTAAATTGGTGGATACACACCCAAAAGTAATAATGTAAAAGTAACACTTTAGCAATTGGAATATTGCTAAAGTAACACGTTAGCAATATTCCACATGTGTATGTTGTGTACAAACTTTAGTAATTTCTAACAGACCACTTCACTCTCAGAAAGCAGGTCTGCTGGTGGTTCCTAAAGTCTGTAAAACCAGAATGGTAGGCAGATCCTTTAGCTATCATGCTCCTCTCCAGTGGAACCAACTCCCAGTTTTGGTCCGTGACGCAGACACCCTGTCTACTTTTAAGACTAATCCTAAAACTTTCCTTTTTCCATCCATCCATCGTCTTCCACTTATCCGGGGTCAGGTCGCAGGGGCAGCTTCAAGAGGGAGCCCCAGACCTTCCTCTCCCCAGCCACTTGGGCCACTTCCTCCGGGGGAATCCCAAAGCGTTCCCAGGCCAGCATAGTCTCTCCAGCGTGTCCTGGGTCTTCCTCTGGGCCTCCTCCCGGTGGGACGTGCCCAGAACACCTCATCAGGGAGGCGTCCAGGAGGCATCCTGACCAGATGCCCGAGTCACCTCAACTGGCTCCTCTCAATGTGGAGGAGCAGCGGCTCTACTCTGAGTCCTCCCCGGATGACTGAGCTCCTCACCCTATCTCTAAGGGAGAGCCCAGACACACCATGGAGAAAACTCATTTTGGCCGCTTGTATCCGGGATTTCGTTCTTTCGGTCACGACCCAAAGCTCGTGACCATAGATGAGGGTAGGAACGTAGATCGACTGGTAAATCGAGAGCTTGGCCTTTTGGCTCAGCTCTCTCTTCACCACAACGGATCGGTACAGCGCACGCTTCACAGCAGACGTCGCACCAATCCGCCTGTCGATCTCCCGCTCCATCTTCCCCTCATTCGTGAACAAGACCCCAAGATACTTGAACTCCTCCACTAGAAGCTGGCTCTTGGGACTTTCCTTTTTGACAAAGATTATAGTTAGAGTGGTTCATGTTACGCTGAGCTACCTCTATAGTTATGCTGCTATAGGCTTAGGCTGCTGGAGGACATCAGGGTCTATTGTTCTTCAATTTTGCATGACTGTTGTCATTTCAGCTTTTACCTTTTTGTTTTTTCTATTTTTTCTTCATAGTAGGTACACCTGGTCTGGCGTTCTGTTAGCTGTGACATCATTCAGGGAAGACAGATCACCTGCTATTACCATCTAATGTAAAACAGATTACTGGATCAATGTGTGCTTCTGTGCTTTTTTGTCTGTCTTGTTGTGTCTCTTCTCTCTCTTTTGTAACCCCCAGTCGGTCGAGGCAGATTACCGTTCATACTGAGCCCGGTTCGGCTGGAGGTTTTTCCTTCCTGTTAATGGGGAGTTTTTCCTTCTGCTGTCACTTCATGCTTGATCAGTATGAGGGATTGCTGCAAAGCCATGTACAATGCAAACGACTCTCCCTGTGGCTCTACGCTTCTTCAGGAGTCAATGCTGCTTGTTACGACTTTGATGAAATCAACTGGTTCCCTTATATAGGAATTTCTTTTACCAATCTGGATAATCTGATTTAATATGTATAATCTGATTGATTTTGACATTGTAAACTGCCTTTAGATGACATGCAGGCCGGCAGACCCGACATGTATATTAATAATATGTATTATTATTATTAATATTATTATTATTTTATATATCTGCCTCGTTATATTTGCATAATGCATGAAGAAAAATATCAGCAGCGCAAGAGTCTGTTCCGATCATCCAGCCCTTACCACAGGCTACTGCAGCCCATTGGTTATCATCCCTGACAGTCTAAAGGGCTAGGCCAATCATAAAGTAGAAAAACACCTTCACGCTCCATGTGGAACTTTGTGCAGCGGTGTTCACAGTAGTAATGGATAAGAAACGCAAGGGAGGCGCAGAGAAACTGCACGAAAAAAAGAAACGAGTTCTTCAAACGGATGCTGCGAAATGTGTCAAACTGACTGACATGTTCCCAACAGCAGGCCCTTCATCTGCTCCGGTGTCTGGTGTAAAATATGGTGGTGGTGGTTGTAGTCAGTGACGTGCGGTAGAGTTCATAGCTGGTGAGGCACTGACGTCATCAGAGTCAGATTTACAAATATATACACTCTACAGAGTAGACTCGTTGCAAAGTGCTGAAGGAGACTGATTGAGCCAAATAAATTCACCAAGATACATGGAAAAATATTGATTCTTTGATGAAAAAAATTGTCATTTGATTGGTAACAGTTTATGAGTTATGATGGATTTCTGCATTTGTAACACATTCTAAAACTATAACCCACATTATGCACATTTTATCACAAAAACAAAACATGAATAAGTATCGCTGTCTTACCTCTACTTATAATTTAAGTCCCTGTGGCGCTCTTTCTGAACAAAAATATCATCATTTTCCGGTAAAAGTTCTCTTTATCTTCTTCAGTTTTAAAAGTCTCTCAGTCTCAGTGGAGCTCACTGCCAGGGAGGAAAGCCTTCCTTGATCAGTCCTGTTCCAGCTGTATGTTTAGAGTCTTTTTAGTGCTTTACTTGATTAGCAAAACTCGCTAATAAAACATCAATAACTTGTTTTGACTCTACTATTTGGGGATCACGAGCGGTGCCCCTTGAGCGCCCCCTGCCTAGTGGCCAAGGAACTGCTGGCCTCACCTACAACCAGTTCTTTGCTGTTTATGATCGGCCAGCACCACGAAAACATGTTATCTGCACACAGTTTGATGACCAAAACACAATTCGTAATCCACATATATTAAATTGTGGAAAATCAGTTCATAACTGTTTGAACAATTGAATTTATGATCTAGAGACAGGAAGATGCATTCACAGAATGGAAGTCAGCGCAGTTACCATGGGATTGCGCAATCCCAGGGGAGGCCAAGCTCGCTGCGGCCTCACCGGCTTCGCTATGAAGCGCCACCAAGGATTTACATGAAAAATAGCGAAAAGTCTGCGATTTTAAAGAAAATATGATCAAAAATTAGGAAATTAGATAAATAAAATACTTATTACAAATGACTGAGTAAATCAAAATTTATATTATGTTATTATATATTTTCTTTCTTTCCATGATGACAAGTGAGGCATTTCTCTGGTTCATTTTGTCATTGGCATCCTCTTTTACACAGTGAGTGCACATTAGTCCAATGTTACCCTACAGTATCTGGAAGACTGAATAGATCTGATGAGCAACTTACAATAACTTCTTATAATGATGTAACGTGATAATATGTGTGATTGACCGTGACACCTCTCTTTCTCTCTCTCTCTCTCTGATCTAAGAATAGTTGCTGTGCTGTGGTGGAGTTTACATTTTACAGTGTTAATAAATTAAGATTTTGGAAGTATTTTAAGTGTCCACTCACTAATTTCCATTATCCTGACTTCAAGGTATTGCACAGTTGGTATTGCACAGTTGGTATACACATTCAGTACACAAAAAAAATGTGGTGGGCCAGTCTAATCCAAAATGCCAGGGCCAATTTTTTGTCCCAATCCACCCCTGATGACATGTTTCATGATTTGGCGCTATATAAATAAAAACTGAAATGTATTGAACAAGAGTTTGTCAGTTTTCAAGCAGGATTTGTATATCTGTTCAACTTAAATATACAAGGAAACCAAAGAGTTAAGATCACTTACTTACCAAGAGAAATTCCTTTGGGGTTTATTTGTGGTCTCTTGCTGCCCCCTGCTGGACAAGTATGATCAAATACATATGCTTTACATGTCAACTTGGTATCAAAATTCAGATTTCAATCTAAAATGGCTTACTTCCTGTGATACTTGCAGTATGACATTAATTGTAAATTCTGAGCGTCTTGCTGAGATCTACAACTGTACAAAATTTCATTACTCTACGATGAAGTAAGTGAATACCAAAGGGTCCTTTGAAATTTGCTTGGTGGCGCTATAGAGAAACTAAGTCCTGCTCACTAAAGTTTGTTAAGGATTCCTGTTGGGGGGTGGATAAGGATGCATCCAAATGAGTTTTAAGCAGCTCGGCCCAAAACTGTGGAATTCAGAGCCAAACGTATGACAGCAGCGTTTGAGGTGAATATGCCACGCCGCCACGCCCCCCTGCTCCATCCAATCCAGTTGAGCCTGAAATCCACAACATACCAACATGTGTTCTGTCTGTGGACACAGTTTCATGTTGATTAGCTCAGAGGGGTAACATAGCGACCGCTTACAACAAAACATGACACTTCCTGTTGTCAGGGGGCGTGGCCTAAGCAATGTCATCATTTGACCATTGGATATTATAGGAGACCTGATGGTGATCAATCACTGAAAGTTTGATGCCTCTGTGTGTTTCTGTGTAGGAGATATAACAGTTTTATTTTTTGTGGCGAGTAGGTGAACTTTAACCCTTGCTAATGCCCCTTCAACAAGCTCAAAAACTCACCGTTTTGATAACTTTTAATTGGCCATGCCTTATGATCAGACTGCCCGAGTTTCAAGCCGCTCGCTAAAAATCTCTAGGAGGAGATCCATCAAATACCAATGCTATAAACGTCAAAAATGGGGTCAAAATCAGACATTCAATCTAAAATGGCCGACTTCCTGTGATATTTACACTATGACATTAATTGTAAATTCTGAGCGTCTTGGTGAGCTCTACCACTGTACCAAATCTCATGTCTCTACGATGAAGTAAGTGAATAGCAAAGGGTCCTTTGAAAATTGCTAAGTGGCGCCGTTGAGGCATTAGGTCACGCCCACCAAAATTTGTTATGGATTCCTGTTGGGGGGTGGATAAGGATGCATCCAAGTGAGTTTTATGCAGCTCGGCCCAAAAATGTGGAATTCAGAGCCAAACGTATGGCAGCGGCGTTTGAGGTGACTTCACCACGCCGCCACGCTCTCCTGCTCCATCGAATCGACTTGGGGCTGGAATCCACAACACAACAACATGTGTTCTGTCTGTGGACACAGTTTCATGTTGATTAGCTCAGAGGGGTAACATAGCGACCGTTTACAGCAAAACATGACACTTCCTGTTGTCAGGGGGTGTGGCCTAAGTGATGTCATCATTTGACCATTGGATATTATAGGAGACCTGATGATGATTAATCACAGAAAGTTTGGTGCCTCTGTGTGTTTCTGTGTAGGAGATATAACACTTTTATTTTTTGTGGCGAATAGGTGAACTTTGACCCCTGCCAACGCCCCTTCAGCATGCTCAAAAACTCACCGTTTTGATAACTTTTGATTGGCCATGCCTTATGATCAGACTGCCCGAGTTTCAAGCCGATCGCTCGATATCTCTAGGAGGAGTTAGATCTTATACCGATGCTGTAACTGTCAAAATTGAGGTCAAAATCAGACTTTCAATCTAAAATGGCCGACTTCCTGTGATATTTACACTATGACATTAATTGTAAATTCTGAGCGTCTTGGTGAGCTCTACAACTGTACTAAATCTCATGTCTCTACGATGAAGTAAGTGAATAGCAAAGGGTCCTTTGAAAATTGCTAAGTGGCGCCGTTGAGGCATTAGGTCACGCCCACCAAAATTTGTTATGGATTCCTGTTGGGGGGTGGATAAGGATGCATCCAAGTGAGTTTTATGCAGCTCGGCCCAAAAATGTGGAATTCAGAGCCAAACGTATGGCAGCGGCGTTTGAGGTGACTTCACCACGCCGCCACGCTCTCCTGCTCCATCGAATCGACTTGGGGCTGGAATCCACAACACAACAACATGTGTTCTGTCTGTGGACACAGTTTCATGTTGATTAGCTCAGAGGGGTAACATAGCGACCGTTTACAGCAAAACATGACACTTCCTGTTGTCAGGGGGTGTGGCCTAAGTGATGTCATCATTTGACCATTGGATATTATAGGAGACCTGATGATGATTAATCACAGAAAGTTTGGTGCCTCTGTGTGTTTCTGTGTAGGAGATATAACACTTTTATTTTTTGTGGCGAATAGGTGAACTTTGACCCCTGCCAACGCCCCTTCAGCATGCTCAAAAACTCACCGTTTTGATAACTTTTGATTGGCCATGCCTTATGATCAGACTGCCCGAGTTTCAAGCCGCTCGCTAAAAATCTCTAGGAGGAGATCCATCAAATACCAATGCTATAAACGTCAAAAATGGGGTCAAAATCAGACATTCAATCTAAAATGGCCGACTTCCTGTGATATTTACACTATGACATTAATTGTAAATTCTGAGCGTCTTGGTGAGCTCTACCACTGTACCAAATCTCATGTCTCTACGATGAAGTAAGTGAATAGCAAAGGGTCCTTTGAAAATTGCTAAGTGGCGCCGTTGAGGCATTAGGTCACGCCCACCAAAATTTGTTATGGATTCCTGTTGGGGGGTGGATAAGGATGCATCCAAGTGAGTTTTATGCAGCTCGGCCCAAAAATGTGGAATTCAGAGCCAAACGTATGGCAGCGGCGTTTGAGGTGACTTCACCACGCCGCCACGCTCTCCTGCTCCATCGAATCGACTTGGGGCTGGAATCCACAACACAACAACATGTGTTCTGTCTGTGGACACAGTTTCATGTTGATTAGCTCAGAGGGGTAACATAGCGACCGTTTACAGCAAAACATGACACTTCCTGTTGTCAGGGGGTGTGGCCTAAGTGATGTCATCATTTGACCATTGGATATTATAGGAGACCTGATGATGATTAATCACAGAAAGTTTGGTGCCTCTGTGTGTTTCTGTGTAGGAGATATAACACTTTTATTTTTTGTGGCGAATAGGTGAACTTTGACCCCTGCCAACGCCCCTTCAGCATGCTCAAAAACTCACCGTTTTGATAACTTTTGATTGGCCATGCCTTATGATCAGACTGCCCGAGTTTCAAGCCGATCGCTCGATATCTCTAGGAGGAGTTAGATCTTATACCGATGCTGTAACTGTCAAAATTGAGGTCAAAATCAGACTTTCAATCTAAAATGGCCGACTTCCTGTGATATTTACACTATGACATTAATTGTAAATTCTGAGCGTCTTGGTGAGCTCTACAACTGTACTAAATCTCATGTCTCTACGATGAAGTAAGTGAATAGCAAAGGGTCCTTTGAAAATTGCTAAGTGGCGCCGTTGAGGCATTAGGTCACGCCCACCAAAATTTGTTATGGATTCCTGTTGGGGGGTGGATAAGGATGCATCCAAGTGAGTTTTATGCAGCTCGGCCCAAAAATGTGGAATTCAGAGCCAAACGTATGGCAGCGGCGTTTGAGGTGACTTCACCACGCCGCCACGCTCTCCTGCTCCATCGAATCGACTTGGGGCTGGAATCCACAACACAACAACATGTGTTCTGTCTGTGGACACAGTTTCATGTTGATTAGCTCAGAGGGGTAACATAGCGACCGTTTACAGCAAAACATGACACTTCCTGTTGTCAGGGGGTGTGGCCTAAGTGATGTCATCATTTGACCATTGGATATTATAGGAGACCTGATGATGATTAATCACAGAAAGTTTGGTGCCTCTGTGTGTTTCTGTGTAGGAGATATAACACTTTTATTTTTTGTGGCGAATAGGTGAACTTTGACCCCTGCCAACGCCCCTTCAGCATGCTCAAAAACTCACCGTTTTGATAACTTTTGATTGGCCATGCCTTATGATCAGACTGCCCGAGTTTCAAGCCGATCGCTCGATATCTCTAGGAGGAGTTAGATCTTATACCGATGCTGTAACTGTCAAAATTGAGGTCAAAATCAGACTTTCAATCTAAAATGGCCGACTTCCTGTGATATTTACACTATGACATTAATTGTAAATTCTGAGCGTCTTGGTGAGCTCTACAACTGTACCAAATTTCATGTCTCTACGACGAAGTAAGTGAATAGCAAAGGGTCCTTTGAAAATTTCTAGGTGGCGCCGTTGAGGCATTTTTCTTTAGATTTTTGTGACGACCTTAAAATACAAAATTTTTAAACAGTCACCATGCATCTGCCAAGTTTGGTGAGTTTTTGAAAATGAGAAAGCCCCCAAAAAGGCCCCTCTTTAGGGGGGCAGAATAATAATAATAATAATAATAATAATAATAATAATAATAATTAACACTACAGATACAATAGGCCTTCGCAGCGCTTAGCTGCTCGGGCCTAATAATAATTAACACTACAGATACAATAGGCCTTCGCAGCGCTTAGCTGCTCGGGCCTAATAATAATAATAATAATAATAATAATAATTAACACTACAGATACAATAGGCCTTCGCAGCGCTTAGCTGCTCGGGCCTAATAATAATAATAATAATAATAATAATAATAATCATCATTTGAAACAGCAACATTATAGTTAGAGAGGAAAGCTTTGACAGTAACAGGCTGGTGGATTTCTTTACTTCAAGGGGGGAAAAAACATGATTCGGTGCTCAAATACTATTTCAATAAGTTTTCAAATTGAACATTTTACTTTAAGGAATGGTTTCTCATGCTTTTCTGTTCTTTCATTTATTTTCTTAAGTAAAAGGATGTTCCAGATAAATCTTGCTAATTTTTGTATACAGTAGAAAACATCAAAGCCTAATTTTAGTTCTTCAAAAATCAGCTGCAATGCAGCCCGTCTCAGCCAGCCATTATGAGTTCCCCTTCTGTAGCAGAAATGGGTGACAGTCCCCGTTCGTAAATGCAGAACTGAAATGTCATTATGAACTTTTTGCCTATTAACATTTTACATTTTGCCATTTAGTGAAGGCTTTTATCCAAAGTGACTTCCATATAAGGAAACCTCATTCAAGCTTCAGTACAGTTGCAGACCACGGGCAAAACACATTAAGTGCTAAATCCATTTAAGCAACAGGTCAGGTGGAAAAGATACAGAAGTGCAAAGTAAATGCGAGTTTATGTTATGCCTTCCAATCTGATAGAAGTTTCTAATGCAGCTTTTGTACTCTTTGAACGTTAGAAAATATAATTTGAGGTGTTAAAATAATTTACAATTACGCGGCAAAATGTGATTTTTTTACATAAAGCTTTTCTGAGGTGCTTTGCATTACCACCTGGATGCAGGTTGGTAACCAACTTTAAAATAGTTCATGCGTCCAAAATCCTTTATGCTTTAGACGTCGCTATTTATTGGGGAAGTCTCCCTCACAGACATCATTATAGGTCTTGTGTTAGATGTCATTCAAATGTGTCGCCCCTTTTCAAACGTCTGGTAGAGGTCTGAAGGTTGCATTGTTTTGAGGGAATTTTGACCCACCCTATGCAGAACTGTTTTAATTTAGGCACTTTGGGCTTAAAGCGCAAACTACCCCATTTTAAACTCATGCATCTCAACTGCGCGTCAGTCCCCGCTTCGACACATTAAAACACACAGTACACAAGTAAACAGCCCTATATCTATATAACATATAAAAAAAACACTTCTATGAAATGCCCTAAAACCAACATCTCACAGAGTGTCGCATGCCTGGGTAAAGAGAGAGGCTTTCAGATGAGATTTAAAAACAGACAAAAACAGAGCTGCTGTCTAATTTCCAAGGGCAGATAATTCCACCATTTGGGAGCTACTCCAGCAAAAGCTCCATCTGGTCTGAGTCTGTACTCAGTCCGAGGTAAAGTGTATAAGGCTGCAACAGTTCAAAGAGATTGGATGGGGCAATGGCATCGAGGGTTCAGAAAAGCAAATTAAATTCATATTACAATGAATACTAAAAGGAATAGGCAGCCAGTGAAGGTACGCTAAAATGGGGGTAAATTTGCTGAAACCTCTGAGCAAAAGGCAGCTTGTTAAAAGACAAGCAACCTTTTCGCACCCTCTGGAGACGAGTGATGGACGAAGCACTGAGCCCTGCTTAAAGAGAATCACAGTAATTCAGCTGAGTGGTAACAACAGCGTGGATTACTGTGTCAAAGTGCTGTTTGGAGAGAATTGGCTTTACTTTAGCCAGCTGGAAAAAGCTTGATATAAAACCTGGAAAAAGCTTGATATAACAACTGCCTTAATCCGTCTATCTAGATCAAGGTCCACTTTAACCCCCAGAATGGTGACGACCTGGTTAATAGCCAGATATTCTTCTTCAACAGAGCCAAAGTCATGATTTTAGCAGACATGACAAGTTGTCTCGAGTCCAGACGTAGAAAAGCACTCCCAGATCACCACACTACCACCACCATGTTTGACTTTTAGGCCAGATTCCTAGAATTGGGTCTAGCTGTATCTGCTTAAACTGAACCAAAAATGTGGTTAACCCCCCCCCCCAATTCATGATTTAGGTTGGTTTGGATAGATTTTTTTCCCTCAGTAAATTAAATCATTATTTGAAACCCGTTTTTTGTATTTACACAGGGTATCGTGGTGTAATTCTAAAATCAGTTGGATGAGTTAGAAAAAATACCTGTAAGGGTACCTGTAAGAAGCAAGGTTTTCCAACATCAAAAGTGGGCTAATAATAATAACACAGTTCCCTGTGATGTAAAGTGCTGAAATCTGTTAAC
The DNA here is from genome assembly GCA_037039145.1 of Fundulus diaphanus. Classification (NCBI taxonomy): domain Eukaryota; kingdom Metazoa; phylum Chordata; class Actinopteri; order Cyprinodontiformes; family Fundulidae; genus Fundulus; species Fundulus diaphanus. The sequence goes on from CM073144.1 coordinate 20,708,246, forward strand.
TGTTACCCGACTTGACAAAGCAACATAACGCTGTTTCTTCATGGCACATAAAAAAAGGAAAAAAAAATGGCGAGTTATGATAACACGATGTGTCAACAGGAAATAGAAAACAAGCCACTCCACCTCATCTTTGCCTCATGTGTCTCATTTTAGTTTCCCTGGCACTCAGAATTGTGTCACTCAGAGCACTGGGGATTAGGAGAGGGTGGTGGCTTGTAGTGCCAGGGGACGAAAAAGATTTGCACACAAACACGCGCACACGGGCAGCCACGTGCTAATGCTCGTGTATTGATATACGGCCAGTGAGTGATCCAGCAAACCATCTCCCTTCCCTTCTGCAGCCTCTGAATGCAGAGGAGCTCGTCAAGCGTGCATCAAGATTTGTTAATTAGCTCGCCAACATCTGTCCTCTTAATGCAAGATGGGAACTGAATGCAAAACAATACACACCCATCATCTGATCGCCACCTTTCCCCAAAAGCACCCGCAACAACAGATGTCAACCACCCTCCACCGCCATCGCTTATAGGCAGGAAAAAAGAAAAAAAATTTTTTTTTCAAGTGATCTTTCTTTAATTGAAGTTTGCACGTGATTGAATAATGCATTCCCTTCGTTGGGCCAGAGCTGCGCCGCAATAAATTGTGTATGCATATTTTCATGTTGCTGAAAGTGAAAGAGGGCACTATCTTCTTTGATTTCAAACTCAAATCCCCCATGTGATGTCCTCTGAAAGGCCAAGGGAGTTGATACAGATGATAAATCCTGCTGTTACAGAATGTTTATTGTTGTTTTTAGGTTGTATGGGACAGACTCTGAGGGAGATAAGGAAATGACGAGGTGTTCTCCAAGCTCATTTCACTAATGTGGTGTCCTCAGACATTGACAAATGGCGTAATCAACTTTACGCGTGTGTGTAGGATCGATTCATCAACTGACATTTGGTACCAAAAGCCTCTGATGTAATAGGGGAGCCGGTGACAAATGCATCTTTAATGCGTGATGATACAATGAGATAACCTTCTGATATTCGTTTGGACGTTATGACACCTCTGACTGGACAATGCACAATTTGTTGTTTATTGAAGACTGTTGCTAAATTTGAGAGATGCACGACCGATTTCATCTACAAATATAGTGATAATATACCTGCAAAACCTTTGCCTATACCACTGCGTTCATCCCACCCTGATTCTGAGCATGGTTTTCCAGTCGCTTTGGGGAGTCCAAGCATTTACCTAAAGCCTGTGCTGGAGTTTGTTTTCAAGACAGTTTTGGGAAACTTATGAACCAATTCTATGCTACAAAATACTTTGTATATCAAAATAGTAGAAAAAAGTGGAAATAAGGATCATGACATTTTAGATATTAAGATACAAGAATGACAATTTAACACATAATCAGTGAATACTCTCATATTGTAATTCCCCCAGCACACTGATTCATATCTACCTTACTTTTCAATGGTGTACTAAAACCCATGATTGCATAACCACATAACCATCATTGCCTTTCAAATACTCTGATATGGCCGCATACATAATGTGAAAGCTTGGCTGCCATTAACAATTCTGTAGTATCAGCATCACAACTTGCAGATGCCTTAAATACCCAAAATGTGTGCTATGATGTAATGCAATGCAATGGTAGGAAAGTGCTATAGTCAGCACTAAGAGTGTATTTACATTACTTATACATGTGCTACCTTATGCAGACACTCTGTTTGCACTGATGAATTAACTCGCACCTTGGTATGACCTTGCCTTATCGGAAAAAACAGTTCAAAAACCAATTCCAAAACAACAAAAGCTGTTTCTTAAAATGAATTGCTGTTACTGCAGATAAACCGCAGAACATATTGGGGATAGAAGCGACAGGAATTATTTCTTCAGCGGCACTATCGAATGATGCTAACTTTGTTGTTCGTATAAAAGCAATCAACAAAGGATGTGACAATAAAATGCATAAAAGGATGTACTGAGGTCACTTATACAATGGGGAAAACAAGTATTGATCACTTTTTTCTCTCATTGACTGTACAGCCAGATCCAAATAAGATAATTCTGTGGAAAAGTGTTTTTTTCCCTTAATAAATGAAATCCTCATTTGAAAATAATTTTTTTATATATTTGTAGGTTTATCTTGGTCAAAATATGTTGTTTGAGCTGGAACATTTAAGCAAAGACAGAATTACTCTGCTAGGGTAAATCTCTCAGTTTTCCCAACACTGTAGGTCTTCAGATAGCTTTTTGCTCTTATGCATCAGCATACTTCTTCTGTGACACTTTGGAGGTTGGGGCGCAGTGGGTAGCGCTGTTGCCTTGCAGCAAGAAGATCCTGGGTTCAAGTCCAACCTTGGGTCTTTCTGCATGGAGTTTGCATGTTCTCCCTGTGCATGTGTGGGTTCTCTCCGGGAATTCCAGCTTCCTCCCACAGTCCAAAAACACAACTGTTAGGTTAATTGGCTTCTCTAAATTGTCCTTAGGTGTGAGTGTGTGTGTGAATGGTTGTTTGTCCTGTCTGTCTATGTGTTGCCCTGTGACAGACTGGCGACCTGTCCAGGGTGTACCCCGCCTCTCGCCCAGTGAACGCTGGAGATAGGCACCAGCAACCCCCGCGACCCCATGAGGGATTAAGCGGGTCAGAAAATGGATGGATGGAGGAAGCAGGATTGTATCCCAAACACTGAGTTCAGTGTTTTTCATGGCTACGTATTTTTGTTAATTCTTTTTTCATGTTTACAATGCTTAGTATCATCGTCTTCATTGCAAAAAACACAAAAAAAATGTTTTGATTTCTTTTGCCATGTAGATTGCCTTGGTTGTTAAAGACATCCGGTGCAAACTTCATGTCAACAGGCACAGTCGAACTATATTTACAAAAATATGCAAGTTTTCCCAGCTGTAACATTTTTCCTGTCATATTTTGTGGTAGTGATCCTTGTTGCTGATTCAGATATGCAGGCTTTTTTTTTTTTTTTACTTTTCTTTAGAAACCATGAGGGGTAATGTTCATTTTTAGGCCCTAAATTGTGTTAAGTCATTGCCTCCACAGCAAACCATTTACACCCTTTAATGTGTTCCCAAATGGGAAACCTGAGGGTAACTGAAGAAAAAAAAAATCAAAGGGATCCATGCTCTGGATTTTATTACTTTGCACAACTCCTAAAGGTAGTCTCATTAAAATTCAGTTTTTCACATGACATGGTGCTTCTTGAGTAGGATTATAAAGCACAAAAGGTCCAACAAAATAATACATAAAGAGCTGCATTTGCAAGAATTTCATCAATTGTGCAACATCATATGGAGTAATCTGTGGCCTATAGGCTCCATGCTGAAGAGCCATAATGAGCTCTTCAACCCTAAAGAGGAAGGCACAACTCTTATGTTCTGCAGTCAAAACTGACAAAGGAAGGGTTTATCACTGCCAAAGGCTTGGAAGGGGGGAGTGGGGAAGTGGGAGCGGGAAGCACTGAGGAGAATGGGGGCGGAGGGAGGCAACACTTGACAGAAAGAAATACAGAGATAGCAGGAGTGCATGAAAGAAATAACAAATCGCCTTCAGCCCGCCATGCATGCATAACCGAGACATGTTTCAGCATGTCTGAGAGTATCAGCTGGAATTACACTGCTGCAGCTCACTAAGCACTTTCAAGAGACTTCTCCGACTGTATCCCTCACAGCAGTGCTACCCCTCTGGCCCACTCCCCTCCTGTCCTCCTGGCTTTCTCTTTTGCTGCATCTTCCCCATCTCTTTTTCTCTCTCACACTCTCACAAGGGTAAAGCAAAAAAGAGGAGACAGCAGGAAGTCTTCAACCCAGTGCATAAAACAGGCCCATGGGTAGAATGATTATAGACATTCCAGAAAAACGCAGGAAATTACGAATCCATATTTGTAGCAAAAACAAGGAACAGAGAACAAATATCACTGGAATGTATGTTGCAATGACAATAAAGATTATTATTATTATTATTGAAGAAAAGTTATCTTGGAAAAGTCTTCCAGATATGGCTAGGGATGTACTACAGACTTCTCTTCTTGGCTACCAACCTCTTCGCTGGTGCTTAGTTGGCACATTTTGCTCAAGCTCTGTATGATCTCTGCTACAGATGTTTCCATGCAGACGTTCTTCTACGTTTTCTTCATCATATTTTTCTTTAGTCTTTATTTGGCCACAACTTGGTGCAAATGACAATAAAATCCGCTCTGTCCGGCTGGCACAATTGGTCTGGATAGTTGCTGTTTAGTTGTTTTTGTTTTGTTTTTTGTTAACAATAGTAAAGCAGAATGAAAAACAAAAAAGGAAGTAACTATTTTCAAAATGTAAGAAATAGAAAGTAAAAATAATTGCATGAAAATCAAAGGATTAGAAGTAAAAACCTTGATAAAAAATAATAATTACTCCAGAAAGGTATAGCTGACCAAAATTTCTTTCAAAGGGAACAAAGTATTTGTATTTTGTTACCTGAGACCTTTTTCCTGAATGAATTTCACACACTGAATCAAAATGATCAAAATGAGATTTGTGCTAATAGCCAAGACTGTACCTTCTTATTTGTACCTAGTGAGCAAGAAATCTGACCAAAAAACCTTCATGAAATTAACAATTTTAGACAAAAATCCGATACATTCACTCTACGCCAGCCTTGTTTGACTTTAGAAAAGTACATCAAATTAAGATCTTGCAAATGTTTTAAAGCTCCAAGGAAGCTTTAGCACTCTCCCAAGTAGCTGAAACAGCAACAGTTCAGCTCAGCTACTTACTTCATCTGACTGCCTCATCTCTCTTCAGGCAGAAGCATCCTCCTGTGTTTTCTGTCATACCATTAGCCTTTCCCGCTGCTGCCGCGTGATCAAGCTTATCCACGCTAAGGCTTTTAAATCTGAACTTATTTCTCCAACATCCCCAAAGCAAAGAGGAACTTGGCAGTGCAGCTTTATGGAGTTCTAAAGCTAAGATGAAATATATATATCACACCACGCCTGTTTTAACCCACTCAGCTGTCACCTTCAGCATCGTTGCAATCAGGCAGTTAGTTTTGAATGTAAAGGCCCAATGTTAGACAAACTATTTATGTGAGGCAAAATGAGATTTTTAATCCCTTTATGAAGGTGAACAATATTTCCTCTGAATTTTACATCAGCCAGTTTATGTCACTGATATTCTGGGAGGATCTTTAGATTAGTTCCTTTTACACGTTTTATAACACTACAAGCACAAACTTCAATGTGTTTACTGAGATTTTATGATAGACCAACACAAAGTGGTGCATCAATACATTGACATAAGTAATCGGATTAAAGGGACGATCAGAATAAAAATGCTTCATTTAAACAAGCTAATCGGAATAGTGTGAACGGATTAAGCTCAATCGGAATAAAGTCGTATTCTGAATTAAACGGGTAGTTTTTGTCGATTGTTAATCCGTGTCCATGTGTAGCTGTTTTTCTGTGTATCCAAGCCTCGACAGCGAGGCAGCCGTCTGGGTGAATATTTTAAAATGGACTCTGTTGAATAGACTTAATAGCTATTAAACATGTTTTCATCATTTTTTATGTTGCTTTCTTCTCATAGTAGCCACGTCTGGCCTGGGATTCAGTTTAGCTGTGAGAACATCCTGGGCAGCAGATCAGCTAAGGTACTGCTGTCAACAGCTTCATGTCAGAGATAATACAGTCGGCCCTGTCTCTTAGGCTTTGTTACTACTTCAGGCAAATGTGGCCCAAATCAGATTTTTGCGGGCCAAGTGACCAGGTCTGATGTTTTGAACCGGTGGGGATGCTCAGATCTGGCCCGAATCTGATCTTTTCATGTCATATTTGAGCCACTTCCATATGTGGTCCTGAATCCGATTCGCATCCATCTTTTGGAATGTGACTTCAGCAAGAACCTCCAAGGTGCATTTAATGGGTCTTTGACGTCACCTTCAATCAACACGTGTCACAAGTTTGAGCCAGCAGCAGCTGTACCCATTAGCATTATCAAGACAGACTTCACCTGCATGCCACAGAGCTGCTCAGTGGGGAGACAGCGAGATTTTAGACCTCAGGAAAACTTCCACTCAAGACGGTTTGTATAGGAACCATTTGGATGAGAGACAAAGTGCCCGGCCGTGCAAAATTCATGTACAATCCTGCACAAGGAGGACTTTGCGATGCCAAAGAGGTTTTCACTTGTCGCAATCCATTGTATCACATTTCAATGGGGGCAGCGCTTCATAATCTGTTCATAAACTGGCTCGGAGCCTGTCTGCTTAACTGTGTTTCTTTCCTAGACACAGCCACCTATGGAGCTACTCTGCTATTACTTGTGTTCTTTTGTGTCTCTGCTCTGTCTTCTCTAACCCTTAGTCAGTCGTGGCAGATGTCCGTTCACATTGAGCCTGGTTCTGCTGGAGGTTTCTTCCTGTTAAAGGGGAGTTTTCATCTCACATGCATGCTCAGTATGAGGGATTGCTGCAAAGCCATGGACAATGCAGACGACTGTCCACTGTGGCTATGCAATCCTTCAGGAGGAGTGAATGCTGCTTGTTAAGATGATGCAATCTGCTTGATTTCCTTAGTGTCATGAATCAGAGACAGAGGGACCCAGTATTCAACCAGACAAGCAGAGGTTAGGTTAAAGATAATTTATTAACAAAATGCAAAAGCCAAAAAGAGGGATCAAGACAAAAATGGGAAGACTGCATCCAATAACCAAAAATAACAAAAAGGCAGTCACAGACAAAACTATATGCAAAAACAGGGGACAGGCTAACTCAAATATCCAGAGGCAAACAGGGTCAGAAGAACAGGCAAACAGAGAGCATTGAAAGCTGAAATTGACTCACCAACTGGGCACAGAAAAAAAAAAAACAATGATGTGGCAGATTGCAAGGGGCAGAGGCAGGTATAAGTAAGGGAGTGATCAGGTGAATGGAGTGAAACTAATTACTGACATGGGTGGAGCTAATCGGGAACAGGGAAGTGCTTGGGAGTAAACTGAAGCCGATTGGATGGTGACTGGTGAAGGGGAGTGACAGGAAGACAAAAGAATGCTGGCAGGTGAACTGAACTTAGACTGGTAACAGAAATGGTCTGAGCAGGCCGAATAAACTTATAACCTAAAACAAAATCAAACACTAAGACAGAACCTAAAATAGAAACTGAACTTAAGGCAGGAGAGTGAAGTAATTGATCAAATAACAAACAAAAACCATAACCAACCCCAAATCATGACACTTGGATAGAAATGTTTTTTATAATCTTTCTTTATGACTTGATTGAATACACTTTGTAAAGTTCTTTGAGATGATGTGCTGTGATTTGCCGCTATCCTAATAAAATTTAATTGAATTAATCCGAACAGCATCCATCTAAACATGTGTTCCGATCATATCATTTGGATTAAGGCAAATTGCCCTGACTGTGCATGTATGCCCTATGGCTCTCATCCTGTAACGCAGGGAAACCAGCTTTATTAGGGAATTAAGTAATTACTCAACCGTTCTGAGAACCTGGTGCGGGCCCACTCTGGACGCTCAGAAGAGACAGAATAAACACACATTGGCGTTTGTTTGCTCTGAAACCTAACTGGTTCTTATAATTTTTCACAACATTCTCCCCGACCTGTCTGGTGTGTTCCTTGTTTAGAAATGTTTTCTAACAAACCTCTGAGACTGCTGGATACAAATGCATGCCACACTTTTCAGATGTTTAGTTGAGAAAACCTTTGAAAACCATATCATATTTTCTTTGCACTTCCAAAATTGTGTGTGACATTATTGACAAGTTGCCAAACACAAAGGACAAACAACCGCATGCACATACTAGAACCAAAGACCAATTTAGAGTTGCCAGCTGACCTTCTAAGTCTTTGTGAAGTCAGAAGAAACTGGAGTAACCGCATAAAACCCAGGAGTCCACATGTACCTCAGGACATAATAAGGATACCATTTGATTTGTAGCCCAGTGGTTGTGTCATTAAAATCAGAACTGTGTGTCCTTTTTTACTCTCTGCCATAGCAACTGGAGTTAGCACATTGTTTTTGCATTGTAAAATGGTTGTTGGTGCAGCAGCAAGCAATGGTGCGAGATAAATGAGGCCAAATGTGTTGTAATTTGCCTATCAATCATGAAACATGTCACTGGCTTCAAGTAGAGGAGAAGGACTGCAGTGAAAAAGAGATCGTAAAGTAGACACTGCCTTATGAACATACCCCAGCTATTTTATTAATGAAACCCATGCCGAATAAAATAATGTGTGTCAGGTGCCAAAGCCAAAATGCTAGCTTACTGACCAGGTGACTGGCTAAAAGTTTTACTCAATCTCAGCTCTCTCTGACATGTGGGTACGGGTAGAGTGCAGCTGTCCACAAACCTCCAGCAGATTCACCTTCCAGAAACATTAAGATTGAAACACAGTTGTCAACGTGCTTGTCACCAAGTCTAGATGTGGAGACGGTATGGCTGAAAAGCTGGCAAGAAGTGAAGACAAGGGAGGATGAAAGGAAGGGTGGACAGGTTTGAAAGGTGGCCCTCCAGGCCACATAAAGTTCTCAAGAGTTCAGGGCGGCAAAAGTTTGCACCAGTGTGATCTCGTTAAGTGTGGGAGTCACTGAAGGACACTAGACAATTGATTGAACAGAGTTGACTTAAGCACAATTTCCTCCTGGTGGTGACATGCATCAACGAGGCCATGGGTGCCTACATTCTGCAGCTTAACTACCTCTCAGGCCTCCTGCTGTGACAAATGGTTCCTGTCTCCTCTAATGTAATATTTGCCTCTACTTCTGAGAGCCTCTTGGCTACTCCGCGGCACGTCTGTCTGCCGACTGCTTCATTGTGTTAGTCGACTTCATTCCCCAATCGCCTGTCAATTGGTGGAGTGTCTGAGTGTTCTCAACTGTCTGTCTTTTGTCTCATTGTCTGTGTAGTCCCTCTTACTGCCAGGATTTCTCTGTAACCTCCAACTCCGTCTGTCTCGCACTCTCCATTTTCTCTGTTTTCCTCCAAGCACTCTCTCTAATCCCCGTTCCTTCTTCCACTCCCTCATTCTCATTCCTTCTCTGCTTCTCTCCCTCCATTCCCCTCTCTCTCCAGTTTGCCGCCATGTCTGTGCTCCAGATGCTAGCTGTCTCAGCTCCATGGGCTGTGTCTCTGTGATGGGCCCCTCCAGGAATTCAAAGCACCATTCTGGCATTTTCTTCCAAGCAATTGCTTTTTTGCAGTAATAAAGGAGGAGTAGCTTTAGCGTTTCCCTCTGAATGGGCTTAGTGGCCTTAGGCAAAAACAAGCACAAAATGCACATCCTCGAATCCTCTCGAGGCAAGAGCCCGCCACGAGTCACTGTCCAGATCCAGAGCCAATTAAGCCATCTCAACCAGTTTTATTTAATTCATATGTTTCCAAATCTTAACATGAAAAAATATTTGCTTTAAAGTTCTCGACTTTTAAAATACAGTTTATTTTTTAAAGAAATCCTTTTTCCTTTATCCCATGTAACTGGACAACCAACTAGAACATTTGCATAAACCTCCTTACTTTGACTGTGACCCATTGGGCCTCGCAGTCACAAACTACTTATGATATGTAAATATTATACACATGCTTTTAATGGTAATTAAAGTCACATTGACACATAATTAATTCACAGTAGACATGGAGCATTTAAGGTGCAATTAGCCATGGAAGCTGGTACGGTGATACTTTGCCTTAATGCAAACTCCAAACACTCTGCAATTTGTTTTCACATTAAGTAAATGTCACGGCATATTAGCATGTTATTATGGGATTTTTCTTTTCTTTGGAGAGAAATATCTGGTTACAAAGGAGCAGGAAACAAATGGGAATAATAAGAGCTTTGAGAATCCTCGTGGGTTTGGTTGCACACCATTTATGTCACACTTGAATATTTCAGATCAAACAAACGTTAATGTCTGACAAAGATAACCTGAGTGAAAATCAAATACAGTTTTTCCAACTACTTAAAATCCAAATCCAAAATGTATCAAAACCAAAATGTCCCTGTGTAAAAGTAGAATTGTTAAATCATGAAGTAACTGTGATGGACTACATGCATTTGGATTAATTGTAATGCCCACACTCATGCATGATTACTGCCGGACCTCGATAATCAAGATAAAGCTTAAACAGAACCGGTTTGACAACGTAAAGCAGGCTAAAAGTAAAAAAAAACAGAAACCCGTCCGGCCAGAAGTCATGTGAAATGATATCAGCTGATTTGATGGCATTTAAAAAAAATGTCCCACTATAAAAGTGTTACAAAACAACAATGATACAATAGAGAGACTTAGGACTTTAGGGTTTGGAGTGAACTGCCACAGAGCAATAATTATATAAAAAAAAAAAGTCTGCCGTTTTTTTCTGAACCTTGCTAAGGAAAATGAATTAAAATAATAGTAGAAGTAAACAGTCATGTAAAAAATGCTGTAGGACACCTTGTTACGTAGTCCTTTCCTTCTTAAGGAAAGAAAAAAATAAGTATCTTATTTTTTGTCTCTGGCAAAGAAAATGATTGGATTCCTCTTAAACAACAAAATTTATTTTATTTGAGTGCTTAAGCAAAAAGTATAAAATGCAAGAACTTGTCCTGTACAAGGTCTTTGCTTGGCTGATTTTTTTTCCCCATGTTTCCTAAAATCACAAGTTTTACGAGCCCAGGTAGTCCAACCACCTGAGGGACCAACGAGCTGGTTGGTTCTACAAATATACATGACACTTGTAGAACCTAATGTGCCCAGACAATTAAGATAAACAGGAAATGCACATGTCCAATAGTTGACCATGGTTCACTGGAAACTAAATGCATTAAGTGCTGCATTTTGTTATCCGTTCATGTTTTGCTGCCGTCCTTTTTGTCTGGTAAATTTATGCTGAAAAACACATGTGTTCCATCAAGCTGCGTGGTAACTAGCACATAAAGATCTCAATAAATAAGCATTCTGTAATTTCTAAACAAGAAAAATCTCCACAAAAAAGTAGCACCATGTTGACAAGAGTGCCCCACTGATTAACAGCAAAAATGTATTGCCTTTGGCTATGCTGCATAATTCTTGATGGTTCCCAGTACAGACAAGGCCCCATAGCATCTTAATATTTCATAATCTAAAGCCCAAAAGGCTTCTAATTATTTCCTACCCTTATCAAACCTGCTGTTTTACATTTATAGCAGAATAATGACATAATAAAGAGGAATGCTCCTTGCTTAGTTCAAATAGTACTCAACGGGGATACCTTTTTAAAGCATGTAAGGAACTTATAGATCCATAATTGGGGTTTAACGTTTTGTTTTCTTGGTGACTAAATATCCTGTCTATCTTTCCTCAGGTAATTAACTCTCGACTTCCCAGCTGTGTCCTGACAGAAAAACTGTGCTTCGTCCTTACTGATGTTTACGTGAAAGCCAAAATAACCAAAAGCGTTCATGCTCTCACAAATCTTCCATGGGTTTTTGCCAGTTAAGTATCATTTCTTTGACTTAGCAACTTTCTAGGCAGACACTGCACATGAATGTGAAGATTCCCCTGGATCCTGTTCACATTTTGTCATCTTCAAACCATAAACTTCAATGTTTCTCATTGGGATTTTGTGTGATAGACCAACACAAAAAGTGCATAGTTGTGACGTGAAAGTGTCTTTTGGGGAATGTGTCCAGCTTTGCACATCAGGAGGCTGAAATGTTTACCTATTCTTCATGGCAAAGACAAAATCGCTTCCACGGTCTGGTAGTCAGTAGACTCACGAACCAGTACCAGTCCACATACCATAGGTTGGAGACCTTTGCTCTAAGCCAGGGTTTCCCAAAGTTGGGTTTGCGATATGATTCAATGCTGATTTGATGAAAAGATTGAGCATTTCCTTATTAGTGACAGCAATATCAACATATCACTTAACAAGATGCTCCACATTTCCTCATTTTAACCTGGAGGGACATTATATAGATATATGAAAACTTTATTCTTGTAATGTTACGACTTTATTCTCATAATTAAAAAAAAAGGGAGAGAAAAAAAGTCCTGCTCGACAAGATGGGGTCGCCAATTTCTGGGATTGTCATTCTGGGGGACACAGGCTCAAAAGTGTGGGACCCACAGGTCTAAGCTTTTTCATTATAGGTCTTTCAACATGTTTAGCGTTGTTTCTGCTGAAAAGTGATCCTCCGCCCCAGTCTGAAATCTAAAGCATTGAGACTGGGTTAGACTGGGGCTGGAAAAACAGTGGCAGCATTACATCATGATGCTGCGACTGCCATATTGCACCAAGCTTTCTGCCACACAGTGTATTGCATGTGGGTCAAAAAGTTACATTTTGGTTTAATGTTATAAGAGCACATGTTTGCTGTGTCACCAAAGTAACTTGTGGCTAAATGCAAACAGGACTCCTCATGGCTTTTCTCCTGCAAAAGTCTTCTTGCACTCTTCCATGAATGCCAGATATGTGAAGTGCACAACTCGTAGGCCTCTTGCCATAATGCATATCAGATTTTTCTTTGTAAAAACATTTGAAAAACACTCATCCTTTTGCCCCAGTTTCACAGCTAAGCATTTTTGTTGGTCTATTATATTAAATTCCAATTGTTCCAAGGATATGAAGTATATTTGTGTTATATCTCCAATTAACTGCTTAAGCACTTTCGGAGAACGCAGACACAAGTGGGCTTGAAACGTGGTCTTCACTTCGCAGATGCCCCGAGCAGCCATTTTTAGTAACAGTTAACCATATATCGAGTCAGCTGCAGAACTCAGTCAGGAAACACAAGAGACTACACTGTGAAATGCTTTAAGTGGCAACAGAGCGGGTTTGTCCCCGACTGCAGGTGAATGCATGCAAGATTGGTGCATCGACGTCCAAATTTTCTGTGCGGGTAAGGTTAACACTTGATTATCATTCAAGTTTTTATTATGGATTTTTTTTTATCTTGGCTGCTGGCTTGTTGTAGACATATGAATGCAGCACAACTGCTTAGGCTGAAAGAAGTCAGGAATTGTTAGACTTAAAACAAGAAATGAGCTGTGCATGACCTCAGTTTTCTCCTCACTTTCCTTCAGAGATTTCCTCCACTTGTTACTCTTCCCTCCTCGGCGCCCTTCCCCTTCCTGCCTGTCTGCAGCTCAGATCTAAAACCTAAGCCTTCCTACAGTCCTCAGCCATCCTGAGATAAGATTAGCATACTTATTAGCCATCTTCATGATCTCCCTCACTCGCTTTTTCTTCTTCACTCACATGAGGCTGCAGCCTCATGAATGCATAGTTGCACCGTTGGCAAACAAACCCATGGCTGCGAGCTGCCAGAGGAGGGAGCTAGTGCACAGAGGGCGACGTTGTTGAAGTTGCTTTTTGTTATTGTAATCAGAGGGTGCGGAAGCAGTTTGCTGTGATTACTGTTTTTAGCGCCAATCATATGTTATAAGACGTTCGGCTGTGGAGTTGTTGTGATCTATCTTTTCCTTTTTTAACTCTGCCCTCTGCTGCGCTCTTTTTTTCTATACTCTCTACTCGCTTCCTTTATATTGCTCCCTCATCAATCCCATGTAATTTCACCTTTTCTTTGCCCGCATCCATCCAGACTCATACGCAGATATCTAGTCTCCCCACCTTCTTCTGCCTGTTTCTTATTCCCTTAGTCCTCCTCTACTCTGTTCAGTCTCTCCCTCTTAGACGGGCCTGAATGAGGATGGCAAATCATGTTAAATTGGATGCTGATACTCAGTGACAGACAACATATGAGTCATAGTGGTAATCACAGAGATTTTGTCAATCCCCCTTATGGCTGTGCGAGACAGCGGCACTGTGGGCAAAAAATTGCCCATGGTATAAACAATAGCCAAACACCACCAAACACCATGCAATTATAGTAGTGATAGGTTTTTGACCAGTCTGTCAGGCCAGCATCCTATCAAAAAGAGCAGAAATAAAGCAGAAAATCACACGCAGTTGCAGTAAAAAAAAAAAATAGGCAAGTCATGTAGTAGCTCTGCAATCCTATTCATCAGAAAATTCCTAGAATTCAGTAGCATCTTTAGCTGTTATAACTCAAACACTTGTTTTTACAACCTTAACAGTCTCATTTCATCAGGGAAGAATTCTTCCCTCGTTTTTACTTCAGCTCATTGAAGTTTATGTATTTACGGCTGAATAAATGTACAGCCAGAACATTTGAGTCGGTTTCAGGTCGGGTTTCATTGCTTTTTATGCCGTTCTGTTGTAGATTTGATGGTGACTGAATCCTTGCCCTGTTTTTAAGAGACAGTTCTCTGCAGTCAGACCAATGGGGGTCAAACATGACTCAAAAAGACTTTGGCAAAAACAAAAAAACAATCATTATCAAATCTCTGCGATAGACTGGCGACCTGTCCAGGATGTGTACCCCGCCTCTCGCCCGTTGGCAGCTGGAGATAGGCACCAGCACCCCTCGCGACCCCACAAGGGAAAGACGTGTTAGAAAATGGATGGACGGATGGATGGATGGATGGATGGATGGATGGATGGATGGACGGACGGATGGATGGATGGATGGATGGATGGGATGGGATGATCAAATCTATAACTGACTACATCATAATGCTTAATAGTCACGTTATGGTCCTCTATCTTATACCTTTATGTGAGATAGGTGACCTCATATAGGCTTGGAGATTTTGGACTATACTTTTCCAGAATTGCTGTTTTGATTTTCTGATTATGCTCTTAAAAAATACATTATTCAGGATAATATAAAAAGATAATTTGGTCACTACTAGCATTTAAAGGGCACAGATTGGGTTTTTCAATTCTTCCTTTTCACAATGAAATCATTCAGTTGTGGTCTAAATAAAGTGGAACTGCAATGCTTTGGTCTGAAATCTTTGTTAATTTACCCCCAATGTTCCCCCTTTTAGCCGCTGTTCTGAGGTGCATCTGAGAGCAACTCATTTTGGTGCTGTCTCTTTAAATATAAAGGAGGCACTCACACCCCGCCCCCCTCTCCAGGTCGCAGAGCCTTTCACTACATCCTTTTTAGCCATTTTTGTAATATGCTGTGGGACGGTGTAATGAGCAACCAGACATTTTCACTTATCCACTTGTGGCTTCGGCATCCTTCAGCTTGAATTACAAAATTGTTCAGAGAACTAAAAATGGCAGATTTGTAAGACTGATAAGCTGGAAAGTCCATGACCTTTTCTGCCTGCTCCGCAGCAAATGCTGTGGTGTAGTACTTCAAAAAAACGTAATAGAAAACAGAGAAAACTGAACGGCTTGAAAAATATGACCCAAGCATAATATAAAAAGATACCCTACCTGGAGAGACTAAATTCAAAATTTCTCCATTCAAAATACACAGCAAAATGTACTTAAGGGTTAAATTAAGTGGATTGTGCATGTCTCCTTTAAAACAGGTAAATGCAACTTAGAATTTAACAAAGAACGCAACACACAGTCAGTGTCTTTAAAAAGTAATTGACAGTTAATTGATGGACAGCCGCAGCAGTTTCACGATGTTTTAATTTTATTTCTCTAATCTTTCATCTATTCTGTTGCACACTTGATATAAGGTCTCACATTTGACTTTGGCAACAAAGATTTAATCATCTTAATAATCAGGGCTACAAAAACATTCCCCATTAAGCTGCCTCTAACTTCCCGTTTCATTCTTAGCCTGAGATGTGTGTCCTCAAATATCCAAAATACTTTTGGATATCGATTCAGAATTCCTGCTGGTTTGTGTAAAATGTTTCAATTATCGATAAGTTGTGGTTAATTTAGCAATGTAGGGTGATTCCAGGTAATCAACAGGAATAAGTATAATTGATTTGATTTGGTATTTAGATGATTTTTTTTCTGCAAAATTATAGTAATTTTACACCTCCCCCTGTTTTACATTATAACTCAGTTGTTGCTATTTACAGGAGTTTGTATAGAAAGCAATAAGCTGCACCTCCACAAATATCGAGACTCATTAGGAGAGAGGAGAGCAAGCGAAAGAAAGAGAGAAGCTAAGGCAGAGAGAGGGAGCTGCTGGGAGAGCAGAGACCTCCATCAGAGCAACATGTACTCACTGCATGTTGGGCAGTGGTCGACTGTGCATAGAGACTAAATCTAAAACAAATGGAACAGAGAGGAAATGGAAAAGAAATGCAACCAGCTAAAAATGTATGGGAACAAATAAAGTGGCTTAAATAAAAATGAAAGATGAAGATAGACATCTTCTGTTTTTCTGGGAAAGAAAGCCGTGGAGGGCAAAAAAAGGAATCAGCATGGCACAGAAGTTTGAAATCTAAATATGTTATTGCATTCTTCTGTTATAATAGGCTAATAAAGCTTTCGGGAAGCTGTAGTAGGTGTTGAGTAACTACAGCTCATTATTGAGCTCCAGAAGGAGTAAGGTGTTGCTAGGTAAGAGGTTGAAGTTCTTGCACGAAGGGGCTCAAAGACTGCTGACTGAAACAAACACCCAGGCTCTATTGATTGGACACAAGCAAAAGATCAATTGACATGGCTAAAGGCAACACAAAAGAGGAAAGAGACCCCCCCCCCAACTTCCTCTTATCTAAAGCCTTTGCTTCTCATAATCCGGCATCCTTCCAACTGATTAACCTGAGGCTCGTGATCGCAAAGTAAACTCAATCATCTGCCCACTGTAAGTAGGGGAGAAAAGCACAACTGTGAGGTAAAACCTATCAGTAGAATTTATTTTATTTTTTTGGAAACACGGCTAAATATAAGATGACAACACCAGAACAGCTCTTAAACCGCAGCTACTACCCAGGCTCTCAGCTAAAACAATTAAACCAATTTTACATTTAGTTACTTAATAGTATTTAATAAACATAAAACCTACCCTATCCAGCAAGCAAGTTTCCACACCCACATATTTCTGATTGTCCCTGTGATGGACATGGCAACCTGTCCATGTTGTACCCCAAACTTCACCCAATGACCACTGGAGAGATAGGCACCAAACTAATTCTAGCTGACCAGCTTGAGTTACGCTTCCTGTGATGTCATCAACCCAGGTAAAACAAAGCAGAACCCCAAACCATTTCTTATTCCTTTGGTAAAAAAGTCTGCACTGCACGAGAAATCCATACACACTCAGTACATTTAATGGTCTTTATGCAGTCATATTCAATTATTCTGAACAGTAGTTCCCAACGCTGATCCTCAAGTAGACCTGGCCTGCATGTTTTAAGCTTTTCTTTGCTGCCATGCACCTGACTTATATGGATGAGTGATTAAGAGGTTTCTAAGGAGGCCATACAATCATTTCAATCAGGTGTAGTGTAACAGAGACACATCTTAAAAATGCAGAGCTGAGGTACTTCAGGACCAGGGTTGGGAAGAACGGATTTACTGCACAGTATTGCAGACTGCTATCAGATTTTTTGACTCGAAAATGAGTGCATTAGATGCTAAGGACAATTTGCATGCTTAAGCTTCTCTGGGAGTGTTGTTTCGCCAGTGCAATTGACTTAAAAAAAAAAAAAAAAAAGATTGTGACTTGTGTCTGTGTGTTATGTGTAATTTGGGTGCCTTCTGACATCAAAATTGTCATTATGGTAAAACATAATGATTTAGAATACTGTAATGATTTAGTAAGTCAATTCACAAGTAAAACACTTAAACAGAATAGAATACAGTACAATCTGGATCTATCCCAAGACGCTGACGGCGGTTTTTCTTTAATAGTCATAGCTACAACTTTTTCATCAAAACAATTGATTTTTCCAAAAATAATATACCCACAGAACATCTAGAGTGGTGCACAATAAAAGTATTAATTTTACTGAAAAATAAAGATATAGTATGCAAATAACTGTTTTATAAATTTTGTTGGGTCAAAATTATATAAATATTTACTTCTGGTTATGATGCCAACATCGAGACAAAAGGATTCTGCACCAATAGGAATAGTAGGTTGGAGTCACCTCAGAGGGTTTCTTAGGCGATGCCAGATCATAGTAGCTCCATAATAGCACTGACAAATGACTTCTCCGTCGTTACATTTCTCAGAGTCATGCTGATTGAAAAAGAAGCAAAACGAGGGTGAACATTTATCAAACTTTTGAGCGCTGGTGCCGACTTAAGGAAGCAAAGGGGCTCCGAAGCTACACAGAGGTTGCTACTTTCCTTCTGGACAAGGACAAGTTAAATGCTTGCTAATGCTAACCATTATGCTAATGCTACCAGACCTGGCATTCAGCTAGCAAACAATAGTAATAGTTGAAGGTTGGAATGAGAGCAGTCAACTGCCTACTGACCAGGAGGAGTTAAACTCATAGCTATCTGCTTTAAGGGGGCTCCAACAACAGCATTCCTGCACTTAAAATAGGTAAAACACACAACTGAGATCATTAAAAGGCACTGTTAAAAGTGTTAAAAGTGTGCAAAAGTACACTTCTCACTTTAAATTGATCTTTTTGTGAATGGCTTTCCAGGGCTGAGGGACTTTAAGTGGTCGGTTTAACGGGAGCAGCTGGAAAGAGTGATGGAGGGGATGGGAAGGATCTTACACGATCAGGGTGGCCTTCCTGATCATAGAGTGGATGCACAGTTTGGAGAGGAAGGTTTGAGGTGAACTAATTATTGTGCCACCATGGGCAGTAAGAAAGTTACACTAGGATCAAATGCTTTAAGTGATGACAAATTCAATGAACTTAAAAGATCCCATGTTTTTTTAGCAGGTAGAGACGTCCTTTCATTTTAAAGTGTGCGCTCTTTAAAAGAAATCTTGATGTCAATTTCTGTCCCAAGGTATCTAAAAGACTCCACCTACTGGCCCTGGATAAATAGTGGGTGAAAGGGAGATGACCTGGCAGCTTTAGCTCTGTCCCCGCAGCACAATCCTATGGTCTTTGTGACATTCAGCTTCTAAAAACTGTCACAAAACAACTTCGACCAAGTTGTCAACCACCTGTTGGTACCGGGACTGAGCATCGGACCTGGTCTTATGAGCTACCAGGACCGTGTTGTCTTCTTTTATAAGAAGTTACATCCGTTCACTGTTACGCAAAATACTGTTGATATACAAAGTAAAGAGAATGGGAGAGAAAACGGAACCTTGAGCGAGCCCAGAGTTTAAAACCAGCCTACTTGATTTAAAACCACTTTTAAATAAGGACCTGTTGTGGTTAGGTCTGTAAAAACAAACTTTGAGTCCATAAAATCAGTGCTATAGATGAATCACACAAGTATAAAGTCAATAATTCTGTTTATTCTAATGGTTATCGCTTACAGCTAATGTTTACAGCTAATGGTTACAGCTCATACAGCTAATTTAAGATTAGAATATTAAATCAGACCGATAAAAGAAGAACATTTAAATACAGAAATGTGGTATCAGTGAAAAGTATGGTTAACACCTGTTACTTGTAAAAAGTACTTTTAATCAGACTAACAAGTCTAATTGGAACACATATTCAAATTTATAAGAAATATATATATATATACATAAATTGCACAATTGTGTCTAGTGGGTTTCTTCAAGCTATATGGCCTGACCTCCATTTCTCACATGTAGCAGACTGAGGGTCTGTGTGCCAGCTGGGTTTCTGCACGAAAGTGAGTCGCATGCAATTTGAGATAGATAGGAGAAGCAGGGAGGAGGGAGAGATAGGACGGTGTAAGGGTACCGGAGAAGTAGCCTAACAGGAATGTGTTGCATCTGTGTGCGTGTGTGTGTGTGTGTGTGTGTGTGTGTGTGTGTGTGTGTGTGTGTGTGTGTGTGTGTGTGTGTGTGTGTGTGTGTGCGCAGTACATACATACTGTATCTTGTCGGTCCTGCAAAAGTATTATTCTCCTACATCCAAAAATCTCTCTTTCCTATGCATGCCCTTACAATTGCCCCAGGTGTAAAACGAGTTATCCTCTATTTACTGCAGTTGCCTGTATAGGCTGGATTAGTCAATTCATGAAAGAGATTTGGGCCAAATCATGTGGCCGTGTGCGTGGGTGTGACGCGCTGCATGTTCTTGTTCACCTGGCAACTTTGTTGGGTCTCCGCCGTAATCAAAGAACCCTTACTTGAATATCTATGGCTTTCTTATCTCAAAAGACATGACACCTCTAAACAAAAGACCTGTCCAGTCACAGCGGCAGATGCATTCCTCTTCTCCCATGCAAGTGCACAACACTGGTGTCATTTCAAGTCGTTACCAGAGGGGGCAGACGTCTACAAAAATCCTGGAAATTACATTATGCTCCTTTAAAAGTGGACATCATGCATCATTGATTGTATATTTAAATTTTAGATAGATAGATAGATAGATAGATAGATAGATAGATAGATAGATAGATAGATAGATAGATAGATAGATAGATAGATAGATAGATAAATATATATTGTTATTGAATTTTCAATTGTAGTTTGTTGTGACTAAAAATTCTTACTTATTAGTTGTCCCAGTTAAAGTTATTGTCTTTTTTATTTTGTAGGACCATAGTGCACTAAATGTCAAAAACATCTTCTAAGTAGGTTGAGGGTGCTTAGTGAGCTAAAGGTGCTGGGCAAAGTGAAGACGTGCCTACCTACAGAGCTCAAGGACAAACTAAAAGATATTGTTAGACATCTGGAAGCTCAAACATAAAAGGCTTCGGAGAAGACACCTTGTTTTTTTGCTACCGTTATAATTAGCTTTGGATATCATTGACAAATGGCTGAGACTGGAGCACAGCCTGAGGAGTCGGGAACAAGGTAAACATGTTTCATTACACTGAGAGAAATTAGAAAAGGGTGGCATTTGTGACCGTGTTAGATTAATAGGAATGTTTTGGAACTCCCTGCTCAATATACGATATTTCAATTTGTATCAACATGTACATTTAAATGTGTACAATCTTGATGTGCACCACAAGATGTCTGCCATTACATCCTTACATATGATTGCAAACCTTTGTCAAATTTCCTAAGTGAGGTTCTCACAATTCATGTGTGGAAGGCTAATAATAAGACTGGTTCTGATTTATGAGGATGTGAGCTATTGGTCTGGTCAGTTTTTGTGCCCTGCCTGCTAAGCTTCAAGTGACAATAGATTGATGGGTATGTATCAACTTAAAAGTTTCTAGGCTTTCTTCCCCTGAAAATAGTTTTTCTTTTCGTTTCGTTTGTGTTTATCATTTCAAGTAAATTACTTATGCAAAATTAGTCTTTAACACAAACATTTTTAATGTAAAAATATTTATATTATTTATATTGGCATGAAACCATATTTTGGTAACAACCTATGTAATCCTACCTACAATCAAAGCAAATTGGTTCACAATTTAAGTTATCTGTCCTAGAATGTTAAACTCTAAGATTTGGTTCTTTCTAAAGATTTTCAATTGGGTACAAGTCAGATGATTGACTGGGCCGTTCCTGGTATTTTACTTTCTTTCTCTGAAACTAATAAAAAGTTTCCTTGGCTGTATGTTTGGCAGAATTGTCTTGCTTGGAAATACACATTTGTTTCATCTTCACATTTTTACCAAGAATCCAAGAGTCCCCACTTCATCCTTTCTTCAGTTATAAGTAGTCTACCAGGACCATATGCCCTAAAACAGCACACACCCATGATGTCCCGACTTCAGAATATTTCTGGCAGAATATTTTTGGGTGATTTTCAAAAATATTATTTTTCCAAACATTGTGTGTAAAATGACACCCAAGAGTTTCTGGCTAACCTGACCAGACTATCTTCTCTCAAGGTATCATTGTTTTTTTCACATGTTCACCCAGCAAACTTTAAATAAGGTTCAACATGCTTTTTATTCAGTAGTGGAGTCTTATGCAGTAAGTGTTCATAGAGGCCATTGCGGTTGAATGTCTTACTTGTTTTCATGGGAACAGCTGCACCCCCCCCCCCCCCTTGCCATGTCCAACTTCATGACAAACAGGACTTTGGCTCTACAAACGATCACTGGGACAATTTTTTAGAAAGTTTAGAAATGAAGCTGTAACAATTGTCATTGGTATGTTTTGCAAGAGTAAGACTTTTTTGTGTGAAAGTTTCTTTGCTTTTACCAATCGTACCACTCTTTAAAACCCTTTGTTAATGAAAAGCATTTTAATTGACCATTAGTTAATATTCAACCAGCTGATATCGATTTGCAATTAGCAGCAGCAATGCTTTCTAAATACTGATATTTCAGCAGGATTCATGGCCTTCTCCGCCTCTTTCCATGTTTGTGTGTTTCTTCACGTGTCCAGTACTTATTCCCTGTACCACTAAACATCATTACGCATAATTTATAGACAATTATTCTTGGATTTCTTTGTAGTTGCGGTTTACGTGGGTTTATTCTGATATTTGGTGTGAATTTCATGTCAGCACAAATGTTAGAAATATATTCAGATAGGAAAATTATGTGTTCTATACTTTACCTGCTGCATTTATGGACTTACAAATGTTTGACTGCATCCTATTTTAACTAGGACAGAACTTTAAAATGTGTGACTAAATTATGTCTGTATTATCCTACTGTATTGGTTTGATCTGATAATAAATCATATATCTAATTGTCTTGGAAAGTGGCTTGTCATTACATTTGGTGCAAATCGGCACTGCATTGAATACCCTTCCTTTAAATACTCAAAACAAAAAAACATTGATTTATTTTTATATTAGGTTTGGTCCAGACTGAGATGAGCAATAAAACCACTGCGTAGCCTGGCCAAACCCGGACTGCACTGGTTAAGCGATCCACACAGCAGAAGAAGGGGCTTGCCCAGGGGGGCGTTCAGGCAAGAACCGCCACTGTGGCCACTTGGTTAGGCGCTAACTCACACAAGGTTTTTTTTTTTCGCTAGATTGTTCATATTTTTTCTCATATGTGCTGCAAGTCAGCAAGTCCCCTCTGAACCTTGCATGTGTGGCTGCACAGTAAGAAAAAGGAGCCCAATAAGCTCTGGTCGTACTGACACCCGGCTAGAGAAAAAAAAAAAGACAATTACTATTCAGAGCGTGAGTGTCAGAATCACTTGCGGGATTTCGATGTGAAAACCTTCCCGCATGGCACGGTCAGTCACTGCGCAGCGGTCAAGTAAATAAAGAAATGCGAGCGGCGGGGGAACTTACCGCAGTAGAGGACCAACAGCGCGGTCAGGAGCACCACAACCCAAAAAGTTGACGACACCCTCGGCCATCGAGTGACATCTTTGCGCCTTGCCGACCTCGACACTGAAGCCATTGATCACTACAAAGCACTCCCTGCTTTGGAAAATAAAAATAAAAAGCAAGGTTTTTTTTAATCTTTTTTTTTATCTTTTCACAATCCAAGTCGATTTCTTTGTGCGCTCATATCTCCGCGTGTAATCCCGCAAAAAGGCATGCCAAAGATCCAACAAACTGACAGGAAAGCAGCCACCAGGCACTGCGCAAAAGAAAAGGTCATATCATCCTTTAGGAAACAGTGTTTTTTGTGTGTTTTCGTGCATTCATAAAGCTGATTCGGTCCGCTTCAGTTATCACAAAGTGCCGGAAAAACTCGGGTTCTGTCAGATCAGGCACTGACTGCGCTCATGCAACCCGTAAACTGTTCAATCATCTCTACCGCAGCGTCGTTAAAGCTCCATTCACCTGTGGTATCTTTCCACGGTTCCCCACCTCAGCGCAAACACCGGGTTAGGAAAAATAATCAAACTGGATAGAATAAAATCCCAAGAGGTTTGTCCGTAAAATCAAAACTCCTTTAAGGTGACCGTCTTAGCATGGAATAGGTTAAGATCATTGCGTAAACGCTGGAGGACAGCAGACGGGGCGAGTAGAGAGACGGAGACGGCGGGAGAGGAAAAGAGCGCAATGTGCGACTCTTAGTGATCGTGTCCAAAGTAAACATTTGGATCAGTCAATATTACGTCAGCAACAAAGCCGCAGATATCACTACAGAACGGTGTCGTTACACCGATACCCAATGAAAACTGCGTAAAATATGGCAGGCATAAAGCTCGGATGTGGGAATATTTTCAGTAGTGCTTCCAACCAAAACCTATGCAAAAGAATACAATGATAATAAAAACATAAAATTAAAACTAAAGTGGCCTGTCGATTCAAACCATAATTTAGAAATTGTATTACGCTGCAACAGCGTCATGACTCATGCAAGTATTTTTCATAGTGACAATATAATTGGTTAACGCCAATTCAGTTTATTCGCATCCTTTCAGATACGTAAGTGAAAGTTCAGTCACATTCACTGGAGAAATAACTTCTATTTGAATTTAAGTTTATTGCCGTCTCGAGAGACCCATCAGGTTACCAATGCTAGCTGCACACACTAAATCAATTATTGTTCCAAACGGATCAATACTTATGCAACTTAAGCGTGACAGAGGCATATTTTTTCTTTTCTTTTTCTTTATTGTGATGTTGTTGGTGTGGTGTGTGCATTTCATACTTCAGGGCCTTACAACATTCTCATACCCATTGAACTTCCTTGTTTCCTCTGAAACCACATGCTTCATTTTTTTTTCCTTTTGTGCTAAACAAAAACAAATTAATGCGTAAGTCCCCTGATTAGTAAGTAACCTCGATTTTCAACCTCTTACGTATAAAAATCATAAACTCTAGTGAGGTCCAAGCACTTAAAAAGTCACCTCATGACTTTTTTTCCAAATCTCAGTATAAACCCACCTTATTTGTGAAGGCATCGGTTGTCAATGTTAGAAAAAAAAAAAACATATTCCAAGTTTATCCGCCTCCTATTTTTCTTCTATGATACTTACTTGCTGCTTTGTTGTCAGGGTTACCTCTGAAGCAGTCTTAATAAATATCTGGCTGTGACCAATAGAAGTTAATTGTGGTAGTAATGCGCCTTTTCTGACATGCTTCATTCTTGACAAGCAACTCAGAAAGTAATTTGGCGCATAACCAGTTAGATATTTATAGACCAAAAGTAATTTTTAAAATCTTACCTTTGATGAACAGGTTGACATGATTTAAGAACTGATGTGACATGGCTCATGCTAATATAAATGAAAACAATCTCAAGTAGTAAGGGGTTTCTCTGCATACGTGATAGAGATACACCAAGGTCTATTACATGTAAAAGATGACAATGTGCTGCAGGTTGAATGGCATTCCCATCAAAGCAAATGTATCCAAGTCTGAATACATACAACAGATACATTGATAATTTCCTGATTTTTGAACTATGTGAACCTTTTAGATAGAAGTTAACCTAAACTGATATTTCTGATGTTTTTAACACTTGGGCAACAAGTCTAAAATTATATTTCAGTTGAGTACTAGGTTACATTTCTTTTCACATTTAAGACACCACAGAAAAGAAATCAGCCCCAGATGCCAAGGGTTGCCAATGCATTAGAGAAGTAGTAAAAGCCGCACACAAGGAGTAAGCGTCCTAAAATAGGTTTGCTGTTACAGGCTGCAGTTCCAAATTCAGTGGAACATTGAGTTGCTATAACACTGAACATGAGGCTGGAAATTTTTTTATTTTTTTATTTTTTTGCAGTAAAATGTTCTGAATAACAATGTCTATACCCCAGGGTTGCAATGCAGGATGGCATTAATAATAGTTCAACTCATGGACAGGAATGGGCCTATAAGGAATGAAAAAAGAGGATGTGCTTTTTTCCTCACTTAACTCTTGTAGGTTGCATATTGTCTTTTTTCCAGGAAACAAACATTGGTGTAATTCAACAACATATACTGAAAGCAAATTGAGTTTCACACGTTTTTCAAGCACCTTCAACTAGCAAAGCCAGATGTGTTAATGTTGTTTTTCATAAAAACATACATTTTCAGCTTTTGTCAATAATAGGAGACCAACTAGTCAGGTATTTAATGACTGCAGATCATATTGATTCTCATCCTGTAATATTCCTCAACATTTATGCTCCAAATGTTGACAATCCTTTATCTTTTTGTTCCATTTTGATTACCTATTTGGACCTAGTTTTAGAGCAAAGTAGGCCTAGTACTCAAAAGTTTATTTTCTATTGTGAACAACCCTCTAACTTCACCATTGCCTCTTTTCACAATATCCCTAATATCTTATCATGGTAATATTGTTCTTAAACGAAAATATTACTAATGTTTTAACCCTATTCTCCTAAAATACCACCCTTTATTAATCATTTGTCTGATCATATATATGAGTTCATAGCTGATATGTTCTCCAACTCTGTTTTGGTGGGAAAAATTCAGGTTATTCATGAAGTAGAGTATTACTATTTTACCTCAATTCTCTAGGGAAAAAAGAGCTCAACTGTCGTCTTGAGGAGATTCAAACAAAGCTCACTGAACTGAAAGAGAGATGCTGGTGTACTCTTGCAATCAGACTATGATAAACTTGTAGAACTTGCAGATATAGCTGAACAAATTTGAATAGGATGAAAAAGTTTGCCACTTTTATTCAATCATTTCAGAAAGTGAAAGTCATATATAGATTTATTACAATAGACAGAAATATTCAAGCCTTTATTTCTTGTAATTTTGATCATGTTAGCCTACAGATAATGAAAACCAAAATTTCAGTGTCTTAGAATATTAGACAAAATAAATTAAAAAGGCTATTTTAAACTGAGGTGTCAATGATATGTGCTTAGTATGTTAATTTTTATGCACTCATCACTTGGGTGGGGCTCCTTTTGCATGAATTACTGCATTAGTGTGGCATGGAGGTGGTCAGCCTGTGGTTCTGCTGAGATGCAATGAAAAAACTGATTACTTTAATATCAGCCCTTAAGTCATCTGCATTGTTATGTCTGGTATCAATCATCTTCCTTTTTAAAATGCCCCATAGCTTCTATGTGGGGTTCAGGTCAGGCCAATTTGTTGGGCAATCAAGCACAGTAACAGCTGTGCACTGCTGCTGTTGATGCACTGATTCCAGCCTCAGACTGCATCCGAAATGTTCAAATTATACCTCCTAATTCCTGTTCCTTGACCTTTCATGATGTCAACCGTTAGAACTCTATCGTGGGGAGGAAAGGAGCTTTGGACTGCTAGGCCATTTTCGGACAATCTTTAATGTCATACGTCATTACCCGATGGAAACACATATGGATGATGCAAGCCAAATATGGGCCTACAGCCTTCTGAAAAAGAACTACAAAACACGCAAGTTGGACAACGGCTGAAGATCTCCATAACACACTTGCTCAACCAAGTCTGCCAATGTATTTACCTCATTCTTTCTAAGCTTTCGGATTCAGTTATATTTACATTAATCTGGACAAATAAAACCATTTGAACACTTAGGATGTTAAGCACCGTCCCTGGTCTTCCTGTATTTAAGCTCGATTACCGGGCTGCAAACACAATAGCTTCTTGCTCATGGCACTGGGAGCCTCCTGTAGAAGACTGTTTAGATGGACCTCCATTTTGGCTTCAAATCAAATCTATGTTGGCTGCAGGGACCTCCACCTATGCACTCCTCCAACTATGCACCATTTTTTGAAAGGTGCAGTCCTCCCATAAACTGCTCTGTTACAGTTTTGTTATCAAAATCTCTTTGGTTGTAAAAAAAAAAAGTGAGAAGGCACACCCCATACAAAAGCTTTTAGACACTCAAAGGGGAAATGATGTTGCTGTATTGGTCATTTTCACTTAAATAGTATAGAATGTTTTTTTCAGCTTCAAAATCTATCATAATCACATGTTTTTCATTATTTAGAGATAAAACATTTTGAAGAGCAACACACACCCAAATACATCACACTGTTATGCTACAGTATGTTATTGGTTTAATATTTTCCCATCCATCTTCAATACATTTGATTTCTTGTCAATACATATGGTTTCTTGCTTTGTTTCCCTGTGTTCTAAGACAATCCAACATTTCTGGACTGTGGGAAAAAGCCGGAGTACCCAGTGAGAACCCACGCATAAACTGGGAGAACATGCAAACTCGATGCAGAAAGACTCCAAAGATTTGAACACAAGGGCGTTCTTGCTTTTAGGCAACAGTGCTACCAACTGTGCAGCCACTCAGTACATTCATCTTATTTTTATTATCTTAATTTACCAAATCAGTTTGTTCACGTTTATCTTGGGGATTTTGATCATCTATAAAAAGGGGGCTACCCGAGACTGACGTAAGACATTATTGGGCTCAAGTCAAGTCAGTATATCAAAAGGTAAAACCATAGAGAGTTCCTATTACTTGCATGGTATCCAACAGGTAGAGTGACAAAGAGACTGTAAGACCTAGGTCTTTTGACCTAAAGGCCAAACACCATGGAAAGATCCCAATACTGTTGTGGGGTCCAACTTGGCATAATGTAGACTCAGTAATAAATTTGGCCTCAAACATGGTGCAGACTCAGTATCTAAAACAGCTCCAGACCTCAGTCATCTTATCAAAAAGTCAGAACCATGGACATTTTCAAATGTTGCATAGGACCAATGACAGCTCCCTTTAAAAGCCGAGGCTCCACCATGTCAAAAAATAAATATCAGCTAATGCTCTGAATATAAAAGTGCATCAGGACGTAAGAACCAAGTAGAGTTCATAATATTCCATGTAGGCTCTAACATGGATCTCAGGCACCATAACAGAAGTTATGGTGCCTGAGTTTCCAACAGTTTCTACTGCCGGTTATGGTGTCTACCATGGCACAAACAGTTCAAAATGGTTAGCTCCAGAACTCAGATCCACGGTCATTTCCCACTGCTAAATTTGGCCGCAAACATTAAACGCAACAAAAGAACGCCCGTACCTCAGTGTCCTTATCAGAAGAACCAAAACCGTGGACAGTTCCTAATACTGGCGTGGAGTTCACCGTGGCCAGATTCAGTACCATGGACAGTTCCAAACCTAAATTGTAATAACAAGAAGGCTAGAAACAGAGTCCCCATTACTAAATTTGGCTTCCAACAAGCCAAAACACAGCACCAGATTTCAGTCTCCGTAACAGACGCTCATAACCACGGTCAGTTCCAAATTCTGGCATAAGCCCCATCCATCCATCCATCCATCCATTTTCTGACCCACTTAATCCCTCATGGGGTCGCGGGGTATAAGCCCCATTTACATTTAGCCTGTTAAACCGATCCATGCCAAGTTCGGACCGAGATTGGATCAGTTAACCGTGCTGAGCTTGGTTCTTACGACCATTTACACATCACGCTAGCACGGTTCCCTGCCTCCTATTGATGTGCATTGAAGGAGGGAATCAAGCAAATAAAAATGGCGGCCCCCGTCACATTCAGGAAGTTATGTCTCGTTATAATTGTGATATTTCGTTGTTTGCGGATAGTCAGGCGAAGAAGGCAACCTTTGGTAAATTTACTTGACAAAGTCGGCTTTTGGGAAGTGGATAAGACAAACGATAGTCTAATCAGGGCTTACAGACGCAGAAACTACGACACCCGTTAAGGTTCATCACACTGCTAAGCAGAATCATCACTGGAAATCGAGTGGCACGGTAGGGAAGCTAGTATTTTTATGAATGTCTGAAATTTCATGATTACAAAGGCTTATCAACTGTTGCTTTCATCAGTTGTTCACGTTTTATTATAGATTCTTTAGTTTTATTTAAGTCTCCCTTATTTTTGGTGTGCTTACAGAACTGTTTAGTCAGCTGACTGTAAGGAGATGACGCGGTCTGCTCATACCCTCTTTGTTATCAGAGAACTGAGCCACTGATGAACCGTGCCGAACCCTACTATCGAACTAGTACTGAATTTAGCGCGGTTCGGTTGTGTTTGGCATGGTGCAGTTCAGTTGTGTTCCATTTACACTCGATAGTTATCTCAGTTACCGAGCTCGGACCATTCTCAGCACGGTTTCAAAAGGGTAGTGTAAATGGGGCTATAAGGTCCAACAGCACTAAGACTGAGTAACATGGAAAAATCTGGACCTTGGTAACCCTATCAGTAAGGAAATGTTCCCTCTAATGGCCTAGCTTCCATCAGAGCAAAGAATGAATAGTCAACCTTGCAGGGTGACTGAACAATTTAAAGTTTATAATACTTCATTTATCCCCCGACATAATGCAGACTCAGAACCAAAAACCTCCATACTGCACCCACTATAAGAGGAGGACAGACTCATGGACAGTTCACACTACTAATATGAGATCCACAATGGCACAGACCCAGTGCCAGGGACAGGTCACCATGCTGAGCTATAAGCATTGTCTTTATCAAAAGACCAGAACCATGGACACTTCCTACTCTTGGCATGTGGCTTAACAAAGGTACAGACTCAGTACCAAGGAGAATGTTGGCCCTGGGTTAGCCTATCAGATGGCCCGAGGCATGTTGGTTCCCAGCACTGGTGCAGGGTCAGAGTTCCCACAACTGAATTTATAACTAGCATTAGATTCATATAACCATGGACAATTCCCACTACTGGCATGCCTTCCACCATGGCACAGAGTCAGCACTATGGCCAGCTCTAGCAAATTTGAACAGCAGAACCATATATCAACAGATCTAACTGCTTGCCTAGGCTTCACACTGGCAATAACTTAATATCAAGGGCAGTTCTGTACAGAACCCAGAACAGCTCCAGACCTGAGCTGTCATAATAGAAGGCTGGGAGCATGGATAATTTTCACTAATGGCATGGGCTTGAATAGGGTACACACCCAGAAACAAATACATTACTGGTTCCAGATCAGTTGGCTAGGACCATAGATAATATCAGCTACTGGTCTGACTCCACCATAGCACAGGCTAAATCTCAAGAAAAGTTCTGTACATCATAGCAGCAGAACTAAACACAGTACTTACTGCAGCCATGGGGTTTAATATAGTGAATGCACACACACACACACACACACACACACACACACACACACACACACACACACACACACACACACACACACACACACACACACACACCATGCACATACACACACACACACACACACACACACACACACACACACACACACACACACACACACACACACACACACGTGCGAGTGCACACTAAATACAGCTGAATCATGGACAGCTGCCACCATTGACACCATGTCCAACATAGCAAAGAATCAGTACCAAGAACAAAAAGAGATAGACAGATAGACAGACATAGAACCACAAACAGAGGCCACCACTGCATTTAGCCTCCCAACAAGGTGCCTATTCAGCATCAAGGATTGGCAGAAAATGCCATTTCATGTCTCATTAGAAAATATACCATAACTTTACTGAGAAAGGCAAGTGCAAATGAAAGAAAAAAAATGGAATATAGTTTGGGTAGATCTATTTTTATTGTTATTAATTTTCTGTCTAATACAAAGGAGCTACATGCTCCCAATTCCTCCTACTATCAACAAAGACCAGTGGAATTATCAGTTCTTGGGTGTGTCTGAGCAAAAGGGGCATTCACAACTATATCAAATCAGGATGCTTTAGCTGGGTCTTTTATATCTCTATCTTCACAATGGTGCAGATTCAGCACCAAGGACAGCATCGGAAATACGCCACCTCTCAGGCTGCTTCAGACAAGTTTGCTCCAAGGACCCTAACTTGGTTACCTTTGTGCTGGCACTATCCTTAGTTTCCCTTGACGATGGTATGCACCATTTAGTTCTAGCACTGATGTGTGTCAGCAGGGGTGTAAAGTTCAATAAATTCTTCCATTGAGATTCCAAGTTATCCGTACATCACACTACTATCAGAGTGTAGCTCTAGTAAACCACAGCGGTGGCAATAAAACACTTAATTGCTTTAAGTGTCTGCAACAGTCCATCTTAACATCCAAATTTCACTGCAATTACTTTATTCTGTAACTTGTGCAAGAAATACTTTGTAAAATTGACTTTTAATCCCCACCAAAAAAATATATATCTCCTAATCCGACACTGTCATCTTCCTCCTCTTCAGTGTGGCACCGTTGACTGTAAAAGCAACAGACTCAGAACAGACAGTCAATTAAATGCTGAGTTTGAAGCACTGGCATGCTGCCTCCTACGAGTTGTTGTGTCACTAGCTGTGGCAGCCGGGCCAAAACCTGCTGATAAACACTCTCATACACACCTAATTCCTCAGAAATACACCACTTCAATGCAAGTTTTTACAGTTTTTCCATTGCTGCCAAAATTACTACTAATATTTGGACACTACATATAGCCGACACCCACGTGTTATTCTCCTCTTTTTTCTACTTCCCTGGATTTTTTTTGGTCGAAACAATGTTTCACTGCACTATTGTTTTTTCCAATCAGAAAATATAACATTTCCCTTCCCAGGATAAACAGACATTTGGCTAGCAGTACTTAAAATTGTCTGTTTGCCAGTGCTCAGCTTGGCGGTCTGGCCTCGAGTAGAGTTCAGATGGATTTGAAAGGAATCTGTGGGAGTTTAAATGTTGCTTCATAATAAAGGTGAGGACTTTAAAGGCTTCCATGAGCCAAGTGGAGCATCTTTGAAAATGTCTGAAAAATACACTCCTTTTGGTGGAAGTGTGATCTCAAGTTCAGTGTGGAAAAAACATCCCTGGACTTCTGCAGCTGAGATGTGAACAAACCAAAAAAAAAAGAAAGTTGAAATATACCTGCCACAAAAGAAGATATAATGCAACACAGAAACCTATTTCCTTTCTTATTTAATGCTTAGTAGAAAAATAAGTGACGAGGGAAGAGCCAATATTCAAACTTGAATTAAGGGTTATTTTACAAAATGAGAAATTACAACTTGGAACAAGAGTTCCTTTGACCTTTTATCCACCTTAACAGTCTTTTATTTTTGCATTGATATAGCACATACAATCTCATCAAAACAAAATGCAAGTTTGTGTTTGCAACGAGAAAAAAAATTGAAAAGTTCAAAGAGAATGAAATCTTTTCCAAGGTAGTATATATTGTACCTCCACAGGCACAAATCTGAATTGTTTAACATACAAATTTTGGGATATTTTGAAAAGCAATCCAAATGGAAAAATGTATCTTTGAGGAAACCTTTGAACTTGCTAAGCTGAGTCAATAACTGAGACAATCTTTTAAAGTTATCATACAGTAAGTGAACTAGGTGTAAAAAAAATAATCATGGTGAAAGCTTTAGTACACCAAAAAAGCTGTTGTTATAGCCTTTTTCCCAGAAAAACAAGAATAACACTTTAAAGCTGATACAAGTACCTTTAAATACTAATTTTATGAGTTAATGTTCATTTTCCTGTTTTTTCCTTCCACAAATCTTCTCACTGTGGATTTTCCTGCTTCCACAGAGAAATCACAATGACTATATGTCTGTTTCAACCCAAGGAGGTACATGTATAAGACTCACTGAATGGTTAAGCTGTGTTCCATTTGAACTGGAAGCTAGGAAGCTTGCAGCAGCTTATGAGTCTGATGAGAGACTTGGAGCTCTTAAAAGATTTTAAAACCAGCTATTCCTGTGTGAAAAATAGACAGGTGGAAAATATTTGAAATAACTGTCAAGATGTCTTGGTATCGCTGTCCAAGCAACTTTACCCTGAGAGCAGCAGGCAAAATATAAAAGAAGTCTCCAAAAACCTAGGAACAACGCACCTACCACAACCCCTTACTGCTGTTGGAATGAAGGGGCACTGTTGTACATTTAGAAAGAGAGTACTCAAGCTTAACTATCATTAAAGGTGTGCAAGGAGGAAACCTTTGCTTCCTGAGAAAAACATAAAGGCCAGATTAAGGTTTCCCAGACATAATGTAAACAAAGACTGGGACTTCTAGAATAATGTGCTGTGGAAAGACGAGTCCAAAATGAAAACTATTTTGGCACCGAATATGGTTCAGAGACGCTTTGCTGCAGCAAAACCTGGTAAGCTCCTGTTTTACAATCTGCCACAGATACCACAACATACCAGAGGCTGCCTAAGAAAAACATGAGACAGTCAGTAGAAATTATTAAAACTAAAGCAAAGCCAGACCCTGCAACATGACAATGACTGAAAAACAACATGTGAATCCAACAATGGCTGTATGACAATCAAGAAACGGAGTCAAACCCAGATCTTTATCTAAATGACATGCTGTGGAGTGAGTTTTAGATGGGCAGGAAACCCCTCAAGCATCTCACAGCTGGAAGTGAGGAGGAGACCGACAAACTTTCCTCAGACTAATGTCAGAGAATGTTAGATGGCTACAAGAAGTGTCTCGCTGGTGTTGTTTCTACTAAAGGGGGTAACACTAGCTATTAGGTGGCAGGGTGTCCCAAATTATTTCTTGTCTGTAATTAAAATCAATCCCTTTTTCACAGATTGCTAAAAAAGGTTGATATAGAACATTCCTTTTTACAGAAGTAAATATTTAATAAAACATGCTAATATTATCAAGAAGTAAAAGAAACAGCAACAACACTGAGCCAGCCAAATAAGCAAGGAACTATAACATTTTGAGGATTAGTGAATTAAAAACCTGAGAAGACAGGAAAGACTAGTCTCTGCAGTCCAGCAGCTGTATTTACTGAGTAAGCCATTTCTCTCCAAGACTTGCTCTCATCTGGACAATCTGAAACATTTTCTGTAACAGAAATGTTTTGTTTACAGTTTGCCAACAGATTTTGGTCAAAGTCCTAAAGTCACAGACTTCCTATGGTTAAGAGTTAAACAGGTAAAATGTATCTGGACTACAGTTTTAGTAAAGGACTCGTCAAAGAGCTTTCATACATCAAAATGTATTCTCATCCAAAATAATTCACCCATTTTTAGGATATGCATTTCTTGCAGGGGACCCATTGCATTTTCTCTTATGTGAGGACTGAACCACCTTTTCTGGAAATATTAGACAACAGGCATACAGAATGGGATGCACAAGGCTTCAAGTTGTCTCCTGAAAGAAAAAAAAAAAAACACCTTTAATACCTTTAATGTGGTCATGTTGTAAACATGAATGCACACATTTCCTTGAGAAGACAGAAATGAATAAAGTGCACAAGCTCTTTCTCTTTTCAGCTCTCATCATATTTTTATAGGGGTTGCCAGGCTGTTTTCTTTCCTGCCATCTTTGTTGGGATATCAAGAAATTCCTATTACCCCGGTCTAAATGTGAGAAATTTAATAGTGGAAACGTGTATATTGGGATAGATTCACAGTGTTAACATGCATTAGGTTGGGGTAGCTTGTACCATCATATTGTATGTTTTTTTCATATATTCTTTTCCCATTTATTAACATCAACTGGAAGGATGGGAATGAACTTGAAAATCCTGAAGGCCCCCAAATGATCAGTATTATCTGAATTAATCAGAAAGTAGGTCAGGCCATGAGTTTCACTTTCAGTAACAAGCAGGAGGAGTCCCGAGGTGAGTGCTGGAGCATCAATTATCTAAGGCTGAGTTTATTCCACTGTAAGGCAATAGAGACAGGCAGTAGTGTGTTATATAGATTAAGATGTATATTTCAGAACTGCCTTAAATCTTATTCTGGCTGACAGTCATTTAACAAAATCACAGTATTGAAAAATTCAAATCTTTAACTTCAGGTTTATGTTAATTTCAATAGAAGTAGGCATCAGTTTATTTGCTGTTCTAAAACTTGACAGCAGCATTTTCTAGGGGATATCCTTCATTGATTGCCAGTTACCACTTCTGGAAGATGGTTCGGTTCATCTTAGGCGTAAAAACTACCCTCATGTATGTGAGCTGAGTTGCACACATGGCTAACGTTGGCTATATGACCGTGACATAAAAAAAATTCCCCATTTAAAGTTCACCGCCACATCATGATCCATGATGGGCTGAAGTGACACCAGATGGTGAGAGCACCCCCAGTCCCAGGAGCCAAGAGTGACATAAATGTGACCTTCAACTGGCCTCAATTTGAACCGGAGCGCAGCGTGAGATAGCACTGGGTGCATTACTGGAAACATACACAGAAATAAAAAAGATCCGTTGTCTGTGTGACCTTTTAAGGCAAGCAGAGGACGTTTTTTTTAATTTGTCCATGAAGACGGAGCAAGTTATTGGTTTTGTCATTACTGGCTGTCTAAACCTTGCTGCCCATTTTGTTTAAATATATCTTTTTAATTTTCTTTTGACATGATTATGACAGTTTTATATAGATGTACAGATGTAGCAAATGTCTTTTTACATTTTTACTGATCTTCCCTCTAGGAAGTGTAATGTACATGAAAGCAAAATGACTCCAACGTTATCTGCAACAATAGAAATAATTGAAATAGGATCAATGGGGTTGGTTCTTTGACTCTGACAGTTGCATCTTATTTAAGCTAAAGACTCAAAGGTTTCTAAATGACTCAGCATATAAGTTTAGCCAGGCTTAATTGTTCAGGTCAATATATCTGGTCAATATTGGCAATCCCATCATCCATCCATTTTGTAACACGTCTAACCCTTGTGGGGCCCAGCTGTCAATGGGCGAGAGGCGGGGTACACCCTGGACAGGTCACCAGTCTATCGCAGGGCAACACAGAGACAAACAGGACAAACAACCATTCTTGCACACACTCACACCTAAGGAGAATTTAGAGAGGTCAATTAACCTAACAGTCATGGACTGTGGGAGGAAGCCGGAGTACCCGGAGAGAACCCACGCATGCACAGGGAGAACCTGCAGACTCCATGCAGAAAGACCCAGGGGAAGGGTAGGACTCGAACCCAGGACCTTCATGCTGCATGGCAACAGAACAGTGCTACCCACGGAACCACTGTGCAGCCCGACAGTCCCATCAGACCAAGACAATGTAAAGTAAAACAGTCTGAAAATTGAAAATAAGAGAATCCCAAAGCATGATGTTGCCACCACCCGTGATAACTGTTTATCAGTTCAGGTTTTACAGCGTCACCTTGGCAACTCCAAACATCCTTCTGGCCAAACCGCTCCGTACTTGTCTCAGCATAAAACTGTTTGACAGACAGCATTTGGCTTGTTAATGTGGAAGACACTAGTGACTGTATAATGAAATACCTTCAAAGACTTTCTGCCTCAATGTTCCACGTAATTATTATTCTCTATCTGAGTTTAGACAGCATCATATTGTTAGAAGCACTGTACATGAAGCAAAAAGTTTACATGACATTTCTTAAAGGATTAATGGTATAACTTTTGACTATATCAAAACTCAATTGTTTAGTTGGATGCTGTTGTGGATAGAAGGGATGCTCATTTCTGTCTCTGTAATAAAAAGTAACAGTATTTTATCAGTATCATGTAATCATGAGATGTTTTTTTTAAAATTAGATGGAAATGGGTTTCCATAGAACAGAAAATGTTGCTGTACTAACCCCTAAAAATATTTTCTAAGTATTAGTAGGCAGTTTTGAGACACCACTTGTAAGTTCTAGATTTTTCTTTCATCTGGAGCAATAATATATTGCCACTGACAAGCATAATGGCATATTACCTAGCATGAGCTTAGCACTTATTGTGTCAGTAATAGAAAACGTGGTGGGGAGCTTTGTCTGCTCCCAGCGCTGCACTGCAGGAGCATCTAAAACCCTGACCTTTCTGTTTCTTCTTCCTTTGATCTGCCCAGACAAGAACTACTTTTTCTTTGTTGGGCCGGTGGAAAAAAAGGCTTTGAACTTAGCCTGCCACTCAGTGATTTAAGCGAACAAAGTCTCCATATTGGCAACCCAGCAGGCTCCTTCTTACTGTCATGGATTAAGAGGAAGTGAGAAGTCTTTTCAGCTCCCTGAATATCTGGAGGACAGTAGCTCACCACAGAGAAGAGACGGAGGAGGAGAAAAAGATCGCAGACTTTAAAATGGAGCCAAAGTTTTTTAGAGTCAGCTAATTGTTGAGCTGATTAAATGTCAGCTTCATAATAACCTTTTTCATTGTAGCCTCCAGCAACAGCTATGGCCGATTATTTTAGCTTTTAGTTAAAACAGACAACAAATAAGCTTTGGAATATAGATGTTAAGCGACATGCCATTGGCATTGTTTGACAACATGCTGACAAGTTTTTTTAAGAGTTTTTTTTTTATCCTAAACCAATTGAACAAGAAAACAAGGTTCAGTTGTCTTCAAACAGGAGTCAACATAAGACCTATGAAGGGTTCATTTCAGTACACCATTATTAAGACTTGCTTCAAATTGGGCTCAGTTCAGCTCTGCTCTACAGTTAGCATGTTGGCAGGTGTCAGGGTTCAGTTTCACCCACTTCACCATGGACTGTTCCAGCACTTTCTGCCTCCCATGCGGCCTGTTCCCACTCCACAGCTGATCACTGCACCTGCCGTCAATAATCAGAGGAAACTGATTCCACCTGACACTCTGCCAACTTAAGAGCTCCTCTTCCAGCCCTTCATTGCTGGAACGTCTCTCTCAACTCAACTCACGTCAACCCCTTGCTCACCTCTTGCTCCAGCCTACGCCTCACGTCCTTCGCTGCCTTCTTGCTGTGCTCATCTTCCTCGTGCCTGCCTGCTGTCCACCAGCACCCAGAACTCTTGCCATGCTGCTGACCGTCCTGGGAACTTCTGTGCTCTCCCTTAGCCCAGAAGGCTACCTGGCTACCTGCGCTCGCCT
Organism: Fundulus diaphanus; assembly: GCA_037039145.1. NCBI lineage: Eukaryota > Metazoa > Chordata > Actinopteri > Cyprinodontiformes > Fundulidae > Fundulus > Fundulus diaphanus. The sequence goes on from CM073144.1 coordinate 20,746,591, forward strand.
GGCTTCTCTGTGCAGCACCCGCGGTCCTTCAGCCTCTTCCCACTTCAACCGTCACCACTCACCTGCTCCAGACCGGTACAGTTCTCTGGTTCTTCAGATCCACTATCCACCATCTTCAATAAACTGTCTTAAAGCAAGACTCTGTGTGTGGTTGAATTTGGGTTCACCAGATCGATACATGACAGCAGGCAGACTAATTTTTTTTTTTTTACACAGAAGCATACATGGCGATTGCAATGAATCACTGTGCAATTTAGCAACGACATTATTTTCCGCTAGGGGGTTTATTTAAAATAACCCCAAAATGCTTTAGTGCAGGTTTCAGTTTACAGACACTTTATGATTTATTTTTGACAATCCCTGAAAATCATCGTAAACATAAGCATGGGTTTGAAAATGTGATTTGCTTTCAGTTGAATATGATTTTATATCTTCAGAACAGAGATGGACAGATTCATTGTTTCTCCAAGTAACAACAAATTTTCAAATCTTTCAAGTCTCATGTCCCAAATCCTGGTTTAACCTGGATGTGCTACCAACTCTAGCTTGTGAAATTCACTGAAGCCAAGTGTTGTATAGTTATGGCAACATGTAAAAAGTATTTTTTTTTAAAAAAAAAATAAAGTAATAATCAGCCCAGCTAGAATGCATATCTAGTTATAGGACTTTTTTTCTTAAAAATGCATTGCATCACTCTTCAGTTACACCTTTTTGTGTTTTTTCTTTCCTGTGTGTAAGCAATACTTGTTTCGTTATTAATCAGTTTGTGTTAATTTATGTGTGAAAAGCACCCCAAACTAGAATTATTGCACACGATTATGTTCAACAATGGAAAGATGCTATACTTCTAACAAAAAATATTTAGACAGACATAATTACTGAAATGAGAGCCTTAAGTCCTTCATGATTATCTTTAATAAACAATATTACAATAAATGTGAAATAACTAAGTGCTCTTGGAAAACAAATACATTTTTGTTGTTTTGAAGTAAAAATAAGGTAGAGAGCAGAAGCCAACATACCTGCCGCCTTTGATGATTGGATGATAAGGGGGAATCATCCACTCTACTTAATGGAGATGTCGGACCACAGTCAAATCATGTTCCATTCAGTCACCTCTTGCTGACACCTCTGATTGCCTGGAACTGAACTCATATTTTTCACCTGTACTCTTAATGCACACACACACACACACATGATGGAGTCCATGTATCTTCTCCCCCACACGTGCAAAGTAATCCAATCTCCGCAGTGCAGGTGATTATGCTCACCGGTGCCGACTGCACACATGAGATGGATTTTTTTTTCACCCTCCGTGGCTCAAGTTGAACAAAATTTGGTAGATGCTGTACCACCCACTGCCTCTTTTTTGTTTGCCCTTGTAGCAACAAATTAACATCTCAGCACAGATGTTTGAGTGCTGGAAACAGAGAAATGGGATAACACGACTTGAAGCAGCAGGGGTGAGTGCCGATCCCAAGCAGACAATATGGTAGCAACACAGTGACCCACCTGTTCCCCACAATGATTATTCTGCTGTCGTTTATAAATAAAGAACAGGTGTACTTGTGCGTTACCGCCTGGCTTGGTGAGGTGTCCAATGCTAAAAGATGACTAAATTAAAGTAAAATAAAACATCACATTTCCAACTGTCATAAAAAAAGGGTTGGTTATGTTGTTTTTAGGGCTATTTAACAATGACGTCTGGGGGGGGCTTATGTTGTGTGAGCCTCACCTCGGACGGCTCCCTTCACCTCCTCTCCCACTTAGACATTGAGGGTTCTGGGCAGTCGCCCGGAGGGGGTGCGCTGGCAACAGCTTCCTCCCGGAGGGGGGTGGGCTGTGCCGTGCATCCCCTTCGGCGCTCCCAGTTTTTAAACGCACTTGAGAACAACATGCAACAACACAACATCTGAGCGGGCGTAGGGAGGATCGGGGTCTTCTGCACACCCCCGTTCTCCTATGGCGGCAAGGAGTCTGGGGCCTGGAGGAGGTGCAGGCCACTGTGTCCGGAGTCTTGGCGGGGGGCTGCTGTGGGTAGTCAGCGGCTTGCCAGGTCTGGGGCTGATGCCTCCGCTCCCCCCAGGAGGGGCGGGGGGCAGGGATGGCAAGGGTAAGGTGGGGGAGGGAGGGGGTTTATTAGGTATTTAGGGGGTGAGGGGGGCTCTGGCTGGGTGGCTCGTGCGGGTCGTGTTGGCCCGCCCTCTTTGGGGGGCCCGGTCCGGGGGGCGTCTGGTCCGGGGCCGGGGCCGGGGGTCGGGCACAAGCAGTCGTATAGTCGATTTGGGGTGACCCCCCTCCCCCCCTCCCCTTTGGTCAGTGTTGGATGCGAGTGTTATGTGGGAATGTGTGTACAGCGTCTTTTCTTAATCTGTGTGTGGTGAGTGGGGCACAAGGGAGGGATGGTGTGAATGAGTTTTCCATTTTTTTAAATTTTTTTTTTCTCCCCAGGTATGGGTGTGGTCCGCTCCCTCTCCCAAAAACATCTCAAGTCTCCGCTAGGTGCGGAGCCCATCCCCCCACGTCCTGCCCTCCTCCACTTCGTTGGTGGGCACCTTGGCCCTCTGGCGCATTGGTTGGCTTCGGGTTTGGGGCGGGTTCCCGGGCGTGCGCCGGCCCGCTCCCGGCGGCCTCTTCGCGGGGCCTGGCCCCCTGGGGGGCGGCCGGGGCCCCCGTCGCGGGGGCGGGGCGCCCCTGGGGCCTCTGGCCCCCGGGGCCCATAGCCGGGACCACCCCAGCGGGGCTGGCTGCCGGCGGAGCCCACGGGCTCGTCCCCGCGGCTATTGAGGGCGTCGGCATTGCGGTGGCTGGGGGATTTCCTCGGGGTCGTCTCTGCTCCTTCGTTGGGGGGGTTGCAGATATCCTGTGTCGGCCCCTCCTGGGCGACCTGCTTTAGGGGCCCCTTTGGGAGTCCGGGGTTATGGGTCCCCTGACTCCTGCCTCTGTGCCTTTGGTTCTCCACACCCACTATCAAGCTATTTCCTTTTGGAAAATTTTCACCTAAACTAGTGCACTCTCATAAACTCCCACAGGTGCTGGGTCCCAGGTATTAAGTGTTCACTTATATACAGTAATCTTATAATTTATTTATTTATGTTCTTTCACTTTCTTTTTTCAAGTATCACATTACACATGTCAGCTTACATAATATATATGATTTAGCAATGGCATCTAGGTGTTATTCGATTGTATTTGTTGCTTTATCTCTGTTGGTTGTGCTGTTCTTTTTGCATCTCTCTTTCCAGGTGATGGAGCAGACAGAGAAGGTTTTATCATTCTCTCCCTTTTATCTCCTCTTTCTTTCACCTCTACTCTTTTTTTTTTTTCTTTCTCTTTCACTTCTTGTTCTTCCTTTACTCTCCCATTGTCATGTCCATATAATTTGAAATTCTCCTTGCAGGAATCACAATAAAGCTATTTACAAGCATAAATCAAGTGGAGCACTATGGCGGAAGCTGTTCGCTCCACTTGTAAAAGCAAAATCTGTCGAGCTCTATCTGGCATTGAGACATCAATTCCTATTGCCACATTGCTAGACAGGACACTGGGGAAAAAAAAAAAAAAATGATCTCAATGCATCTGTAGCAGCATAGCCCTATCACTGTACATAATTGGACATTTGTGTACTATTTTAAGAAAACTTAAAAAAAGCCTCACAAAATATTTCCTTCAAACATTAAAATAAGGTCTACCTCTTGACAGCAACATTGTATAATCAGGCTCTGCATGGTCCACATGTTATGTGTACTGTTCAGGTCAGGGCAAGTCTTAAAGATAAATTTTAGCCTGATTTGTCCATTGCAAAAACGGTTTTGATTTGAACTTATTAGCATTTGGAGCCAGTTTTGTCCATGTCTGTCTTCTTTGTAGCTGTTGATTTGAGATTAAGTTGAAGGTTTTGGAGGTATTCCAACTTCTTAATTATTGCATCTATTCTGTGTACTTCAACAGTATCACTGGCAGAAAACAACCCCCTGCATCAACCTGTCACGACTATGCTTGACAGTTGATACAATGTTCTTAAGTTTGAAAGCTTGACCTTTGCTCCTCCAAACATACTTCTTGTTATTGTGGCCAAAAAGCTTAATCTTTGCCTGATCTGAAAAAAAAAACTTTCCCCCATAAGGAATTTTAAATTTCCACATGGGCAGCTGCAAACCTTGAGGTTGAAGGATTTTATACCATGCACGTCTTCTTATGTGAGCACCATCTCAGCAGATGGCCATGCTCTGTTAAACTTGCTTCACATTGGAGAGTCACACCGAAGTTCCACTCTTGGTGGTTCTTCGGTTGTTCCAAACCACTTTTCTTTCATCCAAGGGTTCAAGCATAAGTATTATATAGTATTCTTTGAATGGACTAAGCAGGCCAACATGATTATCTGGAATGTCCTTCCAAAAGCGGCATCCTGAAAACTACGGAAATTTTGGGAACAAAGCTTAAATCTGGGTCTGTGGCTGGAAACCAACCGGTTCCAATGGTCTCCAATGAACCTCAACAATTTATGCCAGTAGTTTATGCTTATGCCACCAGCATTCAGCTTTATTTATTTTTCTGTCCTGGGTGCAACTGAAAAGAATACAATTTAACAAAATACACAAAGACACACATGAGAAACAACCATACATACACAGACTTACACCTAAGGGAATTTTAGGGAGAACCACTAATCTAACATGGTTTTGGACTGTGGGAGGAAGCAAGAGTACTGATGAGAACCCACAGATGCACGGGGAGAACATGCAAACTCTGTGCTGAAAGACCCCTGGACCTTCTTGCTGCAAGACAACAGTGCTATATTCACTGTGCCACTGTGCAGCCCGAGTATTTTGAAGCCATTATGTCTAATTTTGATCACATGTGGATTAGAGAAAATAGATTGGGCTACAACTGCGAAGTGTGTCTGAAGGAGCCGAGAGAAGAGTTTCAAACCCAAGAATAATGTGGCAACTGTCGAGCAGGGTTGTGGTGGGATTGTGTTGTGAGATTGTTTTGTGGCGATAGAAGCAGGTGTCTTCTCTGCAGCTTGCTAAGTGACATCTAGCCAGATATTGTAATGGATGTCTGCATAGGTTTAGGCCTGTTTGCATCATTTTAGCTTTGTATGGATCAGAAACAAAGTCCAAATCAGTTCACACTTGTAATTATTTAACAGTAGTGGGACAAACACCTCAAATTCTTTTAAGTTATTTGTTGTGTTACCAGTCAACCATGAAATAATAATGGTCCATAAGCATCATTAAAGCATACATGACCCTGATCAGTGTGTATAAATGTCTCTTCTTAACTGTAAACAAAGAATAGAGCTTTTGCAAGGTGTATCATATGCATATGCAAGAAGCTTGAATATAAAAAGCACATAAAAGCTAATTAAAGGGGAGAATCTCAGGGTTCAAACAGCTGAAGAAGAATGCAGAGAAAACTAAACAGTGTAAAATTAAAATAAGAAGTTAAAGATGCTGTATCCCATATAAATATTTTGACAAAATATGCTTTACGCTTTATGTACCAAGACCATCAGCTCCGACCAGCTTCACTTTCGTTTACAGTTTTTGGGGTATTTCTTTTTAGGGAACTGCATCTTCAGACAATAATAGTGTTATGTGCCGTGTCGGTTCACCCCACCAAATGTTTTGCACCCAGGTCAAAAAGTTCAAATTTGGTTTCCTCTGACCAGAGAACTTGCTTCATGTTTGCCGTGTCCTCCACATGGTTTCTGGTAGGTTTGGCTAATTACTGAACATGCAAAAAGAGTTTGAATATGAACAACTAATTACAGACAAAAAGACATAATGTGAAAAGGTGAAGCTGTGGAGAGCATGGAAAACTAATACCAGTTTAGAATTAAATAATAAGCTTCAAGATAGCGTGCACGCTGTAAATATTAAATATTTTGACAAAAGCAGCATTTGGTTTTAAAGATTATGGCCAGAATGATCAACTCAACCAAAATATTGCATGCCTTCTGCCCTGTGAGGGGAGGATTTACTGAACTGCAGCAAACCCAGCATGCAGACACCAACTATCTGGGTTTGCTGTGGGCTGTTTGTCTGTCACCTGCGTCTGACCCCTATCAAGCTGGATCACACATTATCACAACAGCGATAGACAAGCCGTTTCATAAATGGCAAGTCCTCGGATTCTCTCTTTTCATCCACCCCCTCCCTCGAGGTATGACACCGCTACTTATTAAAAAAAAACTGTTAAAAAAAAAGCACAGCACAGTGTCTGAGTCCCTCTGTTTTAAACACTCCCAAAATTCCTGCTTAGTGGAGAGTTGAGAGCTGCAGGTAGCAGATCTGCATAGATTGTTTGAGGCAGTAATTGAATGGGGCGCTCTCAGAAATCATGTCAAAATATTTTCCAGTTGCTCTGTTGAGTATATTGCTGCATTCATGGCCAATAAGAGGCTTTGTCATCCCATTATGGGGCTCGTGTCGTAGAGACGCGTTGGCTAGTGACTCCTCTCGGCTCATTCGTGTGACTGAAGGGAGAAACTTTTTAATGGGATCCTGACAATGACTATTATCAACCCGCAATTCTCTGTTCTTGTGAACGTTGCCCAATTAATTGCATTTACAGACTCTGAAATGAACTATGACAAATGCTTTAAGTCAACAACTCCCACACTAATTTGCATGGTAATGAATAAGTCTCTCTGGGAATCTGAAACCATTCTATATGAGCTCTTTGGAAGCGATGCTACGGACTTCCTTGGAAACAAAAGTCTGGGAATGGGAGGTGAGCACAAAGTAAGGCTCTAATCGAATACATTGTGAGGAGATTTCCCGCCGGTGGAAATCTGCCTGGCTCTGTCTAGAGCCCATAAAAAGAGCCATTTATAATGGAGGAGCTGTGTCTTCTAACAGATGCACTGCTGAGGGGTATTGTTCCGCAATAATCAGGCCCTATCTCAGTAAAGACAGATGCCTTTTTGAAAACATGATTGATTTCTAAACGAGTTGAGAAGTTTTAAGATTAGATCATAAATAAATACAAAGCTAAAGATTGAGCTGTGTAGGAGAGGAAGACCATTTCTGTTTTCCAATTGCAATGGAAATATTACTTGTGAGGAAGATCACCAAAAATGCAGTTTTTTTATTTATTTTTTTGCCAATGCTAAAATGCATATAGAATGACAACTTTTACATGTGAAAAAAATACAACTGTAAAAAATTAGACAAAGTGTATTGCTTAATACATACGAGGCTTTGCTAATGCATCCATACAGTACCTCCTGAATTTTATTCTGGGTTATGACCATACATTTTAATGTATTTTATTGAGATTTTTTATGATACATCAACATGAAGTAACATATGGTTATCAAGTAGGAGGAAAAAGATACAAAGTTTTAATTTCTAAGTTTTATTTTTACAAATGTAAATACAAAAAAAACACAGCAATTTGAATCTGTGCCAAAAAAAAACTATTTTGGTCCCATCCATAACGAGCGCCTTCGTCTGCAGCACATCCAGAGTTACAGGGCACCTCTTGGCTTATTCTGTGATTGGCATTTTCCTTGAGCATCTTAATATCCTCACTTCAGCATCAGTTCTTTTCTCCTGAGCTAGCCATTCCATTTCAAATTGCCTGTTTAACCCCAGTCCTGGTTTCTCCCACAGACTAATCCTTTAGCATTCTATCTCAACTAGACCTTCACATCTATAGTGTCTATTTGGCTTGGGTGAATCTTTTTTCCCCCACCTAAACTTGTGTATGAAGTGCAAAAGGAAAGTATGAATTGCAGAAATTAGAACTCCCAGGAACCCCACCCCCCTACCCAAGACACACACAAATTGTTGGGCTTAAATCTTTAGGGCAGCTTTATGGATTCTCAGCACAGCGTCGGGTGAAGGGCTCGTGCAGCCATGCGAGACCAGCCACTGGAAGGCTAAATTTAAAAAGAGAGCCTGGGATATTTGTCTGCTGTATCTAACAATCTCGGCGCAGCAACACACAGTAAACTCGAGGGAAAAGAGCACATGGGAAGAATTGACAGCTCGTTGAGGATTTCTTGTTTATGTCGCAATGATTGGGAAGGTGCGGGGAAGATTGCAGGTGTAAGCACTTTCTCGTGATTTTTCTATTGGCGCCCAATAAATCCTAACCTTGCAGAGTCCTAACCTAAATTGTTTGATAAATGTAAATGGACTGCTAAACAGCCGCAGCGGTGAGTGCAGCACAAACTGGCTCGCTCCCTGGTGATGGAAGGAAAATCTGCTTTGATGCAAGGTGCATGCAATGCCACAGACCCTGTGTACATATTAGATGTAATGTGAAGAGGCGCAAAGCAGCACAAGGGACTTTGCTTCATAATCTACTCGGGCATTCACAGCACCTTTCCAGCTCAGCCTATAATACCCTCAAATGGGTTTCACTGCTAAGGCTAGAGGCTGCCCAGGCAGCTCCAGAGACACAGTCCCATTGCGATGAGAAATGTCCAAAAGCAAACGACGCAGCAGAGAACACACAAAGAAGTAAACACAAAGTCTCTTCATCTGGCAGAGAACTAATTATAGAAGGTTTAGCTGGTGAGCGGTGCCGCTGGCACACGAGTCTATGAAACAGAGGCGCCGTGGAGTCTGCCAGTGGCTTCTTTTTCTCTGATGCAGACACAATGTACTAACATCTTAGAGAGTCAAAATGTGGCTAAGCATCTGGATGAATGGTTAAAGCAAGGACATACAGTTAAACATGGACATTTCACATTCAAAGCAATGACAAAATATTGCAGCAGTGAGTAATGCCATGAAAAAATAGAGTGATGGAGCTATGTGGGAGGGTTTTATTTTTATTCCCCTAATTACTAGAATGATTAATGACCGCTATTAAGACTTTTTTTTTTAAAACAGCAAGAGAGCTCATCTCTCAGAGGCTGGGAAGTTTGTTGGGGGTTTGTTTTAAATTTAATGATTGGCATTCGTGCGGTGTCTATCCTAAATTCATAGGCCTGTCATACCTTGAGGGTTCTCCACGGGTGAATGTGCTGTGCAAAGATCCTTGTTTCTGCAGAAAGCTGAATAATGGGCAAGCATTAATGTGGGAAGAGAGCGGTGTCACTGTCTTCCCCTGGATAGCCTATACAGTCCATCTGTGTCCCGAAAATTTTGGTAGTGAGGTGATTCAACATGTTATAATACATCATGTCTTCATAGATCATAAGTTTTTGTTTGAACATGCCTCAGTAAATTCAAACATGGTGTTTTTATTTAATGTTAGTCTACACATAGTCTCATACTGGCCTATGCATATTTCACAATAAGCCCCCGCACTACAGGAACAAATCAGAGTCGGGCTGGGTGCGGGGCTAATGACCGGGCCCTTTATAACATAATTTTTACAACACACACATGCCTGCAACAGCAGGACTCACAAGCTTTGGCACCACAGAGTGCCAAAGCTTGTGAGCTCATAGCGTGAGCCACTATGTCGTTTGAAGTCCATCAAACAGATATGAAGTATAAACCAAAAGAACAACAAAAACATTAGGATACATGGTCACTAATAAAATAACACAAAGTCAAAGCAGTTCAGCACCACGGATAGCGACACCCACATTAACTTTCAACTCAGTCTGTAAGTCTCCATAGTAAAACACAGACGTATCCACAGAAATGTCTAAATCTAGGTTAAATGCTCATATAAACCACTCCAAACACCATTAAAACTATAAGCACTTGAATCAAAAAGCAGACAAGATCCATAAATGCAATGACTCCATCTAGGTCACAGCCAATCACTTTACAATTGTAAACCTCATGTAGTGCCTCAGCCGAACCCAGTAAGATAAAGTATCAGATTTGTTCCCGCTGATGTTCTTCAACCAGGGATTTACCTCTTCTCACACCCACCTGTATTTTTGCGAGGGTTTTCGCTTCGGAGTGTAACTGAAAGGAAAGTGAGGCAGGTGTGTATTGCTCGTCTCTTTAGGCAACTGTGAAAGCAGCACACACATGCAAAAATGTTCATATAGGCTCTGTGCACAGAGCCTATATAAACATTTTTGCATTTGTGTGTGACAGATATGTTTAACTGACGCTTATCAAAATACGGAAAATATCGTCCCATATTGCTTTAAAACGGATGCAACATTAACCAAAAAGACGATTCCATATCGGGACAGGTGGCAACCTACAGCTAACTCCACAAACATGACAATGGGGGAAAACAACTCTCCTGTTAGGAGATTTTGACTTAGTTTTCACTTCTTTGTTGGGAATCTTCTGATGTATATTGTGTCTGGGGATGGATCAGGCGATGCAAACACGTCATCCATACCAGTAAAACAAAGTTAAATAGATTCCTCCTAAATGTTTCTTTGTTTAGTGGAGCAGTCTTTTAACATGGCTCAGAGCTCATTTTAAGGCCATGTAAAAAGCAAAAGCTAGACACCATAATGTCAGTAGAACTGACGTTACTTTGTCCAGTTTTCAGCTGCCATTCAGTTTATATGCTTGGAGAAAGAAGAGATGTTGTTGGTAACCGGGAAAATGTGGAGTGGAGTTTTAGATGTACAAATATTCTCCTATCGACCAAGTGGAATGGATTCTTTCAGGAAACAAAAGAAGCAGTGTGAGGGCCCATATTTAGTTAATGTGAGTGGTCCAATCGCATGGCTTTCAAAAATGGAGGGAACATGTCCTCTTCACACTCAATTGTTGCGGTGTCCATGGCCCCATTTAAAGGTGGGTGTTGACAGGTAAGCTTTGCACATGCTCTGACCTCCCTTGGCTGTGCTAGAGGCTTGACTCTCTTGAGTCCTACCTCCCATCAGGGCTCCTCAGGATTGGGCCCCTCAGGATACCGGGCCGAGGGCATGCCACCCTCCCAGCCCACTCCCCTGAGACCAAGCCCCTGAGCCCATGAGGCATTGTGCACTTTTGTTGTGTACAAAAAGTACAAATAAGGATTATTTCTATCTTTCATGGACATTTCTATCTTTCATGGACAAATTATCAGGACCCTGATAATTTCTTTATATTTGACAAGTACGAACCTTGATGGGAAACACAGAAACATATGGTTGGATATAAACAACACATATTTTGGAATCATCAATAACATATGTTAAGATTGCAGTCTCAAAATTACTTAACCCCATGACCCTATTCTTTGTACTAAATAGAGCACAACCTGCTGAAAATGTGATTCATAGCCAGATTACAGCTTCCAGCAGCATTGCTGGGTAATTTTAGCCCTCTACTCCTGGGTCAAGGCTCAATAATATTCAATACTATTTCAATAAAGGTTCAATAATATTCTACAACAGCATCTCTCAAATCCCAGCAGAGGTTCTTGAGTTCAAGTCAGGCGACTATGATTGCTGCTGCAGGATTTCTTCTGAAACCAAACCTTGGTTGACAAATAGCTGTGGACAAATCAGAGTTTACTTTTAAGGTGCTTATGGGTCAGTTTTAGTGTAGGTCTGAGTTTGAGCATGGAGACCTCCTGTTTAATTTCATCCATGTTGTGGAAAACCAAACCTTCGTAGCTGCTGCTGTAAAGTCTTGCAGCAGGTCTTTGCAGAGGATCTTTGCCCACCAGCCAACTTGGGAATCTTATGGCAACTATTAATACCTTCATTTTTCTGCCATAAAGTGGGGTAGCCACTCTTCCTTTAACAGTTTCCTTGGAAACTCTGCTTTCAACGGTATCTCTAAGATGATGCTATGTTTTTGTATCCTTTTACCTGTCTGTCCAAGGCAAAGATCTCTTCTCTGAACTTTTTGCACAACTTTATTGAGTTACCCATAATTGTAACCCAGTGAAACATCACAGTATTCAGTCCAGGTATCTGAGGCGTTCTATCTTAAGCTCACCCAAGCTACCTAATGAAACCCTTTATTTGATGCATTTTGGTGTGCCTGAGACCGCACCTGATTTTCACATTTGGTCTCTAATAATGGATTCTGTCTAGGTGCTGAAATCATTTTGAGACAGTAGAAGCAAATTCAACCCAGGGTAAGGCAGGCTTCACACTGACTACGTTCCTTGTACACATTGCTTCCAGAAATCTCTACCCCCCTCAGCCCTTTATTTTGAAATAATAGGATCCACTCTATACTTCCTTTGTCTGACTTGCTGTTTGGTTCCTCTGGTTTCTAGAAATTGATGCATTTTCCTCTGTCATCCATCACAAATAGACTATCTGTATTTCTGACCGACAACAGAGGAGGGCTCTCTGTCATGCCATAGCGCTACAGAGCCAGTAGAAAATACCCCATTGACTAGAATGGCTTTTGTTTTGTGACGAAACGGAGTATGCATGGATAATGGTGTATATGTGAACGAAGGGTTAGTGTTGAATTTGAAAAAAAACACATTAAAAAAGGTTTGATCTAACCATTTAAATCAGGATAGTCAAACTCAAGTCAATATAGGCCAGTGTCCAGCAACTTTTAGAAGTGTCTCATGCCCTACACATCTGAAGCAAATGGCGTAGCTACCTTACAAGAATGGAGTGAATCTCTACAGAGCTCTGCTAATGAGCTCATATTTGAGTTAAAGCAGAGGCATCTAAAAGTTCCCCTTGAGGACTGGAGCATGACACCTGTGTTTTAAATTCTCCTTGTAGATTCTGTTTATTGCAAATGCCTAAACACATCCAAATTTTTGACAATTCTAGGCTTTTGATCATTTTTGGTACAACTTTAAAATACTATCTTGCCCCCTCACCAACAATCCAAAAAAAATAAACAAAAGGAACCTTTGACATGTTCAGCTTAGATGTACATGACTTCATCCTGCAGGGTTTTCCATTTTATATTGTATTTAAAATTCATTGATGATAATTCCTACATTTTAAATAACTTAAGTAGGGAATGAAGCAGCCACATCTAAGCACTTCTAGTGGAGCGATTAGATAGGAGAAACTGTATCACAATAATTAGCCTCAATTGCCAAAGGCTTGACTTAATTTTGTCACACTGATCAGCTGATTCACACTTAGCAGTCAGTTGAAAAGCAAGAAGAAAAGGACCGTATGGTTATAAGTTGGTGCAATACAACAAAAATGATCTAAATCAAGTCATGCAGTAGAGGCACTTGGCCAGCACACCTTATGTCTCGGTTAATATACTAATGCAGAGCTCTGTCCTGAACTTTTCAGTTTTATCATCTGATGCAAACACTGCACTTACCATAGTTTAGGAAAATGGACAGTGTGTGTTTATCCCGAGGAAAGGTTCCAGCTTTTTCACTCCGTAGGTGGACAGCTGATAGGATTTTCCTTCCACCTCACTAGGCCCTGGAAGTGTGCCTGCGTGGGTTTTTGATATGTGCATACCTGGGCTGATGAGCGCACCAACTGTCCCTATCTGACAGAATGCTTATGCACCGAATATCAGAGCTTGTCTATGTCTGTTTGGGTGTAATTTGTTTTTATGTGCATGCTTTTCACATGGCTGATAGCATCTACATGTATAAAGGAACAGTCTTTGGGGGAGAAATATTGCCAAAGTGTAAAGGTGCATGCTTGCAAAATGGAGCAAAAGGCTGGAGCTGTCAGGTGTTTCTCGGTCTTCGTCTACCCTTAAAAGCATCCCTCTAAAGTCTCGCCTCCACATCTCTGTCCTATTCTGCATAAGTTGCTCATCTAGAAGTAATTTCCAGCATCTCTAGCTTTGTCTCTTATAAAAGTTTATGTGGGGAATATCTGACAGTCGAAAAGGCAAGGTTTCTAAAAGTAAATTATATTTTGAATAAAAAACATTGTAAATATTGAATATAGCCTGCAGTAAACACCTATGTTTCTTTTAATTAAAAAACTGAAAACAGCATTGCATATGGAAAATTAAAGTGTTACTCTTTAAAAAAAACTAAAAACTAGAAACTGCTCACCATCTAACAATGTTAAAATGAAATTGAAAATGAAAGGCAAACATTTTTTGACAAAGATTACTTCTGTTTAAATTAGAATAAAAATGTTTGGATTGAGCAGATAGGCTAACCGGATCTGATGTCTTTGCTGAGGTTTTCAGGCTAAAAAAATATTTTTTTTTTATGTATTTCTCTTGGCTAAAAAAAGACAAGGATAGTCTAACAGGAAATGACCCTACGCATGAAGGAAGTCAAGGTAAAAATAAAATTGCAACCTTTTAGTCTTTAGCCAAGTTGACAGCGGTGTATTCTGTTTTCACATTGCTCTTTTATTTTTATTTTATACATTGCTTTTTGGGAATCATTCCAATCAGAATAATGATCTTGTGTTTTAAGCATAAAGTTAGCAAATTAGGCTAGTAACCTAGCAGTTCTGGAGTAACTGCTCTCTGATTTTATTTTATTTAAAATGTGTGTCCTTTCGGCTGCTCCCTTTTTCAGGGGTCGCAACAGTAATTCATTCCAACTTGCACATAGATTGAGAGTTTTTGGAGTTTTTAGAGTCTGGATGTTCGTCCTGAAACAACCGGGATTGGAATCTAGGTCCCCTGTGTGAAAGATGCAGACTACGCCACCACAGCGTTAGTGCAGTGAGGGCACAAAATTCATGCATTTTAGCCCCCAAAGCATCGATCATTCCTTAGTTTTATTGTACCTTATTTAATGAGGGAAAGTAAAAATGTGTGATAACAGCTAAATTTCAGTCCACCGCCACTTCCTACTCAGAGTTGATTTGTTCCAGTTCACCCTGTGCACCGGTCTCATTTGGAAGTATCAGTTCACCAGTGGTTTTAACCTTAGAAGTCAACCACAGCTGTACTTTTTTGCAGTCTCTTTCTTAGTGGTGAATCTAACAGTCAATTTAATTATCCGTAACTTCTTCTGTCATAAAACTCTGTTTTAAGGTAGTAAAAAAAAAAAGTTACAGGTTCTAAGCATGGCAACGTTGCTTTCAAACAACTTTGAGAGCAACCTCTACCTGTAGCAGCGGGGTAGTTGTCTTACTTTATCATGACTTTAACAGGGAAATAGCAGCAGGCGAACATGGAGGCTGGAGGCAAGGATCTTGCACATTAGCTGAATGTCTTGACAAAAGACAGCAGACCAGAAAACTTTACTCAGCAGCAGAGACCAGAAGCCACAGGTCGGTAAATAAGTGCTAACGTGTGAACCTAAACACAGCTAAAGTTTGCGTCAGCATCAAGAGCCTGAAGCAGTGTTAAATGCAGGTGCAGCTACTTGGATTGATTAAAATGAGGGTGATAAGTGATTGGTCCCTGTGTGCACAAGCGTGAGGAGTAACAGCTCTAGGCTTGGTTGATTAGATTAATAAGGGAGGTGTTTCCCCTTATCTGTAAGCTGATACAATAAGAAAGGGGACTGGAAGCACTTGAGAAGAACGACAGGACAGAGGCTACATCAGGACTCACTAGGTTTATCCCACATTTACATAATGTTGTCAGAATATGTGCAATTGGTCTGATTTAAATCCAACAGTAAATTAAAAAAATGCTGTCTTTGTAGTGCTGCTTCCAAATGACACAGTAAAGGCACAGACAGATAGAGTGACATTGCTTTGAATGTGAATTTGTGTACTTGGTGTGTTTGTCACATTGACAGTGGAACGGATAACCCTAGCCATCTGTGTGCAAATCGCTCATATATAGGCTTTTAGTTTGAGCAAGATGAGTAATGTAAGATATTAAATGAGTGGATAAAGATACCAGAGAGGTCAAAGCAATAGGAGGGTTGCTTAAGAAATGCATGTTTGATAAATCCTAATAGAGAGTATTTACAGAGCCTTGCAACCACAAACTTCAAATCATTTTATAGAAGTTTTATCTCATACACAGACTAGTGTGAGATTGTGAAGTGGAGGGACAGTAATACACAACTTTTAAACCTTTGACAAATAATCTAAATTGCGTGGCTTGCATTTATGTTCAGTCCACCTGACTCAATACTTTCTAAAACTTCCTTTCACTGAAAGGGGTGTCTCTACCAAATATACTTATCTAGGGACTGATATTTTGCCCATTCTTCTTTGCAAAACAGCTCAAGCTCCGTCAGATTGGACTGAGAGTGTCAGTGAATATCAGTTTTGGAATTATTGCTAAAAATTCTCTATTGGACTGTACTAAGTAACAGTTTTAGAATAATATATCCTCTTTGAAGTCTCTGTGATGGTGATCTAAGTGCTTATAAGACAATTGAGGGGTCTGTCATCTGAGCCTACTCTCTGTGGCCAGAAAACCTCACTTGCAACTTTCTATGCATTGACCTGGTGGCAGTCTCACAGCTCGCAGTCTCGCAGCTCTGTTCTCGCGGTAAGACAAACAGCTTCACGGCAGCCCAATGTAAGGTCATTAGCATAGCCACACACCTCTTGCTGTGCTACTCACAGGTGATCATAGAACACGTTTACACTATATATATACATACACACACACACTAGATAATGTACAATCCTATTCCACATATTTCATCATGATATCTGTGGGGTGCAGGGCATGTGGAGGACAGTTAGTGTTCGTGGCAGTGCTATTTTCGAAAGGTCCTGTAGGGGAAGCACAATTGGAAAAGTACTTAGTGAGATTTTTTAGATTTTATGCTAAACAATTTATGAAGGATGTATGATTTTTTTATTTCACAGTAATTAATTTTTAGTGGGTGTAATGTGACAAAATCTGAAAAATGTTCAAGGGCTATTAAGTCTGTTTTGGCTGGTTAAAATTATTTTATGCCTTCCACCACTTTGTCGCTGAAGAATAGAGTAGAATGAAGGTCAGGAATACATAGTTTAGCAAGGCATGGCACAATTTCGAAACCAACAATAAAAAATGTATTCATTATTGTAGTTAAAGCTAGGGTTGCCGATTTTTCACAAAGTTTCCCCAAGTCCCTTTTTGAATAACTGCGCACGCGCAAGACCATCTTACCTTGCTCTTCTGCTCTTCAGGGGGATCACGTGAAAAAAATCTCCCAAATCCTCCCTGGTTTTATATCTTTCTACTGAGTTCTTCATCGTCTTCTCATAAAGATGAACACGGTTTGCGACACTACGCCATGTTCAAAGTATATGGTGAGAGTAGCAGAGCTACAATGAACAGCTAACATCAAAGCTAACCACTAACCTAACCGCTAAGCTAACTCCATACATAAACACTAGAAGTGTGCATGCACAGCCACCAAGCGGAAACTTACGAGGCATGTGCAAGCGCATGGCGAGTCAGAATGACTGGCATGTGGGACAATCAGTAGATAGGGCAATACACCTGGAATATGAGGGACAGAGGGGAATGAGAGCGGGAACACAACTTTAACCAGGCACTGCTCTTCGATGCAAAGAGCAGTCATTGGTTATAGTTTTACAGGCCTGCAGCATTCACAGAGATGTATTTTTTAACATTCTTTTTCTGAATACATAATGCACTGACTATTTTCAGGACTGAAGGACAATTTTACCCAGAATAATAAAAAGTGTTTCTGAACAGGATTACCAACAATAGCTTTAAGACTACCTTTGAAACTTCCACAGTCATTACATAGCAGTGGTGGAAATCCCGGCAAGTTTAGCTAGGACGTAATTTTTCTGTCAGTATGTCAGTATAAAGTGTTTATGATTTGTTGGACCACAAGCACACTCTCAGTATCCACAGATGTTCCCTTGAACTCCAAAGCTTCTGTTATCTTTTACAATGCACAGTTCCGCTGTGCACAAGACCATCTGCTCTGGTTTTCACATACTTACATCTGTACCAATTAGATGTACACTATGTTGGGTGTCGCGCAATTACACAAAGCTAGAATAGTATTGGTGCATTCATTTTGCAAGTCTCTGTAAGTCTCATGAAGGAAAGGATCACCATTCTCTCAGGCAACAGTTTTCTTAGAGTAGTAATAGAGAGAGTATAGACAAAAAAATAAATAAAAAATAATCAGAACATGTGTTTCTTTGTATTGGAAAAATAATTAATTTCAATTATTTTATAGCTTGGTCACACTTGGCTTTTTAGAGAAATAGGTAGAAGAATTGCCAGGAGAGAAACCGAAGTTTAATGTTTGTCTCAATATACTGTGTAAATGTCTATTTCTGCCTGCAAAAAGTAGGGGTCAGCAGTGGAGAATACTGCCACGACTGACATAGAAGGCAGCCATTGATGTAATGACTTAGAATGAACATTAATACATCTATTTTCTATACCCAATTAATCCTGTTCAGGTTCGTGGCATGGGCTGGCCTCCATCTCCAGGGTTCAATAAGCAGGAGGCAGAGTACACCAGGGACAGGTCAACGTTCCATCACAGAGAACACAGAGACACACAATGGACAAACATACGTGCACACACACACTGTCATACCTAAAGGCAATTCAGATTGGCCAGTGAACCTACAATGAATGTCTTTCAACTGCTGGAGAAAGCTGGAATACCTAGAGAAAGCGGACAATGGCTTAATGCAAAACTTAGGAAAGAACATCAGGATGGACAAAAGGCAAGGTCAAAAGGTCATCAATGTATCCAATACTTTGTTAAAGTGTAAATCTTGAGATTAGAAATGCACAAAAAGTCATCTGATGATTAGGATTTGATAATTTTCTGCTCAATCAGACTTGACAAGGGACGAACTGGTAGGAAACTGAAAAGAAACACTTTCTTTTTCAGACACAATTTCTCTGCTTTGCTGAGTTGTGGTGGAAACAGTAGTCTTCAGAGTGGACGTTCTTGAGCGGAATCAGTGGCGCCACCAGGGGGTGGCCGGGGTGGCCATGGCCCCCCCGTGCTATGTCCTGGCTACCCCACTGGCCAGTGTAAATTGTAGGCAACCGCTCTTCCTGAGCTTCTATCGCGCTTTTATTTGTATCTGCCAGTATCTACTTTCCCCTAGTAACTGTTTTGTTTTCCAAAAAATGAATAAATGTACACCTTATTCTCAATATAATTACACCATAAAAAGAAATTCAACTCAAAATGTTAACTGTACTGTTATTGGTCTATGCACATTAGGTCATTAAGAACATTGAAAATCCAAAAAAACAACAACATTAAAAACCAAAAGATGTTATTAGGCTTTTACTTAAGTCTTTAAGATAGTTTTCTACAGGCAGCTTTACTACAACAGTAGAATAAAATCCTGAAATTATGGCTTTTAGTTTCAGTGCCACTCCAAGAGTTTAAGTGGCTCCATCTGGCCACCCCTATGAAACATTTCTGGAGGCGCCACTGAGCGGAATACTGAACAAGTTACCCATTTTAAGTATCAGTGAAGGATTTAAAACTTAAATCTGAGGAAACAAAGAGATGTAAGAAGCAATTTAATTGGAAACTATTTATTTTAAAACTACGGGTTATTTGGGCTTCAAGAGAGAGCTACACTCTCAACACAACAGTAAAGTTGAAGAGATTACAGTAAATTTGCTGTTGTATCATTTCAAGCTTGACAACCAGTCATAAACCATGCTGGATTTTTAAGATGGATGGCAATCTTTTGGCAATCTCAGAGTTGAAATAAGGCTCCACACGCTCCAGGAAATACACACAGAGGCTGTGTGTATTGTCAGATACAACCAGCCACAGAGATAATGTCAACCACTATTAAGTCATGTAAAAAATGGCTTTATTAAATATTAGATGTCTGTTAGGAAAATCATTTTTAATCAATGACTTCACTACTGACCATAATCTTGATGTTATGTTTTTAACAGAGACATGGTTACATCACCTTAATGAGGCACCAATTCTGACAGAGTCGACTCCTCCAAACTACAATTTTCTTTGTGAGAGCAAACAGCAAAGGAAAGGTGGAGGAGTAGCAACTTTATTTAGTGATTCATTAAAGTGTAAAGGGGTGTTTCTGGCCAAATTTGACTCTTTTGAATATTTGGCTCTCCAAGTAAAGAGCCCAGTGCAAACTATGTTCTTGAATGTTTACAGGCCTTCTAAGTCCAAATCAAACTTTTTAAATGATCTTAATGTCCTCCTATCTGTGATATGTGTTGATTACAACTGTTTAATTAAACAACGTAAGTGATGTTGCCCTGTCACATCACTTTTCTGTTACCTTTGAAAGCATTATTTCCAATGATTCAGTCAGCCAAAGAGACATTATGTGGGCGACTGTGGCTTGGTGGGTTGAAAAGTCGTCTGGCAATCCGAGAGTTGTGGGTTCGATTCCAGCTTCCCCCTGCCACATGTCGATGTACCCCTGGGCAAGGCACTTAACCCCAAGTTGCCTACCGAGCTGCGTCTCGGTGTATGAATGTGTGCGCGTTAGTGAGAGCGACTGGGTGAATGTGGCTATAGTGTACAGCGCTTTGGGTGGTCAGCATGACTGGAAAAGCGCTATATAAGTTCAGCCCATTTACCATTATAAGAAAACACATCGTTAAGGACAATACCACAGAGAACTTTATCCAAGCTTACTCTTCTTCTTCAGCATTGTGCTGTAACTCAGTAGATGAACTAGTAGATTACTTTCAGTCTAATGTTTCAGACTTCATTGACTGCATTGTTCCAATTAAAGTCAAGTTTTTTTATGGGAAGAAAAATCTCAGTGGAGAAATGCTTCAGCAGTTAGAAGTAAAAAAAAGATGAGTGTCGAACAGCAGGTGGAGAAAGACTAGACTCCAGGTTCATTATGACATAGATAAAGAGAGACGTAACAGATATAACTTAAAACTGAAAAATGCAAGGGAAACGTTTTCTCTGAGATTATTAGCAAAAACATGAATAATACTCGTGCCTTATTTGCAACGGTCGACAGATTAACAGGCTCCTCTGGCTTCTGAACTCCATTCCACCAGGGCCTGCAATGAATTTGATTAGTTATTTACTGAGAAAACCCAAAAGATTAGAGGGGCGGTCTGTACATCCATGTCCTCCAGAACCAAAGCTGTTTCCAACTAGAACTGATTTTGACAAAATGTGCAAATTCTGCAAAATAAACCACAAAAGCTTAGAAGAAATGATTCACTAGCTAAGTTCCTCCTCCTGCTGTCTCGATGTTCTACCTAGTTTTGCCTGCCATTGTGTCTGATTTCACTCAGATAATAAACACGTCCCTTCTGTCAGGCGTATTCCCCCAGTCTCTAAAAACAGCAATTATCAAACAACTGTTGAAAATGAACAAATTAGTCAAACTACTGCAGAACTACAGGCCCATCTCAAATTTCCCTTTTATCTGTAAGATTGTTGAAAACGCTGTGTTTCAACAATTAAATACCTTTAAATGTTAATGTTCAATTCAAACTGTTGTAGTTAACTGAAACTTCATTAGATTAAGTTTGTAATCTAATTTTTCTCAGCCTACTGCTACTATTTCACTGGTATGTAGATTCCTTTGTATGTTTTTTTTTCGTATGTTCTGTTGATGTACAGCACTTTGATTTATCTTGTTACTATGTGCTGCTGTGCTTTTTTGTTTGCAGCTCCTGATATGTGGAATACCCCACCACAGCATATGGGGAATACCCCACCACAGCAAATTAAACAGGCCCCTTCTCTCTTTGTTTTTAAATCACTAAAATTCATTGCTTTGCTCTGGCTTTCGTTCTTATCGTTTTACCCATTTTGTATGTGTTGTCTGATTGCTCTCACCCTTTCTTTATGGTTCCTTGGTCAATTAATATTGTGTTTTATTGTGTATAGCTCTTTGGTCTTGTATGGTGTGTTAAAGTGCTTTCAAAATAAAGCGTGACTGGATGTCAAAACTGGCTAAAAGCTGAAAAGTAAAGTTCTCAATTTACTGGTATATTTCCACCCTCTCCTATGGTCATGAGATACACATTAGAACAAGTGATTTGAATACTTGGCCTCCATAAGCATCCCGTTTTCTGGCAAATAACAGGTCAGTTAGTGCTGATCTTTAATTAACCTAGAAAACTAGAATGTAATAGAAAAGCAGTGAGGGTTGATCAAATGGGCTAACCAAGCCATACATAGACATCGGCAAACATCTTTGTGTGAATATCTTTCCACATTTAGCCGTTCTACCACAAGACGTTTGGACAGATAATGTATGATTATTTTTATGAAGATAGATCCTGGATACATGCAGCATAACTGAGTTCCTCCAAAAAGAGGCAGGAATAGACCTTAAGGGGAAAGCACACAAGGAACACCCTAATGCATAACATCAAATGACACCTTTTAACACTAATTAATGTGCCCTGAGACAGAACAGATTACTATACATTTGCCTTCGACAGTTTTATTGGAAACATTGATGCTCCTCGATGGAAGAGATTCAAAAAGGATCCCTGCATGATGTGCCTTAGGGTGTCAATCACCGACCAGATGCCGCGGGGGTGAATCACTTAATGGAATATAACGGGGGGATATTTTTCAACATATCTTATTGCACTAATGTGTGTTACCTTTTAACGTTGACTATCATTCATTCTGTCATTAAGAAGGAGATTCTCTGCACTGAAAGGAGTCAGCTGAGGTTGCTCAGGCATCTGATCAAGAATGCCTGATCAACTCCCATTATGCCTTATCCACATTACAAGATTGTAAAACTGTCGGTTGATTTTCAAAACCTGAGAGAACCCACACATGACAATAAAAAATCGTGGATATAACAGATTTGGTCGTACAGTGTGTGGTTTAGAGCCACACTGTACGTGCAACATACCACATACAAACAGATTTCACTCCCAAACATTCAGATTTCCGACAGGAAATCTTGCAAAACCATTTGTGATCAAATGAGAGTTGAGAGTAAATAAACATGGCCGACAAGGAAGAACAATGGAAATAGTTTGTGGAATAAGTTTAACAAAGAAAGAACATTACAAAGAGAAAAGACATTGGTTAAAGGAGTGGGGACCGCGCAAACAGGGACTTTACGTTTGCTGCACTGATATGGAGGTGAAGTGTTTTTTGTGTCCTCCGGGTTTCCGTCACCTTGCTTTCTGATTAGCTACTGTACATGTCAACAAGCGGTGTGCTCGTTTGTTCTCGCGGATCATTCCAGGCACCAAGATATAGTGGCAAGACAATCCAACATGTTGAATATTCCCGATTTGAGGTTGGAGCGGTCTTGACGTCCTTCCGATCAGACTAGCTCACTCTTAACACACTACACACTGCTGGAATCTCTTATAGGATTATTTTAAGAGTTACCACAACAATCAGGGCTTCCTTAAAGTTGTTGGAAGGGGATTATCGGGTCAAAAAGCGGCATTATCGTGTAGCATGAACCCAGCTTTAGAGGCTTTCCAGTCAGGTCCCAAAGAAGAGAGACAACGGGGCAGATACAGAACTTGTGAGAGGGACTAAATATTCTTCTGGACCTTCTCAAAACAAGATGGAAAGGGTTGTTGGAGAGCGTTCCGGGACTTTACCTTAGATTAATGGAGGGCAATAGATAGATGAAAGAATGGAGACTGCAGAGCAGGGAAATTAACTAAACCATTTAAAAAGCATCATGCCATGACATGAGAAATAACACTGACATCATCTTTACTTGGTGCCGTCAGCACTTCTCGGCTCATCAATTTCAATAATCGTTCTGCAAACTTGACTTGTAACAGAGCCATATCCAACTACTGTACGCTGTTGCATTTAGAAAATAACAAACAGCTACATATTAAGGAGTTATAATAATGGCGCTCCAAAACCGTCTGCAAATACAAACATACTTGTGGCTCTAGCACACAAACCACTCTAATATGCTGTGGCCGAAAAAAGGCAAGCAGCAGGAAAGGTCCAGAATGATGGGACAATCCATCACAAGCTGTTGCATGGTGCTGTGTGGTCTCATTCAAAGAGACCCACCCATGGAGAACAGGAGGCAACAAGTGGCGGGGAAACAAGTGGAAGGAAGTAATTTGAAGACCAGAGGTGAGAAGTGGCAGGTGGCGGCCGACAGCGGTGACAGGATAATGATTGCCAAAATCCAGCAGTTTGATCACAGTCGGTCTTTTGTGTCAGTGCTTGTTCAGAATTAAATGTGTCAAGAATCTTTCCATTCCCATTCCCTTTTACTGATTGAATAGATCATTTCAGTTCTAAGTTGTTTGTATAGGGATGGAAATGGGGACATAAAAGGGGGCGGGGGGGGGGGGGGGGGTTGAATAACAATAAAATTATTTAAAGATAAAAACCCCTCTTGAAACAAGTCAAAGATTTTAGGATTAAAAGTGCTGGTGAAGATTCTCAGTCATCCAGGTCATGGTCATTCCAAAAAAAGTAAAAAACAAAACAACTGGACTTGTTGTCCAGTTAGGATTAAAACCTAGAGAACCTTTAAGGGCACAAAAAGTAGGATGGCAACACAGATGAAATTTTTTCCCTTACTGTTACAGATATAACAAGAGGATCAGAAGCAATAGAGCACAACTGAGAATACCTGATGGGAAGGATATACACAAGACAGATAAAAAAGTGACTCAGCATAATGAAACCAAAGGCAAGGAAATTTGAACACCACTCTACTTCCTCAACAAATATTGCCTTTGTCAAAACTCAACAATATCAAGCGCTAAACGTGGGATTTAGAGATTTTACTGCACAAATGACAATAATCTTACCCTTTTTATCTTTTTATTGCATTCCTTCATATGATTTATTCGAGCTATAACACCCCATTTCATTTTAGGTGGATTTTGTAGTGAAATGAGTAATGTTTTGAAAGAGAAAGACTGGACTTTAGGGGAAAAAAAACTTTAACATTTCATGGTCCGACTTTTTTTACCCAGCCATTACTGTTTCATACCAATAAAAAACATTTGTACCCATGTCCTTCAAGCATTGTTAGTTTATTTCTGTTAAGCCTTAGGGATTAGGGATTTTTTTATTTAAAAAAACTTAACATTGTCAGGTAGGTTCTATTTAATGACTGTAATGAAGTAAGACAGAATGAGACCCCATGATCATATTTAAGACATTCTGAGTGACCTCCTCCTGGTAGATATTTACTGTTCTGACATAATCACATTTCCTTACAGTGGACTATGACTGGATCACAGAAAACGTGTTAAAGGAAACATGCAGAAGGCAGGTAGGAAGAGAAGAATAATCAGTACATAGTGCCCCATTTTAGAAAGTAAAACTGCAAAAGGTACAGAACGGAGAGGGTGAAGGAATCAACTCTCGTACAAAATGCCACATGATGGTTTATTTTCAAACGTACAACACTAAAACAACAGCGGTGACTTAGAGTCTGTCCCTGAGCTCAACTTTCTGAAGAAAATCTTTCATTTCGATTTCAGAGTTCCAAGTCAGAAAAGTCAAACACAGCACAGTGTAATGTACAAACTCCATTTTCCCCCACCAACCCTGTTCTTAAAATCCAATATGGCTGCTGCTAGGATAGAATCTGGTGAAAGCTGCTGTAATGCTGTCTTGACAGTTTGTTTCCCACTTGGTCAAACCTCTGATAGTGGTATAATGATGGAGGTGATGCTGCTGTGTTGGGATTCATGGCATGCAAAAAACATAAGCTGACTTGAAAAAGTAATATTTTGGCTCATCATATTGCAGCCATATTATCAAACCCGGCAGGTTTTAGGACTTGTGAATGGGACTCAGTTTAAGTTGGTGTGACATGATTCTGAGATCCAAGTTTCTACTTGTGGGTTGATTATATTAACATGTACAATTAAGCTCAAAATTCTTCACATTTGTAACAGATGTAAACAGAGTTTAAAGAATAGTTTTTATTTTATCAGCACATTTTCGTCTGACAGGAAGTAATTTTATTGTTGTCGAGTGGCCCAGCCAGAGTCCCGACTGGAACCAGATAGAGAATCTGTGTAGGGAGCTGAAAGATGAAGGTGATGGCAAGGAGGCATTCCAACAAGATTTAGGAATCTACACTGTTTTTGGAAAAGAATATAAATAACTTTGAGCATATAATTTATTCTTTTTTTGTAAAATCTAAATAAAAACTGATACCCATTTTTTTTAAAAACTGGTACTCCTTTACATTGTTTTTGTACTTTTTAACAAGAAATTATTTTAAATCCAAACCTGCAATGGGTGTCAATAGTTTAATTAAAAACCTAAATGTGGATTAAATTGATTGAAAGGCTTTTTCACATAAGAAAAAGCAACTGTTTTTACCTTTTTTGATGTTACAGTAGTGCCCTAATATTAGGTCATGTTGGCTAGCATTAAAAAAAACATAGCTTGTAAACATCTTCACAAATTTACTGACAATAATTATGAGGCTTATAAAAGATTTTCATTGAAAAGAAAATTACTCTGAGGGCCATGGACATACAAGGGGCTTCTTACCACAACCAAATCAGATATACAGACATGCCACAAAAAGGTAAAGGTAAGTTTTATCTGGTTAGAAGCTAATATACCTTAGTCCAATTCAATCTTGACCTCAATGAGACCTGTGTGCTGGAGACATGTGGCTAAATCAGCCAGGAAAATACAATTAGGGCAAATTTAATGGAGCTCCACCAGGCAACGAAGAGACCCATCATGAAAACAACTCATTCATTCATCACCAAAATGGAGAAAGGTTATCTGCTGCGACTTGAACAACAGATGGAAAAAGAAAATATGGAATCCAAAAGGGAACACTGAATGATCAACAGAACATTAAACCTGAAAGCACTGCATTGAAATCAAACTAAGCAAACGAGCACAGTGTAAAGGTCATGCATGCAGACAGTACCCAGAAAGATCTGTGCAGACAAACGTAGAAACGGCTGCACCGCACTGATCCTTATGCAGTCATGCCACGAATGAGTGGATCGATTCTAACCCGGGGATTCGATACTAACCACATTAATCCACCTCTGGGCACAGTCGGCGTGTCTGGCAGACAGGCACTCAGTCAGCCACTCTGCTGCTTAGGATCAGCATTGGTTTACAGAGGAACTGCGAAAGAGAGCAGAAGAGGAATGTGGATAAACGAATGACTGCGAAGCAATCCGAAATGTCACTATGTTCATTCTGCGTGCCCTTTGCTGAGACGCCCGTTTCTGGGCACCGAATCAAACTTCTGCGCAGGGCAAAGTTTATCCAATTAGATTACACTGTTTGTGTGTGGCTTTTCTATATTCGTCCCGGGAGGGTCCCATAGAAATCAAGTCAAAAACAAGCATTTGAATGGAGAAATTTAAAGCAAGCAGCAAACTTGTTTCATTTTTAAATTCAAATTCGTTTTTTCTTTCACATGAAAGAACATTTTCAAGTTAGATTTGAAACCAGTATGCTGTAAAATGACCCATAACCTCTTTTTTTCTAGCTGTCTGGCATCAGATTAAAATAAACTTCCAGGATAGTTAGAAAAAAAAAGACTTTCTATTGACTATACCTTTTATTTACTTTCATTAAATCCCAAACTTTACACACATTAAGGCTACTATGCCCACTATGACAATGTGGGAAAGGCCAGATGATGTCACAGCTTTGCAGCTGCTTGTGATTATTTCACCACTTTTGTGCCAATTTGAGGCACAGCTGTGGATGTATTTAAGGCCAAATCTCAAACACGCTACTTGAGCTACATTCTTGAAAAATCTAAAGAAATCAGCCAACATATCAGGAACACAGTTTTGGACCTCCTCAACTCTGGACTATCCTTGGAAGGAGTCTTGTACTAGCACAGACTGATAGGCTGCTTAGACAGAATGAGTCCATCACTCATAAGGCAATTTGCCAAACACATGCCCTGGGGTGTGATACAACTAGAATTGACTTGTGTGGTCATCATGGCCATCATTACACCCAGATGAAAAGAAGGAAAGCTTGAAAGACTGAGTACAATCCCAACTGTGAAGTCTTGAAGTTGCTACCTCGTGTTTTGCGGCTGTAGGGACTGATGCACTTGAAAAATTAGATGACACTATGAGGAAAGAACATTAGGTGGAAATATGAAGGCATCACCCGGAAGCTAAAACTTCACCATAAATAGAGAGAATGCTCAAAGGACCTCACCCAAGTAGTTACAGAGTTGCGTTAATACACTAAAGTCAATATTTTGTCATGGCCATTACTACATCCTGACCTCAGTCCTATAAAAAGTGTGGAGAGAGCTGAAAAGGTATGTGCAAAGTGGTCAAAACACTTGTTCTTCTTACACCAGTTCTGTCTGGAGGAATGGGCCAAATCCCCAACAACCATCACCCCAAGCTTGTGGAAGAATGCCCAAAGCTTTCCAGCTAAGACTTACAGTATAAAAGGCCGTACCACCATATACTGTAAATCTTTGACACCAGAGGTTGGTAATCCTTACAGACATACAAAAAACATGGACCACATAGCCTGATTTAAACAATAAATTCTCACTCTTTCACATACATACATATATATATATATATATATATATATATATATATATATATATATATATATATAAAATATTTGTCATGATTTTGTTGTGGATGAACCCGGACACAGCACGCACACACAGAGGAGTTTGTTAAGACAGTTTATTGCAGGTGGATGGTGGTGACATGAGAAACCAGAGTTTACCAGTCGGAGGTGAAGGATGCAAGAGCTGGCTGCTGGCTGGCAGGTACAGAGTCCAAAAACATGAACAATAATCCCAAGGCAAAGTGGAGCTGGGCTGCTGCGGAACAAGGAACGAGACCAAGACGAAGTCATCAAAAGTTAGCAGCGCAGCCAAACAAAACCCAAACCTGACGAGACAGGAACCAAGGCAGGGGAAACTGGAGCAGACAGGCATGATGGTCAGGAACAAACATTACGAGCCAGCGACGAGAAAACAACCGAGGTGAGTTTATAAAGGGAGCCTGACAGGTGACGAGAATGAAGGCTAATTAGTGTCCAGACAGGTGTGACTAATTGCTGAAGGAAGGTGAGCCGAGTGAACTGCAAAAATGACACGAAAAGAAACCAGACAAAACCCAAACCATGACAATATTAAATAATCATTTTCATCTTCTTTAAACTTCCACATTCCACAGTCCTGGATAATTTCTAGCTGAAAATATACCAGACATTCTTTTCCCATGCTGAGTTGAAACACGGCACCCTCGTCAGAAAAGTTAAATTCTTTATAAAACTTTGCACTTATTTAGATCAAGTATGTTCTTTTTTTCTTCTCTGGCCCAGAGGTAGTTCAGTATGCCAGATGAAATGAAACTGAGAATTGTTGAGATTTAAAAGTATCCAGAGCTTTAAATAAGTGGTTCTGTTCTGGCTAGAAGCCTTTATGAAGTTATTATTATTACAGTTAATTCTGAACATGTGCGCGGAGTAGGGGTGGTTTATTACAGCTCTGGTTTAGAGCTCTACATCTATTCACGATTGGCAAGAACAATAAAAAATGTTTGCCTTTCAAAATTCAACTTGTTATTTTTACATTTTAACTGGCTGAACCAACCATAAAACAAAAACTGGTTGAGGAAGTTTGAATTTATTGGTTATTTTTTTGATGCCCACAGGTCAGATAGCTTGATAGCCAATACAATTTGGATAAAAGTTATTTGTCAAGTTGAACTGACCAAAAGATTCTGGTGGAGACCTGAACACCCTTCTTATTTAAAATGGTCCAGTGAATTTACATGAATTGGTCTGGTACAGGGCCAACTTTAAAGCAAAAGGGCAAACCTTACCTAAAGGGTTGAGATCAGGACTTTTTACCAGGCTTGATGTCTGCCTGCATTACAAAACCATTTCGATGTGCGCATTTAATTAATTTTTCTTTGCAACACCAAGCGGTGTCCAAGATTCAACCATTTCAGAAGATTTTTAGGGTACCGAATCATCCCCACAGGATGATGCTATCACCACCCTACTTGACAGTTGCCGGTGTTCTTTGGTTTGAAAGCTTCACCATGACTCCTTCCAGCAGATTATTGCCATTATGGCCAATTAGCGCAATCTTTGTCTGACCATAAGACTTTTCTCCAGAAGCAATATGTCGATTCAGCACCTTCAATATTTGACCATTTTGACAGAGATGGGCGTTCAAATATCTGGCCTAAACTACACTAGAAGCTTTTTGGTGGTTAATTTGCTGCTTCAGCAACTTCTAATGGACATTTAACTCTGGTGCACCCCTATCTTGTTTTTAAATATTGCAACAATTGATTGTGGTAGAATCATTCCATGTCAAAAACTGAAAGGTTTAAATGCATCAGTAAAGGCCTAAAATGAATCGGCATTCAAGCCAACAATGACTGCATGTAAAAGCCTAATCTGAACAGTACTGGGGAAAAAAGAAAAAGAAAACTGTCGAACAGAGCAGCCTGGGAGGGGGAAAAAAGAAGAAAATGGATTTTCATGACTGTAGTGAAGGAGTAAAAATAGAAGGCTGACGTGCCTGAGGAGGATCCTTGGGACAGAGTGAGAATGAGGAGGAAGATCTGCCGTGGCGAACCCCAAGAGAAGCAGCTAGACAAAGATGTTGAACTAGTTCTGGGCAGGCAGCCGTTTTAATGGGCTGGTGCTTTCAAGGTTTTCTCTGTTAGTCAAAATATTCGAGAGACTCTGCACGTTACTGATTTCAGACCATTTCTATCACCAGGAATAATATGATGGTCTAACTGCATATCTTGAATTAGAGGGAAGTGTTTGGAAAAATGTGCCTCACCAGTTTCACATTCTCTGCAGGATACCCCCTTCCCCACCCATTGCTGAATGACGTAATCTCAAACAGCTCAAGAAGATTTTCAAATTGTTTTACTTCCTGCTGATTAGAATGGGGAAGCTTTAAACCACGCTTAAATCGATTTTTGATATCCATGTAAATTTGAGAAAAGCAAATTCTTTGAAATGTCTTCCAGGACACAAGTAAAGCTGCTGCATGGAATGGATTACACTTTTAGATGTTTAGCTTTGCTGATATGCATCAGCAGACTTTGACTAAGTTTCCATGTGACTTACTGTGTGTAAGCAAAGACTTATGAGGTCCTCTGGAGGTCTGTTTATAGCCTGAAGCTGTATCCTGAGTTTTGACTTTCTAAGGAAATACATTATTGCACAAGCACACAGACTGATAAACACCTCAGTCACTGATCAGACCAGGTGTTTAAAAGCTTTTTTTCTGCCCTTCACAATATCCCATGTCATTCTTTTGTCTTTTAAAATAGATTATCCCATCCCTAACTCAAAGTACAGTAAATAATGTAAAAGCCTAGCGGTTTAGTGCTACATCTGTCCTCAGTTGATGCAGAGATGTAAAGCAAAAACACTTCATTCATTCAGCCCTTCACTGATTTAGCCCGTGATATTCAGAGAAAGTCATGCCCATCACCATGCTGCTGATATTGCATAATCTGGAAGTCCCTTAGAGCTAAGTAACAGCTTTGCAGGTGTTTATAGAGATTAGAAATCAGCTTTCATACTTTTGATGCCTTCAAACTACTTTGAAATTGGACTGAGTAATGAGGCTGCTGCATTTCATATTCACACTTTTTAAAATTATGAATAATGAAACAAACAGAGGCTGTAAATCATGAGAGATGGGATGTTTAATATTTTGGGGGCTGTAATCCGGGGATAATTCAATATGAATATTTTCGTGGCACAGTGCGAGAGTTGTGTGGATGATGGTTTCAGGGGGATGGTGTACTGCTTGTATCTTTTACCTGTAAAAACACTGCATATTTTCTAACCATTTCATAAAGGACATTACATTTAATAAAGATGTGACATAATCCACAAAACCAAAGCCTGAGTGTTGGAAACAAGGAATTGGTCGATTAATGACAAGAAAAGGATTTCTGTGGCATAATTATCAAGCCACAACCCAAAAGGACCAGCCAGTCTCTTCTACGTGAATAGATTATCTACAATGGTTGCAGAACTCTAACTCTCTTTGTTGCAATGGTCCTACTGATTTCCAGTGACCATTTCATTTTTTCTTTCTTCTTTTCTCTCACAGAGCTCCAAATTATCATTTGAAAGAATTGTGTGCTTATCATGATTTGTGTGCCTAGTTAGAAGCTGGGATTGTTTTTGTATCTAAAGGACTTTGGCTGCTTGGATGCAAGTGATGTTCCTCTGTTTGGCACTTTCATGAATTCTGTTATTATATACTGAACATATTTGGGTGATTCATGTGCATATAAAGTAAAGAAGGACCACATTTGAGTAGAAAAAGTGAAGAAATTTTGGAGATGCTGTCCCCTAGGATTGCCATCATGGCAGGTTGCTGTGATTGGTTCCAGTCCAGAGCTGCCTGAGCCCATTTAGATAATAAAATGGCCTGGAGTCTCGGGGCTCATACATACAGATGCAAATACAGGACATGCACAGCCACACACACACGCAGGCAAAAATATGAGGACAATATTTTCAGAGGCCCATGTGCACAGGCACTGAAACACAACCTAACAGCCACAAGACTGGCTCATCTGAGCACTGAGAGGGGATGTAAATCAATTGCAGCAGCAGAAGGAAGGCATCTAGTTTTAAACAGCTACACATAGTCAATAGACTCAAGCATGATATCCTTCTTTATAGCAGAATCCCTCCAAGTAAGGCACTGCTTCACCTTTGAAATCTCAAAAAGTGCAAGAATATATTAAGATTGTCATGCTTCCACACTGAATAACTAAACCATTATTCTTTGTAGCAGGGCGAAATGGCAAGAGGGATGTCTGATGAATCATTTTTAATCTTGTTAGGAGCAGTATAGGGTGACCTTTAGTGGTTTGTTTGTGTTTACCTGCCAGCTGCTGGGTCCATTGTTCTGTTTATAGGGCATGTAGCTACTACATACTGTCAGAAGAGACTAAGGTCATGCTGAGTCATTTTCTAAACCAATGGGTGTGTGACTGGCTTCATGTACTCAAACACAGCACTGTGCAGCAGCAGCAGGCAGCATCTGCACAAATCCCCACTGGTTTTCTGATTGGACACCTCAACAACCTGCACACTGATCTGGTCCCATGAATGAAGGAAAATACTGAATAAAAGTCAGATGTGAGATTAAACTGTGGCACATATCGCTGGATGTTTTTTTGTCTGGAATCCGAACATGACAACAATGTAGTGAAAAATGTAAATTCACTAATAGGCCTTCGCAAAATTACTGAAAAATTCTTCCTGTTTCCCACTCTAAACAAGATTGCTTCTGTTTATTGAGGTTTGCTGGCATCTGTGTTTGCACAGCTCTCTCAAGGTCCTATCGCATTTCAATTTCTTTTAGCTAAATGTGTTTAATTTAATTTTACTCAAAAGTGGATACATTTATATCAGTGTCATCTAAAAAAATGGAGGTTGTTAAAAAACTTTTTTTAATTGATGAAAAACTAAATAAAAAAATTAAGAGTTGCAGTTTAAAGCACTTTGCATTGTCTTTGTACTAAAATGTGCTATGCAAATAAATTCCCCTTGCCTTGCCTTACCGCTGTGCTCCCCCACTTCTCATCACCATCCGACTAATAAGCTGCTGACGACAACATTTTGCTGTCCATTGTTGGACTGACATGCGAGTTGGATATGCAGCAACAAGTAGTGCAGTCTGCCATTATCCACTGTGCTGTTTGCTAAGAGCTACTGTTAAATCGCACTCACATAGTGTGACCTGTTCAAGTCCTGTGTGGTTATTGAAATCCCTGTGTGCTGGGCTTATGCTCACCAAATTCAGTTGGCCCAAAGGAAATTTTTTCAATGGTCTTTAGATGCATTCAGATGCGACTTTGATAACATAGCACATGCTTCTTTGTTATTTTTAGTGACACGGGCTCTCCCAGCAGCTTTTCTGAATAAGTTATCCTTGTTCAGCCTTTTTTCTTCTGGCGCTTTCATGAGCTGTAATATTTAACATGTTACCATAAACTTGTAGATTTGCACAGCCTGAACATGGGATACAATTTACATAGAACTACCCTCCTAAGAAGATTTGCAACTTTCTTGAAGGTCTTCCACTTGTAAAGAATGTTGGTGCAGCATGATAGCTTTCCGATTGTTGGAAAATTGCCTCATAAATTTTTGTTCTGATTGGCAGCAAAAGTTACCTCTTAAATGGGACGTATCATTAGCCCTAGATACATTTTGTTGTGTAAATGGAATCTATACAAGTGCAGAAAAGTTGAATTTATTCTCTCCAGGATCTGTGTAGATATCTTTGTATTCTTTTTGGGTCATATAATTCAATTTGTTCAGTTTTCTCTGTTCCCGATACAATTGTTTGCACAATAACTTTGCAGTATTTGCTGTGGAGCTGCTAAACAAGGTAATGGAATTCCAGCAAACCAATTTTGTGAATCTGACATTTTTATTTCTAGCTGTTATTTTGTAGTCCAAGCTCAAGGATCCTGAAGCTACAAGTGGATACGTGAAAATGTTTGGTTGATGGGATTAACCCAAACAATTCATTACACCGTCCCCTAGTATGCTACACAAATGGCCAAATGGGGTGGAGTGGAACGCTGCGCAATCCGAAGGGGAGTTGAGCAGTACCTCCCTACCATTTAAAGAGACGGCACCAAAACAAGGTGCTCTCAGACCAACCTCAGAATGGGTGCAAAAGAGAGAGTTGCTGTGGGGTAACAATAATGAGGAATTCAGAACAAAGCATTGCCGTTCCACTTTATATAGACCACACCTTGATGATTTAAGTATTAAAATTAAGGCATTAAAAGACCTGAAATGTCGCCTTTAACCCTCTGATGCATGAATTATGAATCCCTGAGTCAAGATTTTTTTATATGTGTTTTTTATCTTCTTAGGGCTTGAAAAAAATTTCATTTTTCCAGGAAGTTACAGAAATGTCCACTACAGTGGACTACATGCGCCTGAGCACTGAACACAAAACATTATCAATGTATTGTAAACAAATAACAATCTTGTATTCTGTTGTAAATATACAAACAATTGTTTGATTTTATGCTTTGAAAAATATTTCAACATATTTTGTTTAAATTTTAACACTATATAGGCACAATGTTTAGAACTGAATAAGAAAACCAATGACAATCACAGTTCTATAAGAACGTAGGACAGTATAATCAAGTCCTTTTATTTGCATGTTGCATGAAAACATGAACTGTCATTTTAGTCTCTGCATCTCCTAATACTTTGATGGTCATCACACCTAAGCTGTATGAATGTTTGCAAAGCACGCAGGGCACAGTGGCACACAGCATTGCATGCAAATGTTTTTGGTCTTCCATGTGCATGCAGCATCATGGCCTCTGTTTGCATTTTTAGAATTTTTTGCCTTATTCTTCGCTGTGTTTGAAGTCTACAATATAAATAATTGGTATAGTTACAGAAACTACAGCTAATCTGCACAAAATATACTAAAATGTAAATTTTAAATGAATAGTCTATATGTGTTACATTTAAAACACTGAATTATAAGCAAAACAATTACAAGACAGTAAAGCAATTCTATGACTTCTGTTGAAAAAATGTAATGGGAGATGCATGACGTCCACTTCAGTGGACACATGGTTAATCGTAATTTTCTAAATGTTGGAGAAAAACTTTTATATTTCAAACTGATAATATCCTTCCTTAGATGTTACTGTAAATCAACATATTTTTTTACCTGTTGGGCTCTTCTACTATTGAAGGATTGAGAGGAAATGCCAGCAGTGGTCGACAGAGGTTGCTGTTAGTTGGCCATCTTGGATTCAGAAGAAATGTACTTGCAGTTACAATGACTGACCACTGAATGGACCTCAATGGAGTGTGGCAGCAGAGAGCATTCTAGACACTGAAATGCAGTTTCACCATAGAAACCACAGAATTAAAGAGATATTTACTTTTTAGTAGCTGTCCACTACAGTGGCCGCTATGCACCAGAGGGGCCTTTAAGGCTAAAAAGGAAGACTTCATAAATGACCTGGTGAAATGGTTCAATGGTGTAAATGGATTTCCTGCCTGCTGTCTGTTCTGCTTCTAACTTCCATCAGCTTTTTCCATATTCAGGTTATGCATTTTTCTAAAAAGTAACAAATTTAGCAAAATACTAAACTTGTTAGCATCACTAAATTGAATTTAGTAAATTCAATACCAGATAGCATTCAGAAAACAGACCCAAATTAATTTCTGGCAACACTTCTCTTCGCTCTTCTCTACCACTTGCCCAGCCACACAGATGAAGACAACTTCTCCAAAAAACAGACTGCATGTCATTTACATAAACAGAGATCAGACAACTTTAGTGATGCTAACATTTGCCTGACATTTCGCTAAAAGCCTCCACTTGAGCTTGAATGAACTTTCGATGTAATGTTTTAACAAACATGCTGTATGCCAGATCCTAGTCCAAAAAGTATGAGTAATTGCAAGAAGGAAGCATTCTCCAAAGCGATAAGTAATGCACTGCCTAAGTGGAAAGATGCTCTTGAGGTTAGCTGCATTTTTAAGTTTTTCTATAGATTTCTATCCTAGAGTTCTAGTAAAACCATTGAACCTGATTTTTTTTAATATCCCAAAAAATCCGCACAGTCAGAATGTGGTTAGTTTTCAAAATGTCACTTTACAATGTTTATCACAGCGGAAAATTATTTTCAGAATTTCTCTCTCAACATTAATCCTATTCCATTGGACACATGTAAAGATGATACAACAACCCTAAATAGTGCATGTCCAGCTGTTTTCCATACAATGACAAAATAACCAGGCATGCACAGCTACTCTAATAGCTGGAGTTTCATTGGGGTCAAACCTTGATACAATGCCTTCCAAAAGTAGTGTTACCCATTGATGTTTCAAACATTTTGTGACATTGCTACCACAAGCTTCAATGTATTGCATTTTGTGTGTTAGATGAACACAAAGTAACATACTCATTAAGATAAAGCAAGACATACGGTGGCTGGCTTATCTGCAATTACAACAGCAAGAATAGA
The DNA here is from genome assembly GCA_037039145.1 of Fundulus diaphanus. Classification (NCBI taxonomy): domain Eukaryota; kingdom Metazoa; phylum Chordata; class Actinopteri; order Cyprinodontiformes; family Fundulidae; genus Fundulus; species Fundulus diaphanus. The sequence continues at coordinate 20,783,220 of CM073144.1, forward strand.
ATTGTATCTATTCCTCATTACAGTCTAGCTTAATATTAGTCAGGTTGGACAGAGAAAGTCTCGAGAAATCAAAGTTTAAGTCTTGCATCATGTTCTCCATTGGATTTCGGTCTGGACTTTGACAGCACCCTTTCAACACATTAATAAGCTATGATCCATTACATTGTTCGGCTGTATGTTTAGGGTTGGAACAAGCAACACAACAAACTGGTCAAGAATAATGTTGTGTAGAAGTTTAAATTAGAGTCTGCCACTGAAGGTCAATGGTAAATGGCTTGTAGTTGTACAGTGCTTTAACTAGTCCGATGACCCCAAAGCGCTTTACATTACAATCAGTCATTCACACACACATTCACACTCTGACAGTGGTGAGTGGTGAGGGCTATTGTCTGCTGCTTAGAACCAGTAAACCACCAGCCCAGATCACAGGCTTTTACAAGTTATGAGCACACTTCTGGTTCCACGGGTTCTTGATCTGACTAAAATGATTTACACTGTCTCTCAAATGCAAATGTGTACTCACACACTCAGTTTCTCAGGGAATGTCTGTTTGGACATCCATGCATATTGCACAGTTTGTAACTTGAAGATCTAAATTTATTGCTCAGTCTTGCACACAGATTTCTGACTTTTGACTTGAAAACGTGTCTATTAGGACCAAATGACTATTGCACACTTCCCAGAGAATATTGTTGGTCACTGCAGTCAAAATTAGAAACATTATGTCTTGTTGTGTCTGCGTGTTATGTGTAATGTGTGTGAGCCGGTGTCTGTCTCATCAGAAATGTCATTATGGAAACACATAATGACAGACTCTTGATTCTTGAAAAGGGCCAGTTGATGTGTGTTGGTTGAGGTGATTTACCATAATGCTCCTGCATTCTCTTAACAGTTTGGGAATTCTTACAGCTTTCTCTCAAAAATGTGTTGTGCACAACAAACCTTTGTCCTGTTAACAGATACTCCTACCGGAGAGGGTTATAACTGCAGTTTCTCCATAGGCCGCAAGGACATTACTATGGGCCTTTTTGCTGTTGCACAGAAGAAGTTTGCAGTTATTTTATTCCATTTCCATTTCACATGAGGCATCCAAAGCTTGAGATTTAGTTTTATAAAACCATCTGTAATTAAACTTCTCCAAAACATTATTCTTGATCTGTCTGCTGTGTTGGCTTGGTCTTCATGAAAAAGTTTGTTTACTAATGTTCTCTAAGAAACCTCTAGGGTCTTCACGGAACATCTTTTATTTGCAGCAAGTTTAAATTGCACACAGGTGGACTGTATTTGTTTGCTATGTAACTTTTGAATGCCATTAATTGCAAAACTATTCCATGCTTATTTTATTTTAAAGTACACTGATGTCTCTGGTTTCAACTTGGCATGATGTGTGAAAGGTTCAAGGGGTGGAAATATGTCTAACCAGTTCAACAATGAAATATATTTAGATTTTACTTGCCTTATTGGAGCATTTTCTAAACTAAACCCACAGTTATAGCTTGCAATTTATACAGTGATAAAAAAACACTGTATTCAAGGTACTTTGTTGAGTGATTGCTGACAGAGGAGGTTGGACAGGCGTCCAGGCTGTTTGTGAAAGATGCTGTTGTCAACAAGCCTTGTTTCGGCATCCAATACATAATCCAGTAAAAAGCCATGCATCTTAGCTTGCTGTCAGGAAGAAAATTTGTCTACAGTGATATCCAGACCACAGAACCCAGACAGTTTAAAGATGTGACAGTTAATATGTCAGATGATAATCAGTCTTACTGCATGAGTCATAGAAAAATTAAAACTACCACACGTTCATCTAAAATAGCTTTAAAACTGGTCCAAGTCAAGTTTTTTTAAAAAAGCAGTAGATCTGATGTAAGACAGAAAGCAAGCTAATTGAAACATAATCTGTCATTCTAAAATGCTAAACAATTGATTTACAATACATATGCTTCACAATAATTACCAATACACAATGTTAAGACTACATATTTAGACTAACACAAAGTCTCTTCATAAGGGTTGTTTTATGATGAAAAAGAAATCATATTTTTAATTGCGGAATGCACTTTGATCAATGACTGCTTCTTTTTTAATCACTAAAGAGTATCTTTAACCGTGCCCTCTCTCAGAAACTTTCATTCCCATTGCCACACATCACACTCTTGCATAAGAGGCTTAGTGGGTGAAGTTTCAGTGTTGATGCGAGAGGCTGATGACCATAACAGAGGCAGAGGCACCCATTGCTATGTGCCTCACTACTGATTTATTCTACTCTGCAAACAGTTTGAGACTGAATGACTGTGGTCTGCATAAAAAACATGATGTCTAAGCGTTTGGGGTTACCATTTGTCATATTACCAGCATAAACGTCTTGGTATTTTATTGTGCTTTCATGTGGGAAAACTACAGAGTAGTGCATACTTGTAAAGTAGAGGAAAATTCAAATCTGAAAATTGTGGCATGAAATTGGATTTTTGTTGTTTTTTATATCATGATGCCATGAGGCCAGTGTTATCTTTGGGGGAGCTGCAGAGATTCAAAGTTCAGATTGGTGAAAGAAATATGGTGCAGAAAGTGGATTTGTCCCCACTCACCAAAACCAGTCTCTATTAAAAAAATGTTTTGTCCCTGGATTATGCGTATTGGAATATGTCCTTCAAGGACATATTCCAATACGCAAAGCTAAGAGACTGCTTCGACAGATGGGGTTTAGTTTGGTCATTATGAAGTTTTAACCTTGCCTGCAAGTGGAGTTCTCACAATATTTGTGCTTTCACAAACCCATGGGAATCCATCTTGTCCTCCTCCCGCATCAACCGTTTAGGACCTAACCAAAAACAGTTTGGGCTGATCACATTGCAGCATTATGGTTTATGGCGGGACATACAAGCTGTGAGAAAAGCAAGAGCTGCCGAGCCCACAGCCAAACCAACGTAAACATGGCAGCGCAGGAGGACGCACATATAGCTGCTGCTATCACATCTATTTTGTCAGAATCCATGATTTCTTCTTTGAAAGAAGAACAAAAAGTTTTTTTAACCAGCATAAACTTGGTCTGGTTTTTCATGGTGCCTGCTGCTTACATTTTTATTTGATACTGTGATTGGCTAAACCCAACCTTTGGTAGGCGGATACTAAGTGTCGCTTCACCCTATCTGCTTGGAAAGTTCTGCTGAATGTCCCTCCGTTCCTCAAATAGATTTGGTGGGAGCAGATCCAGATTGATAATGTGCAGAACGGAGAGTGCTACACATTACTAATCTGGCTTGCCAGGTTAATGAAGTTTCTGAGACAAGAAAATGGATTGCTTTCTTCTATCAATCATTGTCCAAAAATGTATTTATTCAATAAATCAATAATAATTATCTTCCAATGTTCTTCCTGTACGCTTTTACTGCTAACCACCTGCACCAGTGACTTGTTTTTCCACACTGAGTCAAATGAAAGCAAGATTGAGTGTCAGTATTTTGACTTTCCTTGGACCTAAGTGTTTAGGTGACATTTAAATGTACATTGTAAAGGGGAAATATAATACACAGCTATTATTTGGGAGTGTTTTCCTAACAGAGGATTGAAGGGTTGATTTAACTGTGAGTAGCTGTTGTGTCGTTTCATGGCCCGTGACTGACTGATAATGTAATGGCACTCTGCAAGTATATCATGGCCTTTTGACCCCGAGGTTACAAAGGGAGGTTGTCGTTTAGGCTGCAAAGACAGCTTGAGCCTGATGAGCTCCAGGTGCAATAAAAGAATCAGAGACCTGTCTTCCAATGCTTTAGGACACTATAAGGGTATATCTTTGTGAGACAAGCTTAGAGAGCTCAGAGCACACATGCATGCCGCCATGTATGTCTCCCATCACAGCATATAGGTCACCAAATCACTCAAAAAAGGTTTGCTCACTTGAGTTTGGTTGTTTAATACTCATTTTGCCACTCTAACGCAGACTTATAGACTTTAAGTGGAGTGACAAATTGTGTCTGGCAAAGATGTGTGGATAATGTGCATCAATATTACTAGAAAGGTGTAGAAATGTGAGACTTGCAAATGCTTCCATTCACTGCTGTTATGTTTATAGTATTATGGTGATTTGGTTGTTGGGAAAAATGTGTCGACTTGTGTGTCAGAGGAATAATAAGGGTCAGAACCCTAGCAGAAATTACAATGTCTAGCTGAATGTAGCCAGGATTCAGTTTTTTGCCCTTTTTAAGGATCTGAAGACAGCTGGGACCATTAACTCTACTTGTAACACTGGACCCCCGTGATGTTTGGAAACCTTGCAGCCCACTACTACAGAAACCACTCTTACAGGCCCATCTCAGTTTGCCAAGGGACATCTAAATGGTTTAAAGAAGACTTAGGAGGATGCACTGTGGTTAGAGGAGACATAATCAAGAGGCCAACAGACAAGGCAATGATCAAATGGCTTTAGTATTAGTGGTCTTGTTTCTTTAGCATTGGCTCTTTTCTAAAAATAATCAAATATTTGGTGCCATTTTATGTCTTAGGAACATGTGGTGCAAAAGCAACAACAGTACATGATTTGGAGTTCTTTATAACTGAGATAAAGTAAGGAATTTACCTCAGAAGCTTGACCCAAAAAAGCAAAAGAAATAAAATAAATGAAAAAGAACATAAAAAAGAGAGCTTTAGCTCTATGAGAAATTAAAGATCTACTATTTCTCTGTTTTGTTTTCGAACGAGAAGGCCAGATGAGCTCCAGGAAAGACTACTTTAGTAAAAAATAAGAAAAAATAAACATTATGCAGATTAATTATTTTGCTCGGTCAAAGTTGAAGCAATTAGTAACCTAAATTAGCGCGTAGGCATTGTGTTTTCTCCACAACCTTTAACCTTTCATCTCTTTACAGCGTTTAGTCATTTCCGGTGCAAGTGTAGTTGTGTTAGACTCACTAACCACTGACTTCAGCTTCATTAAAATGGCATATACTGACACTAGATGTGCACATGCTTTGCAGTATCATGCCAAATGACTGTTTACACAGCTGTAGTTGACAACTGCTTATCAGGCAATTTCTCAGGTTCAGTGATAAAAACCTTGTTGTGATTTACCACCCACTCATATGGGCGTAGAGGTCTCTGTATTTGGGTAGAATATTTTTGGTGTGGGAGTTTGGGTTCGGCACTTATGTGTGCAAAACAAAGACAGCATTGGACCCAAACAATTTTCAGTGCTGGGAAAAAGTATTTATTCCTTCACAGATTTCTCATATTCTTTTTTCTTTATGTTCTGTTAGATGAAATTGCCACTCACACTTTAATATCAGACCAAAACAATCGAGTAACACATTGGATTTCAAATGATGATTTCGTTAATCAAGCGGAAAAGGTCATCCAAAGCAATCTGGCCCCGTGAGAAATTATGGGTTCATTGTATTTACCCGATTTTTCTGGAGGGGTTCACTTTTATTTTCGAAGATCAGGTACAAGCCTAGACTTTCCACAACTTCTTCAAAGTATGTGCAAAAACAGCCAGAAATCACCTGCCAAGATCCCTAGATCTACCAGTCTGATATACCCTTTCTTGAGAATTTTTTGTTCATTTTGCAACTCACTTGATTAATTAAATGTGAGTTTTCTTGGAAAAACAGTAGCCACAGCTGCCCTGGGGCAGACTGACAGAAGCGAGGCTGCCATTTAATAGATGTCCCCTCTGATCCCTGACAGCAGGTAAAGGAGGTGAAGTGTCCTGCCCAAGGACACAACGAGTCGGTCAGAGGAAAATAAGGAAAACCAAACATCACATACCAGACCCAAATATTGTAATAATGAGTCAAATGAGTCTTCCAATTAATGGTGCATTTCCAAGGAGAGACATTTTGTATGCCCAAATGCTCCCATTTGAAACAATGGAAAAGCTGGCACCTATCAATGAATAAGAACAACATTAAAAAGAGAAATTATTTCAGTAATTCACTTGCAAAATTGAAGCTCAACATACTGTATACTGAGTGACACATGTTTAACTGATGGTTTCTGTTAATTATATTAATATGCCTCCCAGCCAGTGACAACCCCACATTCTGTTTCTCAGATAATTTTATCATTGAACACCAACAAAAAGGGTTTTATAACTAACATGTAGGCCTAGCATTATGCCCTTTATATAATATTATGTAATTCATAGCAAAGCACTCAATACTTGGTTTGTGCTCCTTTTTCCTGACTTACTGAAACAATGCAGTGAGGGTTAGGGGTAATCAGACTCTGGCACAGCTATGCTTGCCTTAATAGTAACCTTCAGCTTGTCCTCACTGTTGAATCTTGTGTCTCCAATGCTGGATCTCTTCAAAGGGATCCAGCGTTGGAAGAGATCCAAATAGATTACACCGGCAGTCTCATCAGGATTCAGGTGACCAAGTACTCCACTCACACCAAGCAATAGCTTCTAACGACCCAGGACAGTGATGGGTGCGTCATTGATTTGCATCTGACTTAGAATGCGCCTAGGAGGATGGGCCTCCACGTCCTTAGAAACAGGAGCACACCTACTGCAGGTTGCTCAGTGCAAGCTGCCAGAATTGACAAAGATTCCTGGATAGGTGTCAAAATGTTTTCAGAAAGAACCCAACAAAAGTCTGGTTGCCTCCGACTTAAGCTTGTTTGGTGTTGCGACGACCCGGATAACTGACAATTTGCACAGGCTTATTCCAGTTTTCTTGTGTTTCTTTTTTCTACCTCACTTTTTCCTTCCACTCAGCTTTCTAGAGTGATGTATCCACATCACTCTTGAAAGTCAGCTTCTCTAGCAAATAACTCTTCTCTCTTAGTATTCTTTTGGAGCATGTTGGCGTTTCCACACAGCTATTAAGACAGCAGTCCACCCCTTGATTGTATAGCACTGCAGATGGCCATAAAAGAACATTTCTGTAATAAAAATCCTTTATTTAAACACTTCCTGTGAAAAATGAATTTTCCGAGCAACAGCATTTTAGGCTTTTATTACCTGTAAGATGTGATCATCAAAATTAAAAGACGTGTTTGAAATATAGCACTCTGTGTAATTAATCTGTTTTACTAGATGTACCTCAGTATTGGTGATAAAGGTATTAGTCATGAATTTTAAAGCTGAATGACAATTTTGTAATTGGGAAATTGAGTAAATGAAACTCACACCTTCTGTCCTAATTGACAAAGACGTATATAAAGGAACAATATTAAAGCAGAGCTTTTTCATTTCTTGACAGCAAATCTGCAGTGCCAAATCTTTTCGTCGTTCTGCAAAAACACTGAATTCAGTGTTCCGGCACTTATAGAAGAGCAAACAATTTTTGCATCACTAAACCACTAGTCAGATCTTCAGTTTGTTTCTGATCAGACATTCTTACATTTCTGCAAGCAGTGTTTAGTATGACTAAATCATACAAATCATTGAGCAATGCAACTCTGGAGTCGTTTAGAGCCAACTTGGCAAAAACAGTCTGCCAATGTTTTCCGGTAAAAAGCATTGGCACCCTGGCCAACTGGACTGTAAAAAGTACCTGTGAACATTACCTGTTGATTCTCAACACATCTCTTTATTGTCCAGGTGGCACTTCTACTAGCGTCACCTGATAATTATTCTGCAGGCGGTGTGAAAAACACCAGTTTGAGCTTTTAAAATGTGAGATTTTTTTTCATACTGCCTCACTAGGTGGCTCTGGGTTTTTTTGTTTGTTTGTTTTAGTGGGTTTTTTTCCGTCTGTGGTATCCTTTTCCAAGCGGACTGGGCTGCAGTGACACCACCAGCATGCAAAGTCCAATTGAACAGGACAATTCACATTAATGCTGAAATACCTCTGTGAGCCAGTGATTAAGGCATCCTGGGAAGATGCAAACTCAGAAAAAACAACATTCTACTGTGCAGGCATAAAGTCATAAAAATTCTGCTTTGAGACAGAGCCCATTGCTTTGCACTTGAGCTTATCGTTGCTGGACAGAAAGACAGTGGACATATGTTCTGTGCTTAGAATAGTCCCCATTTCAGCTTCTGCTTGAAGGTAGTAAAAACCGCTGGATTCTGTGAGCCAAGTATCATTAAACGATCAAGGCCGTTATCAGCAATGGTTCAGCAGTCATTATGCTTGATAGGATGGCAGAGCAACAACATTTATGGCATGGAGGACTTGCGTGTAACAGGGCTGCCATGTATGAAAAGGTATATTGAGTGTCTTGAAAAAAACATCTATAGTTCAATACAGCTCATTTAAAAGGCCCCAATTCCAAACAACTGTCATCTCAAGGATCATTTTAAAAAAAACAGACCCAACTCAAAAATATTGACAGTTCAAGCAAGATATATTGAGAGATTCAAAGTAAGCTACATACATCTCACTTTACCTTAATTATAAAACAATACAGTTAAGAGCAGTTTGTGTTTATTACGCAAATCGGTTAAAAGTTTTCTTTATGAAGAAAATCCAAACCAGTTGTGTCAATAGCCTGACTTTCCAGAGATGAGCATGTAGCAAAAATAGATTGCATCAACATCATCAGCTTTCCACATTTAAAGCTGAACTTTCTGCCCATTCCTTTGAAAATAGCCGAAACTCAGCCTGATTGGGTGGAGACCATCTGGCATGAATGTTCAAATCTTGCCACAGAATATCAGTTGAATAAAGGTCTGAACCTTCACTTGGTAAAAAAATAACTTGGAGGACCAGAGAATTTGTACTTATGTAGAAATAACAGTAATGTGTCATGAACCCAGATGAAATGAGTGACTTAATTTTAGTCCATCTGATTTTTTTCAGTAAAGAATGGAGATGTAATGCTAGTTTTGAGAAGGAAAACTTCAAAACCATGCAGATGAACTCTTTCAATCAATAGGAACAAAAAAAAGTTTCACTCTTTTCTGTGCAACAACTTGTAATCTTAAATTCTCGTCAGATTTAACAACAATTGTGACATTTTATTTGTAATGCACTTTACATTTAAGACAAAAATCAAAGTGCTACAGGTAAGATTATCAAAGCAAGATAAAACATCAGTGTAAAAAATAAATAGTGCAGCGAATTATTGTGCAAAGGTTAAAACCCATAAGGATTTAGAAGTGTACTTTTTAAAATACAACAAGGGGATGTTATAGATGCTTTCCACATTTGTAATAATCTTATTTTCATGTATGAATCAAGTCCTCAAGTTCTACTTTATTTGCAGGTCTAAACATTACTGGTCCCCTAAGTATTTTTTCACTCAAAGCCACTTTCTTGACTAATTTAGGAAGCGTCCTTCTTTCTTTCTTTTTTACCCCCTAGTACAGTATCCCCCATCTTTTCCTCGAAAACTGGCAATGTGTGCACATGCATAATAATTAGTTCCACCCATGCATGAAACTACATTTAGGGGGATTGGGACAGCAGCCATGCCTTTCAGAGATAGACAAAGAATGAGTCCCATTAAATAGATGGGCTTCAGAACACACAGACACACAAACCCATCCACGGACACACACTCATACACAAAAACACACACCAGGTATATGGAGGGGAAAAAATGAGTTTTTAATACTTGTTTACCACACATTTCCTCCTGCATTGCTAAATCTATATTATTTTATTTCTAGCCTACTGTTCATTTGTGTTTGTCCGTCAAACCACTGAGATACCATTCGGCAAAGGCTGAAGATCTTGGTTAAGACTTTGTGCCAAATATGAGTCTTCAGCAATGCCACTGGCCCTGTGGCTGATGGAGAAAAATGGATTAGCCCTTTGAGGGATGCAGGCACGGTGTAACCTTGGACAAGATCCTCCAAAGGGACTCTTTATGCCGAGTTATGCTTTGAGGTGCACGGAGAAAGGAAAAGCTGTAGCCTTTCCCCATCTGTTGATTTTAATGGAACTCTCTGAGCCCATATGTTGGCGCCAAGGCCTTGTGCTAAACATATTGCTAGAGGCAAGGTGATAATGTTCAGTTTGCCTTTTCTCCTCTGGAAAAGGAAGTTCAAACAGTAGAAACTACATTTTGGAGTTTTGTTTAACTCTTGGAAAAAAAGATGTGATTACACTTTCAGGGCTTGTGATGGCCAAACCCATGGCCACACTAAAGGCAAGTCGGTAGCTCTCAGGCACCTTAATTTTTGGTTGTAAATTTCCAATGACACATTAAATTGCAATATAAATTTACTGATTGGTTTAAATGGATTTGCCCTCCTCGCAAGTGTGCACATTTTGTTCACTCGTGTATTTTTATTAACTAAGTTTCCACCTTTGGTTTGTGATTATAACTAAATGTTGTTTCTTAACCAGTTTCATACATTCGAAGCACCTAAATACATGGACGGGATAATTGGACTGCACCAAGAGCGCCCGCTGAAGAGGGGAAATTTGTATTTTCTTAAGTCCAATTAGCTTTTTGTATTTACTTAAAGAATTGCATTATTTATTTATTTAGCACTAATAATTGCTTTCTTAATGCCAAGGAGAGCCTAACATATTTACTTTCACAAGTGGAGCATTACTGCTTCCGGTATAGTACTCCGCTTGACACACATGCAAAAAAACCCAAAAAAACTTTATTGGACATTAGTTTGTGATTATTTGAAATTCAATGGAAACAGAAATGGAAAGTTAAAACAAAAAGAAAGGCAGACAAAGAGATGAGGCAAAAAAATTAAAAGGGAGAAAAGGTGACAATAATAGAGTTGGACAAAAAAGAGAGATAACACCCTCGGAGTCTGCTTCTACACCTGCATAAAGAGATATGGAAAGAACAGCAAAACCAACCAATAAGGTATTACAGGTACGAACAACCAATATCTTGATAACATCACAGAAAAATACATAGTATTATTTAATATAAGATGTATTTAGTGATATATACAGTTTAACCCTATAGTTAGCTTTGGCTAAGTGTATATTTAAGTACCCGGATCCAAGCATCTTTGGGTGTTTGAGGGTGTGCTTGTATAAGTAAGGTTTGTCCATAAGAGAAATTATCAATAGTGGTTGTGAGAAGCCATAGAGTCGCCCCTGAGGACGCAGAGGCAGACAGCGGGAAGACCAGAACCCCAAATGCCCTAATGGCCCCCCAGTGCAAAGAAGCCCTAGAAGGACCAACACAGGAATAGCTCCCTCTCCCATCCCAGGAAAGAGCAGAGAGAAGCCCCAGCAGCCAGAGTATGAAAGCCCCCAGGGGCTGCAGCAACGAGCCTGCGGGTTCCGCCGGCAGCCAGCTACACCAGAGCAGATCCAGCCTCTCAAGAGGCAGCACAAGCGCTTAAGACAGCATTTTTTGGTCTTATTGTTATGTTCGGTAATGAGAATCTGTCACCCCGCATTTTTGTGCACACTATAAGCACTGTAACAAAATATGGTTGCACAGCACTGCAGCTAAATGACGCAGAAGTTGGTATCCAATTGAGAGATACTGCTGTTAAGGATTATGCGATCGCATAGGCTGGAGCTGCAGAAAAAAGTTAACAGGGAAACAGCAGATAACGCAAGGACGCCAAGGACTTCACAGATGGATATACAAATGGACAGTTATCTCGGGGCAGAATGGACACATGGATATCCCTGGAGTGACACGTATCCCAAAAGACAACATGGAAGAATTGACCAATCCTGGAGCAGGTCTTTGCTCATCCATATAAGCTGACATAACCGAGGGTTTGGCAGTCTGGCTTCCGGATCTTAAACTGTCCGCATTGTTTTATGTATGAGAGTCCAGTACTGAAGCTGTAAACATCCCTCTGCCTTGTTAGATTAAATATGTTAAAGTATGGTTACTCTCTCGAGTTATTTTATTACAGAAAGAAGTCTAAAATTGAGAAGACTGCTTTTTCAGGACCTGGGAGAACCGCAACAGGGTACGGGTGATTCTTAACACCTATTAGGCACTAAAATAAGGCCTGTGTTGTTCCACCTTTTAGCATCACTGGATCCTGTTTCACAACTTTAATTATTTTGTACATTTTCATCAATTTATCACTTCAAATAAAGTTTGTAAGAAAAGTATAGAAAGGATGAAATTTATCTGCTAAGATGTGATATAATAAAGAATGGCTTTAAGAGGAAATTTCTGTTTCAGTAAAAAACACATGTGACATATTGCCAGAAGTTTAGTTTTTTTTCCAACCCCTGCCTACTATAAGCCATGTGCTAATTATCATTTGAAAACATGTTTTGTCATTTAACAAGATGGAAGTCAAAAGTGGTACACAGCATCTGTCTCTTGAGCTCCCAAAACATAAAATCGGTATTTCCTACCAGACTGCTTCTGACTACTAGTCATGAGTTGCAAACGGTGACAGGTGTTATGCTGATTTTCCTTTTAAACTATGTTAAAGCTTGGATTAATTGACAGCAGGCAGATTGTAGCACAAGTGCAGTTTCTCCAACAAAGGTGCTTTATTTTAAAGAGATGAAAGGTGCATGCCTGTAAGGGAGCCTTTTAGTAGATGGGACTGCATAGACACATACTAAGATTAACTTTAACTCAGGTGTTCAAAGAAAGGTTGTATATTTTGCATACAAGTCAACCAGGAATAACAATAGTTTTCTCTGTATAAGTAACCACATTACAAAAATAGGAACTTTTGCTGTTGTAAATCCTAGAAAAGTATAAATAATAGCCGCAATTGAGGATGATGCTGCAGATGGTTTGACTCAGTAAAAACAGCGTTCAATGGTAACATTTTGTTTCCAAGGTTATATCCATTCATCCATTGTATTCTGCTTATCCGAGATTAGATTACAGAGGCAACAGGTCCAGGAGGGAAACCCAGACATCCTTCTCCCCAGGGACATCCTCCAGCTCATTTTTTGGGGGAACCCATGACATTCCCAGGCCAGACGGTATAAATAATCCCTCTAATGAGTTCTGGATCTTCCTCAGGTCTCCTCCCAGTGGGACGCACTCCCAATGGGAGGCACCATGGGGGCATTCTGATTAGATGCCAAAAGTACCTTGGCATCTAATCAGAATACCCCAACTTGGTCCTTTCAGTACAGAGAAGCAGCGGCTCTACTTTGAACTCCCAACGGATAACAAAGCTGTTCACCCTGTTTCTAAGGCTGAGCCCGTCTACTCTTCGCAGAATACTCATGCTGGCCACTTGTATCTGGGATCTTATTCTTTGAGTCAAGATCGATTCCATATGACCATATGTGAGGGTCGGAACATAGACAGAGCGGTAAATTGAGAACTTTGCTTTTGGCTCAGCTTTTTCTTTATCACAACAGACTGGAACAACAGCGGCATTACTGCAGATGCAGCCCCAATCAGTCTGTCTATCTCTCGTTCCACCCTATCATCACTTATGAACAAGACACCAAGATGCTTAAACTCTTTCACTCGAGGCAGAGACTGACCAATCCAGAGGGGACAATCCAACTTCTTCTGATCGAGGACAACGGCCTCAGGCTTAGAGGAGCTGACTCTCATCCTGGCTGCTTCTCATTCAGCTGCGAACTGCTCCAGTTCACAATATAGGTCATGATTAGAAGAAACCAACACAACCACATCATCCGCAAAAAGCAAAGATGAAATTCTGATGTTCCAAAACCAGACTACCTCCTCTCTATGACCACACCTTGAGATCCTGTCCATGATCACCGGCTACTACCATCTAATGTAGAACAGATTAGTGGATCAATGTGTGCTTCTGTGCTTGTTTGTCTCTCTTGTGGTGTCTCTGCTCTGTCTTCTGTAACCCCCAGTCGGTCGAGGCAGATGACCGTTCATACTGAGCCCGGTTCTGCTGGAGGTTTTCCTTCCCCGTTAATGGGTGTTTTTTCTTTCCACTGTCGCTTCATGCTTGCTCAGTATGAGGGATTGCTGGAAAGCCATGGACCATGCAGACGACTCTCCCTATTGCTCTACGCTTCCCCAGGAGTGAATGCTGCTTGTCGGGACTTTGATGCAATCAACTGGTTCCCTTATGTAGGAATTTTTTGACCAATCTGTATAATCTGACCCAATCTGTATAATATGATTGATTTTGACTTTGTAAAGTGCCTCGAGATTAACCTGACTCCGCCAAATGGATTTGCGCCACATATCCATCTGGAAACCTTCCGTTGAAGTAATTTTGGGAAGGGGCGAAAATACTGGTTAGCTGATTGGCCTATGTTGGTGATAGACGGGCCAAATAAACCAATCAGATCAACGAAGCATATGACGTACTAACAGAGCGACGACGAAAACACAACCACAAGCCAGGCTACTCTTGCTGCTGCAGGTAAAGGCTCGTTAGCTCAGCAAATAAGCAACATGTCGGCAAAGGATATTTGCTGTTTATGTAAAGATAATTTGCGAATAAAAGGCACAATTTCAGGTGCCCGGTCCATTAGGACCTAACCGATAAAACTTGCTCGATAGCCACGCTAACGCTAGTTTCATCGGCTGAAGCCGCCATGTTCTTTAGACTGAACTGTCGTGCTTCTCATTGCGTCACACCTCAACCCGCCTCAAAGCCAACGTTGATTGGACGTTCGTTTGGTGAACTGCTCCAAATTTTCTTTAACGGAAAGTAGCCAGACTGATCTGCGAGTGAAACCTTGAAAGCTCGCGAGATCAGGATGGTCTCACGAGGCTACCTCGAGATGACATATTTCATGAATTGGCGCTATATAAATAAAATTGAATTGAATTGAATGAACACCACAAACAGGATTGGCAGTCCTGGCGGAGTTCAAAGCGCACTGGGAACAGACCCAACTTTGAGCTGAGAATGCGGACACAGTCCTTGCTTTGGGCATACAAGGACTGCACAGCTCTGAAAGGTGCAGCAACCCCTCACAAAATACCCTGGGGAATAAGCCAAAGTTTAAACGTCAACGTACAAAAAACATTTCTCATAGACTGAAAAGCTATTGCATGTTAACGAGGAACTTCTGCTTTGAAAGTAGAAATAGCTTAGTATCAAAAGTGGCCAACACCATAAAGCTATAGTACAGCAGGAGGACACCTTGCAATATATATATATATATATATATATATATATATATATATATAGTCAGGATTTGTCTATGGATGAATCCAGAACCACACACACGGGACTCAAATTGAGAGTTTTATTTGTAAGGATTAATAGGATGATGGGTGATGAAACCAGTGAGGCAGGACTGCGCAGGAACAGGGGTGCAGATGATGGCAGGAGCTGACGGCCCGGAGAGAGAGTTCTTGGAGCCAGAGACAGGTAGCAGAGTCCTTAGCTCGGCAGAGCGCTAGTCAGAACACAGCAGCAGGCCCCTTCAGTATGGCAGGGGGGAACCAGAACAAGGCAGCAGGATCCACAGGAGGCAGGGAGTAACCAGAGCTTGGCAGCAGGACAAACCCTTAAGGAGAAGCAGAGGTAGCAGGGTTCCAAAGACTAGCAGGCAGACAAGCATGGAGAAGGTGTATGTTGATGACGGACCGGCAGGAAAATGAGAACAGAGGGGAACTTAAATAGGGAGAGTGGCAGGTGAAACGAAAGACTGATTAACTATCCACAGGTGTGACTGATTGCAAGGGAGTGAAGTGAAGTTATATATATATATATATATATATATATATATATATATATATATATATATATATATATATATATATATATATATATATATATATATATATATTGGTTCAATATATATATCTATTGGTTCAAGAAATTTCTTCGAACAGCCAGGTGTGTTTTCATGTAAAGAATGAAGCTACAGTAACCAACCTTACCAGCAGTGTGCAGCAACATGTAGGTGTTGGGGAAGGGAACATTTTCTTAATTGAAGGTGGGAAGAATTCTGTCATCTACCAGAAAACATTGAAAACGTACCCCTAACATTTTTGACAAAATCTATACTTGAATCTGATTGGAATGTTGTTGAATCACCAAAAAAAAGAACTGTCTATGGTGTAAAAACTGTCTATGGAGTAAAAAATTCCTCCACAATTATTATAAATGATTAAAACCCACTATTGGGTTTGGAGGCAATTATTTCAATCACAAAGTTCCAGGCTGCTTTGACTTGTTTTTTGAATAAACAGATTAAATAATTTGCAAGATGATGAGAAATCTCTGAAATCTCTAATAATATGTTTTATAAAAAAGAAAAAAAATCATGCAATTGGGGAGTTGGCAAATACCTTCTGATGGAGATGCACCTTGATACCTAGATCAAAGTTTAGGATTTTTTTATGATGCTTTTACCTTTTCAAACACAAATTCTGCATATAATCCCTGTAGAACTTAGTCCCCATTAAATCTTATCTGCTCATGCAAAATTGAATTAAATATGACGTTATCCACAAGGGAGTCATGGCTGATGTACGCTGAAAGTAATGTAATAGAATCCGTTTTTGGCCCTTCTGGGTATCTTAAATATGATTGACTTCTTCCAGAATTTTTTTTTTTTTCGCTGAGGCAAAAAGTCAGATCCGACTCTGGTCATGATGAAGTGGAAAAATTATTTGCATTTCAGCTTTAAAAATACTCTGTGGCTACTCTATTCATTAACCTGCATTAATATTACATTTCAAGAATAAATAATGCATTCCCCTATCCCTTTATAGAACAAATTGGAGTTAAATTGAAATTATTCTTTTGCTGTTGTATTATTTATTCATTGTCAAAGAACTCATTATACCCCTGCGTAGATTCACATACTTCTAATGTTCAGTCATATGTCTGATACTTGTACTTATAGCTGTAACAAAGAGCTTTTAGATTACATGAACCTGTATATAGCTCCTTGGAAGCCCCCGAGTCTGTCTTTTGACCCTCTCCATGACCCAGTTTCAAGCAGAAACTTTTTTTGGAAGCAAGAAATATGCACTACTGGTTCTTCAAAATAAACCTTTTTGTTACATTCATTAAGAAATTTGACATTATCAAATTTTAACTTATGACCCCATTTTTTCTTTGATCATAAATGCAAAATCGTTTTTATAATTACGCCTAAATTAATATTCCACCTTATTAATATTAAAGTAAATCACAGCATTTTAAACTCATACCATAACATCTTAAATGAAATTAATCTAACATTAAATTGTTACTGACTGACTGATTTTGATTTGAGTAGGATTTTGTATTAAATACTTGAAACTTGAATGTTAAAACTATGGCTTTAAGCATTTATTTATTTTTTTTACATATAAATAATCTCTGTAGGGGTAAAGGTTCATCCACAGGGACAGGATGGGAACATCAGTTTTTCCAGATGTAAATTCTTAGTCTGCATTTAAAATGCATAGCTAAGTTTGTATGGGTATTATGCCTTTAGGACATTTTCTGTTTATTTCTGTCATGCTCCAGAAGGAGAAGGCTTAGGGGCGGACCCAAGACTCAGTGGAACAATTATACCTCTCCTCGGGAGAACATTGAGATTGCGGTCTGGACATCTCTGCATAGACCATAGTTGGGCATTCAGGGGCGGAGGACACATTCGGCCTTCTATATGTCCTCACAGGCCTCATATGATATGCATGGTATGAGTTGCATGGGGGCTGGTATAAATCTCCCGTGGTCATTTAGTAAACGTGGGGTAAATGGCAGATCCACCACAGAGCAACACAGATGTTCTACCAAGCTTCAGCACTCTGCAAAACACACCCCATATCATAGAAAACACATCACCTCTGTCCAACAATACATACCCACAGAGTTTAGGGTTAGGGTCAGAGAAAGGCATATTTAGTGGGGAATGTGTTTTGTAGTGGCTGCGGCTGCAGCTAGACCCTTCTCAACCTTAGACAAATCAGTTAAGCTGACAGTCATATTTTTTGACTGTGGGAGCAAGTATTTGGAGAGAATCCACCCATGCATTAAGAGAACATGCTAACTTCATGACCAGATTTGAACTGGGTACCTTCTTGTTGCACAGCAAAAGTGCATCCATGAATCAGAGTATATTGCTTTTATTTGGAAGGAAACATTTTGTATCCTACCTAAGCACCCTGGAGCAGTACTCCCACAGTGTGTCATTGTCAGCAGGCTCTGCAACAATAACAACAAAGAAATGCAAGTTACTATTTGAAATTTCAGTTTGTGCTGAAAGAAAGATTGATACAGAAAGGACACAGGAAGTGTGTCTGTCTTAACTTCACTAACATAACTTTAATAACTGGTTTGATGTAATTATATGTTAAACTTTCTTTTTTTTTTGGCTGCACGCATACATGGTCGTACATGCATACAACAGACCAGAATCAAAAGATCAAAAGGTCTCATCACATCAGTGTTGCGCTTCTGCAGAGTACAATCCGACTTCTACAAACATACACTGTCCCGTCCTCACGTCTACTCTCTTGACTCAGTGCTCCGTCTAATCGATTTCCATGGGGACTGTCTCCTAGCTACACATAGACACACATACAAGCAAGCATACCATACACTTGTCTCATCCTGTTTCTCCCTTGGCTGGTCGAAAGCAAAACACTGTCGATCATATACACACACACCTCTCGAATCTTTTATCGAAGACAATCTCACGTTTGCTTTTTTTTGGTTGCTTCCATTTTCTCCTTTACTCTTACCCTCTCTAGCCCTCCTGTATCAAAGCCTGCGAGGACAGCTGTCAGATGGTGGAGCTAAACAGCATGCAGGCATCAATGGAGAAGGTAAATTGATCCCTTTTGCCATTTTAAACCTCAAGGCCCCCTCTAAACATTACATCTGTCGAGCTCGTTGTATTTCCGCCGGTTAACACCTCAGGCACAGATAACAGCCGAAGTAGACGGGTGCTGTCTAAAAATATATATAGCTACTCTATTTGATGATTGTTGTGGTTATGATAAATGATATGATTGCCTCAGTGAAAATGTTGCTGAAAAAAAAATAAAAGTGGACAGTGTTAAGTAATTTTAGAAGGAACGGGATTGTCTTGTGTGTCAGTTCAATGTAATGTATTTCAAAGCTACTTTATTAATCACAAAGTAAAATTAATGTTGTTATGCAGGTTTCTTCAAAGAGTTGTTGTAGATGCTGGTCGCTGTAGCAGTCTGTCTTACAGCACATCTGAAGACTCTGACTGAAGACAGACCGCTGTTGACTGCTGTACAACAGTCCGACAAAGAGGATGTCCAGGGTACCTGTAATGTTCTTTTTTTTATGAAGAATCCTCCTCTATGCAATCTCTAGAGGTTCTAGGAGTCCCCAGAAAAGAAGCAGGCTTATTCAAGCTTGTTGAGCTTTTTTAACCACTTAAGCCCACTTAAGGTTTTAGGGGCAATTGCGGCCTGAAATTACATATCTGATGTAAATCAAGTACTGCTCCAAAATTACAGAGTGGAAATGTAAATTTTTGTATTTGTGTGAAGCTAAGGCATTAAAGACCAACTGAAACCACTATTGTAAATGACACTATGTCTGACTTATAGGTGATTAGAAAAAGAAAAAAAAAATGTATACCTCACCTGAATATTTTTTAAAATAAACATGACAAAACTACATGAAAACACTTTTCAGACTTTGTATATCCACAAATTGACTATAACTAAATCCGTTGAAACATATTTGTTTCACAAAGGTTTTTGTACGCAGTGTGACAGACTGACCTGTGATTTTGGCACAATTGAGCAAATATGTGCCAGAACTGTGCCAAATGTGTTTTTCAATTTATAAAAGAGAAGCAGATGAAATAAAAGTGCTAATTTCCATTTTAGGACTCCTTCTGCACATAGCAAACCCTTTGGTAATAAGATAAAGAACTGTTGGTGTAGCACAGTGACAAACTGCTGCACAACCAGCCAATAAGATCGCATTGTCTTATTGGCTTGAAAGCCCCAGTGTGTATGATTTACATACTGGGGCACCATCTATTGGTGCGCTAAATGAATTAACAACAAATTTGCCGTTGAGCGTGTAATAACTACTACAGAAGCCGTGGAGTGTCATAAATGTAACAATGTAAACATGTCCTCAGTGTATTTGGTACAGAGCTACTGCTAAAAGCTGCGGTCATCGTGTGAAATGGTTTTTGGCACTGTTGCCAAGTCCGCTTGATTTTTTAAAGTCTCTGGTAAATTCCGTGGGTCACGGTTTTTTGAGCTTGTGTCTGAATGTGCAGTCACTTATTTGGGGTCTAATATAAGTGAAGTAAAGAAACCCACTTACGTTGCTACGCTATGGATACCGTGAACCGGCTGACTGAAATATCCCTCTTTGTACACATACTCCCTGAGAGGGAGATGGAGACAAGATTAACAAACTAAGCATCCCTGCCGGGAGGACGGAGTGGTTGCTGCACTACACTGCCCTGTTTCTATAATAACAGCAAAATAAACTTCACTGTTGTATTGAATTAACTTACCTGTTCAGCAGAAATCCTGCAACCTTTACATCTGTTTTAAATCCCCACTCCCTCATGAGTGATCTCCACTCCACCTGGTAATATTGGCTGTACTGATATAGACTCTTGTTTTCTCCCAATTACTACTTCTTTTTCTTTTCTTGGTTACTTTTTCTTCCCTCTCACTGGACAAAGAGTGTGTATGGTCCTCTATTTCAACAGACAGTCACCTTTGCTTTTTTTATACACCGACAGCATGTCTTCATATAGAAGACAGATAGGGAAAACGTGAATGACTGACAGGTTTGTCCCCTTTCGGCTACTGAAATCAGAAATGGCGACGGAGGTTGCCACTTTCTGGTGACGTCCCTCTCCCCAATTTTATCATGCATTTTAGACACTTTCACTCCAAACATTTTCACAACGCATACTCATGTAGGCCATGGTAAGGGGGGGGGGGGGGGCTTATGTTGTGCGAGCCTCGCCTCGGACGACTCCCTTCACCTCCTCTCGCACTTAGACATTGAGGGTTCTGGGCAGTTGCTTGGAGGGGGTGCGCTGGCACCAGCTTCCTTCCGGAGGGGGGGTGGGCTGTGTCGTGCACCCTCTTCGGCGCTCCCAGTTTTAAACACACTTGAGAACAACATGCAACAACACAACATCTGAGCGGGCGTAGGGAGGATCGGGGTCTTTTGCACACCCCCGTTCTCCGATGGCGGCAAGGAGTCTGGGGCCTGGAGGAGGTGCGGGCCACTGTGTCCGGAGTCTTGGCGGGGGGCTGCTGTGGGTAGTCAGCGGCTTGCCAGGTCTGGGGCTGACGCCTCCGCTCCCCCCAGGAGGGGTGGGGGGCAGGGGTGGCTATGGTAAGGTGGGGGAGGGAGGGGGTTTATTAGGTATTTAGGGGGTGAGGGGGGTTCTGGCTGGGTGGCCCGTATGGGTCGTGTTGGCCCCCCCTCTTTGGGGGGCCTGGTCCGGGGGGCGTCTGGTCCGGGGGGGGGCCGGGGGTCGGGCACAAGAAGTCGTATAGTTGAATTGGGGTGACCCCCCCTCTCTCTTGTGAGTGTTGGATGCGAGTGTTATGTGGGAATGTGTGTACAGTGTCCTTTTTTTTTGTAAATCTGTGTGTGGTGAGTGGGGCACTAGGGAGGGATGGTGTGAATGAGTTTTCCTTTTTTTCCAGGTATGGGTCCGGGCTTCTCCCTCTCCCAAGAACATCTCAATTCTCCGATAGGTGCGGAGCCCATCCCCCTACGTCCTGCCCTCCTCCGCTGCGCTGGCAGGCGCCTTGGCCCTGTGGCGCATTGGTGGGCCTCGGGTTTGGGGCGGGTTCCCGGGTGTGCGCCGGCCCACTCCCGGCGGCTGCTTGCGGGGCCTCTGGCCCTCAGGGCCCATGGCCGGGACCACTTCAGCAGGGCTGGCTGCCGGCGGAGCCCACGGGCTCGTCCCCGCGGCTCTTGGGGGCGTCGGCATTGCGGTGGCTGGGGGATTTCCTCGGGGTCGTCTCTCCTCTTTCCTTGGGGGGGGGGGTTGCAGATATCCTGTGTCGGCCCCTCCTGGGCGCCCTGCTTTCGGGGCCCCTTTGCGAGTCCGGGGTTATGGGTCCCCTGACTCCTGCCTCTGTGCTCGGGGAAGGCGGGCCTTTGGTTCTCCACAACCACTATCAAGCTTTTTCCTTCTGGATAATTTTCACCTAAACTAGTGCACTCTCACAAACTCCCACAGGTGCAGGGTTCCAGGTATTAAGTGTTCACTTATATACAGAAAGCCTGTAATTTATTTATTTATTTATGTTCTTTCACTTTCTTTTTTCAGATTTCACTTTACACATGTCAGCTTAAATAAAAGTACATATGCTTTAGCAATGGCATCTAGGTGTTATTCGATTGTATCTGTTGCTTTATGTCTGTTGGTTGTGCTGTTCTTTTTGCATCTCTCTTTCCAGGTGATGGAGCAGACGGAGAACGTTTTATCACTCTCTCCCTTTTATCTCTTCTTTCTTTCACCTCATCTCTTTCTTTTTTTTTTCTCTTCTTGTTCTTCCTTTACTCTCCCATTGTAGTGTCCATATAATTTGAAATTCTCCCTGCAGGAATCACAATAAAAAAAAAAGAAAAAAAAAAAAAGAAATGGCGACGCAACATGGTGCCTCCCAGTGGCTGCACGGCACCCTTGTATTTATAAACAACTAATTCTAAGTTATGAGAACGCTTTCATTTTTCATGTAACTTTGCCAGAATATGTATTTACAAAAGCAACACTTGATTTTTGTTAATTATTAGCCAATGTTAATTATCACAGTTACACAGTGTCCCTTCAAGATTAGTGGTTTATGTATGTGGCACACGTATGCATCACACAAAGTATTGCATTTCTTTTATCTATAAAGTGCTCCATTTTACATGATCACACAACCATGTAGTGATCAAAAAGCTCTGTAAAAAAATGTCTACAGCAGGTAAGATGATGACTACTCATGATTAACACGTAGAACCCCACATGAAAATGAAACTGTACCACACGGTTTTAAATTTACCTGCATGATTCTATTTGAATTATTTCCCTTGTATCCTCAAACAGAAAGGAAATTAGGGTTAAAAAATGTTGGCCGTCAAAAAAAGGCATTTGTTACATATTCTAATACTGTAATTTGTTTATTTGGGAATATCACAAGTCACCTTAAATAAGCATGCTTTTAATAATTTCTGGTTCTTGTGAAAGTGACTTACCTTGCGTCTAACTTTCCAGTCTCCAATCCAATTTGGAGTGACTAGTAAATAATCCTAACACATCATTACTCCCAGGCAAATAGGATTTTACAATAGAGATGGCCTCTGGGAATTATGTTTCTCCCTGCAAGAGGTGGCTGGAGAAATATACACATTTCCTTACTTGGCTGCGGCTCAGCAACTGAGCAAACTACTCCTTCTCATTTGACTGGTCAGATAAATCCTTACAGTATGTTCCCAACCAGTCTTATCTACATGGCGCTCTAAGAGATCATTATTCAAAGTCAGGTCACTGAAGCAGAATCCAGGCACGCTGCCCAACATTTAGTCGGCTGGGGGACTGTGACAAAAGAATTGATTAAACTTAATATGGAAAAAACATACAGTCGACCAAGTGGAATGTATAAAAATGCCAAAACATGCATTAGATCATCAGATCATGATAGTCTTTGTGAACCTTTTTGCATGCGGTAAGCTGACTCATTAAAGCAGATTCTGAACCGATAGTACCTTGTGACAGGGAAGTAGCTCGTAATCACCAATAGCAATGCTGGTTTGCTTTTCATTGCACCGTTTTTCTCTGTATTTAGAGAGACTTATCAGAATGAGGATCAAATTCAGTTGAGGTTATCTAAGCAGGCTTCAGAGACTGTGTGTGTACGGATACATCAATGAGGATTTGCAGGCAAAAAAATCTATACGAGACATTGAAGCAGGGGGAATGTGCAGAAAGATAAACCCTCACAGGACTGCTGTTCCACTGAGAGCAATACTGTTAACACTTTCTGTGTTATCCGAATGGTTTTCCTGGCTTAGTTTGATTCAACCTGATACAGCCCCAGAGAAAAGTTTAAATACACAATTGTTACTGTAGTTCCAAGCAGCTGCGTAGCTTTTTTCATGCACCACAAACATAATGTGCATATGGCCTGTTGCTGTTTTGGCACACAAAGAGAAACTGGTGTGACTTTTCTTGGCCGGGACTGCCGCTGATAGAGAGCCCTATGGCTTTCTGGCCGGACATGGTGATTGAGAAAGGCCAGTTGGCTTCCTTCAGCTTTGGATATGAACTGACAGATGAAATATGGTCTTGGAAACTGCATGGGGGGTGGGGGTGGGGGGGAGAGGAGTTCTCTGAGAGATATTCACCATTAAAGAGTGGCCTTTCATGGCTTTAAAACTGGGGCAGGGTGAAATCATTGACTTATACACTTAGAATGACTATGACCTGGTGGAAGTTTTGAAAATAAAGAAAATGTCATAAAATAGTTAGAAAGCTAAAAAAAAGGTTTTTACAAAGCCCTCTGCAATAATGATGCCCTGACAGCATTAACAGGGACATTTATCAGAATTGATATTTAATTTTAAGTTTGCGTCACCTTTGCACAGCGAAAATGGGTTTTATGAACAGAAAAAACAAAAAATAATTTCCAAAGTTGATTTTTCTTTTTTATTCTGATTGTGACGTATAAGGATAAGACGTGTTTATATGCTAGAAACCACAGCAATAATGGAGCTGAGAATAGAAATATATTTGTTTAAAAAATATCTGAAGTAGTTGTGGCCTTAATCTAGCTGAAAAGTTACTAGAATACCTATGCCTGGAATTTCAGTATTTACGTTTAGTACAACATCCAATTTCAATGTCTTATTCTGAGGCAATCAGAAAAACAACATTCAGTTTTAGGCAGAAAACTTAGACACCATACTGTAAATACCAACGACATGCATCACAGCTAGTGATGCATGCCATCAATCACTAGATGCAATCAGGTGGGTTCTGTTAAAAAGACAATGTGTTACCAATAGGCATCAAAAACTGTACTTGATTGCGTTTTGTAGTAACCAGGGTCATATTGGAAGGTATGTAGTTTAATTTTCTATATAGTTGGACTGGTTTATTGTATATTTTAATTCAGTTTTTGTTGTAAGATGGACTGAGATTAAATTTGTAGAGAATTGGCTCTATATAAGGGTTCATTCACCTCGGCGTGTCAAATGCTTGAAGTGGCTAACATGGCAGGGGAGTCCACCTTATTTCCTGAATAATTCAGCCAGGAAATCTTGAGGAAACTCTCAGACCATGAGTGCTGCAATTGGGAACAATAAACGTTCATCCTCAGATGGGAAGATTATCATTAACTGAAGAATAACAAGACAGTAACATCACAATAACAGTAACTAATTTGGTCCTGATAGAGAGCATGCAGTAAATGTTAGACTTAAATCCAGTACATACAAAACAAATCATGAAAGATTATGAAAGATGCAGAGTTCACACACCTCTCAGCATTTGATGCTTTGCAAATGCGCTTTTTGCTTAGGACATATTTTTAGACAGACCAACATGTGTGACAAGACAGGAAAAATGGTGTCAGCAAAAAAGTCTTGCTATAGTTTAGCATCAGTCTTCATCAAGCTTGTGATTTCAAGTGAGCAAATACATGAAATTAATAGGTTTGGATTTCTTAGCTTTTCTGCCACTTTGCATCAGTACTTTTTATGAATAATAGAGCACATCTGCCATTTCATATTCAAGCAGCTGAAACGAACCACTGACTGGTACATTTGGATCTGTCATGAAGCTGCTGCACAAGTGGCTATTAAAGCTCACTTTGCAGCAGTGTCCACTTTACGAAATGTAACTGGCTCTATTGACTTTACTTATGTCAAAATAGGAGCACTTTAGCATTAGTATCAGGGTTTGTTTGATAAAAAAAAAAAAGGATTGGCCCGTTACCACGCTGATACAATGTGATGCCAAAATCCTCCCTAAAAAGTGTGGGTGCTATATACTTTGTGTACCATCCTTTAAATGTATTATTCGTCTTCCCCAGATAGTTCTTTACAAATACAATTTATCTTGCGTTCAAGCAGCAGCCAGTCAGCAGCTCTGCACACATCACTGCTTTCCTAAAATAGAAGTTAGTTGTTCTAATTTAGTGAGGTGCAGATGTTAAATCAACCAAGGCAAACTTATTATATTAATCATTTACAATACTTTACGTACAAATTTCCAGATAACTAGGTTAAAACATTTGTTGTGCAGAACACACTGACTTGCTGAAGACTCTGTGACATCACAAATCACACGTATGTATTTTACTGGGAATTTACTCAACAGTTTAGCAAAAAGTTGTTTATTTTTGCAAAGTGGAAAGAAAAGTTACGCATGTTTTTTAATAGACAGATACAGTGGCTTCACATTACGACCACAAACAAATATATTTAATTGGAATCTTATGTGAAAGACCAACACAAACGGGTATACAACGTGAAGTAGAGAGAAAATGATGCATGATTTAAAAACATTTTTTTTACAAATAAAAAACTGAAAAGTGAGGTGTGCAAAAGTATTCAGTCCCCTTTTCTCTGAGTGTAACCAATTGCCTAATGACTGAATTGTGTCCAGCTGTGTGTAATCTAATCTCAGTTCAAATACAGATGCTTTGTGACGGCCTCACAGGTTGGTTAAGAGAAAACTGGGGATTAAACAGCATCACGAAGTACAACACATCAGACAGGTCAGGGATAAAGTTGTGGAGAAGTTTAAAGCAGGCTTAGGCTATAAAAAGATTTCCTAAGCTTTAAACATCTCACGGAGCACTGATCAGTCAGTCATCCAGATATGGAAAGTGTATGACACAACTGTAAACCTACCAAGAGAATGCTGTCCACCTAAATTTACAGCTCGAACAAGGATAGATCAGAGATCAGAGATGCAGCCAAGAGGCCTATGGTGACTCTGGACGAACTGCAGAGATCCACAGCTCAGGTGGGGGGAAACTGTCCACGGGACAACTAGTAGTCATGCACAAATGTGGTCTTTATGGAAGAGTGGCAAGAAAAAACCCATAATCGAAACGAAATCATAAGAAGCCCTGTTTGCAGTTTGCCAGAAGCCATGTTGGGGACACAGCAAACATGTGGAAGAAGGTGCTTTTTTTCCAGATGAGACCAAAATTGGCCTTTTTGGCCATAATGCAAAACATTATGTGTGACAGAGAACTAACACTGCACATCACTCTGAACACACCATACCCGCTGTCAAATATGGTGGTGGCAGCATCATACCCTAGGGGTGCTTCTCTTCAGCAGGGACAGGGAAGATTGTCAGAGTTGATGGGAAGATGGATGGAGCCAAATACAGGGCAATCTTGGAAGAAAACCTGTTGGAGCCTGCAAAAGACTTATAAATAATCTTCCAGCAGGGCTACAACCCTTAACATAAAGCCAGGGCAACAATGGAATGGATCAAAACAAAACATATTCATGAGTTAGAATGGAAATGTATTTATATTTGTGGTTGTAATGTGATAATATGTGGAAAATTTCAAGGGGTATTGCAAGCCACTGTACAATCATACTCAGTCTGGATGCCAATTAGATAGATCTGGTTCTGATCTGAATACAGCCAAAGAGGTGTACGCACAGCAATGAAGCTTAGTCATACTCAAAAATTAAGATATTTTGTCCCATTGGCAATTTTCAGTTTGTTACATTTGCACTACATTGGGCAGTATGGGAATACATCAAAGTAATATGGAATTTCTGGAAGAATCATATAAAGAGATTCCTGTACATTTCTTTCAAGTGTGCAACACTGAAATAAACGAATAACTAAAGACAAACAAATGATGAACGGTCAATGATTGGTAGATAATTTACATCTAAATAAGTAATTTGCAGAATTGCATAAACTACTACACTAGTTTTTATTGACACTGTGAAACAAACAAAGAGATTTTCCAGTATTCATATGTATTTTAAAGATACTGAATGAAAAGCTTTACTTGTTCTGAAACAAAATCTACATTGTAAGTAAACTTTATTTATATAGCACCTTTCACAGATAAAAAGCAGCTAAGTGCTTTACAGAGTGTAATAAATACTTAATAGATATATCACTACAACAACTTACAAGGATGACAAAAAATACGTACATCAAAGAAAACATTTGTTGAATCCTTTAAAAAGCAGCTCAAGACACTTATTTAGACAGAGTTGGCCACCCGGAGAGACAGGGGAAGGGCATTCCACAGTCTGGGGGCTACATCTTGGAAGGACAGGTCCACATTACATCGGCTGTATTGAATTTTGTTTTATTCGTTATATGCCTAGTATTCCTAGTTCACATAAGACCTAACTTTATATTAATCGGAGGGGCAGTATTCAGATGAACAATCTCTAGTTTAGTATATGACTGACAGAAAAACAACAAATCTATTTTTATACAATCATGTAAATATGAGGAACGAGGAGTTACTGCAACACCCCTAAAAAACAGTATAAACAATTCCACTTACAAGTTACATAACTGATTAATTCAGTTTCCTTGTGTTGTATAAATAATGACACATGGTAACTCCGGTGGACCCAAAGTAAATTTTCAATTGCTAAAATGAGTTCAGACCAACGACACTGTCATGTTTATTCCCTGTATAAGTTGACTTTCAGTTTATCTGAGTGTGTCCCTGTTATGAGGAACATTTGACCATTTCAAAGGACTTTCTTGTGGTGCTGGCAAGAACACATTCAATAGAGGGTACTTTATTGTAGAGGTGGGCCGATACCTGGAATTTTTAATCGATCCAATACCAAGTAAATACAGGCTCAGTATCGGTGATACCGATACTTTATTATATTTAAGCTCGATGTATCATGAACCTGTTCACTCTTTGGTGTTTTTGTGATTTTTACTTTATTATTACAATTGAATAATAATAATAATAATAATAATAATAATAATAATAATAATAATAATACGCCTCTTATGATATATCTTTCAATCCTTATGTAATTTTGTTAGTGTTGTGTGCACTTGCCTGTTGCTTTAATTCTATGCATTTCCCCGTTGTGGGATAAATAAAGGGTTATCTAATGCAGGGGTCACCACCAAGGTCCACATGTGGTGCCCTAACGCCTGTTCTAAGACTAGCACCATCCTCCAGTGAGCTGCATCTAAAATGTTATTTTAGTCTGTTGCTCTACTTTTGTAATTGCATTTATATAGATTTAAAAATGACAATATCTTTATATTATGTTTATTGGTGAGCGCTGACTCTTCTAGTTCATAGGTCAGTACTGTTAGCACTTCGTGTGTCACATTACTGATGAAGTAGCTCTCAGTTTCAAAAAGGTTGGTGATCTGATGTTAGCTTATATTAGCTAACACTTTTTAATGGGATAAATGTACAGGGTTCTTTCAAGGTCTTAATTACACTTTCTGAGTGGGCTCCAGTGACATTTGACAAATAATATCTACTTTGAAAGTTAATATGAACCGCTGCTGAAGATGTCCTACCTGGATATTCTCTGGAGGTCTGAAACGCCTCTGTCAAAGACATCCGTCTGTGGGTTGAGGGTCTGACGGGGCCTGGTAATGAGCGAAGTTTCGTCTCCTCTCTCCGTTTCTGCAGCTCGATGTTTTCTTGCTCATGGTTTTTCCATGTGCTTATATAATTCTTTTGTGCTTCTGCTGTACTTAACTGGCTTTTTACAAACCATACATCTTGCCGTTGTTTCATTTATGGCATTAAAATATAGTCAAACGGCGCTTCTTTCCCTCTCCTCCATCATTTCTGCTCCTGGGGAACAACACATTCAGGCAGAGAGAGATGACGAGGCGTTCTGGCACTGGGAGCTTGAATGAAGCAGGTATTGTATATATACTAGGGAGAGTGACAGGTGAAGCGGATGAGTCTGATTAGTGGTGGCAGCAGATGGAAATAATTAAGGTGGCTGATGACTGGGAGGAGTGGAGCATGGAGTGGAAAAGATCAGTTCACAACAGTCCAAAACAAAACCCAAATCATGACTGGATGGTCCTCCATTTCACCAGAAAACGACAAATAAAATGATCTACGGTTGTATTTGCTTGTTTTATACTCCGCCGACAGCACGTCCTCATATAGAAGACAGATATAGGAAACGTGAATGGCTGACAAGTTTGACCCCTTTTGGCTACTGAAATCAGAAATGGTGACGCAACGTGGCATCTCCCAGTGGGGGCTCTGACGCCTATGTATTTATAAACAACTTCTAATTTATGGGAACACTTTCCTTTTTGATTTGAGATTATTAGACTTTGCCATAATATGTATTTATAAAAGCAATACTTTTGCCAAGTATAAGCCAAATTAGTTACACACTGTCCTTTTAAATAGTGCATCAGCTCTGTAATCCTATCCTAGTTCTTTCAATATGAAGGAATAATAATGAATTTTATTGGCATGCAGTTTGTGTTTTTGCTAATTTTAAGGGTCGTTTGATTAAATATCCAAAATAAAGCTGAAGATTTTATGATTTTTGTTATATATATTATTGAAAAACAGAACTGAAATACTCAAAAAACCTGATCTATTTTAAATCAAACTTGCTTTAAGATGATTGAATATATGAACAAGTAATGTATTTTTCATACATTCTCTTTAAATAATCTGTCATTGGGGTTGAACAACGTTCAATTTTAATATGTATGACATGTGCCTTTCTGTAATTTTCTATCTTCTCAGTCTGAAGTAACTTTCCTCTTCATAATTGTGAATCTGTTGTCAGTTCTTTTCTGGCTGTAGACAATATAGAAAGATATACATAATTTACAGAAATAGCATGTTTAGCTTATACAGACACAGTTATAATATACACACACTCACTCCGACAGAGCTTTCATTATTCATATATCATCCTTGATTTCTTGACAAATTTAGAGCTTGTGAGACTGAATTATTTATCAATGTGAGCTGCCAGAGGTTGTGAATGAATACTTTCCCTTTTGTTAGATAACAGTTCCTGGCACTGAATGGTTTGATGTTTACATACCATTTCTTTGAAGTGTCTGTTAAAAGGAAAGTCAACATTTTTCCCTCCAGAAACTCACTGGACGTTAACTTACTTTTGAATCCTTTAATTTAAGTTCCTGTTATGCTATGCAGTGCCTTGCTAAACAATTAATACACATTTAAAGGTCTTACCTACAATTCTTTCATCAAAACGATTCATTTTTCAAAACTAATACAAGCAGAAGACAAATATCAGTTTTGCTGAAAAATAAATATATGGTATATAAATAATTGTTTTATAAATCTATAAATGTATTTATGTTTACGATGCTAACCTAAAAAGATTCTGTACCAATAGGAATAGTAGGTTGAGGTCACGTGAGACGGAGCTCAGGCGTTGCCAGATCTTAGTAGCTCTGTGATAGCACTGAGAAATGGCTTCTTCTTGCCATTACGTTTCTCAGATTCAAGTGAACCGAAAAAGAAGCGAAACAAGGGTGACCTTCGGTCAAGCTTTTGAGTGTTGGTGCCGATTTAAGAAAGCAAATGGATTGAGATGACACAGAGAAGTTGCTGCTTTAATTCTGGACAGGCCCATTAAATATTTGCTAATGTTAACAAAAGGACCTGGCAACCAGCTGACAAACAGTAAAAATGAAGGTTGGAATGAGAGTGGGCAATTGCAAGTGTGCCACCTACTAGCTGTGATGAGTTAAACTTGTAGCTATCTCCTTTAACTTTTTCACATTTTTTGACATTACAACCACTAACCTCTCTGTATTTTACTAAGAGTTTTGTTCCTTCGCGATCATAGGTGATAGACCAACACAAAGTAGCACAGAAATGTGAAGTAGAAGGAGAACATTAGTAAATCAAAAGCATCATGAAGACAAGGGAACACAGCAGGCAGGGAACATGTTGTGGAGATGTTTAGGGCAGATCATTTAGATCAAATCACTTTCATGCGTTACGACGGCCCAGTCAAAGTCCACATCTGAATCCAATTGAAAATATGTGGCAATACTTGAAAACCAATAGTGAGGGATGCTCACATCGAGAACTGAACTTTGGCTGTTTTGAAAAGAAGAATGGGCTTTTCAGTTTCTAGTTGTGCAAAGCAGAAAGAGATATACCCCCAAAAGATTTGAAGCTGTAACTGCAGGAAAAGGTTGTTCTAAACGTATTGATTCAGTGGACCATTTCGTAAATCCATGGCACAATTTATGATTCACTATTACTTTGCAATTTACTTTTTTATTCATTGAAAAAATAGAAAAGCAATGTATTATTTTCGTTGGACCTTACAATTATGTACCACTGTTTTTACATTGAAATCTGTGGTTTCAGTGTGATGAGCATGGGAAGAACAAGGTTAAGAGTAGCTTTTGCGAGGTCCACGTGATAAACAAAGCAAACTTTGACTTTCATCTCATTCTGCTATTATATGTGGCTTGTGAAAGTTGTGAAATCACCGAAGCATTATTTAAAAGGTGCCCCTTTCATCTGTCTTTGTGAAACAAGAATGATTGGCTGATCAACATCCATTGGCAGACCGAGTTTTTTGGGACAATAATTAATGCACTTATTGCCATGGATAAGAGGGTTTTACATAAGGCCTCTTGCCGTTAACTCCTAGAACAAAGCTGAGCCCCTCCTCATGTCTCACTCTCCAATCTGCGGGTGAGCTTGTGATTAATGTGTAATTGACTTGATGAATGGGTTTCCCATTCCGTGAATCCATCAAAACACCGCTTGATTAAGCGTCCTCCGCAGCTCTGATTAAAAACCAGCACGATCAGCTTCATTTGAACACAAGCATGGGCCCATCGTGTTTCAAAATCTGGTCACACCCACTGATTATCTCCTCGCAATGTAGGGTAATCAATGCGGGCAGTGGATGGTTATTGAGGGCTGGCGTGGTTGTGGTTTGCGAGAGATACTTTTGCAGGCGGCAAAGCGGAGAGCCAGCCCGGTTTTAGCAATCAGTCATGCCAACAGAAGTAAAATAGGATAGATAGAGCTCGGAGGGGGAGACGGCTGGAGGAGGGTAAGGGTTTGAGAGGTGAGAATAAAATGGAATGGGATTCAGTCGGAGACGGGGAGATGGATGCAGAAAGTATGCTATGTGGTAGGGAAGTTTGATGGAGCTGGCAGCAGGTATAAGTGTATGAAAGTAGAGATGGACAGGTGCTGACAGAAGAGATGATGAATAGACACTTTCAGACGTGTTACGAGGTTTTACGAACAGTCCAGACACTCCATATGACACTTTCTGGCCGGCCTCTTCTGTCTGTAAGACTCTATATCTTGTGCTCCATCTTTGTTCAAGGTATGATCACAAAATTATTACCAGGAGCTTTAGCTCACATCTCGCACTGTCAAAAAAAAAGAAAAGGCAAAATAATGTATTTCATATATATTTCTGTGCAGCTTCATAATCCCTTTAGAACTAAACTAGTTGAACTTGAAAAGAACTTAGTTGGATGTTTGCAGCAGTCGAATAAATTAAATCTCTATCTTGTTTATGAATAACCACACGCCAAAACTGATAAGAGCAGTATGACAGTTGTATGAAACCTATCACTCCCAGTGAGAGTCATAACAGTTTGTAAATTATTGCAAGAAATTCAGAAGCTGTAAGTAGTCCAACTGAAATCACTATTGCTCAAATTAGCAGTTTTGACTGCCTTAAAAGAAGTCCTTAAAATAGTTTTCTTGTGATGGCAATAGTTCCCTTCACTGAAATCCTTAAAAAAGGGATTATCAAAAACTTTGAAGGTAAGAGGTTCCGTCTCAGAGAGGAAGACTCCAGGATCTCTGAGATTATCCAACAAGCACGAAGACGATCTCCTCCTGTGGCATGGGCAGCAGACTGGTGTTGCCACCAGTTCAGAGCTTGCTCAGCTTTGGCAGCAAATGGATGTTTGTGCATCTGCAGTGAGGCAAAGGCTTTCGACTGGATAGGCAGCAAAGAAGCCACTTCTGCCCAAGAAAAAATATCATGAACAGACTACAATAATGCGAGAAGTGAAAAGCTTTGGTACCAAGGTATTTTCTCTAATAAATTGGAAAATGTGCCAGAAAAAAAATGAGTGTTAACATACAAGCACTGAAGCCAACTGAAAAAATATATGTGCTGGGTTGCTTCTCTCCCAAGGGAGTGGACATGAACTGGAAGTGGCATTAAAACATATTGAACAAGCAATTTCTTCCAAAAATCCAGGCACAATCTGGTGATATTTTCTGCAATTTCCAGCCTTATGGAGCATCGTGTAACAATTTTAAAGTGATAAAGTGGTTTAAATCTGTGGTCAAGTCTAACAAAACAAGCCAATATATACAAGCCAACAATCTGGGATCGACTACAGGTTCAAATTAGTCAAGAATGGGTCATGTTCAGTCAGAATTCATATGGCAGATATGTTATTGGGTTTTCCCTGGTATGGATCAGTGATTTAACCAAGGTATCTGGGCCGCTGAAGATAGCCATCTCAGGATTAAATTAATTGTAAAGAAAAATAATGTATAGATCTTATCAGTTCCTCTGAAAATGCAGATATTTTTATTTTATTTTTTGCCTTTATTTTGAATTGTTTGCACAGATGCTACAACCCAAAATCAAAGGCACGCCCTAAATGGCCCCGACAACTGTTTGGCAAAACCAGTCACATCTGTTTTGCCCTTTGATTTTTTCCTTGTTCTTTGGTGTCAAACATCTCCTGAAACTACACAACTATGTTTTAAAATTTTAAACAATAGGTAAACTGTGGTATCAAATAAAATATTAAATAATGTATGCAGTAGCTTCCTCTTAAACTAAGCTGCTATGGCAAAACTACAAGTTTCTCTGGCAGAAGAAAGTACACCTGATATGTTTCCACAAACAAAACTTGCCTACATAATTCCCTGTAGACCAGGCCTCTTATTTGAGAGCATGAACCACATAGGGTGGACATCTCTACTATGCAGATGGTGTTCACTTGAATAAAGTTGGCAGGTGGGAACCTTCAGCCAACCTGGCATACAGCAACCACCATTTATGTGATTTATTGTCCATTATGCGCCGGTCACATCATCGCTTGCCCGTCCATTGATACAGTGCTGACAGGTCCATTAGTGATTTATGTTCCCCAAGTCCTCGTAGCTGTCCAAATGTTTTTGCCTCATATTCAAGTACGTCCTCTACTGGGCTGCAATCCCTAATGAGCATTGAACAGACTTTTCTTTTTAGAAAACATATTTGTGTTTCGATTCAATCCAAAGCAAATAAAAGTCCACAACCAAAAGGGGCTAAGCAAAGACATCAGACACAAAGACAGATTATCTCTGAAGGACTTGAAATTTACCATGAGTGGTTACAATTTCCTCAAACTATATAAGAGAAGTAGAAGCCATTTACAAAAAAATCCTTCTCTAAGTTGGGTGAAAGTTGCATTAAGAATAATTGTACACAGCATATCATTGAGATCAGATCTTTACGTATATCAAAAAACAATAACACATCACACCTTTTTCCCTTTCTGTTGTCTCATTGTTTTTCAAATTAAAATGTACTAATGTTATAAATTTATCTTTCTTTAATGTATTGTATTCGTTCATTGTAAAGCACTTTTTTCTTAAAAAGTGCTGCGTAAATAAAGTTTTACTTACACACTGACAATATATCGGACTAAACTTGTCCTGTTTTAGGTCAGTTGCTTTTTTAAATCTTGAGATTTGTCAAAATGCCAGAATAATAAGAGAGATGGGTAAAGCCCATTTGAGCTGTCGGGGTTCGTAAGCTTCTTGTTCATTCACAACATTTGAGTTAAATGGAGGCGGACGTGTAGATGTATTTTAAGGCAGCATCTCAAAGACACTGCTTTCTTGCGGGGCATCATAGGAAAATTCAAAGAAATCAGCCAAGATTTTTTGAAGGAATTGTGGACCTCCAAAAATCTGATTACTCCCCAGGTACAATTTTCATATGCTTCACCTGTTCAACCAATTATACACCCATAGGAAAGCCATAGAAATGTTCAGCTATCCTAGTGTCCGGGAAGAAGATGGGTCTGAGTTCTATAGAATATTTTCAAGTGTGAAATGTGCAAATAAACCCCAGGCATTAAAGAAGGCTTCTCAGAGAAACAAGCTACTATGCCAAAGTAAGAATAAAAAGCTTACTGGTTTCAAATACACTAAGGGACAAAGACGTTAGATTTCGGAGACATGTCCTGTGGTCCAATGAAGGCAAAACTGAAATGTTAGGCCATAACAGCTACATTCAATCCTGGAACCTTGTAAGCCTAGCCAAATTGTGAGGCGTGGCAGTGGCAGCATCATGTTGCGCATCAGACTGGTGCATTTCACAAAATAGATGGCACAAAAGGATCTCCCCACCAAACAAAGACCTTAAAACATACCACCAAATTAGTTCCAAAGTTGTTAAAGTGCAACGAAATCCATGTTTTTAATAGTCTTCAAAAAAGCCTTTAACCCATATAAAATTTGCAGACAAAGGTGAAACTGTGTGTGCTAGAAAGATGGACGTCATAACCTGACTCAGTTACACCCGCTCTGTTTTGGAGTAATGGGCTTGATTTAGAGTAAACAATTGTGAGAAGGTAATGGAAAGTACCGAAAATTTTTGACCCAAGTCATTCAGCTTAAAATTCTACCAAATACCGAGGAATCAAACATTGTATTTTAAAAAAAGAATTTCAAAGATTCTCAAAAATGTTGCCCGCTGTTCCAGCATTTAGCGAAAGATAAGAATTCCCCTAAAACGGAATCCGACTAAACTTTTTCTGTGTCAGAGAGAGCAAAGGAAAAAGAAGACTGTGTTTAGGTAAATATCTGGTGCCAGCTCATGACGACTGATCATTTTATGTGACTTGAATGTCGATTGGTGGAGTTCACTCATTGATTATTTAAATAACATCTGTGGCGGTTTTACTCTTTTAGAAGTTAATTGCTGACTAACAAGGCCAAATTCAAGAGCTCACACTGAATGATTATTGATTAACCTGATCTGAACCAACAGAAGCGCTAATCAATACCTCAGGAGTGTTTGAACTTGGTTTCAGTGGTCACAGTTTAACTGCTTGTTTTGGCAACACTACAGGCAAAGAGGAGCTGGGAAAAGGCAGTAAAGGAGGTGAATATCTTAACATATTTCTCACAAAACCAGATATTAAAGCAGCTTCCTTCTTGGTTTAATTGTTTTCCAGCTCGCCAAGCCATGGATCTCAATTTCATCTTCACCGTTGCCAGTCAAACTTAGATATGAGCTTCATGACGGTTCCCATTACTGATAGGTTAGAATCTGTTCAACTTTACCCTAAATTAAGTGATATTTTTGTCAACTTGAGCCAACACCTGAATCAACTTGTACATTGGAGGTGTTTTAATGTTAATACCACAAACCTCAATACAATAATTTTTGGGATTTTAAGTGAAATCCATTTTATAAGCATTTGCAATCAGCCTCCAATGGGTTAATCTCAACTTTGATTGGGCCATTCTATCACATGGGTATGGTTTGATGTAATACATCCTATTGTAGCTTAGTTTTTATGTTCAAAGTTTGTAGTCCGGCTCGAATGTTCACCCCCATCTCAGTTTAGAGACTTTTGTAGCCTCCAATAGCTTTTTCTTCCAGTTTTGCCGTTTTAGCTCCATCCATCTTCCCCTCAACTCTAAACAGCTTCCCTGTTTCTTCTGAAGAAAAGCGTTTAGACAGGAGGATGATGTGACCACAAATTTGCACGACAGGGATTGTATGTTGAGGCTGATGTACAGTGTTAGTATTTTTTCTTCACATGTGACATTTAGCATCTAACCAGAGCCCTTTCTACCACGTTTGCAGTCTCCCATACAGGGTTTGTGGCCAGCTGCAAACAGGACTTCTGATGGCTTTCTTTCAACAATGATTGGAACAAAGGCCAGATTTGTGGAGTAAACAAGTAATAACTGTTCTGCTGACAGATTCGTCCACCTGACCTTTAAGATCTCTCCAGCTTCTCCAGAGATGCTGATTAATGCTCACCTTGGCCGACCTGTCAGTTTAGGTGGAAGGCCGTGTCTTGGTAGGTTTGCTTTTGTGCAATACTCTTTTGAATTTCCGGGTGATGGATTGAGCAGCGCTTGGAGTGATTTTCAAAGCTCAGCGTTTTGTTTAACAGTCTCACCCAACTTCAAACTTCCCCCAGAACGTTACTCCTGGGTAGTCTGATGTGTTCCTTGGGCTCCATGATGCTGTTTGTTCACTAATGTTCACTAAAAAAAGGAAAATCTGAGGTATTCACAGGACAACTGCACTGTATTGATACTGAGATTAAAAGCACACAGAGGCAAATTTACTTATTGACTTTTAGGGGAGACAATGGATTTCCATTAGGTACATACGAGTGAATGAGGTGAATACTTACATAGGCCAGACTTTAATTTTTGTAAGAGAAGACATATTGAAAACCATGTATTATTGGCCTTCCACTTCACAATTATGTAGTATTCAATAGCCTGTCACGAAGTTCATTTTCAAACCATTTATAGCCCCATCTAATATTTGTACTGTTTTACCATTTTGATCTAGTAGTTCCCACATTTGTTAACACAACAGGATTTGCCAAACGAAGACAGCCATGACAACCTAGTTAGTCTATGTCTCCATTATCCATTAAAATATTTTATTTTAAATGTAACACTATAATTTTTAAAAATTAAGTATCACATATACTCTCGGGTTGCATCAATCTTGTATTTAAAGTCATCAATTAAAAGTCAACAACCTCCAAGAAATCAAATTATGAATGAGAAGAGCATCCTTGTATAGTACTCCAGATAATAATCGTGCTCTCCAGCTGTATGTAGCTGGTGTTTCTTCCACAATAAAATTAGACATTCGACTATCCTAGATTTTCAGTAATTAATTCCCTTTGTGGTCGTCTCACATAATTTAGTTTCCAGAGCTTTGGAGATAATGAAACTCCTGCTTGTGTCTGCATACAAGAGCATTCATTAACACTCAGAAGAATATTAACATCAGAAAAGTATTTTCATTCTCTACTCACACCTCCCACTCAGTTAGGGAGCCTTGTGTTGTCAGCCATTAGTTAGAATTAGATTTCTTGCCTCGCCAGTAGTTTTTAATTTTGTTTTCTCCTCACCTCAAAGTTTCGACCTTTCATTTGATCAATGTTAAAACCGCCTTGTTGCGGTTTGTTGTCTCTTCCTGTTCTGTCTGTTCGGTTTCTTTATCCTTGCTCTTCAAGTCGGCTTCAGTGTTCACATTTTTTACTTGCATCCCTCAAGTCTGATGTACTCCCCCCCATTACTGATGCATGCTATAGTAATGAATAGAGAGGGGGTCAACCCATGGTAAAGATTATGTCAAAAGAAGTATTCAATTTCCTTATGGGTTTATATCAGCAATAAACAACAGAATCATCTGGACCTTCAAAAAAAAAAAG
The DNA here is from genome assembly GCA_037039145.1 of Fundulus diaphanus. NCBI lineage: Eukaryota > Metazoa > Chordata > Actinopteri > Cyprinodontiformes > Fundulidae > Fundulus > Fundulus diaphanus. The sequence goes on from CM073144.1 coordinate 20,822,384, forward strand.
AAAAAAGAAAGAAAAGCTCACAGGTGAGTTCCAAATTTAAGAGTGTGTGGCTTATTTTTGTTGCACTATTAAAGGCGTAGATTTCAAATTCCGGATGGCTCTAAAATGACTATTAACGGGTCGTAATTTGGACTTTTAAAATAAAGTCTACAGATAGTCTTCAAAATGAAAGCCTCATATTTCACCTGTTTTATTATTGCAAAAATAAAATCCACATTCATGAGAAACGCTAAAAGTCTTATGAAAACGCACAGATGACCTTTCAAAATAAAGGTCGGCCATGCTTTTTACAGGTCACATTATTGTAATAATGGTTACTAATTAAATTAAACCTGTGATGACAAAGAGGTCTTACTGACCTTTCAAAACAAAGTGTATGCATGATTTTAGAAAGTAATGCCTTAATGTCTGTATAGATTACATTATTGGAAAACTAAGTTCCCTATTACTAGTGTATGGTGGTCTTCAAAAATAAATTCCACACTTGTTCTAAAAAATAAACCTTAAGATTGTTTGAAGTTTGACCCTTCAAAATAAAAGTCTAGCTTTTCTATAGATTAGATTACTCCAAGCTTGGGTTATAAATTCCACATGTATTTGGACCAGGGATGAGAAAGTTCATATATGACCTTAGAAATTAAACATATTGATCTTTCAAAGTTTGACTAAAAGGAAATTGTTTCTTAAAAGTTTTATATGTCATGAATGGGGAAGTGATGAACCAGAATTCAGCCACACACAGAGCTCCGATTAAGAGTTTTATTGAAGGTGTGAAGTAATGGAGAATGTAAACAGTCTATACTGGGCTGGAGCGGGAGGATGGAGATGGCAGGAGCGGGCAGACGGGAAGGAGGCTGAAGGACAGCAGGAGAGAGAGCTGCGGGTGCTGTGGAACCAGGCGTACGCTGGGAGCCAGGAAACCTCCAAGGGTGACAAAGGGGGCGCTGGGATCCAGGAAGAGCCAGCAGCACGGCAGAGAGAGTTCTTGGAGCGCTGGAGTAGCAGCAGAACCAGCAGCACAGCAGAGAGAGTACTTCCAGGCGGCAGACAGGTGTAGACGTAGGAAAATCTGTCAGGCAGACATAGGAAAAGCTCTGACTGGCAGACATAGGAAAAGCTCTGACTGGCAGACATAGGAAAAGCTCTGACTGGCAGACATAGGAAAAGCTCTGACTGGCAGACATAGGAAAAGCTCTGACTGGCAGACAAGGTTTTGGTGAAGACGATCCGGCGGGGAAGAGCTGACTGAGGAGGGTTTATATAGGTGGGTTGACAGGTGGAATCAGTTCCCTTTGATTACTGATGACAGGTGGAGGTGATTGGATTGGAGTGGAGTCGGGCAGCATGGGAGGCAGAAAGTGCTGGAACTGTCCATGGTGAGACAGGCAAAAACTGAACCCTGACATCATAATCCATAGAAACCATGTTGATCAATAGTGATATTCAATAAATTCGAGTATTATTTAAACATGCATTTGTTTCAGTAATTCAGTTCACTAAGGGAAACACGTTACATAGATGAACACAAACTGATGATGTGCTAAGCCTTTATTTGTTAATTATGATTTTTTTTACCTCCAGCTAATAAAAACACATTTAAGATCAGAATATTGCACCAGATTAATAAAAAAAACTACCTTTTGATGCATAAATGGGGCCTAATAAAAATGTATGTTTAATGCTTAATAAAGGGTGTGTGTTTTTTTTTCTTCCAAACGATACCTTTAAGAAATATATATTCAATTTTTTTAATATGACTGTTCAACATTGTTTTTATGGGCTATGAGACATTTAAAAAACTATTTTCCTTGTGGTACACACCAAATGGCAAAAGCCTAAAGGGATTTTTTTATAGTTAATCCATACTGCTCATACTGATCAAACAGTATCAACAACAGCAGGACTGACTCCTTTAAGCTGCTTCTGACGTTAGTCATGACATCTGTTTGACAGCAAACAAATGATCCCAACTCTTTAACAGGACTCACACAGCTTCCCGAGGCAAAGCATGGGAAGTGCAGCTGTAACCTCTGTCCCAAACCTAAACCTGCGCTGGCCTTTTCATTTTCAGAGACATGGACCGTTTGTTCTTCCCACTGATGTCCGACTTCTTGCTGTGTGACCGCTCGTCCTGCGGTGTGACCTCTGAAACCAGACGACAGAATTGCTCAGGGTGGTGAGAAGCTCATAAAATATGCAAAATTTTAAATCGAAAGCATGCACAGAAATATTGCTCCGCCAAACAATACATTTTTAGTGTTCATGTCATAAACAGAACTGTGTGACACCCAAACGTTTATGAAAACAGTCGCCAAGCGTGTATCTTTCACCACAGCGCAGAAAGATTTGTATCACTGGAGTTATATCTCTGCGACATCAGTTCACTGCACCTCCCAACATTAGCTTTAAACAGATCCCTGAACAGCTCCCAAAGCACATCTGCAGTCTTGCAGCGAATGAAAAATTCATAGAGATCCCAGGCCAAAACCCCATCGCAGTTCAGTGGCATAAATATTTATCTTTCAGTTAACCATTGTCTTAGCTGGAGGGTTGAAAAGAAGACTACAGGAGCAAAGGTCAAAAAGCACCATAACAATCCTCCTTCTTGGCGAGTTAGACAACACTATGCAAGCCAAACACAACACAGGTCAAGCAAAGGTTAATTAGGTTAATCCATGTAATTTAAAAAACAGGTGAGAGTTGTGTGAAAGAATGCACTGTATGAGCAAATTTACCTCTTTTTTTGTAAATTATATCTGCTAACATTCCTTAGGCGGTTTGCTAAATGAATTAATATTCACAGTGGATCTAAAAAGTCTGTGCAGCCCAGTTATAAGGCCAGGCTTTTGGGAAGTAAAAAAAAAATTATGAATAATTTCAGAGCTTTTTCCCAATTTAACATAAAAAATTTGTAGAATTCAACTGAAAAGTAAGCCTGTCAAATGGCAAAAACATGACAAATGAGAAAGTTGTAACAATTTGGTTGCATAAGTTTACACACTTTTACCGGACGCTTGATTCAATTTTATAATTCCATCTTAAGTTTACACTTGTGATCAGTTACACAGAATCTAACAACAAAGGTCTGCTTTGCTGGTTGGTTTTTCTTGGAATTTGCTCATTTGGATCCCTTTGATTAAGCCAAAGTTTTAAAAAAAAAAAAGATTGTTGAAAAGGATCAAATAGATGAACTCAATGACCAAAGGTACCAGTCAGTATGACAGCATCAACATATTCTAATGACCAGAGAAAACATGGGACATCACTGGCGTTAATAAAAGCGGATGTTTCTCCACAACCGATAAAAAAAGAGAAGATGGAATATAATCAGGAAGGCTAACAGTAACAATGAAGCAGCTGCAAGGATTTGTAGTTAGTACTGATGTGCTCTTACCTGTGATAAACTTCTGGCACTTGACTAGTGACTGGGCCTAAAAGACAAAATTGTTTTCTTCTCATGAACACATCTATACCTGGCTCAAATCTCCCTAAAAAACATGTGGGGGGAAAGACTGTCGATAAAAATTAAGCTTTCACTTTCGGCGACAAATCCATAACTGTAAGTTTGTCACTAAAAATAACAGCACATCAGCTAAACATCATCATAGTCACAGTAAAATATAGTCGTGGTGGCGGATTCATGGCGTGGGGTTATTTGTTGTTGTTTTTTTACATAGACTTTTGAACAAGGTTGATGAAATCATGATTTGTTTTAAATACTAGTCTTGACCAAAAACCTTCAGGTGTTTGCTAAAAGTTATTTAAACTGTCTGCACCACAGCAAGTCCAGGCATACATCTACAGTGCGACAGTGGTGCAAGGAGTTAGGGAGTTTGTCCTGTAACCGGTGGGTTGCTGGTTTGATCCCCCTCTCTGACCGTTTCAGTCGTTTTGTCCTTGGGAAAGATACTTCACCCATACTTGCCTGCTGGCAGTGGTAAGAGGGTCTGGTGGCACTGATGTATGACAGCCTTCCTTCTGTCAGTTTTCCCCAGGGCAGCTGTGACTACTAACATAGCTCACCACCGCCAGGGTGTGAATGTGTGTGTGAATGACTGACTGTAGTGTACAGCACTTGATAAAGTGCTTTACAAGTACAAGCCATTTACCATCTACATCAATAAAAATATCTAAATAGCCAATATTAGGTTTCCCAGAGTCCAGAATTAAATTCACAGAAGAACATTTGCATGGTAGAGTTGGCAAATATCACCAGGTCAAGCTGTGAAATGATGAAAGACTCACATCGAGGAATACTGAATACTGAAATCAAACCATAAGGTGCTTCGGTAAAGTATTTGTTGAAGGGTATGCAACCTTTTGCAATCAACCTATTGCAAAAGGTATTTCTTTATTGCTCCCAGAGGGTTTTTATTTTCTGTTAACAGTTCAACAGTTCTGGATAAATGTCTTTCAAGGAAAGGAAGGAACATCGTTTAAAACTAATTATCATGGTCTCTTTCCATCACAAAAGCCTACCATATTTAAACGGTTATTTACACTTAAGCTTACCAAATATCTGGAAGTCTTAACCCTTACTGTGCTCACTGTGTTCAGGTCAGCAATAGGAAACGATACTTTTGGCTCATAGGATCAGTTCCTCTCATGAGGCTAATGCAGCAGCTAACAAACTAATATATTTTACTGCACTGGAGGTCATGGATTAAACAGTTGTCTTAAGAGTCAGAAAGGGGATTGACAAGTTGTAAAATAAACCCATCAGGGACCACAAGAGATGCTACAATCAGCACTTTGGGTAAGAGCCCAAATTGCCACATTCTATTTCAGACACTACTTCCCAGTGAGGATTACTTCCGAGTACATAATGGATGTACACAAGGGTATGCAATAACAAAGTCCTCCTCTTCTGCCACTTCATTGAGTTAGGCATGGCAGCTAAGTATCGACTAATCCACCTTCCTCAGATCATGCCTCTGGTATACTTTAGACTTTCAAGAGAGGACAAAAGGTTACATTCCAAAACTGGAAACGTCATATTAGCAATGATAAGTAAAGTGGTGAACAACCTGAAAACAACAAAAACAAGCCGCAAAAACAAACACTTCCTACTTAAAGACTGAAGACTTGGAGATGAATTTGCCCAAAACTTTATCCTCAACTTGGACTTGATATTAAAGACTTGAGATCTAAATTTGTTTAGAAAAAAACACTTCTAAACATCTGATTATTGAAAATGGACACTTCCAAGTGAAATAATAAATCTCAGGCTATTTTCTTTTACTATTCAGTTGTATGAAACTCAAATCTCTCTCATATATATATATATATATATATATATTTATATATATATATATATTTATATATATATATATATTTATATATATATATATATATATATATATATATATATATATATATATTTATATATATATACATATATTTATATATATATATATATATATATATATATATATATATATATATATATATATATATATATATATATATATATATATATATATATATATATAGTTATATATATATATATATATATATATAGTTATTGTGTCAAAGTCGTGTTTCATTTAGATGTAAAGTTAGGCACCTCCCGTCTAGTTGACCAAACATTGGTGTCACCATAATATCAGCAAGTCCAGGAGGGCTGGGGGGGCACAGTGTGATGGAGTATCATGACTCTTTCTGCATTATAAGATAAATTAATCAGGCATGAAGGACCTTGACCAAGAAGACACGCAGAGACTTAGGGTTGCAGGCCAGCTGCTTGGGAAAAATGAAATCTTAAGCTTCGAGAGTGTGACACAAAATATGTGGTCTGATGAAACAAAAATTGACCTTGAGCTACTGTGATGCCTGAGAATCCCCCAAGCACAGCAAGGCTCATCGTTCATCTAACATCATCATACTGTGATGCATGCAAGTGGAAGAATGAGGCTCAGGACGTTTTTTTTTTTTTCTAGATATAGGGAATCTATGATTGTGTGATGGAAGACAGAAACTGGCATGTGGGTTTCCTGTTTTATTCCATTAGAATGACTTTTATAGAACGAAGTGTACAACTTAATATTAAAGAGAAAGATTCAATTTAATATATACCCTGTTATTTTTTCTAGTCAAATTTTCACTGTTCAATCTTTTGAATGTTTTGCTGAACAGTATATCTTTTTACACAGACGCTCTTAGCAGATATGCAGACTTTGACTCCATTAACCCCCTCAAGTATTTGAATGTCATTTTTGAACGTCATTTTTATTTATTTCATTGATTATTTTTTGGGGTGACTGTGGCTCAGTGGGTAGACTAGTCCTCTTGCAAGGTTGTGGGTTCAATTCCAGCTTCCCGTCATACGTCGATATGCCCCTGGGCAAGGCACTTAACCCCAAGTTGTCTACCAATCTGATTATTGATGTATGAATATGTGCTGATGAGTGTAATCGGGTGAATGTTGCTATAGTGTAAAACGCTTTGAGGGGTCAGTATGACTGGAAAGGTGCTGTATAATTTTAGTCCATTTATTTATTAAACTAAAATTGGTTGACAAAATTACTTTCTTCGTGAGAGTATGTTTGTCAGACACTGAAAAACGAGTTCACAACCTTGCTAATTAACTGAAAAGGGCAACGTTACTGATACAGAAGACAATTTGAGAATAGTACTCTGCAAATCTTGTCTCTAAATAACACTAAGCTTAACAAACCAACCAACATGTCTCACCAGATCCCTGCCATAATCACTACTTTTCCCACATATCAAGAAGAATTGAAAGCATAAAATACAAATAATATTTATGTGGGAGAATGAGTCTTTGTATGTAGCATAGGTATGCATCTTATACATACATTTTCTGACAGAATATTTGAAGTGTTATACAAATTAATATACTTTTTAAAACTTCGTCCCTACTCAAGGAAAGCATCCCGACCTCTTGTGCCATAGTCTCCCCATTTTGTTCACTTATGTTCTTAAAATTCTGAGACCTTAAGCCTGGTTAACGCTTGACCCATCCGCCAGGTCCGTGTGGCCATATTACATATTCCTTTTGGCTATGCGGACAATCAAGTCCTACATTACAAACGCCCTGATGTATGATAACAGAACCATTGATAATGTCAGGTTTCATATGGTTTATCTTAAAAAAAAAAAAGTACTCATGACTTCCACTTCGTCCAATCACTTTTTGAACATATCTGAACTTTTAGCAAGATGTTGCCTTCGAGAACTTCAAAGACAGCTTTGGAGAAATATGTGTTTGTTACATCAGGTGGTCAAACGTCTGTGCCCTCTCTCAAGTAACTACGTCTGCAGAGTTTACCGGTCAGGGCTAGTAGGGGTTTCAAGAAGCATCCAACTCTTACCAACATTTTCGAGCCTTTATCCAGCTGCACACATGCACATAGATGTTTGTTTTCAAGCACATACCCCAAAACCCTTTCATATGCCTAACCATATGCCCAAACTTAATCTACAATGATATTAAAAAATAATTACCCCTTACAGATTTACTTTTTTGTCGCGTTAAAATATTTCAGAGCTTCAAACTAATTCAAACTAAAAATTATTGCTTTAATTCATTCAGGGGGGAAAGCTGTGTAATACATTTTCATATTATAATAAAAGATACTCAATTATATTTAGCTTTTTTTCCTTTGATCACTAGCAAATCAGTAGGGACCTAGATTCTGCAGGGGCTCCAAGGGGTTGGCCAAATTAGCATCAAACACTTTAGAAACTGAAACAGAACACACTACAAATGGTCATGAACTTTTCTCAGAGATTTTACTTACATTTAAAACACAAGCCATTCACGCAACGTGTTTCACAACCTAATTATTAGCACACAGAGTTAAAAAAAACTTTTGTTATACACTAAAAATATTCAAAAGGACTGCTCTGATTGGACAGATGAGAAAGAATCCCTTTAAATACAACAACAAAGACTGAGATTTTGGACCTCTTTGAGGATCATGAATGGTGTTGTTTACCAGCCAGTGTGGAACAGGAGATGGCTAAGAGGCAAGCGGGTGTGTGCACGTGTCAGAATGAGCTAGTTTAGCTCAGGGCTGCAGCAACACGTCTGCAGACAAGGAGAACGTACTCCTCGACATAACACCTCTCAGACACGCAGGATTGACACACACCCCGCTTACACAGGGACAGACACAGGCCCACACATGCAGAATCACACTCCTACAGAGCATCTGGGTTCTGCTGGCTTAAGTAGCTCATAAGGTACCGCAGCGGCAATTTGAGTGACGGCAGAAACAAACAATTTCCATGTATATGCATCACAATATGCGCCAGTGGGCACAGTACATTTTTGATTAAAATATGACCAATTTGGCATGAGTGGGTTCACAGGAGGTATACACTTACTTTACTGTGCATGGCTAAAGGCTAGAATGACTTAAACTGCATTTTCCTCAAGGTGTGCATCTTTATGCAGGTATCCATACAGTATATTTAGGGGGAACCAGATATTTACATGATTGTGGAAAAAAATATTAGAGTTAAATCCAATTAAATGTTTCCTGTTTTAGGCAGTTGGGATTATCTAACATGTAATTTCTAAACACAGATCATGTGAGTTTGAAAATACTAAATCAGAGGTTAAGTCAGAGGTTAGCAATACACTGAGAATCCTATGCCTTTAAACATTAAGGGAAAGCACAGATGACGATTTGATAATTTTGTGTGTGGTTTTGTGTTTTGCGTTGGGTTAATTCCCAACATTTAGAATTCTTGTTGAATGGAAGCAGACATGTGGATGCATTTGAAGGCAACACCTGTAACACATTGGATATTTACAAGTCTGGTTCAGCCTCGGGTACAATTCCTAGATCCAGTTGTTCACACTTCTTTCTATTTGCTCATTAATATAACCGCCACAGAGATCTCCAGTCATCATACCATTTACAGTTGACAACAGCCCTTTGGAAATTACCTTAAAAATGTGTCATGTGGTCTGATAAAACTAAAACTGAAGTGCTTGGCCATGATGACCATTATTACAATTGGAGGGTGACCGTAACCATTCCGCTTAATCGGTTACAAAGTATAAGGACAACTAAGGCAATGTTCTGGAGCGGTCATCACAAAGCCCTGATCTCAGTCGCAATTAAATTGGTTGGCAGAGCTGAAAAGTTGTGTGTGAGCAGCATAAAAAAAAGGTTACACCCTTTCTGTCTGAAGAATTCAGCCAAAGTTCAAGCAAACTAGTCGCTTGTGGAAGAACATCCAAAGTATTTGACCCAAGTCACACAGTTTAAAATGGAATTCTACCAAATCCTAAGGTAATGTATGTAAACAGTGTAGTCAAGATTTCAGCAATGTGATTCATTGCTATGTTGCATTTAAGTTTCTGTGCTGACTTGCTGAGTATCTTCACTCAGTGTGGCAGAAATGGAAACAAACACAGCAACACCGAACATGTGACCTCTGTTTACCGCACTGTTCACACCGATATATAGCAGACTGCAAGCATGGCTCACTGTACATCATCTGAATTTACCATAGCAACCACACAGAACACAAACTGTTTTGATGCACGCCTTGGAGCATCTTTGTTCTTGTGGACCATATAACAGTGGTGAAATGGTAACATGAAGAGGACATTCTGTAGTTATAAACTCCATATATTCTTTTCAAGTATACCATCACCTTTTATTCTTCACGTCAGTGTTAGATATTGATCCTTTCACCTTTGCTCAAAGAAGTGAAGTGTAAAAGAAACTTTCAAGGGTGCTTTTCACCATTCATAAAGTTATATTAAATTATTTATTTTGGATGCAGATAAAAATCACAGAAAGGGAAGGGCTTGTTTTTCATCGAAGGAATAAAAATATTTTTCTCCTTTTCATGCTCAGTTTAAGTAATTTGTACTTGGCCCTTTGTTGTTCTTTGTCAAATCTGTTTTATTCCAGATAACTGGTTAATGTTCGACAGCAGAGCTGAGGACAAGAACAGTTAGTTTTCCTTATTTTTAACTGTAATTGTATTTATGTTTAAAATGCTTCGAATGTATGCATTAATTAATGTCTTGCCCACTTTAGTCTCTTCATGGCCTTTTTATTGCTTGTCAAAACTCTGGTTCGACTGCTACTTTGTGAAAAGTCCACAGACAAGCATTTATCTCCCAACACAACGTGGGGTTGTGAAGAAGTCCAGGGGCATGCTGCACTTAAGGGGTATTGAAGTCCAGTGGGACCCGCTGAATGATTAAGAAGAGTTGAGGTTATAAGCAAATTCAAACTTGCATGGTTTGAAGTGATCAAGAAACTTCAATACTGCGTGATCCTTGCTTCAGAGGTGGAGCAGAGTACTGACAGAATGGGGATCCTGCCAGTGCATGGAGGACGGACACTGGTTGTTGCAACACATGTCAACCCGTCTTTAGGATAGACACAGCAAAGAACAAAGGATATGCAGCAGTAGTACAGAGGGGTCTTTCTTTTCCAGAAAGCAGGGACTCGCTCCCAGGCCAGGCTGCAGGTCAACAGCAGGACCAGCATAACTTGTAAATGACTCTTCCCCAGATTCTTACACGGAAACTTTGTTCTCTGCTCTCTGGCAGGACAGCGACTAACCCGGGTGGGACAGATTCAAAGATGCTGCTAAATCATCCAGTTGGCAGTAGCGACGGGCGTTGTGAAAAAAGTGCAGGTCGGCTTTGTTTTCCGAGTCACGTTTGAATCTGTTTCATAACAAAATGTGGGTCCACTTATGCGGTCAGAACAGCTTCAACCTAATCAAAATCAAGTGTGTTACAACACTTTGCATTCAGGTATTTTTTGAAGATTCCTTTTTTCACAGCCAATCATCATATTGCTCTTGCTTTACTGTCTGTGTCTCTGTTTGTTATTTGACTTTGTGTCACTGTCATTCCCTTATGTCTGCGCCTCCTATTTCATCTGTCATTTTTCTCAAATGCGTCACCTTCACCGTCCAACCCTCCCAGTAGTTTTTCAAACCTCCAGCCCCTCCTGTGCTCGCCTTCCCCTCCACGCCTGTTTGGTCTCCCAAAGTCATCCTAATTAGCGTTTAAAGCTCCTGTTTCCCCACGGCGAGGTCGTACATGCCCGTAAGCCACCGCTGCCTCGTCTTCCCCCTGCTAACTATAATGGAACATCCCTATTGGCTGCCATTGGTGATTTTGTGTGTCTGCATCTTTGGCTGTATGTGCACGAACGAGTAGAGCCGCCACTCAAACATCATTAACAGCATTACCTAAATTACACAGGGCTACAATGGGAACTAGCTGTGAGAGACTGGGAGTTGTTGAAAGGAGGGAAGCAGGAGTGAGGAGAAGGATCTCTAAAAATGCCGAGTTGTAACATGTCAAAAAATGTAAAATTGCAGTTTTATAAAAGGCAAACCTCTCACTAGGGCTCAATTTTTTTTTTTTTTCTTTAGCAAACACACATTTTCACCATGGTTCCAGGTCCCATTCAATTGACAGTGACACTCCCTGAGGGAAGGAAGAGGGTATATCTGTGACAGACCTTGCATCCATCATATATTTTATCTAACATCCCCTGCTTTGCCTTGACAGTCCTTTACCTGCATCTGTAAAAGTGTTAACTAGATTTGAATACTGTTATGGTTTTCTCAGCTCACCTTTCCGCTCCCTCTTTTTCTGTAAGACGGAGAGAGACGGGAGGAAAGAGAAACGGCTTCCTGTCTTTTACCCATCGCTGAATTTCCTCTGGGAACAGGAGTCAAAACAACAAAGGCTGGATCAGAAAAAAAGGAAGCTAAAGAAGACGTGATGGTGGTGGAGAAGAGAGTGGCTCAGAGAGAAAGGCTTTCAGATCAATATTGTGAATCTAAGGGGGATTCGAAACAGGGCCTGAAGACAGTTTAGCAGTTGACCATCTGAGATTCTCACCTGAGGGCTTAGGGCAGTCAGGGCGACTCAACTGCTATGCTCAACAAATACGGTCCTGCATTCTTCAGTGTGTGCGCTGCCCTTCAGGGTTATGTGAAGTATTTCATGAAACAAAATGTGCAAACAAGGAGAGGGCTTTGTGAGCCTGTGGTAAATAAATGCAGCACTAAAGGTCCTGAGCCTGATGTAGAATGTAGTTTCTTTGGTAGATCTGGTTTTAGTCCTTTTTCCACCTATTCTCAACGGAAAAACAACACTCCGAGTAGCCATTATTGTGAACTACTGAGTAAAAATTATACTTACAGGCCACTCTAGTTGGTACACCAGGTCAAATTCTTGTTAAACACATGCGGCGAAACAGTCAATCCAATTATAGCAACTCAGTGCATGTAGTCATCCAGATGTGAAGGCAACTTGCTTACGTTCAAACTGAGCATAGGAATGAGGGTGCAATAATAGGATTTAATTGACAGGCTGGTTTGAATATTTCAGAAACTGTTGTTCCACTGGGATTTTCATGCAATAAATCTTAACAGAGCATTACCCCCCCAAAAAGAGAAAAGTCTCTATCAGTTCAAAAAACCACCTAATACCTCAGCATTATGCAAAATGACACCTCTGAGGAGATAACTGGTTGAACCTCAGACTACAGCAAAAGAAGACTATGCTGGGTGTCAGTCCTGTTAGCCATGAACAGGGAACTGAAGGTACAAAGCTCACCAAAATCGGAAGATAACAGATTGGTTTGATATGTCTTAATTTCAGATGCTATGCTCAAATGGTAGGCTCATAATTTGACTTTAACAAAACACAAACATTGAGGCAAATAATTGAATCCCATGTTACACTATGCAGAGGCTCTGTTCGCGCCAATGAAGTCACATCAGCCTGATTGGATTGGAGAAAAAATACTAGAGTGGAAGACATGGCAGGGGGACCTAAATATTTTCAAATTAATTCAGCAAACTATTTTTGACCATTTCAAATAAAAATAGACTTTAGCAATCCCAAAGGGAAATTAAATGTTGTGCAGTCGTAGATGCTGATGGCCGTGTGCAGTAAGGATTTTCTGTAGTGGTCTGTCTTACAGAGGATCTGAAGAAGCCTCTGACTGAAACACTCTGTTGTTGTGTGACAGTCTGATGAAGGGGATGATCAGGGTTGTCCGCAAAGTATTTTATTTTTTGCAGGCTCGGTGTGAGAGATTGCTGCGCTGCAAAGTTAACAACACAATTCAAGTCATTGTCCTCTGTTGCTACATCCTTCATCTTGATGTAAGCTGCTGGGCTTCCTTATATTGAAAACATTTTAACCAACCCATTTGATTTGACTGAACTGACTTTATAAAGTGCCTTGAGATTATGTGATGTGTGTTGTGAATTGGTGCTATGCAAATAAACTGAATTGAAGAATCCTTCTTTGCACAATCGTCAGAGATTCTACAGGACTCCCCAGAACAGAACAAGTCTTCTTTATTAGCTTGTTGAGCAGTAAAGTCACTGCCTCTGATGCTGATACCCCAAAAGATGAATGCAAAAGAGATCACACTCTCCACAACAGATTTGTGAATAAAAGCAAATCAGGCACAATGGTGTTAAATGCACTGGATACATTTGTGCAAAATTAACTTTCTCTGTCCCTATGTACCCAGCATCCTGATGTACTATTATTCACAAAAGCAACAGGGCAAATCCTAAACACACACTTCATACACAGGGCTGGATTTGTTAGTTTTAATAAGTGCACTTTTAAATTTTTTCCACATTTAGACTCACGTAAAACATGTCACCCAAATGAGAGTCCAGATAAAAGGAAAACTGAAAGCGTTTACTATCAGATGTGGATCATATCACAGTTTAAGTAACTTAATATTTTTTTCAAATTATTATTCATAATGATAGATCATCAATACATGCGCATTAAATCCACAAATATCTGTGCTCTCACTATGCAACAGAGATCACCAACATCAAATCTGCATCCCTGCCATTGAAGCAAAACATTTTTAGAAGAGGGCTTTTCATATACACATCCACACTTCACACTCAACTGAGGCAGTACTGTATGCTGTTGTGCGTATTCCTTCTTGCAAAGCTGTGGTAATTAGCATACTGTACTGCAGGCAACAGCTGGCGCTCCATACTCGAGTGCTTTATCTGTAAGCAAGGGAACAAACAAGTGTACTTTGTTGTTGTTGTGCAAGTCAGAATCATTATTACTGCAAAGCTAAAAAGGAATATAAAGTAGGCAAGACTTCTGAGGGCGTTAACGAGCAAAAGCATTTGCATGTGAAGTTTCTAAGACTGTTGTGTCATTCTTTTTAATGTCATGTGAAATGTAAACAATTCATTAGCTTAAATTTGTGGCACCGCTTTTTCTGTGAGGAGCTTAATTGCACTGATATTAACCATCAAAGGGACTAATCAGGAGGCACTGCTGGATGATGTGCTTCATGAGCATTTCCTTTACAAATAGAATGAGGCTTCTCAACATGAGTGACACCTACTGTAGATTTGTCCACTGAGGTTTGGTCCGACACAACATTATTGATAATCATAGCCTTTGAAGCGCATTTTATCACGTTACAACCACAAACTTTTGTGTACTATCTTGGGATTTTATGTGCTACGCCTAGTAGTGGATCATTAAGTCAAAGCACATGCTTTTCAAAATATTTTATGAACAAGGATATTATTAGTCCAAGAAGCTGCAAAGAGGCCTGAGATAACTGGAGGAACTGGGGACCAACAGAACTGTGGTGGGAGAATCCGTTTACAGGTCAACTATCCGTTCCACAAATCTTATCTTTAGGGGTGAGCGGACACAAGAAAATTGGAAAGAATTGCCCCTTCATTAACAGTAAAAAATATGTGGATAACGGTGCTCCAGTCAAATTAGACCAAAGTGAAACTTTTTGGTCTACATGCACAAACCATTCCCACAGTGAAACATGGTGGTGGCAGCATCATGCTGTGGGGATGCTTTTTAGGAAGGATAGAAAAGCTGGTGACGGCTGATGGGAAGACGGATGAGGCTAAACTCAGGGAAATCCCTTGAAGAAAAAACAACTGAAGGCTGCAAAAAAAAAAAAAAAAAAAAATCAAACTGGGCTGAATTAGTCAGGTGGCCATTCCTAGAAAATAGAGCCATCGTTCCCTCCATGTCCTGTACACCTAAAACCTTTACAAATGTTTTTATGTGAGGTCTTCCAACATTTAAAAACTGGTTGTCAGTTTCCAAAGTTGTGCACTGGTTCCCAGGCTTTTATGAAAGGTGAAGCTTAATATGTTGCATATTTCTTACCTAAGAATTTATATTTCACCACTTTTCTTTATGATTGCAATGGATTATCACCTACATGTCATTCATTTAGGAAAACCTCTTGAAGCTGACACCAAAATCATAGTCATTAGATATTTTTCTAGACTTGAAAATTTTGAATTATCTATCGGAAAAGGTGATGGTAGGGCAGGGGTCGGGAACCTATGGGTCGCGAGCCAGTTGTGGCTCTTTTGATAATTTCACCTGGCTCGCAGATAAAACAAAATATGACCGCTATTGTTTTCATCCGGGTTTTTCGCGCATGCGCGCCGGACTGGAAGGCAGAAGGCGAACACAATGGCGGACGCAAACAAAGGAAACGACGAGTTCTCAACGTATTTTTCTTCTTTAGATAACGTATCACAAGATCGTTTTAAGAGTAAGTTGATGGTTGATATCAGGACATAGGCACCAGCAACTTCCGCGACCCCATGAGGGATTAAGCGGGTCAGAAAATGGATGGATGAATGGATGAATGTTCACGGACACAGACCGCTCCTCAGCAGAGAGGAAGACCCGCCCGGTAGGTTAAAAAAATTGTTCACAGAGGATTATTTTGGTGTTTTTGTCTTATTAAAATGGGTGGAGGTGTCGGCGACGTTGCAGCGTAAACACAGACGTACTAGCGCGCGTGAACAAGGGCGTAATGCAGCCGCCGTCTGCTGCTGCTGCTGCAGACGGCGACTCCGGTTGTCCCGGCCCCGTCTAGCGATCGCCACCAGTGACCAGTGCAAAATTAAGTTGTATTTACCGGAGATGAAGTGTAGACTGCACATTCTGTCGGGGTATGATGGCTCCCCCAGTCGATACGCCTGGGTCCTTCTTCATTGAAAATATCCATTTCTTTTGTCTTTCTTCGGTAAACGAAAGAAACGTACATCCAACGAATTGGAATGCCTCTATGTGCAACCGGGAGCACAACAAATCGTAGGCACTCTTTACATTTCGAAAATAAACTAACTAAAAGCACGCTCTTTGTAATGATAGAATGCCAAAACAGTCCCGTTTTTTGCATACAAGCGGGACCCGGAAGTAGCGCGGACGTCGCGCGTGAACTACCCTATTGGCTCTCACTGAAATAAATTTCCAGATATTTTGCTTTCATGGCTCTCTGAGTCAAAAAGGTTCCCGACCCCTGTGGTAGGGTAAAAGCATTCGACAGTGATAAAAAAATGTTCAGTGATGAACTGAATAAAGGGAATATGAATGTCATAAATATTTTTTCAAACAACCTAAAACCAACGGATGTAATACTCATAATCTGTGACATGTTATGCACTCCTACTAATTAATTAATTACTTTTCAAACTGTGTGCACAAGTATGCACATTCACTACCGGTCAAATTGAGTTTCTCATAGGTCAATTAATATAAAAAAGACAAAGTTAGGTTTACAGGAGAAAGTGGGAACGAAAAGCTTAAATATCCATTTATTCCATAATTAGGCCACCTGACTAAATGTTTGTCTTCTAGAGGAGATGCAATAAACTTATACATGTGTTAGAACTGGCCAATCAAAGTCCATTCTTAAATCCAGTTGAAACTCTGTAGCAAGACAACAGCTGTTCCCAATCCAGTCTAACTAAGCAGAAGCAGAATAAGCAAACTTGCTCAGTCTCAGGTGTTCAAAGTTTGCACACACATACATTACCTCAAAGATTTGCAGCAGTAAGTTCAGCAAAAAGTAGATTATAATCACAAAACAGCAGTAAAATACTGAGGTTTTTGGTTGCAATATTATACATTTTGAAAGTCCAAGGGGAAATTAAACTTATGCAAGGCACTGTAGCAGAGAAATCCACAATGGAATCAGAAGGAAAAAAGTCTTCAACTGTAAAGCAATTCTGGATTCTGCCTTGGGTTTATTAATATCTTAAACCAGTGTGTGTCTGACTTAGAAGAAAAGCTAAAATATAGAAACTGATCTTTGTGAGGTGCCCCAATGTATTTTTACGCCATCAAAACAGCCTAAACCAAATTTTAGGGAATTATTATTCGAGAATAAAAACCTAGCCAAGCTTTTTATGTTGTGGGGGTTGATCTACATAAAAATATCTACATAACAGCACTTTCAGTCTTTGCTAAGCCTGTGTGTGCACACTCAAACCAAACAAATCTGTCACTTAGTCTTATGTTGTTCAGAGAAGTGGAACAATACCTTTTATAAATTAGAACTCCACATTTCCACTTCAGTCTGTCTTTACAACCACAGCATATGCCTCACCTTGTACTCTATTATGCAGTTCAGACCGCAAACTAGTTCCTTGTTGTTATTTTCTATTTTTTTGTCATTATGTTACAAACAGCAGTAAGAATAATGAGTGACACCAAGTTGTGCATTTGTTGATCATGGTTCCCGATAAACTCCAGGCTAAGGACAGGCTTTTGGGGTAATTGCACCATGTTGATGGTTGAACAGAAACTCTGTCAATCATTGCCATGAAGCACTAGACAATCATTGTTTTGTATGCCAACATGAGCCATTTCCGTCTCCTAATGCATTTCAGTGTAATTTTATTATACAGGTTTGGTACAGTAAAAGCAGGAAATAACCTGTGGATGACCTGATAATCCCTCTATGACCTGACAGAGGAGATCACCAAACAGTTAAAGGTCATAGGTTAAGAAATCCTACACACAGTCATGACCTTTTGACTCCCCTTAAAAGGAAATGTGCCAGAGGATTGAGGTAATGACATCCTGCTTGTGGTATATACAGTCCCTCTGACTGACACACACTAACATATACACACACACGCGTATCCACAAACAATCATGAAACCAGAAGCCCTCTAGTGGCACAGCTGACGTGTTCTTAGATTCAGACTACAAGATCTATAATATGATAAGAGTTCAACTTAAAGAAGACTTATCAAGACTCGTTTTAGCGTGGTCTCTCTAATCGCAGAGAAGGTACTTCACAGCCCCGTCTAGGTAGCAGAGCGTTCCACTCCACCCCATTCTACCATTTTTTATAGTATGCTGGGGGACGATGTAATGAATTGTGTGGGTTAATACACCCAACAACCGAACATTTTCACTTTTTCACTCAGGATTCGGCATCCTTGAACTTGGACTACAAAAAACCTAAATAATAATGACAGATTCACGAAATTGGTAAGCCGGTGGGAAAGTAAAAAAAGTGGAGTATGAATATTTTGCAAATCATTTTAGCTAACGTAAACGCAAAAATCTAAAACCATCCAAACTGCCACAACCAAAACTGAAGTGAAAGGGCTTTTGTGTCGCTGCCAATATTTTTGGCCAACGCTGTACTGTGTGTATGCTTTAGCAGTCAAGTCAAAATGTACTTCTACAACTCCCGAGAGGCAATATCCTTCGGTTTGTCGACACAATTCAAAGTGGCTTTCACTGATCCTTATTCAAGAAGCACTTGTGCACAATTGTGCAAATATTTTATAGGAGCTAAAAAGCTCAAGATGATACAAAGCTGAGATAAGTGACCTCAGATTCGCTTGAAACTGCATATTGCTTTGTGAAATATTCTTCATCAGTTAAAGAAACCCTGCAAGAAAAATTCAAACCCCTCTCAGACACTAAAAATGGAGATACAACTTGGTAGAAAAGGCTCCCTGTCCTCCTGACACCTTTTTGTGTTTCCCTTTTAACTAAATGAGCTCCTGTCTGAAGGCAGATCCTCAAGGTAACAGGTGAAGAGTGACTCAATGAAGCCAAAAGGAAAACTGGAGGGCTAAATTCAGTAAGGCACCAACATTTTTAGTTGTTTGTGGTGTGATTCAAATACAGCTTCTATTATTACTTTCTGTGTGTCACTTTGTGTTCCTTTCAAACTCAAACCGCGTCAGCGATCTGTGGCAGACAGAAGATAACGATTTGGCAGTAAGTGCAAAGATCACGGCAGGATCTAAAAAAAATTAATATTGGAGGGGGAGCCTTTCAAGCAGGGAAACAAGTGGGATAATAATTCATTTACAGAAATTACTTAAAGTGTTTCTTCAAATACTTGACAACAAAAAAGGGAGTGGGGGGTTGCTTTGTACTCAGATCAAAACTCGTTTGGAAATTTTGACTGTTTGCTGTAGCCCTCCTTACTTGCCAGATGGTCCCTGTCTGTGGTCTGGGACCGCCTTGGAGCAGTCCATAAGGCAGGCGTCTCTCAAACCCGTGTAATGATTCCCGCGTGTGAAGTCGTTTTCTTGTATTTTGCAGATTTTCATTGTCAGAGTGTTGCTCCACTGTCTCACCGCCTGAATAATAGAGAAGGTAACTACGAGGACAGGACCCTGCTGGTACAGTCAGAGGAATAATTCTATTAATCTGAAGAATAAAGTACGTTTTCTTAAGGAGGGCAGCTGTGAAACTAGGTCGTTTTTCCGATCGGTTGAACTGATTGTTTCTAAACTCCAGTTTGCAAACCTCAAGTGCTCCAATCATAGCTGTGGTGACTGACAATTTTATACACTTTTTCGGGAAAATGTACTGATTTACTTAGAAACTAAATTAAACAAGTTTATGCAGAATAATAGCAGCTCTGATGTGTCTTAACAGAAGTTTTATGTTCATTACAGCGCTGGGGGGTTCTTTATCATCCACCTCACACCAGGTAGTGTTCTTGTAAGGTTTGTTACGTTTGAAACCTTCAATTAGATAGTAAATATTACAGTAAATTCTGCTTTTTTTTCTTTTTTCTGGCACTATTGCCCTTAAATAAACATAGGCTGATAGGAAAGGGGGCAGAAAGAGAGAGGGGAAAGCGATGCGACAAAGGTCCATGGGTCAGAGTCCAACCCAGGTCAGCCGTGTCGAGGACTAAGGCATCCGTATATGGGTCGTACACTACACCTGTACCACCAGTGCACCCATAAAGTTGTTGTTTTTTCCTGCTGGCGAAGTACATGCAGTGAACTGTATTTTTTTAAGTTACAGACTTGCAGTTTACAGTTCTATGTTTTGATAATTACAGACAAGCTTGGACTTCGCCAAACATTATTTCTTGTTGCATTGTTCGCTGCAGCACCTAATGAGCAACATGCACCCAAAGGGAAACCAGATTATGCCCGTAATCTGGGAATTGATTTCCATGGGTTAGCAAAATATACAAAGAATCGAAACGATGATGGCATCTACATTTAAAGCAACCAGCGATAAAGCTAATTGTTCACTCTTTTCAATTTCTAAACAATAATCACTAAGTGGAAAATTCCTTTGCTCATAGTTTTTTGGTTTTGCCATGACCAGCCACCAGAGAGGATAACGGCTGCCGATTTTCAGCACAGGTGATGTGCATGTGTTACGGCCCCTGGCCTCTTGAGACTGTGCAGGCTTCTATTAATTATGCAGATTCCACTGTGGGAGAACACCTTCCTGATTGGCTGCTGAAGAGCTGCAACCTCATTGGACCAGCATCCACGTATTTTCGCCTGTTTCTTCCCTGCCAATCACTGTATGCATGCGTGAAAGCAACAACAACCGCGTCAAATAAAGATGCAAGCATATCGATTTTTTTAATTTTTTTTTTATGTTAGCGAGGCGGTAGCGCTATCTTGGCAAGGCAGCCGCCTCGTCAAGATAGCGCTGCGGGAAACACTGGCGTGGCTATCGAGCAAGTTTTATCAGAATTACAGAGTATTTCTTCACTGAAAGAAGAGCAAAACACTGCTCTGGGGACTTTTCTCAGAGGAAAAGATGTTTTTGCTCTTCTCCCGACTGGTTTCGGCAAGAGCTTGTGGTTGTGTTTTCGTCGTCGCTGTTAGTACGTCATATGCTTCGTTGATCTGATTGGTTTATTTGGCCCGTCTATCACCAACATAGGCCAATCAGCTAACCAGTATTTTCGCCCCTTCCCAAAATTACTTCAACGGAAGGTTGGATATGCGGAGCAAATCCATCTGGCGGAGTCAGGTTAACCGGGAGGAGGCCCAGGGGGAGACCCAGGACACGCTGGAGGGACTATGTTTCTCGGCTGGCCTGGGAACGCCTTGGGATTCCCCCGGAGGAGCTGGCCCAAGCAGCTGGGGAGAGGGACGTCTGGGCCTCCCTACTGAAGCTGCTACGACCCGACCCCAGATAAGCAGATGAAGATGGATAGATAGATGGATGTTTTACTGTTATTTAGTTATATATTTTGCTCAAACTAGAAATTTGCAATTTTGCATGATGTTTTCAATAATTTCTTGTATATTTATCTGTTGTTACCGATTACTTTTGTAGCTGTGTTCTTGTTTCAATATTTTGATTATTTTAAGTTGTATTCCTCACTCCTTGAAATATTTCTAATACTATATATTTTTAGTAGTCATTATACATGTCTACTGTTTTAAATAAATTAATTATTGAATTGTAAAAACCGCAAATCCTTGTCAAAGACAAAAAGTCAAGGTTGGGTCTCTAATTCTGAATGGCAGACAAATGAAGGCAATACAACAAAAACATCCATTGACAACAGACGGAAAAGTTGAACCTGAGCATAAATTTAAGTTTCTAATTCATTTTCTAATTTCTAATTTGTTTTACACATACAACTGCTTAAATGCACGTAAAAAATGTCAATAGCCAAAAATGCCAAAAAGCCGTTTGTTGCTGCAATAAGGTTTAGAACATATAGCACCATAGTCAAACTACCTCCCACCGCATAGTGCCAGCAGAGGGAGGAAGGTGAGAACATCTGCCGGAGTGGAATCTAAACTGAGAAAAACAGTGAGCACTAATTTCTTCACAAGTAGAGAATTCACTAGTGTTTTATTTACACTCTACATCGACTGGTGCCAACTTGCATGGAAAAGAGAACTCCCAGAGATTGCGCTACACCTCATGAAACAGGAAAATAATTGGTATTGGCTTCCTGGTTAGTCTGTGTTCCTTCTTATTTTCTCATTTTCTTCATCCTGCTCCTTTACTCCCCCATTCCCCCTTTGCTTCACTTTAATAGTCTGTGCTGACTCTTAACCATTTAGTTTTGTCCCTTCCTCAGTCTTCCATCTCCTGCACCGACAACCAGCCATCTCTTCATTTGTTGGATCCTGCCCTCCCCTCTCTCCCTATCTATTCCCTCCTTTCTCCCTCAGGAACAGACCACCCTGACCTGTATCTGTCTGGCATGGATGAATCCCACGTTTGGTTTAAATGCTCCAATTATCCTCCTGAATTATGATGTCCTGTTCGGGGGCTGTGTTGCTCCATCTCTGTGGCTCTCTTATGAAAGTTGGCACGGCACAACAGATCCATTTACAGGGGCCACATTTAGAGCTCTTTTACCCAAGCTGTTCTGTAAATGCACCGGGCCATGAAAACTGGCTACATGTAAAATCTCTAAGCTGTTCTGAGAACTCGCTCTCCCTCTTTGTGTTTGTACGTATCAAATTTAATACCACTCCTGGGTATGGGTCAGAAAGATGAAAAATATATTCCTTGACACCATATAAAAATCACTGAAATACACAAGCGCAAAAAAATAAAATAAAATAAATATTTGAGGCTACAGTTCATAATTGAATGAAAATCACCTTCAAAATTAAAATAGTTAAACATACTTAAAAAAAATCTCATTAAATCATTATATTCAGGATGGCCTGGAAGACATTTTTCTAGCCAAATGAAATATAGATATAAAAAAGTATTTCAGTAAGTTACACCTGTATTAAGAAAAAGACGAGTCTAACAGTCCTCTCCAGCTATCTGTAGTACTAACAACTGGCAAACCCACCCACCCATCCATCCATCCATCCATCCACTTCAACTCTCTCAGGACAGTATTGAACTAAGGGAAGCATCTATAGCCATCTAATGTCTCCTCTGACCAATTTTTACAATGTGGCCTTACAACATTTTTCAAACCCCTTGCATTTTATCAGGTTAAAAACAACTATTTAAAACAACAAAGCAACAAACTACCCTCAGATATCACCTAATTATCAAATGGGTCCACCTCTGTACGATATAATCTTCATTTGGATCTGGTTTCGATCAGAGCGCATTCACGACGTATAATTGCCCAGCCAAAGTCCAGGCCGTGGCAAGAGTTGAAAATCAATATTTATATTTTATCCATGCAATTGGATTGATCTTGCGCCATTTTGCCCAATAAAGTGAACAAATCTCTTACAGCAAAAACACTCACGAGAGACAAATTCAAATTCATGGCATCATTTTCTGAAACCCCTCCCTAGCTAACAAATCCCAGTTTAACTTCTGCTCATCAGATCCTGTTGAGTGTTATTAGGAGGATGAGGGGAGCCCATCCAAACTGTTAGAGGTGGGTCATTAATTCATCAAAAGGCCAGCAACGACACAAATCAGAGAATCAGCACGCAAGACCTCCGAGTTCTTGATTAACTTAATATGTATGCTTTTGTTGGACTGTTGGAGAAAGTTTTTTTTTTTTTTTCTAAAAGAAAGTAGCCTACTTGTTTTCCATTCAAAGATGAAACAATCTTTTTTCAAGTTTGGACAACTGCTTCTGTACTGCAGTTAATGTCAGATGGAGACAGCCGGTAAACACAGTTGTCTGGTTGTCACCGGTAAGCGTATCATTTCATGGTAAAAATTCTGAGTTTTAAAGTTTGGGATGTGGTACTTTGAAGCAGTCAATGCTGAAAAGTATTATTAGGGGCAATCACTCCAAAAACAAAAGAGAAAATATAACCGAAGGATCAGTAAAATCTTGAATGGGAAATGTCTGCATACTTAACTACTGCCAAGAAACAGTGGCTTGTAAATGTATTTATACCAACTCCTTCAACAATTATTGTAGGTTATTGGAATTTTAGATCAACTGTGTCTAGATTGTGTAGAGCCACTTTTTCATTTGATTACAGATCTTTGGGTTTTGGTTCAAACAGCTTTGCTCATTTAGTCACTGAATATGTACTGGCTCCTTTAAAAAATATCATAAACTCAGTCAGACTGGATTGATAATGTCCAAATGGTGACTTGTATGTCTCACCGTGATTTTGTGTCTTGCCCCAGATTTTTGTCATTATTAATTTGGATTTGGACATTCTAACAAATTAACTTACTTTGATTCACACCAAACCGAAGCATCCCCACACCGTGGTACTGTCACTGCCATGTGACCCAATGCTTTCCCCACATTTGCATGTTGTCCAACAAGGTGAAATTTTGGTTTTGCCCCTTTTTAAGAAAGAAACATTTTCAGCCACCCCAGCCAAACAAAATGGGTCAAAAATGTTACTTGTGTAACTTTGTTTTAACGCATTAAAGCAGTGGTTCTGAAGATTACCCAGAATCCCTTTTTTAAAATGTAAATCATATGTGTGCCAGCCTTTTTTATTTATATAATATCACCAACAATATAAATGGCTTTTTAGCCCAACTTGGAACTGCAGTCAACTTTTAACTAGCTATGAAACTCATATGGCAAAAATAATATTGAGCCATTAATATTAAATACAAACATCAGTTACATTAAGTTTTGTACTTTTTTTAGGAGTTTATCTATAGTATGCGTCATACTACTGACCGCAGGTACAGACCAGACAGCAGGGGGTGGTATTATCAAATTTAGAAGGCCTGTATTTTCTGGACAAAAAAGGTAAGGCATCTCCTGCGCCCCACCTGCTGTATAGTTTTGTCTTCCAGTACCAATAAATGCTGTTTGCAGACTATCATTCATAGTTATCGGTAAAAGACTTAATGTCAGAACCAAAATGAGTTCCACTCTGACCAGAACGGGACTTGATGCTATAGCCTTGGTTCAATCCCATTGTGCCGTGTTTTAAAGTAGTGATCACATTCAGCCCACACTTGGCTGATCCCAGTGTAGTCCACCCATCCCCTCTTTTCAAGCAAACTGTGTAATCCAGCCTCTATGGCTACATTCCCCATTCCACCATCAGTGTAATCCTGCATTACAAGTGAACCCACTAAACCTCTGGTGACATATGTTCCACAATCTGAAAGGTAGTCTAATCATCTAGCTCCTTTTCTTCACCCTATAATTGATCATATCGCATGTGGCCTTGATTAAACACCCACTCACACTTCAGAATTAATCATGCGTTGCATGAACTTAGCATTAATCATGGCATAACCCCCGCTCTGTCTCCATTCCTTCGTCGGACTGTAATGGGATATTCATCTCTTCAACAATTAATAACATCAGCATGGGGGCTAGTCCCATTCTTTCTGTTCCCACAGTGTTATTTTAAGATGGTCCCAGATAATGATTGAGGGGTCGCAATGAGAGCTTAAATGGGATTTATTAGTGGAGATGCCAGAGGTGAACAGAGGTGAGATGTGAAAAAGCTGTGACATGACTGAGAAAGTAAAAGAAGAGAAGGAAAGGTGAACATAGAAAAAAAAAAGAGAAGACCTAAAGGTGATAGAGTCGCTGGCATGTTTTACCACGGGTCCCCATTGGAGAGGCATCAATCTTCTTTATCTCTTTTAGATCTTTTATATCACTGTGTTTTTCTCTCTGTAATAACCTCCTGCCACCTACCAGGTGATTCATATGAGACACTCTGCGACAGAGCTCTTCTTTGGTTCATAGAAAACCTGCCACTACGATCCATAACAGAACATGACCACACAAACCCACACATCCCCACACACACATACACAAAAAAATATAATAATGGAGGTGGAAAATGGATTATTATACAGCTCTCAAAGACTCACTTCACCACTGCAAAATAAAAAGTAGCCTCTCCAAAATAGGTGCTGCTGTGCAGAACATATAAAAGGTAATCGACAAATGCAAGGAACTCTGTTCTGTGGAACACATCCATTTACAATAAACCAGATAACTCCAGGTAAAAAAAAAATAAAATAAAAAAAATGATTTCATGGCCAAAATCAAATTAGATATCTGAAACAAATTTAATTAGTATAGTCATAACTTTAAGAGCAGCGTGTCATTTGGCAAAAACCCAAATTCCTAATACATTGAAAAACATTTATTTATTTATTTCGTTTGAGCCTTTCTAGGTAGGCAGCATTACGCAGTGATATTTAAAAAATGTTCTGCCAGTAACTAATTGGGACAAACATGTGCTAATTCTATGGTTTTGCCAGAAATAGTACTTTTTCAAAGTTCAAACTAATGTCTATCTTGACTGGGAAAAAAAAAACTCCCATCAGATGTCTGCCTATCCCTAAAACTAATTTAATACAGGTGTATCCAAACTAATATTATTGAAAAGTTTGCTTAATGTAGGTCAGTATTTCAATTCATTAAGTGAAATGCCTACAGATTAATTACACACAGATGGATGTTATTAGATTATTAGATTACATCGTATTAAAATATTTTCAGCACTAAAATATCTTTTTAATATCTGCTTAAAGGTTGTTTTCAAGGGGTACTTTTAATGTGACAAATGAGCCTCATCAGAACACATGTTCCAATTTACTTAGATGTATGAGTACAAGAGAATTTACCCTCCCAAAACTGGGAATCGCTGTGAATGTTTAAAATTGACATCAGGTTTTAAAAGGAATACCTCTAAATGTATAAACAGATTAAGTAAAAAAAAAAAAAAAAGAAATACTTTAGTACTAGTAGAACTAACACCTTTTGTTATCAAATTTCTGATGGAATCAAACAGAGATGCTTTTATTTTTAGAAAACAAAATAAAAGCATCTTGGAACGACAGCAGCTCATCAGTGGTGGTAAATTACGTTTATTTTGTTCAGAAACGACCTAAAGTCATTCAATACACTATTCAGTTTGGGAGACATCGGCATGGTCATTGTTATGATGCTATAGCAAACATGAAATGATGATCACCTTTGAATTGACCATGGTTTGCAAATATCCCATATTAACAACTCAAGTTCACCCTTTAAGATGGGGATATATGTCCCTGTCATAGCCAGGGTCTTTGGTTTGTTCGCAGAGAAATTTAAATGGCAGAAACTTGGAAGAGGTCGTATTTGCTGTGTCGACCAGTCATTCGTATCTGCTACGGTATCTATAGAATGCATCATTTACTAAAAAATTACCTTGACTTACCCATTTACTTGCATCTGATTACATGGGATAGACCATCTATGAGACTAGAGTGCCAGACCTCGAGACTAGGTCAAATCTCCAGTTTTTAGATAACCCCAAGTAAATCACAATACATCTTGAGTCACAATTGAGTAGATAGACAAAGACAAAGACTGAAGTCTCCATCTCTGGATTTTAATGAAGGAGTATAGTCAAGATATATTTGAAACTAAAGTGTTACGTTTGGGTACATAGAATGGAATGGAAATGAGTGGAAAAGCAACTAAAGCCTAGAGAGCAATAGATCTCTAAAGAAAACACCTGCAAAAAGGCTATAGAACTGTACGTCAAACCTAAAATCAAGACTTAACACTGTTAAAAAAAGAAATAACGTATTCATAAATACCAAGTCATGTAAGAATTTTGACTAACATTAATAAAAAACAGCTCTTTGTGTTAGAAAAGCTGGCTGTGAACACATGATGTGCCAGCTGATGCCAAAACCATGAATTCTCCTGGTGAAGATAAACAATGCAATTGAGCATCAAAGGATGCCAGATTCTTTGAAGCTTTTTGGCATTGGTTAACCGCTCCAGATGTGCATTGCCAAGTCTCAGGTGGATGTGTTGGATGTGTTGAAGGCACAGAGGAAGACATTTACACCCTTTTGCAGTGCAACACACCAAACCTCAAAAAGATTTACTGATTGATACGTGTGGCATCAACCTGAGTTATAGCACACCACTGTAGTGTTTGATATCAGATCTTGAGACCTCAGTTTGGGATGAGAGACATTTCTAAGCCAAAGCCCTTGGCGGAGACTTACTCAAAAAGGCAAGGCATGAATGCTTGAATGTGCCCAATGACAGTTGAGGGCACAGGTTAAAGGACACCAAATATGGAAAGTGTGTGCATGTGGAAAAACTGTGCAAGATTGGAGCCATATGTTGGGGAGTGCCAAATATGGTTAACAATACGAGATGTCTGGACGTCAACAAAAGTAGCTGTGTTAAAGATCAAGAAGGATTCTTCTAACTTTGATTGGTGCACAGATCTGTACTATTTGATTTGGATCTGGTTGAAATAAAATCTTCCTTTGGTCAACTAACGTTAATTTTGCCTCGTCGGTCAGAACTCGCTAGTGGCAGATTATGTAATTTCTGCCTTTTTGCATGCCAGTTTCCCTCCGTCGGACAGTAGAAAACAACATAGACACTTGCAATGTTGTTAAAATAATAATGACAATAACACTGTTCTAGTCGATATTTTGTGCAAATAAACAGAGCTGAAACATCCCATCTGATGAACACTGAAAGGTACCACCTGTACAACTGACTACATGTTACATAAATAACAGAGAGCTGCTACAAACAGTCAAAGAATGAGGTTTTACTCAATGCTGGTGCGAGTAGAAGCCATTATGAATGCCGATGTCAGGTACCATCCTGCTGCACCAATTTTCTGACTCGTAATACCGACTTTAGGGGCCGTTAAATTTTCCGACCCGGAGGTCGTGAATCCCGACTACCGAGGACAAATGGTGCGCATTATAAGTCCATGTCAGTCTTTTCCTGGAGCATTCTCACATCAATAGTTTGAAGGTGACCAACCTATTGTAGAAAACATTTTAAACATGCTCTTTAACCTAGTAGAATTCCCCTTACATTTAGAGACTTTCACTTTTATCAATTTTATCTTGTTTTCAGTGGTCTTCAGCTGCTGTAAGTAATAGTTGCAAATGAAAGCTTTCACAAAACACTTAGTCGGCTGTAAATGCTCAATCTACAACTGAATGAACAAAGCACAACATGAATAGAAGCAAAACCCATTAGATAATTGCTATAGAGACGGACTTGACTTGAGAATGACGCAGGGAAAAAATGAGCAGCTGTACATTTCAGTAAAAAAATAGAGTGCAGCAAGTGAAGCCAATTTCCGGTGTTACAGTTGAAACTGTATATGTGACTAGCCTACACCAGCTATGGGCTGTTTACCAGCATCAATGGTTTACAATTTAATGTCCTTTTTAAAAGATGCATCAGAGAAAGTTCAAGAGCGACCAGAGTTTTTTTCCGGTTGTATGTTCTGTTCTGGACACCGTTAGTTAGCAGGCTAAAAGGAAGCGCAGATACTTTTCTTTCGCTCACAAGACGGACAAGTTTAGCTATTTTGAAAAATCTCCAGTTGCAACACACACAATCATGGCATAGAAATAATAAAGCGCAACTTGTCCAACTTGTTAAATTGGGCTGGATTCCATTTTAAATGGATGCAGGTCATTTTGCCATTTGTCATTCTGTAGGTTTGCAGCTTTGGTTTCTGATCTTCTCCAGGCACAAGTGCCACAATCTAACAAATTGTCCAACATTTATTTTTTGCTTTTTACACACCTTTACTCATGGAGCAGTGGTTACCCAAACATTTACCATGTTCTGTGATCGACATTTCCTACAGGAAGGTAGGTTGCTTTTGCGCTGCCTACATCCTTCATTTCCTTTGTAAATAACCGCCCAATGCATATATGATGATTGAAGGTCCAGAAAACAGTGCTGAGAAAAGCTGCTGATCTTTTTTTATGACCATTTATTTTGTATTTTAAATTTTGAACAAGAAGGAAGAAAAAAAGAAAAGAAACATAACATATTAATGGGTGTAACAGTATAGGGTCACAGCTCATTCTTTTCCATATATCAAGATACAGTGTCATACTATTCCAGGCACAGTGGATACATAATCCATTTTTCCCAACTTTCTCCAATTCCAGTCTTAAAATAAAAGTCAATCTCCCCCTACAATAGATTTCTTTCACAATTCCCCTCCACTGGTGTAATGTTGGGGGGTCAATTTGGAGCCATCTTTGGGTTATAGCCGTTCTACTACATGCCAAAAGGATCTTTAGCAGGTGTTTGTGTTTGTGAGGGACAGATTCTGGTATTTTACTCAGATACAAAGTAATAAGAGAGTAGTCCAATTTCCCTCCCATCAACTTACATATTTCATTAGTTACTTCCCACCAATATGATTGAAGTTTTGGAAGAGCCCAAAAGACATGAAAATAATTGGCCATGACAGTTCCACATTGCCTCCAACAAAGCCCCAGACTCAGAGCCTGTTTGCAAAGCTGTTATTTTGGGAGTGTTAAAAAAACCTTACAACATTCTTCCAACCAAACTTTAACGATCTTGAGTTTGCAGTGTGTGCTTGTGTCTCACACATTTCCACCCAAGACTCATCTGATATTTCTGTGCCAGACTCCTTTTCCCATTTTTGTGTGATGGATAATGTAGAATGACTTTTGGAGGCTTGCATATGTCCATATATTCGTGGGACCAGCTTTTTACTGATGTTTCTTTTCATATGCTTCATGGAATATAGAGATCAAGTTTTAGTCTCTCCCTGTTTTGATTTGTGATATTTTATTAAAGTAGTCTCTGGCTTGTAAGTATCTATAAAAGTTGTGTTTTTCCCATCCAAATGAGTCAGAAATTGCCTTATAACTTTGAACTTTACCATTTGAAGTGAGTGAGCAAAAGGAAGTGATGCCTCTCCTAATCCACTGTTTAAAGGTCCCATCCAGTTGTGCGGGATTAAATTCTGGATCATATGCTACCCAATTCAAGACCCTAGCCTGTTTCCCCAGCTGCAATTTCCTCAACACCTTAAACCAGTTTAACAGTGAATAGGGTCCATTGATTCAAGCTGTTATAATTCTCTTCTGCTTGGTTTATGTTTCATAATATTGATTGTATTGTATATCTGTGTGATTTCCAAAGATTTCCATTTAGAATCATAATTTGGCGTACACCAGTATACTAAGGGTTTCAATTGTGTAGCATTACAGTCTTGTAAACATGGTAGAGCTCTCCCTCCCCTCTCTTTTTTCAATTGCAGTGTCTTGAACTGTACCCTAGGGTTTTTTTTTTTTAACCATTCCAAATAAACCTTGAAATTCACACGTTCCATTTATCAAATCGTTTGAGTGGTGTCTCCCGGAGTAAGGACTGGAAGAGTTAAAGAAACTGTGGCAACACATTCATTTTGATTATTTCTATTCCATTGCTCATATCCAGCAGGAGCATTGTCCATCTAGAGATGCTTTATTTTACCTCTTTGTTGATGGGGCCATAATTAATTTAAAAAACTTCACCATATCTTTCGGTAGATTAATTCCTAGATATTTGATTGTGGGAGAGTCCCATTTAAAGTTGTACTTTTTATATCTGGATGGGAGTATAATTGAATCTAAGGCTTGAGTTTTTTGAATATTTAGCTTACATCCAGAGTATGAGTTGTAAGTCTTTATAGAGACATCAATCTGGGGATGCTTGAGTCAGGGGTTGTAATAAAGAGCAGGACATCATCCGCAAACATACAAGTTTTATGTTCCTCTCCTCTGATTGTCACCCCCTATATCCCAGGGTCCTCTCTAATTGCTTGGGCTAAGGGTTCAAATAAATAAGGCAAACAAGGTCGGACTCGGGGGACATCCCTGGCGTGTCCCTCTTTCTAGGTGAATAGTTTGTGAAGGGTGTCCATTTACCTTAATACTGGCTGTTGGAAAGGAGTATAACACTTTAATACATGTAATGAAGCAGCCTTTAAAAACAAATATTGCAAGTACCCTATATAAGTATTCCAATCCTACTGAGTCAAAGGCCTTTTTGGAATGTAGGCTGACCAACATTGCACTAGTATTGGTTGAAGTAACATGACTCATCACTTGTAACATTCTCCTTATATTATTCTGTGTCTGTCTATTTAGTACAAAGCCTGTTTGGTCCAAATCTATTAGCTCCTGGAAAATAGTTTCCAGCCTCTTAGATAGGACTGAAGCAAATAGTTTATAGTCTACATTGAGAATCATTCCTTTTTGTCTTTAGCTTCTTTTGGGATGACAGAAATGACAGCTTCCTGTGGCTTTATTCAGTTCTATCTTTATCTCAGCCATAATTTCTTTGTTCTGTTTTTCTCCTATGGATGGCAGGTCCAGTGAACTTAGAAACTTCTCTATCATGTGGTATCGGCTCTGGTTGGTTGAGTATAGACATCCTTATAGTATAGTTCAAACAACCGTTGGATATCTTCTAGATTACTGCACAAATCTTGTGTTTTAGGGTTCCTAATTTAATATATTGAATTATTTTCTTGTTGTTTTCGTATCCACCAAGAAAATTGTTTCTTAGCCCTCGATCCTGTCTCATAGTACTTTTGTTTGGTAAATTCAAGTTGTTTTTCAATTTCCTCCATTTTCTTTGGATTATTTATTTAGATTGATCAGTGTGACTTTATACTCCCGACGATGCAAATAATTTTCCAAACTGTGTAAATTTGTGTGACATTACCCATGACATCAAGAACAACCAACAGTAAATAATTAACTAGAAAAACAAGAACCAGACTTCCAAGTCTGAAGTTCAAATAAAAATTCAAAAAGAGGAAATCCTCATATCCACGAGGGCCTCTCCTCTCTATCAGAGAGAGTACTTTGCACCAGCAAAGCAGCTCCCAGTGACCAGTAAAAAGTTACGCCTCATTTTCCAGAGATATTCCACTCTTCTTCTGGTCCTTTGCCGCTCTCATAGACCTGGGTGCCGCTGTCAAAAAATACCTTCAACTTAGGCAGATATGGATACCCTTGGTTTTAAGCTCTCTCAGTATTCCCATAAAAAAAATCTCGTAGATGGCCCGCATGTTCGGGTCAGCAACTACTTTATTAGCGCCACCATTTTCCTCGTTGCCGTCCTCTTCGTTTGTTTCGTCGGCAGTCACCGTTTCGTCAAGCTGTCAATAATTCAATCTGAAAAACTCACACAGAAAGAAAAGGCAATTAGAAGAATTTTATTGATACAATATTTTAAGAGTTTGGCGCTCAGACCTCGGCAGGAAAAATTCACGCTGAATTATACTTCAATATGCATAAGCAGGCGTATGAGAATAGGGATATTTCCCCCCGGGCCTGAATCTGGTGGTGGAGTGGAGATAAATAACGTTTGTTCAGTCCATATGATGATCTGTTTGAGCTAGATGTCCAACTTGGATAAACACAGGTTTGCATGAACTGTCCATGATGAGCAAGCATGAAGCGACTGTGGAGAGGAAAAACTCCCCTTTGGGAAGAAACCTCTGGCAGAACCAGGCTCAACATGGCGGTCTTCTGCCAGACCGTTTTAAGGAGTAACTGGGAATTCCATAAGAGTCCAGGAGGAATTACACTCTATAGGGACGAGGTTGAAGGAGGACCATAGGAAAGCCAGGCAGAGCTGTGCTACGATGGTGGAGAAGGGGATGGAGGTGGGTAGAATCCGGTCATCAGAGTCCAAACCACACACGCGCAGCCACCGCTTGCTCGCTGAGGAGAAGGCCGAGACAAGGATGTGGAGTTCTTTTAAGATGAACCCAGGACACTGATTGGCTTCGAGGAGGAGCAGTTCAAAGCTGATTGGCTTGCGTCGGAGGCGTATGAGTCTCTGATTGATGGAGGTAGGCAATAGAGTTTCTTCAGTCTGAATTTTCGCTTAAGCTCCACTGATCTATGGGTGGCTCGATTGCTGGATGAAGGTGCAGAACAGATTGAAATAGATCACGGAGATGGCATGGCATTTGGTGGTCTGAGCACTGATGGGAATGTAAATGCTAATTATAGGCAGGAAGTGAGAAATTTGAATTTCCATTTTTGTGATTCTGCATATTGTCCCATTTCCTGTAGGCTGTAAGTGTCAAAGCATTTTAAAGGCATACTATGCAACATTTTTCAGTTAATTAATGTGTTCCATACCGTTTTGGATGATTAAATGAGTCATTTCAGGTCGAACAAAGGTTTTCTCGGCCGCCCTGGTGGTCTGTAGGGGAAATACCGTACTTGCAATTGCTGGAGCCCTCGGCCCGCACCCACAGCCTCAGAAGTCTGGTGCATCGCGAGAGTCGGTCTTGCTTTACGGCGAGAACTGCTACACGCCCCTAGTGAAATGCATGTTTGTTGCTAGCGCAGTGGCGATATTTGTGCAGTTATCATGGCGGAACCAGCGAGAAAACAGCGAAAGCCCATGTCGGAGCAGGCAAGAAAGAGGAAAGGGCTCTGGACAGAGAGAGGAGTCGTACACGGGTGAACATCGGGCAAGCTTTTTCCGAATGGCGAGAGCTAAAAGAAAGAGAAGGCTGCAAGGCTGACGCGGACCTCATGTTTCTGCTGATGCGATTGTAAGTAACACTGGAATGGTTTCTCTCTCTCTGTGTGCATGTTCAGTGTTTCCCGCAGGAATTTGCTTAGGCTTGGCGGTGAATTGGGGCGGGGGGGGCGACAAGTTTTGCGCGGACCGACTGGCGGAACGGGGGGGTGCGGCGTATCCATGTGTTTTTGCCTGTCTTTTCCCTGCCATTCACTATATGCACGCGCGAAAGCAACAACAAAGAACCGCATGTTAACGTCAAATAAACATGCAAGCACATCGAGTTGGTTTTTTTTTTGGAATGTTGGCGAGGCGGTAGCGTGAGTTTGGCGCCAAGATAGCGCTGCGGGAAACCCTGATGTGCATACTTTCACTGTGTTAGTCATTGTTTGTACTGCCGTTTTTTTCGACTTTTCGTTGCATTTGCCTGTCTGCTAAGCTCAAAACAACCGCGCCTGGCTTAACGGAGAAACCAGCTGAGCATCTTTACGACAGTGCACTTTTACTTTCGCCCTCTGGGGGGAGCCTCGCTGGAAAATCAACCCCGGTTGCATAGTATACCTTTAACCACTCAGACCTGTCATAAATTTACACCAAACCCCCATTTAAAGAAACTGCACATGAAGAGGGGGTTACTTTAGCCTGACTAAATGTTATTTTTATAGATTCAGCTCATATGAACATTGGCATTTTCTTGTAAACCACTACGCTACTGCTTATCTACTTTGCATTTTTAACAAGTACAAAGACACACAACCTTAAGCAGCCAATGCTACAGAATGGTCTTTCCGCTCATCTGTACTGCAGCAAACACAATGTGATCTTGAGCTAAGCCATGCCGGCATGGTTTTATGTGCGCTCTACTGCTATGGAATTTAGGCAAATACTACGAAATTTCAAAGCAAGGGAAAACTTTTTACCTTTAATTGTTGAAGTGAAACCCTATGCAACCTGCACATATAACTTATTTTGGCAACAGTAGACATTGTCCTTCAGAATATAAGATAGCTTTTCAAAATAAAGCAGCCTTTTTTAATTCATATATAATGTATAGCCTCACACTCACCGGATGTGATCCACAGGCTGAAAAAAATGGCAAGGTTTGATGTGGTGGGAATTTAACTTTCGTCCCTAAATGTTTAAAAAATAATTACCATAAGTATGGAGAAAAAAAAGGTTACCAAACAAAATGGCATATTCTGCCATTGCCCAGTAGCACTTTTTATCCCACTTCACACCCTATACAGAAACAGCAGTGCATCATCAGTGACTCATATTTCAAAGACTCGACAGGACTTCGATTTAAAACAAAATGTGCTTTCAGAAATGCCAACATGCATGAAAAGATGGAAAACAATGTGGCAGCAGCTGTTAAATCAGTGGATAATAAGAGCACATAGCTAGTCTGAAAACTTGCTTCCATACACGTTAGAATGGGCGAGTGTGGAAAAACGGTGATCCACTACTTTGTATGTTCTGTTATCCTTCATATTGAAGTTGCAAAAATAGAAATCAGTATGCTGCATGATTACTAAATGATCAAAGTGATCAGCTTCTACCATCACTGATTTTAAAAGACCCGGATCATCAGTGTGCCTGGTTTGCTGTAATTTTTTCCATCAGGCCTTTATGGGGTCTCTTTACGAGGGGAACAGGAGAGATAATCAGCTGAGTCAAAGTTAAAATAAACCCACAAGTACTTTCAGTGCTCCCTGTTCGCTGTTTGGTTTTGTGTAAGACAGTGTTCCTATTGCTCTATGCTGTGTCAATGGCACTCAGAACAGCAGCCTACGATGAGCGTTCTCTGCACTCTTTTCATGCACGCTACCCATGCCACAGGGGGGCAAAAGACATTCAGCCTTCACAGGAATGAGTTCAGCAGTAATCTTAGCAGCTTGAGGTATTTGAATTATAACTGTATCATGCCTTGGGAAAAAAGTCTGCACAGCAGTGAGCCTTTTCTGTGCCACAAAGCTTTTTTACTGTTACTTTAGCCTTTAATGTGTCTACAAAGTTGGTGCTTTAAATTGTGCAATTTGAGTACAAGCTAGAAATTTAACCTGATGCCTGAGTACTCCATTATTATATGAAAAGCCACCAAAGTAAACCTAGAGACAGAGTAAGATGTTCTCAGCTGTGATTACAGGCCCAGCAGTGAAACTGTAAAGTAGTACCAGGAATGATCTTGCACAAGTACTGATTATGCAACAATGGAGCAGTCAACCAACGGGAGAAGTCGGTGGCCTCATCAGCCGTTGATGTGTAATAGTTTCAAAGCCCTTTGTCACAAGCACTAATTAAATTGTTCATGCTCCCCAAAATTGAACATTCTTATCACGCTGTCGCCAGAAGCCAATGTTGATTTGAGCCCTTCATTTTCACTGACGTTTGTTTGCATTTAAGTTGCACATCAATGTAACCTCAGCTTGATTGGTGGGTAACAAATTGCTCTTACCAAAAAAAATGGTATAGAAATGTATGCCTTCTTTCACTCTATTAAACAATAAAAGAGGAAAACAATGTGGCACTTTGGATGTTGATCAGTGCAAGTGTTCTGACAGTGGCAAAGATCAGAGGGATAAAGGTGAAAATATGTTTTTATAGCCAAAAAACCTAAACATGTCTATAGCCCATCTTACAGATTTTTGTCTAAATAAAAATTCTGGACTTTTCCCACCCAAATTCCACAGAATTCTTCTTTCTTATTTTAATTAAACAACCCACTGTTCAATATGTTTTACCGTATTTCAAGAGTTATTAAGCTTTAAATATGGGAACTAAAAAGGATGGATGGATGGATGGATGGATGGATGGATGGATGGATGGATGGATGGATGGATGGATGGATGGATGGATGGATGGATGGATGGATGGATGGATGGATGGATGGATGGATGGATGGATGATACACAATGAAGAATGAGCAGATGACGGAGAGAAAGGAAGGGCACAAGGAAGGAAAGACAAAAAAGGAACCAGATAAGGTACCAATTGAAGAAAAGAAAAAAGGATATGGAAGAAAGATGAACATGAAAATGTGAAGTATTGCAAGTCACAAGCCTAAACACAATTGAAAAGGAAATGTAATTAGAAGTGGTGATTTACATTTTCAAAGAAGATTTCTATTTTTGTATCAACACGTGTGGATTTAACTTTTACATGTAGGAGCCACTTGAATCTTTGCAGACCAATAAATGCTGACAAAATGTTGGGTGGGGTATTCATGTTAGTTAACCACCACCTCCAGTGATCTCTTCCCAACTTGGTAGCCAGATATGTTCCAAACAACTAGCTCTGTTGAATCACGGAGCTATCTTAAACGCCACGATGGCGACCGTTGGTAATCACAGGAAATTATAACAAGATGCCAGAAATCTCTTGTTCCCTCCCAAAATTACTGGCCCCGTTTTCCATCAGTTCTGGCGGCAGAAGCAACGCCGGTGTCAGCTGTTTCCCAGCCAGCTCAGAGAGGTCTGATAATGTCTGCCACAGATAACAACGGAGGGATTCCCTGAGCTTGTGTCTCTCATGCCTTCCCAGTCCATTAGCCAGCCATGCAGCCGATGTGGGATGACAAATGACTGAATTGGATGAGAGTGTCATCCAGTGAGGGGAAAATATCCTCTCTCCCCTTATACCCTGACAGATGCTTTCTTCCCTTGTCTGAGTTGCATTCTCTTTTCCTGTGATGTTTTTGCCCTTTCTGAAGTCTATTTTTGCTCGCAGTTCCCTTTCCCTTGCTCCCTTGTTTCTATTCCAGGAACTTTTTGCATTTCTTGTATTCTATGCGACACCACACCATTGATTTGTCTTCTTTCCCATTCGGGACTGCATTTCTGACTCTTAAGTACTTTGTCTAGTCCTCACAGTAAAAAAAAAAAAGACAGATTCTGGGTGCAGCGTGTGCGAACTCTGGGGATTATTCTTCAGTGAATCAGTTTAAATTAATCCAATATATTTCCCAGGCATCATTCCCAACATGAACCACAGGACAAATGTTGGTAATTATTAGATTATGCAAAAGCATGTACAATATCTAATCACCAATTTTATAGTTCCTATGTATGTGTTTTATAATTAAACAGACAGAGAGCTCTTACATCTGATATTTAAAGCACTTTCAACATGTACCACAATTAAGTGAATAACAATCTATGTAAAGACAAATGAACCAATTCCTAAATGTATATTTACATCACTTAATCACAGATATAGCCGTTCTTCACAGTCAAATTTATTGTTTAAGAGGAAATTCAATTTTTATCTTCAGCTACCACTTTATACATTTCATATTGATTAATACTGTATATACTTCAGTGATGGTATCAAGGTGTTGCTGTATTGTATCTGTAGTTCTATTGGTTGTGCTGTTCTTTTTACATCTCTCTTTGCAGGTAATGAAGCAGACTGATGAAGTTTTGTCAATCTCTCTTCTGTCTCCTGTTTCTTTCACCTTTTCTCCTTTTCTTTTTTTTCTCTTCTCATTTCTACATTATTATTCCCTACATAATAAAACTATTACATATATAAATCAAGCAGAGCACTATGGCTAAAGCGATAATGCTCCACTTGTGAGAATAAAATCTGTTGGGCTCTTTCTGGCATTAAGTCAACAATTCTTATTGCCAGACAGGACACACAAAAAAAAAGAGGAAAGATTTGTAAAATTCTGACTGACCAATTGTCAATCCATACATCTAGCTCCATAATCCCTAAATAGGTTTCATTACTTAAAAAAACATTCAAAATATACAGGAGTTGGACAATGAAACTGAAACACCTCTCATTTTAGTGGGGGAGGTTTCATGGCTAAATTGGACCAGCCTGGTGGCCAATCTTCATTAATTGCACATTGAACCAATAAGAGCAGAGTGTGAAGGTCCAATTAGCAGGGTAAGAGCACAGTTTTGCTCAAAATATTGCAATGCACACAACATTATGGGTGACAGACCAGAGTTCAAAAGAGGACAAATTGTTGGTCCACGTCTTGCTGGCGCATCTGTGACCAAGACAGCAAGTCTTTGTGATGTATCAAGAGCCACGGTATCCAGGGTAATGTCAGCATACCACCAAGAAGGACGAACCACATCCAACAAGATTAACTGTGGACGCAAGAGGAAGCTGTCTGAAAGGGATATACGGGTGCTAACCCGGATTGTATCCAAAAAACATAAAACCACGGCTCCCCAAATCACGGCAGAATTAAATGTTCACCTCAACTCTCCTGTTTCCACCAAAACTGTCCGTCGGGAGCTCCACAGGGTCAATATCCACGGACGGGCTGCTATAGCCAAACCTTTGGTCACTCGTGCCAATGCCAAACGTCGGTTTCAATGGTGCAAGGAGCGCAAATCTTGGGCTGTGGACAATTTGAAACATGTATTGTTCTCTGATGAGTCCACCTTTACTGTTTTCCCCACATCTGGGAGAGTTACGGTGTGGAGAAGCCCCAAAGAAGCGTACCACCCAGACTGTTGCATGCCCAGAGTGAAGCATGGGGGTGGATCAGTGATGGTTTGGGCTGCCATATCATGGCATTCCCTTGGCCCCATACTTGTGCTAGATGGGCGCGTCACTGCCAAGGACTACCGAACCATTCTGGAGGACCATGTGCATCCAATGGTTCAAACATTGTATCCTGAAGGAGGTGCCATGTATCAGGATGACAATGCAC
Source organism: Fundulus diaphanus (assembly GCA_037039145.1). Classification (NCBI taxonomy): domain Eukaryota; kingdom Metazoa; phylum Chordata; class Actinopteri; order Cyprinodontiformes; family Fundulidae; genus Fundulus; species Fundulus diaphanus. The sequence goes on from CM073144.1 coordinate 20,862,344, forward strand.
CAATACACACAGCAAGACTGGTGAAAGATTGGTTTGATGAACATGAAAGTGAAGTTGAAAATCTCCCATGGCCTGCACAGTCACCAGATCTAAATATTATTGAGCCACTTTGGGGTGTTTTGGAGGAGCGAGTCAGGAAACATTTTCCTCCACCAGCATCACGTCATGACCTGGCCACTATCCTGCAAGAAGAATGGCTTAAAATCCCTCTGACCACTGTGCAGGATTTGTATATGTCATTCCCAAGACGAATTGATTGGTGTATTGGCCGCAAAAGGAGGCCCTACACCATACTAATAAATGATTGTGGTCTAAAACCAGGTGTTTCAGTTTCATTGTCCAACCCCTGTATATCCTGACAGTATTCAAGAAATTATGCATTCAGAAAAAGGAGGTTAAAAAATGTATCTCTGTGAGAGCTGCAGGCCTGTAAAGACTAATTAATCCATACAATTTGGTCCAAATGGCAGGGATTGGTCTGAGGTATGATTCTGCCCTCACCCCCCTCTGTCCCTCAAATTATCGGCTTATCTATTGTACTGGAGTTGTCCCACATACCAATCATTCTGACGTGCTCATGTAATGCCAGTGTGCGTGCACATTCCCTGTTAGTTTGCGCTTGCTGGCTGTACATGCGCACTTCTAGTGTTTATGTATGTTAGCTTAGCAGTTAGCTTTGGTGTTGGCCATTCATTGTAGCTCCGCTGCTCTCACCGTATACTTAGAACATGGCTGAGAGTCTCAATAAGCAAACCACGTTCATGTTTATGAGAAGAAGAGGAAGGCCTCAGTAGAAAAAAATAAGACCAGAGTGGATTTGGGAGATTTTTTTCACGCAATCCCAGAGTAGCGGAAGAGCAGGAAGAATGATCTTTCTTGCGCATGTGCAGTTATTCAAAAAGGAACTTGGAGAAACCTCCAGAAAAAACGTCAACTCAAAGCTGATCCAAGAGCAGCGAAGACAGCCGTGCTAGAAAAGCCCTGCAGAGTTCTTCATAGCACTGAGCTTCCTATGGCCAGACAGGTTGTAGAGAAGTGTCCAGAGAACCCACAATAAAGGAGAGTGAGAGCCGCTTACTCGTCGCCAACTCGAACTGCTTTACATACCCCAAAGTCAACACAGAGGCAGGGGTTTGGCAGAGTTTAGCAGGGAAAGCTAGGATGAGATAAATCATTTAAAATAGTTTACTTTTACTGTGCTTTAACGTTTGACTGAGAGCAGTCTGCTGCTGTGTCTCACATTTACCCCAGAAGGCAACAGGAAGATGTGGATTACTAACTAAAAGTTCAGACGTGATGCTTCAAAAATGCTTCATTAACATGTATTTTGTAGTTATTGTTAGCTTGGATTTGGCCTCATCAACTTTGCAGGAAGGAAAAAAAACAAAAAAAAATTTCTTTCCACTGATTATATGTGGTTTTATTACAGTGAAATGAATAAACTTGGTTTAGAAAACATTTTGATTCTTCTTTCTCCAAGTTAATCGTATTGCTCCTTTTGTACCCCCATAAAAAATAGTTATCCTTCAACACAGTTTTTATCCTAGAGCAGTTTCAGTTTTCCCCTCACAGATAATCGTACTGCTACAGCCTGCTCTTACTTGGCTCAACCGGTCACACACACACAAATCACCTGCTGCCATGGGCTGCCTTTATGTTTCTCCATATAATTAGTAAAGTCATGATGCAAGGGACAGAATTTGAGCTCATACTCAATCATCTGATCCCTATACTTACTCAACAAACATTAATTGTAATTTTCCAGACATCACTCTTACAGATGAGAGGTATTCACCGAGTTGCTCCTCTGTTCCAGCCCAAACTTTTAATTATGTTTGATGAGCTGCCTTAAAAAAAATATTTTCTCCCAGTCTCTGTAGGCCCCTTTATTATTGCTCTGTTACAGGAGAACAGCATAAAACTTGTCAGCCTCTTGCCATTTCTCTTCCCCCACGCCCTCCGTGCTTTTTGTCTCCTGCTCTTATGCCCCGCTGTCATTCAATTTATCACACGGTCTCCTTGTTTATGTATTGCCTCAGTTTTATCCTTTCTGTGGCTCCTTTTTTTTTTTTTTAGCATCTCTGCAATTTACAAAACTCCCTCTCTCCCCCTCTTGGCCAGACGTAAATATGGCTCATTACATTTTAATGTTGTTTGTAATTGCTTGGCACAATTAACATATCATGAGAAAATCAGTTTGCCAGAGCGTTAGTTGGTTGGGTGTACGGGGATCTCAATCAACCCTCTGTTAGTGCTGTACTCAACATGACTTTAAAGGCAGCTGAAAAAAAGGTTCTCTCTATTACAAGTAAAAAAAAAAAAAAAAACTGATTTGAATTGAATGTCTTTGTCATTCTGCAAGCACTAGAAAACTGGATGAAGTTCTTACGGTGCACGTTTAAGACCAAACTTTTATGAATAAATAATTTAAGACATGTAGACAAAACAGACATTGATAAAAAAAAACATTGAAAGTACTGCACTCCAAATTGTATAATAATGTCACAAGATTGTTGCTAATAGTGCAGCTATGGCTCTGGCATAGAAACTGTTTTTTAGTATGTTTGTACGGGTTATCAGTGCACTGTAGTGTCTTCCAGAAGGCATAACCTCAAAAAGTGTGTGGCCAGGATGAGGTGAGTCTCTGACAATTTTTTGGGACTTTTGTTAAGACACCAGAGCTTAACAAAGCTCTGGCCAAGGATATCGTGTCCCCCATAGATCTGTTAGCACTGTAGGCAAACTAGTGGGGGTCAGATCTGGGCAGGTGATGGGGGGGATGTGGTTCCGGAGAAGTTACTCAACGCACTCTGTGACGACAGGTTTGACTGCTGCTCTTCTACAGTGAGTGTCATCAAAGGCTTTTTGTTGGGATAAATCCAGATGTGTGTATATACACGTATCCCAGAAAAGCTGTTGTGTACCGCTTTAGGTTTTGATGTTTGAAGATCTCCCAGTTTATGATCTCAAAGCAGTCCTGCAGCTGCTCAGAGGCACAGCCAGGCAAGGTTTTAACAGTTCTTGCGACAGTGGCAGCACTTTTCATGGTTGTGACCTAGCCTCCAAGCCCAGCTTGATGTTTAACTACACATTATTCAATTTATTTGCTCCCCTAGTGGCACATTTAACATGTTGATTGAATTTATGGAGCACTCTCTTTAAACCAGCATGGTATAAGTCCCCTGCAATCACGTGGACAGCATGAGGATACTTGCTCTTCTGACTGACCTCGGCAAGTGTCCGAGGGCCAAAATAACATTGGCATCAAGTGGAATGGTCATGGCAGTAACCATTACAGAAGAAACTCCAGAGTTAAGTAGGAGTTTGCATTCCACAGACAAACTCCAGGTTTGGGGAGCAGAAGCTGCAGCCTGTCTTGGTATTAGTACACCAGCTGTTATTTACATACACACATTCCCCCTCCTCCACTCTTACTGGAGTCCTTTGTCCTGCAATGCATCCTAGTAGTTCATGCTAGTGACTTTGTAAAGTGCCTTGAGATAACATGTATCATGAATTGGCACGGTATAAATAAAATTGAATTGAAAAAAATAGTTCCACAGCTTTGTCCGAGACGGTTGTGTGCAGCCATGTTTCCGCACACAGCAGGATGCAACTGGTCTTAACCATGTCATATGGTGCTAGCTGTAGTTTCAGCACTTTCCTCTAGTTAACGTGGGGTCTTACTTTGGCAAGGCAGATACTAGGAAGTGGTGGTTTGTGTGGACAATTCCATAACCTGAGCCCGCCCCACAGTCTCTCCACTCCGGCGCTGCCTTCCCGTGGGGATGGTAAACCACGGAGAGCTGAGGTTTCTGGCTATGTACGATGTAATGCCGTTAGAGAGAAGAAACTTGGCCATAACAGGTCGTTCCCTCTGCAGGTGTAAAAATTACTCACACTCTAAGTAGAAATAAAGATACCTGATTAAAGTACAGAATAAGTTTAAAAAAAAGTATAGGTTCTACAATGTTTTATACACACAAAATAGATACATTTTTCTCTTTTGCCCTGCACTGCACTGTAGGTTGCAGGTTGAGAGAACCAAAAAAAGAATAAAAAAATGAATTTAGATTTCAGACAGGATAATGTAGAATGAACTGAACAGAAGTTCAAATCATGAGGATGCTGGATACTTTTTATAGCTTTGGTATTCTCAGCACTAAAGTTGCATTTACGTTGATTGTGTCTTTTTAAATAAAACTTGAAAGTACTTAGATTCAAGACGTGTCTTTTTGGGTCTACAAATTAGTCCCACAGTCTTAAAAAGCCTCCAACGTGCAGCTGAGGCAGGCAGGGGTGTTTAGCTTTAGTGGCACACTGCTGGGGTAGATTTAAGGACATCCAGAGTACCCGCTAGGATGCCAGGATCAATCTACATTGCATGCAATTTCAACACTTTTCCTCACGTGATCATGTGCAAAAATTAGGAAATTCTACAATACCTTTTTTTTTTTTTTACATATTCGGGTATGAGGGAGAGTGGTGGCCTAGTGGTTAGAGCAGCGTGCTTGTATTCTGAAAAAGCTGCAAGAACCCGATTGAAATAAATTGGGAAACTGACACGTTTATCCCAACTTAAAGTAGGTAAAATTACAAACAGTTGTATCACCCGGGTGCACATGATGACAACATTCCCAATCCGTATCATGCCTTGTTTAAACTTTTTAGACACTGCGTTTGACGTGGCCCTTTCTGGTGAATTGGCAGCGCACACTAGGGCAGGAGTGAAAGAGGTGCCTGATGCTTTGAGAAACAAGACTAATAGCTTATGAGTCTAGTAAGAGATTTAAAAAAGGTATCAAATGTTAAATCCACTATTCCATTGTATGGGAAAAAAATTAGAAAAAGCAACTACTAGCATGCCAAGTTCTGGTCATCCAAGCAAGTTCCCTGTGACAGACTGCACAATGCTAAAAGGGGTCTCCAAAAATCAAAGCAATTTCATCAGAAGACCTACACTCTTAATTTGAAAGTGCAAGCCCGTACAAGCTAAGATAAACTGCACAAGTTCACCTTTCCTGGAGGTGTTAAAGGAGGAAACCTTAGGTCTATAATAAACACATGAAGGCCAGGGTGAAGTGCACTAGATAGAGAGAACATAGTCAGAGACCATACCACGACGACTACTGGAATACGGTTCTATGGATGGATGAGGCTCTAACTAGTTGCCAAAAAAATGCCATATACTGAGTACATGTACAGTTTTAGACAACTTTTTCTGGTGTGAACAAGGGTAGTCTCATACAAATCTACTTGAACCACCTTGGAGACCATATAAATGATTAATAACCAGAAACTGCCAGAATTACAAAAAGGGGCCAAAATGGTTAAGGGGCAAAATGATCAGCCCCACCCAGTGACCTGCTATATATCATAATATTCACATCCCCATTCTGATTAACTGTTTTCTAAAAAGAATGAAACTACGGCCAGTAGAAAGCAAGCCCCCATGGCCAAGAATTCAGCAGCCACCACAGACAGACGAAGGCAGGTGATGCAAACGCTGCTGTGTTGGGTAGATGAAGGTGAAACGTAGCAGATTGTCGAACATGGTTGTGGGTGTCTTCAGGACATTTTACAGTCAGACACACACACAAAAAAAGAGACTCGAGAATAAAATGAAATTAAAAAGCAAGAAACCACAGCATCTTAGCAGATAAAGTATGATCATTACAACTTCCGATCTTATTTATCGTCCCATCATATGTGTATAGGTCATGTCATTTCCACTGCCCAGCACATGTCCTCCATGTAAGCACAAACACACGGGCTCAAAGGGAGTGTGAACGCCGGTGCAGAACCATCTGCTGCTGTGCTTACTTTTAAATAAAACAAGTTCCTGCTGTGTATTTTCCGTAAGTCAACTTGTCTTATGGAAATTACTCAGGCATACTTTCACCAAGAATGCTGCATTGTGTTTCAATCAACTCCAGCAGCTGAAATGTAAGAGGCACTTTAGCTTTGTGGCTCAGATAGAGACCAGAGAAACTTCTGATGTGCAGGTATACGTCTCCGTGGGTGGCTAAATGACTAAGAAAAGAGAAAGAAGACAGGTATTGAAAGGATGAGGTCACAAGGCGCCGAAATATCCACTTGAGGCTCATGAAAATGAAAATTGTTCAAAGCACTCGAAGTGCACACCTCGAGCATCCTCTGTTTTCGAGCCCTGGCAGACACTTGGAGTCGGCTTGGCAGTCGTTTTTCTTCCTCCCTCAGTCGAACAGAATCCCAGACATCACAGGCAATTGCTTGATCATCAATGACAGAAAGCGAGCCCAGCTCAGTGACCCTTCTGACCCACTCCCTTAAATCTCCAAATGAGAAAAAAAAAAAAAAAAGAGAGAGGCAGTGCGGTTTATGATATCGCACTTCAGTGAGCACACCAGAAGAGAAAAATAAGTATCAATTTTACGATGGGCTCTAAATCAGGATGGGTTTGCAGGGATGACTTTATCGTTCAATCTGGCTGCCTAGTGAGGTTAGACAAGCAAGCAATGAGTGCGCCCGCCTCGCCATAACAATAATCATCTCACCGAGCCTGGAGCTCACGACCTGTAAATTGATTAAGGAGAAGATAGTTACAGAAAGATGCTCTGTGAGGTTCCACGAGGAGCCCCGCGATGAATTCTCAGAGCGTCATTAGACGTCCTGTCTGTCGGAGCATGCCGATTCCAGGGTGGAGATGATGAGAGGGGTGCGAAGGGGTAATGGGAAAACTTCACACTCATTGGCGGCGTTTATACGAGCCGTCTACCCATGGAGAGACGGGCCATGGCCCGATTTGTCCGCAGATGGGAAAATATAAAAATGATCTTTGTCCATTTCATTACAGGGAATCATTTCTACTAAATCAGAGCAGATAAATTATTTAGACATAAAGAAGGCTTGTTGTGTGTGCAGCCCCCACCGCCCTCACCTTGTGTCAGGGTTCCTGCATGCTCTCCATGTTAAAATACCCCCCAAAAAAGACATTTTTTTGTAGTATAAATGGAGAAGTTTGCCAAGAATTTCTGCTGATATTTCTATAAAAGGTCAGGCTTTAAGCATGAAATTTGTACAAAACGTTTTCAAAAAGAGATCGATGAAAAAACACGTTTGACGGATAGATGATGGATGGTTGAGGCAAAAACAACTTTAAAATCGATGGTCATGGTGGAAAAAACAAAAGGACGAACGGATGGATGGCGAAGCTACAAAATCGGGGATTGAATGGATGCATGGAGAAAGAGCATTTAAACAATGGACAGGGAATACGGTCCAGAAATAAATATATTTCCTCACCGATTTTCCCCAAAACCAAATTCCAGACCGGGTAGGAACACTGTTTTTTGTGGGCTTCTTGCCGCCAGTGTGTCTTCCTCGTGGAGAGATTCTTAAGAAAAGTCTGCTTCACTCACCATTAACCTTTGAGTCTGCAGGAAGAACGGCGAGGCTGGCAGATGGTGACTTCAGTATTGGTGGGACATGCTGGAAGAAACCTGAAAAAAAGACAGCGAAACAGAACCCATCTTTAAACATTACATTATTTTTAAATAAAACAAAGTTTAACTTCTTCCGACCGGCTGACACAAACAAGTTCGATGCGACTCCATTCGACATAAATCAGGCCCTCCAGGAGAGCCCATGAAGCTGCATGCCTGGGACTTATTTATGCGAGATAAACAGATTTCATGCTGTTCCTCTGAAGTTTTGCAATTTTAGAAAATGATTACAGGAGAAATAATTTTTTTTCGGATTACAAAAGTTGGAGTTATTCGAAAAAGCAGAAACCCCGAGAACTTTGACTTTATAGCTCTGTTCCTTGCTTCAGGGAACAGAGTCGGAAGGACTGAGGACAGGACATTAAAATGCTATTTTAAACATTCCTGCTTTCAGTGTATTGCAAAACTATTAATTTCTTAGAAATTTTTGCGTTTTGGGTTCCAACCATAAAGTTTAGGGTATATACAAGGATTTTATGTTATAGAGCAACAGGTAATCTGAAAACAGTAATTACTTTTGAAGGAGTGGTTGCTCTTGATTTTATTTGAGAGCGTTCAAGTGCTTTTCGATTATTTAAAAAAAAATTAAAGCAATTTTCCTTCCACTGCACTACTTTAAGCAATATTTTATCACACAAAATGTTCATAAAATATATTCCAATGGTTGTAACATGAAAACCCACAGGCTGTATCACCAAAGTATTATTGCCTTTGATGAACAACTGACCACTAAGCATAAATGTGCAGCACTCATGTAGATTTTTTGCTTAAACCAGCCATCACTGATTAAAAACGCATTTGTGCAATAGCTTTCTACGTTGTTTTAGCTTCTTTTTATGCACATTTTTTAACATTTTGTAAAAAAGAAAAAACAACCTCTGCTTTCGTTCTGTTTAATCATCAGAAGCAAAGAGCAGCAGCACATGGGCATCGTTCTCCTCAAGATCTGTTTGGATGGCTGTCACATTCTGTTGATTTGAAGCTTTCTCCCCGAGTCAACATTGCACATGTAAATGAATTTCAAACCAGGGTTATTTTTCTCCTGTTTAAATTATGTGAAAAGAGATTTCTTTCATAAGAAAGTTATAAAAATACAACTTTATATGCTAAGTAGTGGTAAAGAATGAATCACAGGGCATGTGCACTCAAAAAAAACTGCTTATATAGAAACATACCTTGTTTTATTTCTTTTTTTTTTTTTTGAATAATTTCTTCTTTTGGGATATGTAAACCACTTATTAGATAGCTCGCAAACATGCCTTTAAGGAGTTTTTCAAACTTTATTTTTTTCATTGGAGCACCCCACATAGTAAGCTCTGCTGCTCAAGCCACGAAATGCATTTTGATTTGCAAATGTGGTGCCGCTAAAGGGAAAATAAACCAGCTTTCCGACAGTATAAGGTTTGTCGGTCAGGAAGCATTATTCCAAAGAAATTAACCAAACCTTACTTTCTATACTTTTTGTGCTGTATATTAAAATGTTGACCCAAATTCTGACTACATTAACTAATCATTTCATGGAGATGTTTCTCCCTAGAATTTTAAATTTAAAACTTTTTTCATCTCAACTAGATTCCTTTTCCTGACTATAACTTTATGGTGAATAATTGTCTTTAACTCATCGCTTTCAAATATATTAAAAGAATTTTCTAACCACATCATAACCCAGATGTAATTAGAGCCTCCTTATGAGCATAATTAAGTGCTCCTGTTGCACGAAGCCCCCTTGCTGCTGACACAGAGGCCGTCGGCCGCATGGGTCCAACCTTGGAATTCCTTATTTTGCGCTCCTAAGCCACAAAGAGGCCAGCAAAGACATTTAGACGAGCTCTAATATAATAAAGTCCTATTTCAAAGTATTACAAATGTCCTTTTTCTCTCTCATTATCCGAGTCATAAATATTAGCTACTCTCGTTTCACTTTATTTGGTTGGCCTTTTTTTTGTACTTGTACAGCTCATCCAACCAGTTCTAGCCAGAGCTAAAAGGAAAAAAAATATTTTTACATGCTAAATTGTTGCTACTTATCCCAGAGTTATGTTTGAAGTCCAGGATTTCCAATTTTACCCGTAGACAAGATTCTCCATCCGCGCCAAACACCAAATGACATGGCTCTCTTTGTTAAGGTTGTTTGAAAACACAGAAACAACAGACAGGTTTAGCCTTTTTCAGCGAGTCTCCAGAGACATTGCAGTGCACGGTTCGGTCCGATTCCCAGTGACACCGAGCCAAAGGAGCACAAGGAACCCCAGGAGTGGCTTGTAGGAAATGGCACTCTCCGTGCATGGGAATTTCCAGGGAAATGGACAAAATCTTTGAAAACAATTTCACCAAAAGTTTGCGCTGAGGCTTTTTTTTTGCCATCATTTAGCCATATACTCCAAAAACAAATATGAGGGCAAGAAAAGTTTGTTCAGGATTTCTTATTACTTCTATTAAATGTGCTGTGTAATTCAAACGTTTCAGACCAAAGTGAAGAGGGCTCGCTTCTCTGCAGCGATCAGTTTGAAGAAATTAACATCTTCATACCTGCTCTCAGACACCTTCATTAGCTTGTGAAAGGCTGGCATACATACATATTTCACTTCATGGAAGATATTCAAGTGTTTTTTACCCTCAAATGAAATGCTGAAGAACCAGTTTGATCACTTTAAAATTAAAATAAAAAGGATTATCCGAATTTTCACAACTGTCTTGAATGCTACAAGTCTAGCTTTAGTACTTTACTAAATATGTTTTTGGCGCAAGTTAAAGTTGCAGTTCAGATTCAAACGGTACAAAAGGTCTTCAATGCGGAGCTCTTTTCCCATTTGGGATGATATTAAATGAGTGAAGTTGGGTCCTGTTTAAGCAACAGAAGGTCTGTTTGAGTATAGCTATCTGAATTTGCAATTATTTCACAACTTTTTTTAAATTTTAAATAGATGTGTGATTCCCTTTACATGTGAATACCTTGATTTTATGCCCTTTTATCATGTAGTGCAGAGTAAGGTGTTTTTATTTTTTAAGATGTTGGTAGAAAGAAACAGAAATATATCAGGCATAATAAGGTTCAAATATTAATGCACTGCATGGGGTTCTCAAACAAGATGAAACTGGCGCTTTGATGTCCCACATCCTGCCAGTAAAGTTTCACCGCCAGTTCTGTGTGGCTCCAACTCTGAGGGTTACTGCTACCTCTTTACCATGTGGGTTACGGCACCGAGTGCGCATGCATCTCTGTGTGGGGACTGAATCAAAAGGAAAACGAGGAGCTGCTCGTAAGTACGTCGCTCCACAGCGCTGCTACTGATCAAATTCTAAAATCCACAGAGCCAGGGAGAGCTCAGAACTGTGCGGCTGCAGAAAACAGGGGTGCTGCAAATAGAAGAAACGAGCACAGGGGTAAGCGCGCGTTGTGTTCTCCACAGAAGTGACAATGCGGCAAATAAAATGAAGGCAGAACGCAGATTGTTGAGCAGGGAGCAGATTCACAAGACATTTCGATTGATGAACTCCGATCCCATAACTGGCACAAGGGATTTTTTTTTATACTGACACACACACACACTTTGGATGGCTTACATTTACAAGTGGGTCCTCATCACTGTGTTCAACGTCCCAAAGCATCGCTTTAAAAGAAAATCCCAAATTGGGTTTGAGTAGCTCTGTATTAAATTATACATTACTTGTCGCAGCAGGTAAAAGGCAGATCTGAAATAAGACATTATCCTTACCCACTGATGTGTTGCGCAACAATGGTGGGGGGAAAAATTGCATGGAAGTAAAAATGATCTTCTCATTTGCTGGAAGGTCAAAATCTAAAATAAGAAGGAGTGTTTCAGATAAAAGAGCTCCGTCATTAAAAACTTGAGTGTGAATTTTTCATTAAGTGCTGAATAAGCTCATGAAGGGCTAATCATCCATTTCATGTGGATATAATAAAACATGCATGTGTCCCCCCCCTACACACACACACCCATCAAGTCTGACATTGGTGTGCATTCATTTCTTATGCACTTTATTTTCCTCATGTACATTTTCTCTACTCTTCATGTGTTGATGCTGTTCTTTGCTTCCAAGCTCAGAGAGTGGCACCAAATCAACCCGAGTCTTATCTCACTACATCCTCTCATCCATCCAGGCTGGAGACTTTCAGTGGTCCTGGTCTAGTTCTACCCCTACTTTGTAGATGACTTATATCCAGGCTGAAGACAGAAATACAATTTTCTGATAGGTCAATGCCTGACCCTGGGGTTCCTCTGAATGCGGAAGTGATGCGGGAGCACCGTGCTTTCTGCCTGGCACCCTATTCCACCTGGGGTGGTAGTAACGCGAATAACTTGTGTGGTTGCATTCGGCTCACGCGAGAATTGTGTCATTGCGCGGTAGTAGTGTTTATATATTTGCGGCACTAGTGGCTTATTTCTGACCTGGGTTCGAGTCCAGCCTGAGGTCCTTTACCCCCTTTCCTGTCAGCCTACTATGAAAAGATAGTAGCGTACTTTGGAAAACTTCGGAAAAAAAGTCCAGTTTTATTTTTTTTACTTTTTTGGAATAGTGTACTTGTAGGCTTTAAATGAAATGAAAATCTTTGTCCATGGTGTCAAGGATCAAGTGAGATCTTCTGGTGGCTTGGTACTGGAGCCGCAGATAATGACGTATTGATGTTTCCGAGTAAAATGCGATCCAAAATCTGCACAACCAGATCCACTTTGCTTTTCATCAACTGACTTCCTATCTGAATGATCCACTGGTGCGAGCGGCAAAATTAGGACAGCTGCATATTTTAGAAAAAGAGTGAGCGTTGGCACACAGGGTGGAACCCGAGGTGTGTGGGAGAACAACTCTTTTTTTTGGTGCCATCTCTTTAAATCTATAGAAGGTACTTCAACCCGTTTGGCCAATTTCTAGTATGCTGTGCGACGGGTGTAATGAAATGTGTAGTTAATACACCCAACAACTAAACTTTTTCACTTAACCAGTTGAAGCTTTGACATCCTTCAGCTTAGACAACAAAAATCGCTGTGAGAAAGAAAAGAAAAAAAAATGGTTTTGCAAAATTGGTATGCTTTGGTAAGTCCATGACCTTGCTTAGCAGCTCCGCAGCAAAATCTGTGACAAATTTGTTCAAAAAAGTATAAAAGAGAGAAAGAGAAAACTGAACAGCTTGAAAAAATATGACCCAAGCAGAATATAATGATGTCTCTCCAGCACCTGGACAGACCACATTCAATTTTCTGCCCTCCTGGAGACTCCAAGACACAACAAAATGTATTTAAGGTCCAAAAAAGGAGATTTTGCATGATGTGTCCCCTTTAAAGGCAAGACCTCAGACACACCGTTTCCTTGTGTGATATCATGGAAAAAGAAAAAGACAAAAATCAGACAAAATCAGTCAAGATACCAAGAAAGGACTTGTGAACATCCACACATTCTGTGCCTGAAGGTATCACCTCCATCTGTTCTAACAAGTATAGCAAGTTTAGACGCTTTGGGAACGGCCAGGCCTTATGCCAATCAGGAAGGAGATGGGTTCTGTGTCTGAGAAAGGGACATTTTTTGATGCAACCAATGGAACAAAACCAAAGGAACAAACACAAAAAAACATTAAGAAGATGCCGTAAGGTGGTGTCATTATCGGCAGTGTTACCAGTCATTTACTGGCATGAACTGAAAGGCCAGTTCATGCCAAAAGCAATTTAAAACACTAGATTACAGATTACTAATTCGACCCAGGGACAAACACCTTAATCTTTGGGGAAATATACCTGAAATTTAATTGTTTGGCCACTATGATCATTGTCATCTTTGGAGGGACAAATGGGGAAGCCTGAGGGTCTCAGAACAGCGTCCCAACTATGACTCGGGGTGGTCTGGTCCCTTTTGGAAGAGTTTAGAAGGAAGTCACTGCTTCAAGAAAACAGCAAGAAGTCCTATTTGCAGTTTTCAACAAACCATAAAAGGGATAGAAACATGTGGAGGAAGGCGCTCTCGTCAGATAAGACCGGAATTGAGCTTTTTGACGGCAATGCAGAACGGCGTTTCTAAAAACTCACAGTCCTGGTCATCCTGAACAGATAATCCCCAACTCGAAACAGGGTGGTGGCGGCATCATGCTGGGGTTTTGTCTCCAGCAGATACAAGGCTAAAGAAGAAAAGGTGGATGGAGGTGTAGAGGGCGCTCCTAAAAAAAGAACATCTGCCCTTCTGATTTAAAAAAAAAAAAAAAAAAAAAAGCCAAAATGTCAATTGCTAAATTTGGCTCAACATGTATGGTAAATGTTATTTAAAGATATATTAAGCATCTCATCAGTATGGTAGTTCTGTTTTTGGCAGGTAGTCTGCTTATGTTTACTGGCTCAAAATGATTGAAGAGATTGGAACATCGCTGAGGAGCTCAGGGCAAAACTCCACTCTGGGTTTTTGTAAGGATAATCTTCAAATGCTAGTTATTGCAGCTTAGGGCTAGAGAGATGTTAATCCACACTTGGTGAGTATTGCTTTTATTTTAGTTTTTCATTAAAAACCAATAGAAATCAATATATTTCTCCAGCGTGTGGCTCAGTTGTACTATTATGAAGTTTTATTCATCCTTAAGGTTGATAGCTGATAAGGAGCAGATTTCTTTTTTTTATTATTCTTCTTTGGCAGAAGTAGTTTAGATGCATTTGAACATTTTAGCCTTTACCATGTATCCGTCAGCCGTTTGCTGTGAAGATGCACTGAATGAATATTTTATGAACGCAGTTGTATCGAGCCTGAACACCACCTAGGAAGCGTTAAGTTTGAATGCAGCTTCAAAGGGGAACGATCCTGTTTATAGTTTGAGGTGTAAATTACCCCCATGTTCACATGATTACAGATAAGACACAAAAAAATAAATAAAGCAACCTTGATTTATAAAGTTATAAATGTGTCCAATATTCAGAAAAAAATAGACAATTTTGGAGAAATGAATCTTTTTTTTTATGTCTGTTAACGGTACTCTGGAGAATCCAGTAAAGAACAGCAAGAATATTTGCTGGAGGTTATTTTACGATCAGTGTTTCTTTTCTTTCACGGCCCTATTCCCTGGTTGTAAAACTCCGCTGACCAGAGAGAGCAGAGGAGAGGACCTCGCAGGCCTCGCTGTGCTCTGCGTAGTAAAGGGGTCTTCACTGGTTCGCTTCCTCTGTCAAAGAACGACCTTTGACAGAAAAATAACTAAATGTGTTGCTCTCTTTTACAGCATGCTGCGTTAGTGGGTTTTTTGCACAGATTGAACTAATTCTGGTGGTCATGACTTCAGGTGTACCTCGAATTTCCTCCAAAGGAAATGCCAAAATTCACCCGCAGTCCCTCAGGCTACGAATGCACAATAACGCCAAAAGTATTTATTCGGCAAACCAAAATGATCGAATTGAGGCGTTCCTATCGCCTGCGTTTAAGAATCCAGCGCCTACGCTCCTCAGACTGCTTTAACAAACATTTGTGAAAGAGCTGTCAGGAGCACAGTGAATTCCAGTGTGGAGATCTGAAAGGAGTTCACATTGAAAAATAATGATGTGTGTAAAATTTGCTTTGTTTCAGCAGTTAAATGCGAAAGAAAGAAAAACAGACGTCTCAATGCTCCCCGATGGAGGGGGTAGTTTGGAATCCAAGACAGATTTCAAGAATGCATCCTTTCATAAAAGCACATCCTTAAAATTTAGAGAGTTTTCACAAAACTCAAATAAAACAAGGCAAAAATAAAGCAGAGCCTTTCATATAGTTTTAAGCCAGGTTGTCATGTAGCATTAGTTCTGTTTTATGTGTGAAGTGAGCACCAAGGCTTTGCTGGGCAAGGGGAAAGACTGTTTTATGTCTGACGCTGGAGCAGGATGACGTAATGATGATAACTTTTGTTATGTGTTCAATAAAATCGATAACAGATTACATGACTGTGAAAGTACTTCTGCTGGGGTCCAGGTGAACTTTTCTATATTGTAATTAATACACAGCTGAAGACAAGTTAAATAAGGATCTCACTTAAAGCAAAATGTAATCATATGCTCTGATAAATTAAATGACCACTTCTGCCTCTCCAGCATTCCTACTCATGCTCTTTTCAGCTCCAGCTAAAATTCATCTTTCTGCCAATAAATATGCTTTCACTGTACTTAAAGAGGTATGTTTGCATTGCAACCACAAACTTAAATGGTTTTACATACATTTTATGTGGCAGAAGTATGTGCTTTGTGTTGGTCTAAGTTAAGCGAAATTGATAAATGGCTTTTTTTTATTTATTTATTTATTTTAAAAAAAATTTTTTACACAAATCAAAATCTGAAGATGGTGTTGTGTTGATGTATTCAGCCTCATTTAATAGACACCCTTAAATAAATTCCATCACTATTAAGTCCATCTAAAGACTACCCCCCTGTTGAAATAAGGCAGTGGCAGCATCATACTGAGGGGAGGGGGGGGGGGGGGGGGTCAGGAGAAGAAATACATAATTTTCTTTCCACTTTGTGATTATGCATTACTTTTCGATAGTTCACCACATACATTTCTAATTAATGATATTTTGGTTTTTGACATGTTTAAACAGCATCATGAAGGAGCACAGCCAACAGCTCAGGTACAAGTGTAGGGTTTGATTATACAAACAACACCGACAACTTTCAGCATTTAAAGGAAACATAGTTAAATCTATGATCTGACCATATATATAGCTAGCACATTTGCCTGACAGGCCAAGCAGCCACACGGCAAGTCTCGAGGACCTGCAGACATCCACAGTTCATGAGGGGGAATCTGTCCACATGCCTGTAACCAATCTGGCCTCTGTGAAACAGTGGCAGAAAGAACGCCATTGTTCAAAAAGAAAAAGAAAAAAGTAAATCCCATTCACAGTTTGCAAAAAACCAGGCAGGATACACATCTAACATCTCAGAAAATGTCCGCTGGTCACAGGAGACCAACAATGAACTTATGGGATGCACAATGCAAAGTGGAGGTTCCCCATTGACATCACACACTCTTCCCACAGTGAAGCAGGGGAGTGGCAGCATAATGCTGTGGGGATGAAGGGAGCCGAATACAGGGCAATCCTGGATGAAAACCTGCTAGAGGCTGCAAAAAGACACAAAAAGGTGCCAAACATTCACCCTCCATGAGAACGACGCCTAACCATGTAGCAAATGGAACCGTTCAGATCAAAGCATTTCTGCGTTAGAATGGCCCAGTCAAAGTTCAGACCAAAATGCGGGTTAGCATCTGTGCAAAACCTGGAAATGTTTACAGATCCATCCATTCATCCATTTTCCATCACGCTTGTCCCTTGTGGGGTCACGAGGGGTGCTGGTGCCCATCTCCAGATGTCAATGGACGAGAGGCGAGGTACACCCTGGACAGGGCGCCAGTCTATCACAGGGCAACACAGAGACAAACAGGACAAACAACCACACTCACACCTAAGGAGAACAGTCATGTTTGTGGACTGTGGTAGGAAGCCGGAGTACCCGGAGAGAACCCATGCATGCACAGGGAGAACATGCAGCAACTCCATGCAGAAAGACTCGAACCCAGGACCTTTTTGCTGCAAGGCAACAGCGCTACCCACTGTACCACTGTGCAGCCCGTTTACAGATCCTCACCCCCCCAATAAAAAAAAAAACGAATTCTATTTCGCAATTAAACTCCACTTCGTGTTGGTCTTTCGCATAACGTCTCCTGAATACATTGCAGTTTGTGGTTTTCATATGACAAACTTCAAATATTGTTGAACAGCTTAAGTATAAAAGAAAAAGAAAAATTCGGAATGCTTTGTTTTTACAGGGGTAGCTAATGGATACCAAGACGCCACGGCTCAGGCCAGTATTATGGAGTTTATTCAGCTCCTCTTTAATTAATGTTGACCGATGCTGAAAGTGAAATACTGTTGGAAGCTACACTGATCTCTCTTTCAGTCAGGGTAACCCGGCCCACTAAACATCAAATTCCCCCCTCAGAGCATGCTGTGAGGCCAAGAGCAACCCAGGAGGAAGAGCTTCAGCAGCACGGACGCAGTCAAGTCCGGACGCAGGCAAGGGCACCGTTCGGCATCCTCCCTGCAGTCTCCATCAAGGTAAGGAGGGCAGCAAGCTCCCTCGGCAGAGCAGAGCAGCGCGGGCAGGACTGCTGCTGCTGCTGCATTCGGCGGCTCACAGCTGCAGATGTGTGTGACAGCATTTAGCACACCGCTGAGGCACAGACACTGAGCTCAAACACACCAGTATTTTCCCCCCAAACTGCCTTGGCTGTCCATTATGCCCGTCCCGTGGCAATGACAGGGAGGCCAGCTGGCTTCGGAGCTCAACAATAAACAACACAACGTTGTCTGGCTCCAACAGCCAACCAGCAGTTCCCCCCAGAGCGGGCATTTCGTCCCCGCCGATGATGAATACACTCCTGGAAGCCATATTTATCTGTCGGACAGAGGCTGGGCTTTTTGGCGCCCGGGCTGGATGTCGATAAAGCTGGAACAGGAATTTGCTGCGCCGTATAATATAGCCATCCCAGCGCTGGGAGGGACATGGCGCGCAGAAAGCCAGATATCAAGGTTTGACACGCTAGGTGATTCCACGTCACGCATTATTGCGGTCCTTCGTTCGGCCGTCCCGAAAAACAGTCATCAGGCAAACAAGTTCAGGCTGGTGTCGGGCCGACTAGGCGTTTCATTCCAATGTTTATGCTGCACTCCATTTCGGCTGGCATTAATGAGCTGTGGCTGAACCCTGCTGAGAGCCTCTCCACATGCGTATGTAAATACATCCGGCGGAGAGGCCTGCAATTTAAACCGCGGCGAGTCACCCGGCAAAGCAGAACACAGAGACGCAGCACCGTGGCACACTGTATGCTTGTGTAGTGGAGCGCTTTCCAACACGGCGGCCGTGCTCCGCCGACTTCATCAAAATAATATACAAATGCAGATATTTAAAAAGCACGAGCTCGCGAACGTACTCCCGAGCGCCTGCAAACAACGTGGCGCTTCCATTATTCCTGCAGCACTGGGCCGCTCCTTACAGCTGTAAACATTCCTTTCGCCGTGTCGCTGTAAATCATTCTAATTACTGTATTAAGTTACATTTCCCCGCACAAAAAATGTGAAGGGCTAAGCACCCCCTGTTTGTGCTTCTTTAATTATTAACCAGACCCCCCAATATAAATGCTGTGGTCAACAGGTTGAAAATTGGAACATGAAGGAAAACAGGGCCCACGCTGAGGGAGGCCATATACTAAAAACTCACTAAATCTCTCACTTTCTCTAACAAGTTGCACAGGCTGCGACAGAAAAAGAGGACTTGGGGGGTCCACCGTGAGTAGGCTGGTAGTCCATCATGCTTAGGGATAACAATGGACACACGGCAACAAGCAGCCAGGGTTATTTATATACAATCTGCCTGTGTTGGAGATGATGTGGACTATATGAGTCGTTTGACGGCCATATTTGTCGTCTTCAGATAATCTATTAAAATCATTGTTTTAGTTTCAGAGGCATTTTTAAGCAGAGGTTAAATGCACACACTGCTGTCTAAGCAATTTGTGGTACATGCGGGTGTCGGTACGTGCTGCGTCCATCCGCCAGTAACTGATTGGTTACATTTGCTCCACCGTTTCATAAACATGGCTTTAAAGCATCTGATTACAGCCAAAAGAGCCTGGTTCTGAGTGGTTTTTAGGGTATAGTGGTGAAAAAAAAGGGAATAATTTCTATTTAGCAGCGATAACTAGAAACTTTGAGGGTAGAGAGGTTGTCTTTCTGCAACATTTTAAAGGCAGGACCTGCATGTGAGTAGAAGTCCATTTTACATTTCAAT
Organism: Fundulus diaphanus; assembly: GCA_037039145.1. Taxonomy (NCBI): domain Eukaryota; kingdom Metazoa; phylum Chordata; class Actinopteri; order Cyprinodontiformes; family Fundulidae; genus Fundulus; species Fundulus diaphanus. The sequence continues at coordinate 20,881,629 of CM073144.1, forward strand.
CCATCCTCTTTTAATCACCTTTGTGATGATTTTAATACCTAAAGGAATCAGATTTAAAGCACATAAGCTAACAATGCATACAGTTAATAGATGCGAGTCAATTCAAAGTCACAGTCTCCTTTATTAAATTTTAATTAAGGGGTTTAATGGAAAGATTTTTTTTTCCACTGCTGGAGATGCCCTCATTACTGAACTCAGGCTCTTTACTTGCAGTTCAGTCTCATCGGAATCGAGTTTATTTACCGAGTTTGTGGTTACAAACAAGAAACTTGATTTTCGGATTCCAAATCAAAATAAAAAGATCAGGCAGAAAAATGGCGACAACCAGAGCAGCAAACTACAAAAATAAATAAATAAAAACATTCAGGGGAAATAGGTAGTATGTACAGGAGTTGTTTTTTATTACTTGCATATATATATATATATATATATATATATATATATATATATATATATATATATATATATATATATATATATATATATATATATAATTACTCAGCAGAGTAGCTAGTTGCCCTGCCTGTAATATGTTCAGAGACATCCTGGGGATAGAAACTGGCTCTGTCTCCACTCATTTTAGCCATCAGCGCTCTGTAGTGTCGGCCTGAAGGTAATAGCCTGAATAACCTGTGACCAAGATGTTGGATCAAAAGCTTTGTTAGCTGCCCTCTTACCGGCCCTGGATCTGTACAGGTCATGAATGGGTGGAAGGTAATTCCCGTTGATTCTCTCAGCAGTTTTAATTGTTCGCTACGGTTTGGACCTGTCAAGTTTTGTGGATGAACCGAACAACAGAGATCGATGAGCACAAGACAGACTGAATGGTGGCAGTGTAGAAGATGACCAGTAGCTCTTGAGGAAGGTTGCACTCCTTAAGTTGCCACAGGAAGTACAGTCTCTACCAGGCGCTCTTACGGCTGGTGTCAATGTATGAGGACCATCTCAGGTTCCTAGGTACTGGATGTGATCTGCAGTAAACAGTGTCGTTGAGCATACTGAGGGGAGGGCAGAGTGAGGGGGGTTTCTCCTGAAGCCCCCGTCATTTCCACTGTGTTTAGCTTCAGGTAGTTCTGGGCGCACCAGAGGACCAGTCGATCCACCTCCTGTATGCAGACTGATCACCGTCCAGGATCAGCCCAATGACTGAAACTCCTGAACTTTGCAGATGACACTACTGATGGGTCCGCAGATATGCTATTGCTCATGTACAGAGAGAAGGAGAGAGGACATACCCCTGGGGGGCGCCGCAGTTGATTGTTCTTGAGCGGGAAAGGATGGTCCCCAGCCTGACCTGCTGCTAGCGGTCAGTTAGGAAGCTTATTATTCACTGGCAGGTGGAGGGCAGCACTGTGAGCTGGGCGAGTCTCCGGTGGAGGATGTCTGGGTGGAAAGTGTTGAAGACCGAGCTGAAGTCTACAAACAGGATTATGGTGTCCCTGGTTGGTCGAGGCGGCACAGGATGAAGGGTAGGCCTAGTGTCTTCTGCTGACCTGTTTTTCCGGTAAACAAACTCCGGGGGGGAGTCAGTAGGGGGGCTGTGATACTTCAGCAACAGGGACTTGAAGGATTTCATGATCACAGACATCAGGGCAGTAGGTCTATAGTCATTTAATCCTGTGATGGTGCGTTTCTTGCAGACAGGGTGATGGTAGAGCATTTTAAGCAGGCAGGAACTTCACACAGTTCTAGAAATATGTTGAATATCTCGGTGAAGCTGGGGGAGAGTTGGTCAGAGCATATTTTTAAGCAGAGGGGAAAGACAACGTCGAGGGCTTTCTTACCACTCAGGCCGACACCTGAGGTCAAAGTAGACGTCAACAGGGCCTTCAAACGTTTAAGTGGAGAAGAAGGGTTTGAACAAAGACCTATGCTAAAAGAAAACAATAAAAAAAAAAAAAAAACTAGAAACTTTTAAACCAAAGTTCTCAAACCCCAGTCGTCTGAGGCCAGACACCTGTGGCTGTTAGATCTGTATCTGCTCCAGCACCACGCAGATCAAATAATTTGGTATTTAATAAGGCACTGCACAGCTCTATGACATAAAGGAGATAATTCAGCATTTTAACTCTGGTATTTTGGAGCAAAGATGAATTTTAAAGTTGCAGGACTCCAACCTTTAAGCATTTCACTTTGAGGACCCTGCTTTAAAGCACTTTATGTCTGCCTTATGCTGTTATTTCAGCACAAATTTATAACCAGCCATAAAACGATGTACCTGTGTGAACCGCACTCCACGGGACAGGAGGAGGAAAGTGTTTCAGGTTATGTTAACTTAACCCAGCTTAATATTTCTGCCTTTAACACTTCTTCCACTTGCTCTGACTAAAAAAGCTTTATGAACATTTCGTACAGGAAGTTCACTGTTGACACATTACTGAGATAAATACATTTAGAAAAAGGACACCAGTTTCCCTGTAAATAACAATCCAATGCAAGACTGATTTAAAGGTTCATGAAAGTTTTAAAATCCACCCGGTCTGACTTTTAAGAGGGCGGAGCTACTTTCCCTCTCCCCATCAGTTTCAGTTTCCAGCACCAGCTAATTTGGATTAACATAAAACGAAGATGCCAAGACAGTCATCTATTGCAAGTAAGATGTTAACAGCTTCTGATCTTTTAATCTTACCTCGCTTTAAAAAGCCTGAGCTGTACACAGTACACGTATTTGGACCATGAGAGCTAACCCAAGTTCCTGGAAAGAAAACAAAAAACACTCATGCAACAAGAAAACCTGTAAGCTCCTGAAAGCAAGGGATGATGGGTGATGCTCTAGACATGCACACACAATCAAAAAATAATAAAAAATATTCCAAAAGGTTTCAGAGGATTACAATTTACGCAATTGAAGTTTAATAAATAATTCCTTATTGTCAAAGTTCTCATTGTATGTGTTCTTATTGTTTAAACCAACACGGCAAAATAATTGTGAAGCAACCAAATGTTGACAGGAGGTGCAGCGCAGCAAAACTTTATCAATAAAGTGCCAGCATTAAGCCAGCAGCTTCTACAGATTATTGTGGACATAATTGTTTTTGAAAGAAAACACGAGGTTCAGTCAGCATTAATCCTTGCAGTAAACATCGGTGGAGCGCCACAAATTAAAAAGGGTGGCTCTGAGTAGTGGTTGCCAAAAATGGGACAATGGCAATTAAAACAGCAAAGCTAATGAGTGAGAGAATATATATATATATATATATATATATATATATATATATATATATACATATATATACACACACACATATATACACACACACACACATATATACACACACACACACAAATTTTAACCATAAGTGTTTAAAATGTGCTAATTTTCTAAACCAGGGCTTACGTCTTACACCTTTATTTGTTCATCATTTATTAGCATTAGCTTTTGGTTGCTTTCTGTAAAAGAATTGGAAATCATGTGTACCGTGATCCAGACTTTGCTGAAGAACTCAGATATTATGGTTTGACAAAAATAAAATCCCCACAAAGCAGGATATTTTTTTCCAAAACATTCCAGTCCTTCCTTCTTTATCCACTACCAGCTACTTCATCATTGGAAAGCTTATATTTGAAGGAGTTTGGCTGAAAAGAGGGATTTCAGCATTTTGTAAAACCCATCAATCACTGTTAGGGGGTTTAATGTAAGACAGCATTGAAATTCAGCAGCCACTTAGTCATATGGCAGCGCTTAAACTTTGTTGAGAAAGTTACGTTTATCTATGCTATGGAGTAAAAGATATGCACAATTTTATTTCCTCTAAATTTGGTTTCAGTCTTTAGATCCTAATAGATTTAAAGAAAAAAGTAAAATGAAAAAACAGGCAAGTCAAGAACACTCAACAGGTAGATCAAAAATCTCCAAAGTCATCAGGCAAGCAGGAGAGTCAACAAAACGGAAAACTGTGAAAAATGAAAACAGGTCAAGTGGAACAAAAAAAAGCTGTATGAGAAAAAAAAATTAAGTATAAAAACAAGATTTTTCAGTAAGAATAAAGGTTTCCTAGGTTAGATCACTAACTGTGCAAATCTCTGCTACTACAAGAAAACCCTGTTGGCTTTGCCAATGTATTTATAGTTTTTAACATGTAGGTTTCAACAAAAAGGTGTTAATGCTGGGTGACATTAACACTACATGCAGCTCGATTCTGGTCATTTTCAACTCCAAGACCGTTCACTGAGATCTTTACCTCATTATCGACACTTTCTGCTTTCAGGCTTTGATGGTAAAAATGACTCTCCCCCCCCGAATACACAAATTAACCAAGCTGGCTCCTTTTGCTGCAACAGCAGCATGCAGGACTAGAAAGTCCAATACCACAGCATTCATCGACAACGTAGAAGTTTCGAACAAGTCAAAGGTCGACGCGTAGCGCCACACACACTTTAAGAACTTTAAGAAAAACGCCATTAGTAATCTTCCAGATTCTAAAAAGCAGCAGTGAGTGAACCAGGAAGTATTTGGGTTCAAGCGGGCCTTTTACTTCATTAATCCTGCAGCTGATGTCCTTTAATGACGGACATGTAAATCCAACATAGCGCAGCCACGACCGCAGACCGAATAAATATTTAATCACACATTACACTTAATGATGAACTGGCTGCTCACTGATGAGCTACTGGGACGTGTGGCATAATGAGCAGTTTGCCTCAATATCACCCCCCCCACCCACCCCCCAATCACCACTTCTCTGCTCTGATCAGCCAGAATAAAACCATTACATTATGCATGAAAGAGAGCAATGAGAAGCTGCAATTTGCTCAGAAAAAAAAGACATGTTGCCACAGTAATGGCTGAATTTCTGTCATTTAATGGTGCCTATGTTATCTCCGGTCAGACTTTGAATGGGTAATATAAGGAAATGGGGAGTCTGACTGAAAAGTGCCGACTAATACATTTTATTCAGTTTGATATTGCACACATTAAGCGCTCCGTTAAGTTGCGGGATATCAAAGCAGTGGGACTACTTTGTACTGGACATACTGTACGTTTATTGTCACGGCATGCATTTGTGGTCAACCGCAAACAAGGACAATGTTTAATTATTTTCCACACACAGTAAACAAGCTCCAAACGACCTCAGTGTTTGTAGTCCAGCTTGTCTCATATCTTCACCTGCTGCTACTATTCCACTGCAATGCACTTTCCTTTTTATGTTTTATTTTCTTATGTTCTGTTCATGTACAACACTGAATTGTGTTATCGAAATGCCTTACCAATACTCCAGCCCTACATTTGTGCATCAACATTGTATTACAGCGGCCCTGCAAGGTCCAAGTGCTTAAGAATAAAAGAAATGCCGGATAAACATTTAGTGGAGTAATAAAGGTTCAACAGGCAACTCCAAAAACTGATTTCAAGCCCTAGTGTACCGTTACGCATGGTGGCTAAGACATGAGACATCGTGCTATGGGGCGATTTCTCTTACCGTCTTGTTTGAACTATATATTGGCTATGTCTATGAGCATGGGTCAGTTTGAACTCAATAGGTTTAACAGGTCATGGACATCAAGCTGAAGAGGAAAGGCCCTCTAAATTGAGAGTTTCAACAAGACAACCACCCCAAATACACCGGCGAGCGAGCAGCATTTGGGTCCCAGACTAACAAGAGAAACGCTATGGACCTACAGGACAAATCGCCGGGCGTTGATAACAGAGAACCTGGGACCATGACATCCAAAAGGCTCTGGCTCCATCCGAAAACGTCTAATTATAGCTCCTGTTCCTTGACTTTTCATGGGGTCAACAGTAAGAACATTATCATGCGGAGGAATGATTTCAGACAGCCGTTAACTCCGATGGCATTACGTGACGGAAATGCACATGGATGATGCGGGTCAAATCCGGGCCTATAGCCTTCAGAAAATGAACTACAAAATATGCGCTTTTTCCTCCGGACATTTGTTAATTTCTGTGAGAAGGGCTGTGCTGATACGTCATGTCGCACAAAGAATTGTGGGATACCTCATAGCTCCGGTAAGGGACATTGCGAGGTTCCTATGCTAAAGGAGCTATGAGAGGAAGTATAGAGCACTATTTGGACAGCACTTATCCAGCTGACACACTTCCGCTTTGGCTAAAGAGTGCTGCCGGTAACTGAGGCAAAATGTAGTTCTCAGAAAAGGTGTTTTCATAATTATCTCAGTGATCATCAGGAAAGCCAAATAATCAAAAATGTTTGATTTTGTAAGGGAAAAAAAGTGTAACTCACTGTTGTCCCTCAAGTTTTGCATCCTTCTAAAAGAAAATGGTTAATTTTTCATCACGTTTTGATTTTACATCACATGAGCAGCGTTCACAACTCATGTAAATGAAGAGTTTTATAAAAAGAGCTTCTCACTTTTTTAAAAACCAAGATTTTGAGCACAGCAGGACAGAACTTGACGTTACTCAAAATTGACTAAATTTCTTCACCTTTAGCCAGACGTAATACATCTTTCTTAATACAGAGACATGGGGGGGGGGGGGAAGCTTTAGAATTCAGTAGATGGTAATCTGCTCTAAGCCGCTGCATGTTGATGAAGTCTTACCAAGATCGATTAGAGGATAAAAACATAAAAATAAAATTGAAAAGTTTCTTGGTTTCTTTAGTTCAGTTTCAAACCCTGACTAGTTCACACTCAGACATCAAGAAAAGCATGAGTTACTTTTTTTTTGTTTCTTTTTTCATATCAAGTGTGATTTCATCTAGGGTGGTTTGTTTTTCTTAATATTTACACAAATTGCACCCTTAAATACCTGCATTTTATTGTTCTGGTCTTTTAAACAAGAAAGCAGAGATAAAAAGTGAGGCAAACTTTTCCGAAGACGGCGCCCAAATGCATCTTCGTACGCTTTGATGTGAAGGGTAATAATATAGCTGTGAAAAGCAAACCCCAAACCCATGGTGTCATGTTATTCCCAATGAGACAGCTGCACATACAAAATGAAAATACTAACAGGAGCAGCTCTTGTCCTGATTAGACAAAAGAGCAAACACATTTAACAAGATTTGACAACACAAGACTAGAAGAAACTAATTTTCTTCTTACTTTAGAAAATGGAGAAGGATTCCCAGTCCCTCAGGGCCATTGTCCTTCAGGTTTTAGTTCTGTCCCTGATCCAAAAAGCCGGTTTCAAATAGTGAACAATCTACCAGCCCTGTCACCAACAGGTGGAGGGACCTGCTGGTGAAGATTTTCAGTCATCCAGGACATGGTCATTCCAAAAAACTTAAAAGCAAAAGTCCAGTTGTTTTGTTTTTAACTTTTTTGGAGTGGAGGGACCTGCTAACAAGACCCGTTCAAATCAGGTATGCTCAACACAACCCAAACACAAGTTCCCAAGAACCCAATCAGCCCACATCTGCTTCATATGGAGGATCAAGCTGCCAAAGTAAAAAAACAAATAAACAAACAACATGGAGAAATACATGTTTCTATATTTCTACATTAATTAAGCTCTTTGGGATGTGCGTTGAAATTTACATTTTCAACAGTACCTGTTTTACTGCTGTTGTTTTGATGGTGTCTCCCCTCTGCAACTGCTATTTAACCCTGGTCCTCAACAGTGCCCTGCACGGTTTAGATGGTTCCCGACCTCATCGCATCTGATTTCAATTGTTGACTGATTCACAAGCTGCCACAAGCTGCCGTACCATCTTCTGAATTAGGTTGGCCAAAGCAGGGGATAGATCTCAAACTTGCAGGATCGAGGTAGAAATGGGAGAAGTACCATCAGATCTGAGAAGAAACCAATTAGCAATACATAATTGGTTAGATTTGAATCCATGCTGGGAGAAAGAAACAAAAACTAAGAAACAAGACGTTTTGGATGTTCCAGTTACTGGAAAAATAACAGAAGAGGTACATGATTTCAAATTAGTCAAATATTATCAATATCAATTATACCACCCTGGATTTTACCGGCGGCAACAGCAGTCATAATGGAAAAGAAAAAGGATAACATATGATTTAATTACAATACAATAAAATAAAATAAATAAATAGGAATAGCTTTTGTAGTACCAGAACTGGAAAATAGGAAATAAGTCACAAACAGATTATCTGTATATACAAGAGACATGTCAGCATCTTCACTCCTGACATGTCATCATTAAACAGAGAATAGGAGAAAAGGGGGGGGGATGATGGAAGAAGGTTTTATGGAATCAAAAAGACAGTAGGCGAAATGAGAACTGGAAGAAGGAGCAGAACAGAAGAAAGATTAACAAGACTAATGCTACATTTCTACATTTCTTAAAAAACAAAACTATAAAACAGGCAAACATGACCACTGTAAGGAAGAGGAAACAATACAACCTTTTATATTGGAATGTCAGAAATATGAGCAAGAAAGAAATACGAGGAGATAAGTTGAAAGTACAATCCTTTGCGTGACAAGACGTATTAGCACAGCCCACCTCACGGAAATTAACGAAAATGTCCGGAGAGAAGAGAGCGTGCACTTTGTAGGTGTTGTTCGGAAGGTTGTGGGCCCGGTTTTGACTCGCATCTTCCATGTGCGTCTGTCTCGTAATGTCAAACGAGTTAAAGTCTGTCTGAAGTCGGCACAGCAGTCCAAAGCTCCTTTCCAACCCATTTCTCTTTTCTGACTGTTAAACTCATGAAAGATCAAGGAACAGAAGCTAGGAGCAATAATTAGAACATTTTACGTGGAGCCCATGGTTGAAAAACACTGCTCTACAATACCAGTTTTAATTTAACTGTTGTCAAAGATCAACAGACCTATCCATTTAATTTAACTTAATGTCTTTTTAAATAAAAATGTGTCAAAATTACTAATTAATTTTGGCAGACATTGGTCCAAATTGTACATTTTAGTGGATGACTAGGTGGGGTGTAGATATTTTATCTGTAATAATAATAATAGTTCTGTTACCTGTGGTAGAAAAATGTGATATAACAACGCTTTTGCTGGGAAGTAAAGACATCCTCATAGTGGTGTAAGGCTGACGGCTAGTCAGAGAAAGCCTCACTTTAGCTGAGCTATGCAAACATCTTAAAAGGAAACCTCAAACTGAGAACATTAATATCGACGAGTCAGAAGCCTATATTAGCAGATATTATGATGATCCAAGAGACGCTTAATACGTTTTTAGCTGAGTTCTTAGCTTAACAAGTTCCGCATTGCTATGCCGCCGTTACATTTACACCGAAATCACGTTTGCATCAAATGCTATTGGTGCAAGCAACAGTAGACAGAAGCCTGTGGAAAAAGGGTCAAGAGACAGACCCTCCATCCCAGGAGAAAGGTGATTAATTGTGGAAAAATCAAAACAGCAAAGTAGCCACTATCAAAGTTTAATCCACTCATTGATAATGTGCTTGATCATAGAGGAAGGGCGGGAGTTGAGTCTCTATGGTTACCACGGCTGCCGTCAATCTGGTGACCTTTTATGCTCTCAAGATCAATAACAGTGAGGTATGGTCTTCAGGGTAAACAAGGGAATGGGAAGAGGGATGACAGGAGTAATTGCTGACATTTCTCAGGCAGATTCCTTGGCCAGCCAGTGAAGCTCTTACAGCTCCGATACACAGTGCAGAATCACATAAAAAAGAAAAAGGATATTTTACTCTGTCGACTGACAAACTTTTTAAAGTACTTTTAATTAGCAGTAATACAGCTAAACTGAGGGTATTTATCAACGAAGTCACATTTTCCTCCTTTCTCACAGCAAAAGAAGTCTTCGACGTGGAGCTCATGCTTGTTAAAACCCTTCTCACGGGCTGCCTTAGAGTAAGCGAGGCAGATCCTTGGCATGAGAAAAGGTTGCCTTGGTGAAGCTCTGTTTGAAGCAATGGACTCCTAATTTATTTTCTATCCCAGGCTGCCAGGCCAAGCCTTTAAATGATGCCTTTTCATGGATGAAGTTGGTTCAGCTCAGATGCTGGGCAGACAAGAGTGCGAGAGCAGAGAGTGATGGAAGAAAACAGACAGAATGGGAATAAAGTTGGTTACAGGTACTGCAGGAGAGATGAAAGAAGTACCTCAAGAAAAGACTTGCCATGAAATGGATGTCTCTCCTCTGTCTCTGTTTGAAAGTGCGAGGATCTGGACCCACAAAATCCCAGTTCACTGTCAGCAACCTGCAGTCCTCTGGAAGAAGACAGCCTGTTCTGCTATTTCTGGAAACGAAAACTTCTCATCACTGTCACTTTGCTTACAGGAGTGAAACACCACAATAAGCAGACACGTCTGCACACATCAGATCTGAGCACTCCGACAGTGATCGGACGTTTTTTTTTTTTTTAATCCCAGAAACAGCAGAACGCACTCCATTTTCTTGTGCACCACGGTGCTTCTTTGACAGCACACTGGGATTTTTCAAACGTCTGGTTACTCACCTTATCGTGCAGTGAATATTCAGAATATGCTTCCAGTTTACGTTTAAAAAAAAAAAAAAAAAGAGTTGCTAATTGTTTGGACAGCTGGGCATACTTTTATCTATATTTCATGCACGAGCAAAAAATGCAACGTTGAAAGATAAGGTTATGCAACTGCTACTCAAGTCAAAAGCTGCCTTGTCACAAACCAGGCACACACGCTGCACATTTAGCTCAGACAGGAGAGCCAAAAGCTGTGACGGAACAACAAACTGAATTGATCAAACCCTGAAGTTACAGTTGTGGTTGCTTTAAGAGACAGGATAAAATGCAGAAAGATTCTCATTCATTTCCAGTGTCAAAGTCAATGTAATTTTCCCCCCACTTCAGGGCCATTCGGCATGGTGCTTGCATATTCTCCCTAAGCGCCGGTGAGTTCTCTCCAGGTACTCCAGCTTCCTCTCAAGGTCCAAAAACAGGCAGGTTAAATGAGCTCTCGGTCTTATTGCGTGTGCAAGGTTGCTTTTCCTGCGGCAATCTTTTTTTTGTTTCAACCATCAGCTATGCACTTTGGCGTAAACCTGGAAGTGTTCTGGGGCTTCGCCGCCTCATCAACCTGCAAGGTTCTCCTTGAACTCAGAGGCATTAAACCCATTTTTTCCCCTCCTGCAAGGTGCAGGTTGCACATTGTTTTCTGCTGCATACGTCTGGAGAACATTTTTTTTTTGTATCTGAGTCACCGTTATAAAGTAGAAGGAAATGGAAGATAGACAACTACACAAACACCTGGCTTGTTCTAACAGCACTTATTCACTAATGCAACAAAGAGGAACTGTGCCAGGGCTCCAATTTTCTTTGGACAGAACTTTCATCTGGAACTTGATGCCCTTCTAAAGGCAACAAGGCAACAGGAAATACCTGTCTAAACCTTCTATATGACTCACTCTTTTTCTCCGCTCTCATCTTCACCTCTCACGCAATATTATTCCCAACCTCTATTGCAATGGACATAAGTGCTAGCAGAAGCATTACCATGGCAACTGGTATAGCATCCCTGAGACGACTTGATCTCCTAAAATAAGACTTTTCTTATACTTTTTCATTTTTTTTCTGCAATCAGTTTCACAGTAAAAATTGCAGATGGGAACATTAAACCAGTTATTGTGCATGCACGCATGTATACACACATACATATATATACATACATATATATATATATATATATATATATATATATATATATATATACATACATATACATACATATACATACATATATATACATACATATATATATATATATATATATATATATATATATGTATATGTATATATGTAAATGACTACAGATGAGCCACTGGCTCAGTGACAGTCCTCCCAACCAGGAGGCAGACTGCTAAAGAGAAATAACATGAAAGGTAGATTTATTTTAGAAAGTGGAGTTTGAGGGCGGAATAGAGTGTAATACCTAATTTCAATTTCAGCCGTAAGTCAGGGTCTCAGTGGGGAGCCGGAAACCTGCCAGAGACAAGGGGCCACAAGAGAAGCAGAGCAGTGCGCTGCAGACGGGGGGTCAAGCTACTTCTGTGTTTGACTCCTAAGCCCCTCTCAGTGAGGGGGAAATATGGCGGCAGCAGCTGAAGAAAAAACCCATGCAATTAAATCTGAAGTTTAGAGAAAGGTTAAATGACTTAAAGGGCGGATTTGATGAAAGTGACTCAAACTGAGGTAAATGGCTTTCTTCTGATACAACTATGGAAACAGGAAAGTAGTCCTATGGTACTTCTTCACTAGAGAAGTGAATTTTTATGTTGTTCATTTTTTTATTCTAGTTGTGGTATTTGTTATAGTGACCCTACCACAATCAATGAACGGCATCAGGAAGACCAATGAAGGTTAGGGTTTTATGTTGTGCTGGAGTTTAAAGCAGTTTAGATTATGAATCAAGCCAATTCTGAGTCTACAGCGAGACTAGAAAGCTGACGTCGGGGTAGGCACTCGTTTCCCTCTTTGTGAGCTTTACCCATAGTTTTTGCAAAAAAATAAGCAAAGATTTTAGCCTCTAGGTTTGCAAAGGTGGTAGAAAAATACCCCAAAATAGTTAAAGTTATAACTACAGCAAAAAGTTGTTTGTGTAACGTATTGACTGAGGGGGGCACAATGCACATCGAAATTCTAATTTCTTCAAACCATACAGCCTTTTTTGTCCACTTCACGATTAAGTGGACTTCTTAGCCAATCACTTAATCTGGATGGCATTAACTTGGCCTCTGGTAATAAAGTAAAAAACCTTGGTGTTATTTTTTACCAAGACATGTCATTTAAATCCCATATTAAACAGGTTTCCAGAGTTTCCTTTTTTCACCTCCGGAATATCGCCAAAATTAGAAACATTCTGTCCAGGAGTAATGCTAAAAAACTAGTCCATGCATTTGTTACTTCAAGGCTGGACTATTGTAATTCTTTACTATCAGGAAGTCCACAAAATGCAGTTCAAAGTCTTCAGCTGATCCAAAATGCTGCAGCAAGAGTTCTGATGAAAATCAACAAGAGGGATCATATTTCTCCAATTTTAGCTTCCCTTCATTGGCTTCCTGTTAAATCAAGAATAGAATTTAAAATTCTTCTTCTAACGTATAAAGCCCTTAATAATCAAGCTCCATCATATATCAGAGCTCTGATTACCCCGTATGTTCCTAACAGAGCACTTCGCTGTCAGACTGCAGGTCTGCTGGTGGTTCCTAGAGTCTCTAAAAGTAGAATGGGAGGCAGATCCTTTAGCTATCAGGCTCCTCTCCTGTGGAACCAACTCCCAGTTTTGGTCCGTGAGGCAGACACCCTGTCTACTTTTAAGACTAATCTTAAAACTTTCCTTTTTGACAAAGCTTATAACTAGAGTGGCTCATGTTACTCTGAGCTACCTTTATAGTTTTACTGCTATAGGCTTAGGCTACTGGAGGACATCAGGATCTAATTTTCTCACTCTATAGAGTTCTACTGTTCTTCAATTATGCATTACGTGTTGTCATTTCTGCTTTAACTTTCTGTTCTCTCTGTTTTATCTTCATAGTAGGTACACCTGGTCTGGCGTTCTGTTAACTGTGAAATCATCCAGAGAAGACGGCTCACCCGCTATTACCATCTAATGTAGAACAGATTACTGGATCAATGTGTGCTTCTGTGCTTTTTTGTCTCTCTTGTTGTGTCTCTGCTCTGTCTTCTGTAACCCCCAGTCGGACGAGGCAGATCACCGTTCATACTGAGCCCGGTTCTGCCGGAGGTTTTCCTTCCCGTTAATGGGGAGTTTTTCTTTCCACTGTCGCTTCATGCTTGCTCAGTATGAGGGATTGCAGCAAAGCCATGGACAATGCAGACGACTCTCCCTGTGGCTCTACGCTTCTCCAGGAGTGAATGCTGCTTGTCGGGACTTTGATGCAATCAACTGGTTTCCTTATATAGGAACATTTTTGACCAATCTGTATAATCTGACCCAATCTGTATAATATGATTGAACTTAACTTTGTAATGTGCCTTGAGATGACATGTTTCATGAATTGGCGCTATATAAATAAAATTGAATTGAATTGAATTGAAGTACTATTTTTCTGTTGGTCAATCACATAAACCTCCCTCCCACAAAAAATAATAATAATTAATTAGTTTCTGGTTGAAACATAAATAAAATTGTGAACAATTTTATTGACGGTGAGTAATTGCAAGGCACTGTAAACTGTTTGGCTATTTATAAGGACAGGACGTTCTCTTTGGGTGACTGACAAGCAACAGCATAGAATATATAATTTTTTCATAGGTGAAAAAGAAAAACACTGCTTTTATCTTTATACAAGAGTTCAGCTACAATCAAATCTTCTTGTCTTTCCTGTTCACGTGCAAGCTAGATCTAGCACTGCTGCACAGCCAGCTGCTACAGGAAGCTAGCAAAGCAGCAACTTGTTAAGTCTCACAAGCAATTCCTTCAAAAGTTGTTAGATCATTTAGGTTCTATGTCATAATTTTTGCATGTGGTAGTCCTTTAGGCAGACGGGTATTGTGATGATTCGTTCAGTAGTTCTCAGCAATAGCCACCATGATAAAAGTTTCCCCAACAATAAAGCATTTCCTACCTGCATTCTTAAAATGGCAAAGCTTTGAAACGCACGAGTAATACCACTGTGGTGAAAAACGCATGCATGTGAATTACCTGATGCAATATTCATAGTACAGAAAATTAGCTACGGACTCCCCTCCCAGGTCCTGGTGGCCATTAATAGGCTTATTCAGATGCTTGACATTTGTTGCATTAAAAGCAGGAAAGTAACACAAAAGCCCGTGTAGGTGTGGAGACTGTTAAAGTGTAGGATGTTCTGATGTTTAAAACATTAACCGCAAGGTGCAGCCAACCAAAAATCCTAACACCTGCCTGTGCACACTGAAGTGAGAAGAAAAATCTGTGGTCTAGGAGTATTGGACTGTTAAAGTAATGCCTAACAATGGGAATGTTGATGAGTCCCAATAAAGGGGTTATTTCTTGGCCATTGTATGACGGCAAAACAAAACTGCACCAATGAAAACGGGAGAGCCCAACTGTAACCAAAAAGCTTCGGTTTCACATTTCATGGCAGTTCCTAGATTTGTTTTGATTTATTTCTCCCCCCCCCCCCCCCCCTCTCTTTTGGATTACCAAAAGGACCGCCATACAGGGTGAAAAACAACTGCCTCCAGTGCTGTCGGCCAACAGGATGCTGAACGACATTTCTACACAGTGATGAAGGACACGGTTGGTGCAACAGTTTGAAGAGGCGAAGGACAGGGGGAGATAGAGGCGGGGGATCAGATGTGGCCATCCTAAAAGAGGAGAAGCTGAAAGAAGAAGAGAAATAGGGCAAACTTAGCACGGTAGTGACCTTAGAGTTGGAGCTGCTCAACATAAGGTATTCTGGTCTACACTCTCATCAGCAATTCAATTCAAAAAAACATGCAAACTAAAAAGAACGTGAAAGGAGAATAAACGGCATTAGGCGAAGTCACAGTTAGAAATGTGGTCAAAACCCTTGAGCAAGCTAGCTGGATACCTGAACAAATCACCCTTTGAAGTGTGAAAATCTATGGTACAAATGAAGAGTGTTAATCTGTCGGGCAGAGTCCAGCACACTTGCGGAAAGAACGTACTGTGAAATCGTATTTGCCACCCTTTGCTCTCTCTTCAGCCTGCTCTTGCTAACCCGGAGCATCCTTGTCGAACATTGATTCCCTTCCGTCGGCTCTTTACCTTTTCCCTCCACACTTCCCATCTTTCCTGTTTTCTTGACCTTTCACCGGTTTGAGTGTCCAGGTGGTTGAGGATGGGTTTTTAGACTTAGAAATAGGGATTTTATTGTCTGCAACCCAGCTGCAGTTCTGAGTCCAACAGACTCACGGTGCCACTGATTATGGATCAATGAGGCAAACAAGTAAAAATACAATAGTAAAAGTGATGTCTACTTGTTTTTCTACTCCGAGCTCGCTTCAAAAGAAAGTCAGGGGCAGGATAGTAGGCTCCAGGACACTCGGCAATAAGCTTCAACTGTTGGTAAATGTGGTGCAATTATTGGGAAATTATCTGGGACCCAAACATTCAAATCTCATCAAACATCCTCAGTCTGGAACTCCATGGCAGATTTCTCCTCATGGAGTGAAAATGATCATGGGAAAAGTGTGCAATCATCCCAAAACTAAACAGGATAAGCTTTTATATGGTGCGAAGGCTCTTAGGACAACAACAACACCCTATGCTGCAATAGATTGAAATCTTGTAGCCCCCTGTTAAAGGGCACATATCATGCTTTTTAGTCCTTCTTTTTCACCTTGAAATCATCCAGTCACGATCTATGTAAAGTGGAACTGCAATGCTTTGATTTCAGTTCCTCCTTATTGCTGCTTCAGAGTCCCTCTTTTACCCCTGTTCTGAGGGGCGTCTGAGAGAAACTCTCTTTGGTGCTGTCTCTTTAAATGCAAATGAGGCACTTCATTCCCCCCGCCCCCAGGTTCTAGAGCGTTTCATTCCACCCTATTCAGTCATTTTTGTAGTATGGTGCGGCGCGGTGTATGAATTGTGTGGGTTAACACACCCAACAACCGAACATTTTTACATATCGACTTATTGCTTCGGCATCCTTTAGCCTGGACTACCAAATGTCCATGACCTTGTTCTGCAGCAAATTGTTCAAAAACACAATAGAAGACAGAGAAAACTGAGTGGTTATAAGATATGACCCAAACAGACTATAAAGATATATGTGTAGCTCCTGGACAGACTACATTCAAAATTCCTGCACTCCTAGAGACTCCAGGTTCAAAACAAACATATTTAGGGGCTAAAAAAGTGCACTTTGCATGATATGTCCCCTTTAAAGATGACATGTGTACAATCCTGCCTTAATTTTAGCAGTTTGCATCAAAGTGATTTAGAATAGGATTAAGAGTGATTGATGTGGTCAGATTAGAAATGAGCAGTTGATGTAACGTCTGATACTTTGGATCATTAACAGCGGTGTCCCACAGGGTTACACCCAAACCCCACAGCTCTTTTACCTGCGAACAACCGCATCTCCACAGACACAGCAGTTAAACTCCCAAAGTTTTCGGCTGATGTCACAGTCTTCCAATTTAACAAAGAGGATGAAGGTTTTACAGATTACTCAAAAGTACAACAGTAGCTCCCCCATCCTTCACAAGGCCCAGCAGAAGATGCGCTACCTGCAGGGGAGGTTTGAGCTACCGAAAGAGCTGCTTGTCCAATTTCACAAAACTGTTCATGAGATTTGGTTTATGACGCGGTTCTGTCTTATATGACGTATGTATTTTGTTCTGTGTTTTCCAATGTTCTGTAATTCAAAATCTAGTATCTGCTTGTTAGTTTTTGGTTTAACGCCTCTCTTGAAAGACACCACTTTCGAGAGCAAAATGCCTTGTGATGAACTGGATTCTGGTTCTCTTATCAACCCATTTGGTATCCCACCCAATCCAGAATGTTTGGTGGAAGAAAAATGGAGAGTATGACTAAAGTACCAAATCACCAAAGATGAACAGGGAGGTGGAAATATTATTCTTGGGCCTATTTTTCTGGTATGAGCATTGTGAGGTCAATTGATAGCGCCATGTACCATAAAGGCTTGAAAGGGAACCTTCTTTCCTCAGCCAGAACACTGAAGAGTAGATGGCCAAAGTCTCTCCTGAGATGTTTTAAAACCCTGGTGACCAACTTCAAGAAACGTTTTATGACTTTTTGCTAATAAATGCCTCTCCACAACGTCATGCAAGGAGCTTAAAGACCTATTTATAAAAATGACAGAAAACCTTTTTTTTTTTTTGCAATGTGTTTTTAATATAGATAATCTGTCTCTAGACTGAGACCAATCTAGCATAAAACTAAGAGACTCTTGATATCTTTGCAGATGGGCAAACTCACCAGGGGATCAAATAATGATTTCGCCCACTCCAAGTTCAACTTTTTCAAGTGTCAGCTGAAATTTTATGGCCCCATTTGCAGAAGTATATACACAACCTGCTTTATTGCCAAAACCCTCTCATTACTTTATGATTCTCTCCTACTGTGAAATACCTGCTGGAGCTGTGCTGTAGGTTTGCTGGCTTTATGTCCGGAGATGATTCATTTTATAAAATACTTGGAGTTATTTCTGGGATGTGCATCACAAATAAACCAAAACACCTCCTCTTCCGGGTGATATAAAATGGCAGAATATGTATGAGTGTGGCTACAATTAATGGCAACATGTAAATGGGTGCCGTAAAAAAACAGTGTTCAACATATTTTGCGCTCGCACTGTTCTCTCCTTTCTGTTTGTTTTGACCCAAATGCCTTTTTTCCCTCATGATAATTGGCAGTATTATCATTAAAGCAGGATTAGGTGTTCTCATAATGGGCAATCCTTCCTCAGTTCTACCTTTGGTTTGGGTGGCAGGCTTTTATTAAAATAAGATTAAGGGTACTTTATGCCAACAAAGATTATATTCTAACAATGGAGCTCAGAGTCTTTCTCTTCAGCATGACTACCTGATTCTGTTGGTTCTTCTTTTATTAGCTGCTCAAGATAGATCCTTTATATGATCTCTGAGGAATTATTACCATGAAAACAGGCTGTATGTATTTTTCACATATATACCTCCCTGTAATGTTAGTGAGAGGTCCTGATAACCTTAGATTCTAAAGACAGGCTTATTCAGCTCTGTGTTTATCACTAAAGTTATTAATATTTAAAATATTGTAGAAGATTGTAAAAAAAAAAAAGGAAGGACCAACTTTTAAGAACATGTCAAAAATCCTAATTTAAATATCATATATCATGGTATTCAAACAACAGGGAAAAGGTAGTCATGGATTACTAATTCAACTAAAACAGAAATTCTCCAAAAATAATACAGTTGTATCAGTTTTATATCTAAAATACACCAACAATGGGAAAAAAACAATTATTTGCATCAGATTTTTGTAAAATATGTGCATGCATGTAATCAAATTAAAGTTTGGCTTCCAATTCATGCAGTGTGAGATTATACTACCGCGGTGAAATAATAGCTCATGACTTTCAATACATCAGCGACAAATCTATAAGGATGACTTTTGTCCTTTAAAAACAGCAGCGCTCCAACTGCAGGTTGCTCAGTGCAAGCCACCAGAATTAACAAAGACTCCTGGATATGTGCCAAAAAGTTTTCAGAAAGAACTGAGCGAAAGTCCGGTTGCCTCAGACTTAAGCCTGTTTGCTGATGACATTTGAAGGACAGAAATTTACAAATTGTCCTTTGTCAAAAACTAGTAAGTGTTTCTGTAGCAGCAAATACCAAATACATTGTTTTATCTAGATATATGAACTTAAAACTAAGTTAAATCAGAACTGAAGTTTATCTTGTGCAAATTTTTAGAATTTAGACCATTACATTATTTATGACAATCCCGATACCAGCATGATTAACCCTGTACCTTATTTTACATTCAAAAAAATTATACCTGAAAAAAAACATCCTTTTTAAACTGCAAAATAAAAAGTAGTAAACGTTGTACTATTTGTTTTGTGAAAATTTAAATAACAGGTTTGTGTAAAACCAACATATCCTTTAGTAGTGACTGACACTCAAAGCGCCACATTCTCCCAATTGCACTCACTAATACGCACATATTCATACACTGAAATGCAGATTGGGGGTTATGTGCCTTGCCCAAGTGCACATCATCATGTCACAAGAGGATGCTGGAATTGAAACCACAACGTTCAAATTGCAAGACAACTACTTTACCCTTTACCAGAATTGATAAGAAGGAGCGACAAAATAGTTCCTTGAGCTTCTTCAAATAAAATGGCAAGGTTTTTATCGACGTTGAGCTCAGGTCAACAACATCACTTCAAGTACCATCATTGAGGAATTTTCAGGTTAGGTTTAGGTAGCAGAGGTAGAGTGAGAAATCAATTTTAACAATATGGATTTATTCACAATTATAAAAAATCTTAATCATTATTTGGGGATTTACCATCAAACCGATGCCTAATCAAATAAAATTGTTTATTTGAACAGTATAAGTGTAGGTATTTGATGTCCAAATAAGTGAAATCAGGCATAATTCTGCCAGCTGGTAGAAAAACAACTTACAAGGACTTTTAAATACTTTTATACAGAGTCCATTTCAGTGATTTTTTTTAAAACGCACTAGCTTTACTGACTTCAATGACTTGGAAAAACTGTATATTCAGTGATACCTTTCAAACTTGTTTTTACTTTGAACCATAAAAGAAATGATAAGTTTAGAATTTTATCAGTCCACTCCACAGAGTCTGCCTCAACATTCTCCCACCCTCCTTATGTGAGCTGTGGTAAAATGCTCCAGTTTACGACTCTCATCTTTTCAAGGCCTGATAGCCAGACTCCTGCAGCCCTTCGGCTTAGAATAAAGCACATGAAATCCCATTGATTGAAAGTGTAGCAGATTTATATGGTGCAACAGGTGACGTTTAAAAATAAGGATGACAAAGGTCATATGGATCAAAACTATGCACTCTTAAACAGTCAGTTTCTCTTCATGTTTAACAGATTGTATTTGCACTGGTCTACATATTCATGTGCTCAGTATCTGTGGTAGATTTTCTAAATTAACAAGTCTTAGCTGAGATAATCACAGTGCTGCACTTGGTCTTACTAAATCCCACCAAATCTTTGGCATTACTGTAGATATCAGAGGATTAGAGCACAATAAACGGCTTTGAACATTGGCTCTATCGGATATTCCAGCCTGGTAGTGGGGAATTAATGTTAGTGGTAAAAGCAACACTGGGCATGTTTGATCAAATGATGGCACATTTATTTTTATTTCATAATTATATGTGAAAATATTCATTACAGCGCTTAAGTGTTTCGTTTGCTGAAAACGTTTGGCAGCTTAGTCTTTTTGGTTTCCTAGTTTTGGCTTTTTCTCTGTTTATTTTATGATCCTTCAAAGCTCTACAGGATAATAAGCTTTAAGCGGTTTTAATTTACTGGGGTTTTTTGTGTACAGTTTATATACAAAAATAAGTAGCAAAAGAAACAACAGTCTCTAGATGTGATTTAAATGTGTTTGTCCTCTCAGTCCGTACTTTGCTTTAGGGAGTGAAACGTCTGAGGTCCCCGTAAGATGAATTCACAGTATGCTCTTCTTTTTCACTGGGGCTGTTAAATACACATTAAATCTTTTAAATGAGGGTTTTACATAAGATATGGAGTCCAGGATGTTGCTGCAGATGTAAAACAAATGTTAGCATCGCAAACCAAAGCTGTGTACTTTAACCCAAAGGCCGGACTTGTGCTGCCGGTACAGATGTTGGATAGTTTTAAACCAATGTTTAGTTATGAGTAGTGACCCAGTAAGCTGTTTTAGAGAAGAAAAGAAAAGAAAAGGGTCTCATCATTGTTCACAAACTAACATAAGATTTCACTGAACCTCTTTCAACGGATTGAATAGGAAATAGCAGTAAGGTAAATTGATGCTGTATTATAAGGATAATGACACTGGGTTACGTTAATGACTTTATGGGAGAAGGAGTTTTTTTTCACTCAAGATATATTAGCCTGTAATTCCTGCAAGCTAGCTATCAACATTCACACACTGACCAAAGAAGTGTGTGAAAGTCATAAAAGTTGGTAAAGGATGCCAATGTGCAGTATATTAAAGAATTTTGCTGTGAAAATTTACTTTCAAACCCACACCTCGATGGTGTTAACTTTAGATACTGGTGACGTTACTCGAGTTTTGGGAGCTAAAAACCCAGCCCCGTTTGTTGAGTCAAACCCTTAACCCCCGTTTTGTTTTTTAACCCAGCAGTTCTTTGGGTGCACCAAAGTTAAACTGCTATTTTCCTGCAGCCCCTAAAACCAAAAGCTCTAATGATAAGGGATAAGGGATAAGGAAGATGCTGTGCTTGCAGGAACAAGAGTTAGCACTGCTAATGTGAAGATAAGCATTCTGTTGCTGTTATTATAGAATCGTTCTGTAAAATGAATCCCTGTGAAAAGAAAGAAATATGGTGAGAAAACATGTACTGTATTCTATTTATCTTAGAATTTAGAGCGCATATATAGGAATGACCCAAGATGATCGTGTTCTATTAACAAAAGCCGGGATTTGCCAGTTGTTGTGGTGCTAACTATTATTAGCGATAGAAGCCTATAACAGTCATTTGTTCAAACACAGAGGGCACTTGTTCACAGACAGATGTTGTGTGCCATAGTTTTAAAGAGATACAAACTTTCACAAGAGCTAACAAATAGTTTCTGTTAGCAAATGTATTACATGCACGGCGGTCATGCTGGATACTGAATTTGGAGCTACTTAGACATCTTCAACATTCTCAGTCAGGATTCTGACTTCAGAAGGGTTTTCTTGTTGTGTTTCACACTGGAAACTCCAAATATCAGACTTACCAATACTTCACCGTAGTTAGACAACCACACAGAAAATGTCCAGAACCATTGGTTCTACCTGCATATAATATTTAAGCTAATTGCTAAGATCTTTCACTCTAGTAGAAATGGATTCCCGTTCATGTATATCTGACTTTTAGCTCCAGGAATGAATAAACTTGTTTATATATATATATATATCACTATATTTTTTCTTGGGTCCAAATAAGACTAAATCTACCTATGAAGTGTACCAAGGCTCTCAAAATGAACAAACATGGGACTTAAATAACGTAAATGTTTCGGCAAATCAACAGATCTTTTTTGCAAGCGAGTAAGTGGAGCTAGTCTTGAGATAGTTACATGAGAGGCACGGTTAAAATACTATTCTGTTAAATACAAGAACAGTGGCTTGAAATGCATCACCGATACGATAAATAAAGATGGAGCTCACCGCTTTCTGTTTGAAAGTGAATAATGCCCTCACAAGATGGAAAATGAGCCAAACACATGTAGGTTTCACATCCTTGTGCCTCTGCCTCAATTCTTCTGCTACTAGAGATTAACATAACTTCAAACCAATGGCCAGCAATTTCATCCGACAGCAGGTAAGGGCTAGATGTAACCTCGAAAAAGGGGGGGGGGGGGGTACGCAAACATGCTGTGCTCTTAGTCGGCAAGCTTGAGGAAAAACATGAAAAACACATTAGTCCTCTTCAATTAGCCAGACGTGACGGTATTCAAGCGTGAGGCTTTTACACTTGAGTGACGAATCAATTCGGTCTATAAAGCTCTCGTTCCATTTCATTTACAGCACATTTACATCATTACTGAAACATAAAAGTACACATTTGAATTAGCGGCCTTTTGTCACAGCTAACCAAGTTCTTTTCTGAAAAAAAAAATTATACACGCACTGTTGGCTTTTGACTTTAACATCTGCATAAAATGCTCAGCGGGAGTTGTAGCTGCTGCTGTACAGCATGAATGTATGCAGGGGCAGGGTCTCTCAGGGTCACCATGCTCACTGCTGATAGGCCTTTCCGTTAAGGAAAGAAAAATGAGAGGTCTGGTCCAAAGCAGTGGAAATGTGAGACAAAGAAAAATGTATCAGAAATAAAAGCTTCTTTAGTTTCTGCTTTTACACCTAATGGTGAACAGCAACGTTTCTCAAGTGGGTGAAGGTCATTCTTTGAGTCTTTAATGAGGGTGAAATGACTACACAACAAATATCCATCCATTATCTTCCATGTATCTAAGATCAGGTCATGGACGTAGCATGACCAGGAGGGAAAAAACAGTCATCCCTCCAACCAGAAATGTTTAGGGCTATACTGAGGCATTCCCAGGCCGTGGAGATCTGGACCCTGGGTCTCCCTCCAGCTCAGTGTGATCAGAAAATTGGCAAATGGAGGTACCCAGGTGACAAAAATAGAGCAGAGGAAAAAGAGAGAACAAGATGTTATCCATGGAGTCTGCTTCTACACCTGCAGATATATATATATATATATATATATATATATAAAACAGAAAACACAGGTAGAAACAACCGACGCCTCGATAACATCACTGAAATATATGTAGTATTATTTAATACAAGATGCATATAGTGACAGCCAAAGCTAATGATAGGGTTTATCTGAATAGAAGTGAATCTGTAAGCACCTGAATCCAAGCACCTATAGGTGTTTGCGAGAGCGTGCTTGTATATGTACACGAGGGGGAGGGGACTTCTCCACACTTAGTGAAGACGTCCCCCCGGGTACACAATCACATTCACACGCTTCCACCCTAGTGCCCCCACATGCAAACGCTCTTACCCACACATGGAAACAAATAAAAATCTAATAAAAAAGGCATCCAGATCAGATACTAAAACTACATCAACTGACTCCTTTCAACACATCCGCTGTACTCTGAGTTCCCCCGGATGATGGAGCCTCTCAACTTATATCTA
Organism: Fundulus diaphanus; assembly: GCA_037039145.1. Classification (NCBI taxonomy): domain Eukaryota; kingdom Metazoa; phylum Chordata; class Actinopteri; order Cyprinodontiformes; family Fundulidae; genus Fundulus; species Fundulus diaphanus. The sequence continues at coordinate 20,905,831 of CM073144.1, forward strand.
TGGCTGAGTCCAACAACCCTTCACAGAAAGTTAATTCATGCCGCTTTTATCCAGGATCTCATTCTTCCCACTATGATCAGCATCTAATAGGTTGAGTTTGTAAACAGAAGGAACAAAAGGACACTTTGTCCCAGCGCAAGCAACCCACAACAATGTACGGTGCCTTGCAAAAATATTCACCTCTAATTGCATTTTTTGTATTTTGTTGTCTCACAACCTGGAGGTCATGTGGGTTGCTTGAGAGTTTGCACCATGTCATTTGCCAAACATGCATGCAACATTGAAGATGTAGTTTTCATTTTTATTTCCAAACAAACAACACATAGGTTAAAATAACAAAAAACTTCAGCGTGCCTAACTGTTCAACCACCCTAAAGTCAACACAGCAATCTTCAACTCCAACCCCAGATTCTAAACTGGGTTGAGGTCTGGACTTTGACTAGGCCATTCCAGCACACTAAGTTGCTTACCCTCAAACCACTCAAGTGCTGCTTTAGCTGTATGCTTCGGGTCATTGTCCTGTTGGAAGGCGAGCCTCGTCCCAGTCAGACTGACTCTGGAATGTCCACTTATTTAGCACCATCCATCTTTCCTTCGACTTGGACCAGTTTCAAGCCCAATGATGTAAATGATTCCCACAGCATGAGCTCTGCAGCTCCTTTCAGGGCTACATTTGGTTTCTGTGATGCCTCTCTGATTAATGAAATTCTGGCCCGGTCTGGGAGTTCTGGTGGGCGGGTCTCTCTTGGCAAGTGTGTTGTGGTACCGTGTGCTTTCCATTGGAAGATTATTGATCTGATGTCGCTCCAGGGAAATATGAAATATTTGGATATGTTTATAACCCTTATCCTGACTTGCACTTCTCAGCAACTTTGTCCCTGACTTGTTTGGAGCGCTCCTTGGTCTTCATGGTGCCTGGTGCTTAGTGGGGCTACAGCCTTTGGTGCTTTTCAGAAAAACTGTGGTCATACTGACAGGTCACGTGACACTTGGACTGTAAACAGGTGGACTTTACTAAACTAATTATGTGACTTTTGCAGGCAACTGATTGGACCTTCACCACAAAGGTGGTGGATACATGTGCACATACCACCAATTTTATTTTTTCCCCTTTTTTTCCTTATTCCACTTCACTAACTTATACTTTTTTTCATCACATAAAGTCAGACTGAAAAAAAAACATTTAAATTACGAGTTGGAATGTAACCAGATAGGTGAAAAACCAAAAGGGGGTGAATACTTTTGCAAGGCACTGTACAACAAACAACCTCAATGAATTTGGATTTCCTCTAATCCACAAAGGGTCAAAAATAATGCATACAAACATAACTCGTTGGTGAAATGTCATTTTCGAAATTTGCACCACATGCTTTATTCTTGTAAAAGCTTCTGGGATATTTGTAGCTGGATGTTTGGCCAGTCTTCTGGAAAAAAATAACAGAACATTGGCTTGGTTTCAGGGATTGACGAGGCTTTTGTAACAGTCAACACGTATTCAGTTTTAAGGTGTGGCCATTCCAGAAGACATGACTATTTTTGTTGAGTGTTTTGGATCATCGCCCTTTTAGAACAACCAAATCTTTCCAAGTTTTAAACATCTAGCTGCTGATTTCAGATGAATTTAAAGAATTTAAAGGTAATCCTGATTATGAATTATTCCATAAATTTTGTGGAAAGTACAAAATACCACCGGGCCCCACAGCCCCACATTATTAATCTACCACCACCATGTTTGACAATTATTGTAGGTATTTTAGGTTTAAGAGCCTCCCCTTGCATCCTCCAAACATACTTAAGGTTAAGTTTATTTTATAGCACATTTTCAACAACTCATGCTGCACTAAGTGCTTCACTAACTAAAAAACAAACAAAACACATCACATTAATGCAATAAAAACAAAAGAGAAATAAAAATATTACACAAGGACAATAAACAGATCTAAGACAACTAAAACTGTTAAAAATGGTAAGGTGAACATGTACTGAAAGCCAGTCCGTTGAAACGTGCTTCAGTAGAGATTTAAAATGCTTCACAGTTTGTGAAGATCTAATGTTTAGAGGCAGACTGTTCCAGACTCTGGGAGCTGCCACAGAGAAGACTCAAGATTTAAGTTTAGATCTTGGAGTGGATAGCATTAGTTTTGAATTTGACCTCATGGTTCTCCCTGGCGCATGAATAAATGGAAGCTCCAGTGGGTACCGTTTAGTGATTTAAACAAGTTCAATTTCAAGTTGATTGTTCAGCATTTCCATAGTGCCAAGAAAATAAATCCCCTAATTTCTGGTTCTTTGTGACGTTACACACAGCCAATTCAAAATGCATCTTTGTACGATGACTAAGCCAAGGCTATATTGGACAAATTTGAATCTTCAACCCAAAAAATTGGTAGTCGCTTCTGTTAAGAAATTTTGACGCTACAGCCTCTCATTTCTGCTTTTGCAAGTCGAACAAAAAGACTTTTTCAAGAAAGAGAAACTATTGAAGCAGTAATCGTTCTGAACGAGCTTGTTCAAAAACCCTGAATAGCAGCTTTAGGTGAGTCTTGATCTTTAATTATGCATAAAAGACCTGCTGAGGAGAAATAGGTAACGAATTTACATTTCTGCAGAAATATTTTTAATCTAACATTGAAAAAGGAACTCTGAGGAGCCTTTTTACAATTTTTTTGTATATTTTAGTCTACAAATAAGAAAATGCTTTAGTTCTGTTACCCTAATTTTCCTCTCCTCCACAGCCTTCATTTCATCTCGAACATAAGTGGATTGCGAAAAGCCTCCTTCTCTCACTCTGTTACATCTTGCTGATGAATGTTGAAATCCCCACCAATCTTCATAACCACCACCTCCACGAAAAGCGGCAGTTAAGCCGTCCCACTAAAATTCAAATGAAGATTAAGTGCAAAGGAAGGAAGAGAAGTAAATGGAGGGGAAATACTAAGACTGAGAATGTCATGTCATGTTATGTCATTGTGTGTGCATCTGTTCAGTGGATTAGCTTTGTAACCGTGACCCAATATTTCCACACTTGTGTGATTTTTAAATTTAATCAGATGTACTTTAAATCCTTCGGGGTTTGACAGAATCTTCAACATTTGTTCAAAATGTTCTTTTTCTTTTTCCCCCTTGGAACCCAGGTTTTCAGGTCAGAATCGATGGGAAGATAGCTGGAGCTGAATTTCAGGCCCATCCTGGAGGAGAACCTGTTGGATGCTGCAAGACATTAAAGACCTGGGTGGACGCCCACCTTACCCGCAGGACATCCACCCGAAACATTCAGGCAGAGTTACAATGGAATGGTTTAAATCAAAGCACATCCATGGGTGAGAATGGCCCAGTCAAAGTCCAAACATGGAATCTGATTGTGAATCTTCAGCATCATTTTAAACCTGAGAATTATCAAACCTTTTCCGCCTACTTTATAATGATCTGCTACTTCTTGTTGCTCCATCACATAAAATCCCAGTAATATACACTGATGTTTGTGGTTGTAAGGCCTTTAATAATAGATCAGATTAGCTAACTTGTTCCTCCGTTCTTAACCTTGTTTTAGTGCCTTTATAGATAAGCAACAGACTTTCTAAGATCAGAGAACACTACAGGTGAGCTTTTTGTGCATGAACTATGAAATAGTTTTTTGTTTTGCTCTTTTGCTCCTTGATGAAATAAATGATGAGTAGTCTCATCTATTTTTGGTGCATAGAACGTTACCACATTCAAAAACCAGGTTAGTTCAGGGTTTTTGACCCAAAGGTGAATTTGCTCTTTTTAACCAAAAAGAAGAAAACCTTGACCGTGGATCCATAAAAATCTGTCACAACAGCGAATGTCAACCACACGCAAATTTAAACCAGACGGAACACGGAGGCAGGAGGAAAAGAGAAGCAGATTGTGGAAAAATATTTTTTTCTTTCCATTTTGTCACTTAACACATTTGAATGGCACGTTTTAGGGCTTTTATGCAACAGACCAATGCAAAGTAGCATATGACCAGACTCAATCAAAAGTACGTTTAGTAGTCTGACTGAGGGAAAAGCAGCTCGCAGCAATTTTCCATTGTTGCCAGAGATTGTCAATAGATTTATTTGAGTTCTGGACTTTGACTGGGCCATCCTGACCCATCGACATCCTCTGATACTAACCTCCCCTTTGCGGCTTTGGCTGTATGTTGAGGGTCATTGTCTTGCTGGAAGGGGAACCCGTTCCTGCTAAAGAAAAGCATCCTTGTTACATGATGCTGCCACCACCATGTTTTATATTTGGAATAGTCCAAGGAAGCTCACAGGGAGTATTCGTTTTCTGCAACAGAGTATTGTGCATTTAGATCAAAAGGATCACATTTTCCCCATTTGATTGGAGTGCCTTCTTCCGCAAGTTTGCTTTTCCTCCTGCATGGCTTGTGGCAAACAGCAGAAGGGACATCTTTTGGCTTCCTTTCAACAATGGTTTTATACTTCCTCTCTTTCTACCATAAAGGTCATATATGTGGAGTGCATGGCTAGTAGTTATCCTGCTGACTCTTGTGCCTGAGCTGTGGATCTCTGCTGCTCCTCAAGGATTGCCATGATTCTCTCGACTGCTTCTCTGAGTAAATCTCTTCCTGCCCAGCCTGTCTGTTGAGGTGGACATTACTATGTTGTGAGGTGTGCAGTTCTGCCAAGTTCCTCCGATGATATATACAAGAGCGCTATGAAAACTGTGCAAGGTTTGGCATATTCTTTTCTAACCTAACCCTGCTTTAAATGTCTACATGCCGTTATCCAGGATCTGTCTGGTGTTCATGATGTAGCTTGACCCGAATATAAAGAAGAAAAAAAAGAAAAAACAGCAACACAACAGCTGGATTTAAATAGTATTCATATGAACTGAGCTGCTATCTAATTTGGTAATCAGTTGATTTCATTTAGGATATTTCATCTGAGCGAAGGGAAGCAGCGTAGCAATGTAAACATAACAAAAAAAATTATGTTATGTAAACCACATTTATCTGCCGGCACACCACTATGTAGCCTCTCCCAAACCCGTCTCCGTCAGTGTGAACATTTTCATAACTTAACCAACTCTGGATTCTCCCTTGGGGATGGTCACAGCTCTATAGCTAACCCCTAAGAAATGCTGACGGGACACAAGACGGCACTCTTTTCTCTTTTTTTTTTTCCTGAGATGCATTACCAGAATTAGTGTTAGATACAGTATATTCAGTCCTAATGACTAACGGTTATTATTAGACTGAAAGAGAATTATTCAGCCTTTCCAATATGAAACATACAAAGCAACAGGGATTATCTTAAGAGGCAGACCCACACACATTGTGGCATCTTTCCAGGTGGCGCCTTGTCACAACTGGAGGTTTTGCTGAAGGCACGGCATATTGGAAAGCAAAAAACGATGAGTCTGATCAAAGGGCAGTACACAACCGCAGTCATGAACCCGCATTCGCAACTCCCACCGACAAGTATACACATTTACACATAGAGTGCATAAAGCACTAGGCCCCTAAATCCTTAATGTCGCAGTAAAATAAAGAACATCAATTGTGCCACAGTGGTTTAACCTCATGCTAATTCAAAAGAGGCCAACGAGCGCATTTGCCTTTAATGTGTGAACGTATCTACTGCCCATTTGGCAGGATTTCATGGGTTGAGGGGCCAAATGAAAAGCAGGAATGACATTAGGACACAGATGAGTAAATTGCACATCACAAGAGGGTCATTGCTAACCATTCTGTCACCATCTCTGCAGAGTCACTGAAGCTTCAGCCAGAGGGGTCAGCAGCCATTTCTGCTAACACAGCAGCTTTGGTCATCTGACAGTATAATGGAGGAAGCACACATCACTGCGCAGGAGAGCAGACAGATACTCGATATACTAATAACCAACAGCACTGTATTAGCAAAACAGAGCCAAATTTGTGTTCAGAGCTGCAGATATCTGTGTGGTTTTTACAAATAAATGCTGTTTTTGAATGGTTCAGGTTATCCAACTAGTTTTATCGACGATGAAAACCTCCTGCTGAATCCTGAGTTCAATCTCACTAGTCACACTCAGGCACGCCTGCCACCGGACTGGTAAAAATCAAGAAATCACTTAAATGGAAAATGCGTGCCGACATGACGTGGGCTAAAAGATCCCCTGACGGCAACACATCCCACCCAACAAGAACAGATGAAAAACAACGTTATTGACATCTAGGTGTCGTCAAAGATTCCAGCGAACCACAATGAGAGCAATTATTCACAACTGCAGAAAACATGATACAGAGATGAACCTTCCCAGGAGAGACTGACAACCCCCCCCCCCCCCCCCCCCAAAGTGCACATCAACAACTTATCAACAACTCATCCAGGAAGGCCCCAAAGGAACCCAGAACAACATCTGAAGCTCTATAGTCCTCCCCTGCTTCAGTTAAGGTCAGAGTTCATGATTCAAAAATAAGTAGAACAGGCAAAAATGGAACACCTGGGAGAGTTTCAAGGCCAAAACGAACAAAAAGGCTCGACTCACGTAAAATAAAAACAAAGCGTCTTGTTAATCCCCAGACGGATGAGACAAAAGTGGACCTTTTTGGGGAGTGTAAATCTGGCATCAAACTCACTCAGCATTTGAGAAAAATAACATCACACAGCACGATGGACCGTAACAGCTTATTTTAACTGATGGAAAAATGATCTCTACTCTACATCAGAGAATCCTGAACGAGCATATCCGGTCATCAATTCCTGACCTTAAGCTCTCTGATTGTTTAAAAAAAAAATTTAATACAGTTTTTTTTGGTGTACCCCACCTCTAGCCCGTTGAACGCTGGAGATAGTCCAGCACCCCTCGCGACCCCATGAGAGATAAGCGTGCATAGATAATGGATGGATGGATGGATGGTCTAGTCAAAGTCTGGATTTAAATTACACTGAGATGAAACAGTAAGATATGACAAAAGAGCAAAAAAAAAAAAGAAAGAAAAAGAAATCTGTGACAGGGCGAATAAACCACCAATTACTTTTTATTTACCAGTAGCTCTAATCCACAACCAACAGAATTCCCTTTCAGCTTTTCTGCACCTATGCCTTGCAAGCCACCATAACTCCTCCTTTGCCACACACTTCCCACGGGCTGATGCTGCAAATATTCTAATACAGCCAGTCTCAAAATTGCAAAAGTGCCCTTGATGGAGAGCACGAGCGATGATGCAACACTGTGCAATGTCCGCTTTCCCCAACGGTGGGAGAACGGTGTTCAGTATAATTACATCTAATGTGTAAAGCCTGTCGGTGTCCGTCACTGTCAGTCCGCTGAGTGAGATCAGCGCCAGTTAAAAGCACATCAGACCGGGACTCGCTGAGAGACGCCACGGCAGCGGCGTTTAAGCACTGCAACGTGTTGCCCGAGACCCATTTCCTAAAAGCTTCTGAAGGTATCAAGGTGTGACGCATCAGCTTTACAAGTTTAGCGCTCACTGAGCTTTTAGGGGAAACATGCATTATTGGCATTCAGCTGCTGAGAAAACAGCTATATCAGCAATGTACCAGACTCATAATCCGTGCCGGTGCATCCTGCAGTCCTTAAAGAGGATGAAACTGTCAAGTTTGAGGTACTGGTGCGAAAATGTCCGAGTCATCTTCAAATGGGACCTGAACAACTGGAACTTAACTAAAAGTAAAACAGCCAAGGAGAGTCCCAAAACTGAGGCTCCACGTGGACCTCAGTTAGGTATGTGCTGATTTTAATCCAGATGTTGCCCTGATTTAGACCTCCATGTTCTGTCTATATTTAGTCAAAGCAAAACGGCTTTCTCTAACGGGTTTAAGTATGGGCATTTACACGAGACATTTGTATACAGTTGAAACCAGATACTCGCATACAGCATAAAAAGGCACATCATTCTCTTTATTCTCACTATTTCACATTAAATCAGACTAAACCTCTCCTGTTTTGGGTCAGACATGATGACAAAAATGCATTTTATTTGCTAAATGCTACAAGTCAGAGGTTTGCATAGATTTCTTTGTTTGGTGAAATTGTCTTCTCAAACTGCATGATTTTGGTCAAATCTTTGGCAAATCCTTCCATAAGCTTCTTCACAACAGTTTGCTGGAGTTTTGGCCTATTCCTCCTCAAAGAACTTGTGTAACTATGTGAGGTTTGGAGGCTGCCTGTCCTACACGCCTTTTCAACTCTGCCCACAAATGATCCATGGGAGGGCTCAGGGCTTTCTGACGGTCAATACATTTGTTGTCATTGAGCCACTTTGTAACTAATGCAGGTTGGTTAGGATCAGTGTCCTTTCGGAAGACTAGATTATGGCCAGCCCTATACTTCTCCCTGCTGCTTCCTTGTATCCACCTAACTTTATTTCCGCGTATGGAAATCCATTTTGTGAAGCGCACCAGTCAGTCCTGTAGCAAAGCACCCACACATCAAGCTGCCACCTCCTAACATCACAGTTGGGTTCATGCTTTCCAGTGTGCAATGCTTTTGCCCTTTTTCTGCAAAATACCTCTATTAAGGTCAAACAGGTTTAGTCCCCCCTTTCGGGCATCTGCAAATCGTACCCAAGGATGAGCCAACTCTTTTCCTGTTATCTTGGCTGCTTTCTTTTGACTCTCCCATGATGCCACAAAAGTAAGTGCCGTGTTGCCTTGAAATCCATCCGAATGTGTTCCTCCAGTCAAACCACATGCTGCAACGTTAAATAAGCCATTGCACCTTTCCCCGAAACGGTTTGAAAGCAAGCAGTCTTAGTTTACGTCCATTTCTGAATTTGATTGAGGATATAAAGAAAAGTCTCTAAATTCTCCTTACCATTATTTTGCCATTTTATAAACTATGGTATTTTGATGATCATGAATTACTAAAACCACAAAGGTTGGCATGTTTTGTTTAAATATATGGTTTCAACCGTCTAGGCCAACTTTAGCCTAGATTTCTGTGGGCCATTTAGACATTATTTCAACTAAAACCCGCTCACTGGGAAAGTGTACTTCCTAAGTTCGTATTACGAAAATGAATCATCAGTCTGTGACTTTTCATGCAGCGCTAATGCTTGTCTGAACACAAGATGAATTCAGAGCGACACGCGTCTAAAGGCCTGTCGATTCGGTCACCGCGATGCTGTCAGTGGTGATGAGGACACGCATAGTAGACTTGATGGGAGCTCAACCCCAATCAGGCTTTATGTGATGAGTAAGCAGTCATAAAGGAAGGAAGTCTATGAAGTTTTTAATCATGCTCTGATTGTGTGAAGTAGGGTATAAATATTCCCTTTGTTGAGCTCCCTCCCGGTAAAGGTTAAACAGGTGCCAGGTCAAAGTTGATACATTAAAGGCTGCACAGTTCTTGATTCCAGTCAAAAGACAAAGGTTTAAAAATATCCTTAGAAATTTAAAAGACGGATCAAATCTTTGTAGGAAGAGTTCAATCAAGGAGCAATCTTTAAAAAGACTCCAGAATTAATCAGTGACATAACGGGTGTTTTTTTTTTTTTCTTTTTTAGCTACTATCAGCAGCTAATAATCTCAATGTTTAATGACCAGTCAGAGCTTGTTTCCATATTTAGTGGAAAATAAAGCATTTGTTTGTTATTTATTCCCCGCATGACTTCCAGCAACATTTAAATCGAACATCAGCCTCACAGCCGGCTTGCGGCACCGTGTCTACAGAAACGCCGATATCTTCACAGTGACCATGACAATCTTTTCAGCTGCCATTAGCTGCGCCTGCTGCGCTTCATCACAGGAAGTATGCAGGAGTTTGATTAACCTTCTCAGCTGCATGAAAAATCAAGATAAAAAAAAAAAAAAGAGGGGGAGAAAAAAAAAAAGGTTACGGCTGTCAGCACTGACAAGCAGGAGGAGAAACAGAGAGGTTGTATTACATGTAGATTAGGAGAGGAGTGTAAAAGGAATAACTCAAAGTGGGAGTAATTTGAAGGCAAATTGGAAATAGCTCGGTTGGAGATTTGGCAATGGAAAACCAGAGTTTTAGTTCAATCATATGCCAATATATTCATTGTTGATAATTTGTCTTTATGCAAAAACCTTCTCATATCAAGATGAATGAATAAGAAGCCTTAGAATATACATCACCAAATCTATTTAGCAAGATCTCTTCAGCTTGATTCAAAGAGGTTTCTCCTGCAAATCAGTGTGTCATCAGCAAATTAAGCATATTCTGTCATGATCTTGAGGCTTTGGTTATTTTTTTCCCCTTTTGTTTTTAATGGGAATGGACACTGTGATGCAGGTGGCCACCAGCACGGCTGCTAGTTGGCTTCCTGTGCGTCTAAACTGGTTTACTGCCGGGTCTTTCATGACAGGGTAAGAAAAAACAACTTGACATCAGAATAAAAATATACAAATGTTAACTCTGTGTGTAATGAATCTGTAAATGCATCTGTAAAGCAACATTTTCCCATATTAACCCTACTGACTCTAAAAAGCCATGACTTCACCACAATGTGGCGTGAGCCTCCATCATAATGAAAGTTTTCTGCAACAAAATAATGACGAGACATGCTACCTTCAACATGTGGTGTAATCTAGCTATCAGGCTGGCCCTCATCCAAATTCTTGATAACCAAGCCACGCTAATATATTCCCAAATTAATTCACCATCTGAGTAAATCAATATTACCTTGTAGAAAGTATTACCATGCAACAGAAAGCCTCACCAAGACCATCCGCAATTTATGTCATAGTGGGGTCTTCAACTTTCACAGCACCAAAAACAGCGTGTTGGCCTGGCCAAGAATCTGACAAAAAAAGTTCATATCACAAGCCGGTAAATTTAAAACCAAACCCAGGCTTTGCATAGGAGTCAGCAGAGCTAAGAGTTAAAAAAAAAAAACTAAAAAGTGGAATTGTAATAACGCATTTACATTAATCAAAAGGCAGAGGGCAAGTTTGTTCTGTTTTTTTAAACAACCTACTTTAATAGCTCAATTTCAGCTTTTCATACTGCTGTTTTTTCCATTTGAGTAACTAAAACATTATCACCTAATCACAATATTTTGAAAAATTACCACCTGAAAGAAAATAGGCTTTTTTATACACAATAATTATAACCATCTAATAATATAGACTAACCTCCATGTTTAACTGTTAATTAGTATGTGTAGAATTAGCATTTAACCATTATTACGACGCAGCCCCATGGTTCTGGCTGCCTGTCAGAGACTGCGGACCCTAATGTTTAATAAATAGCTGAAAACCAGACAAAAGGTTAAAAAAAAAGAAAAATAATGAAAAAAGGCATCTAGTGATGTGTAATTCTGATTGTTCATGGTTTTGTTAAAAGCATACCGTATAATTTCTCTGGGGGTCATTCCAGGACCAGATCTAATGAGGAAAATATAGATTTTAAATGAGGAGGACAATTTTTTGCAAAGTAAAGTGCATTAAACAGTTCTAAATTGTTGCCAACTGCTCGCCGTTTATTTTGACTTTGCGCTGCATCTGAGCAGAACGTCATTTTGTTTTCATTTTATTCTAGAATCAGCTGGAAATAGCTCAATTATGAAGCGTACCAAGATAATGTTGGAATTCAAAGGCATATACACAATTTACTGAAAGCTATTTTTCATCCTTGATAAAAGATGGAATGATTTAAAGGCGTATGCATGGACTAAATCAATTAAGTGTTCCACATAACCAGTCAGAAATGACTTTCCATCAGATTATCAACATGTTTGCTTCCTTTAGTAGTAGTTTTTAACTTAAAGTTTTTTGTATCACAGTGGCAGGGAGCCTTTGCAGTATATGGTTCCTCACAAAAATAATGCGTACATCTCGAAGTGGAAGTGAAGGATACATGGTTTTTAAAAATAAAGTCTGAACATTGTGGTGTCCCTTTTTATGTCTTTAGTGGCTTTACACATTTACAGACTGACATTGTTGCCCGTTCTTATTGCAAACTAGCTCAAGCTCAGCCCAGCTACATGGAGAGTGTCTGAGCAGCCACAGCCTCAGGTCTTGCAGCCTCCAGCTGGTTTTCTCCCAGGATTCACCTATATTTAGCTCCATCCATCTCCCCATCAACTCTCACCAGCTTCATTGCTCCTGTTGAAGCAAAGTGCTTCCAGATCATGATGCCAAAACAGCCATGTTTCACTGTGGGTCGTGTGCAGTGTTAGTTTGATGTTTTTCATGCATGTAAGAAAGGTCAGATTTGGTCTCTGGCCAGAGCACCTTCTTACACATTATTTTGCAGCTTCTCCTATTTGGAAAACTGCAACAATCGCTGTTGTTTAGCCACTCTCTGATAAAGGACCCGGAAGTTGTAGTATGACAAAAAATGTGTCAAGGTTCAAGGTTGTGGGTATTTTTAAAGTATATTTTAAAAAAAAAATCCTAACAACCTCTATTAAAGCTGTAAAAAAAAGAAAACAACTGAGGTCTGTCTCTAGATCTCTGCCTTGAAAGCTGGATGCAGTAAAACGATCAGGACAGGCTAATTACAGTTGGTACATGTTGGCTGATGGGCTGGTAAATTGGAGATTGAAATGCAGTGGGCAAACTGTAAAAGTGGTCTCAAATATGTAAGGATATTAAAAAAACTTCAAGCTACTTCACCCATCCATGTTTCTCTCCATGCCTGTGTGTGCGCGTTTGTGAGCTCACGTGGGCAAGCCGGCACCTTCCTGCGACCATTGTTGGTTTTAATGTGTTTTTAATTTCTCATCAAGTGACTAGAGTCCTCGGTGACCGCCGCTCCGTAATTGGTTGCCGGTGTGAACATCAGTCAGCCTAACGAGAGCTGGGGGGGAGCCTTGGCTGCGAGCTACCGCAAACACACAAACAGGTACGCACTGACACTTACGAATCCTGTCCGGCTTTGTTTCTCTCCTTTCGTCCTGTCTTTGGCAAGAACACGCATGGGGAGATATTAATACACCCTCCGTCTTCTCTCCGCATGTCTTCCGCAGAGAACAGACGACTTGTTTCCCTGTTAGACACCATGTCGACCATTAGCTGCACTTTACCTGTTCGTGCTGCCGGCCCGGCTGTCTGCAAAAAGACAAGATGGTAATTGTAAAGAGATGATGCAGAACAAAAACTCCTTCGTTGTTCCAGCATCCTGTTCATCACACAACCCACAGTGTTACTATTAATACCACTTGAACAAATACTTTGTCACATTACAACCACGACAAGGTGCTTTATAGAGTCACCTAACTGGTATTGTATGAATCCAGCGATTTCGTGAAGACCTCAGAGGTTTGATGGAGAACACTAGTGAACAAATAGTGATGTAGAGACCAAGGAGCACACCAGGAAGGTCAAGGAAGGAGTTCTGGAGAGGTTTAAAGCAAGGCTGGAGTATTAACAATATTTCAACTATAGTACTACAAATCAATCTATGGCACAAGTGCATACCTGCCAAAATGTAACCGTCCACCATGAGCTGACAGTCCCCGCAGTGAAACAAAAGAGCAGGCAGCATCATGCTGTGGGGATGCTTTTCTTCAGCAGGGACCAGTGGTCCGAGTTAATGGGGAGATGGATGGAGCTAAATTTAGGACAATCCTAGCAGGAAACCTGTTGGAGGCTGCAGACGAGAAGAGACTTTGGTGGAAGACCACCTTCTCGCAGGTCGAAAACAGGAAACACGGAGCCAGAGCTACAACGGTTCAAATTAAAACGTTTTCGTACATCCGAATAAATCTTCCAGATGTGAACAGTTCCAACAGTTTTTAAGGTTTTTAAAAATGTGCGCACAAAACAGCTACTTCAATCCATCGTGTAACCTTTAAAGGAACTATACCTGATTCTGCACAAATTTGAACTGTGAGAAGTTTAGTTTTGAACTGTAGGCCACGCCCCCAAATGTTTTTTTTCCTCATGGAGAAGCCCTTGACATGCACAACACTAAACATGTGCCTCAAGCTTGTGCACAATCTTCCAGAGGAAACAATGTTTCATCGAGGGACTTTTCTTCGTTTTGACATAAATGGCTACATGTCGGGTAAATTATATCTTCCTATGTAAATGGGCAACACTTGCATACATGCCATGCTGTTCTGTTTACATGCCTTGTCATGCATGTGCTGGAGGAGTGGCTGCATAGCATTGGTTCCGCACCTCGTTGTGCCATTAGCGAGAAAAGTCGTCACTGGTTGTCCCCTCCAGTTCGCTGCTTATTCCTAGAAAAATAAAAATAAAAGCCTGGACTTGCTCGATCATGCAATCGTTTATTCAATTGTTATCAAACTACGTATTTTTAACTCATAACCCATTATGTAAAAAGCATTTTTCTTAACCAGACAAAAATAAATTCAGGTATAGTTCCTTTAAAATCCAACCTGTAAACCAGAAAATCCTGAAAAAAACTATTTATTGGTTTCTGATTTGGCATTGTTGTAAAAGGCTCTTTAAATGTATTTATTTTTTGGCATCTGAGCAAACTTAAAATCACATTTTTTAAAACTGATTATACACCAAATACAGGTTATTGACATCACAGATTGTGAGATGTTATATGTTTATTTAATTTGCAAAGATTCAAAAACAATCAGAGAATTGATGCTTATCATGAAAAGGTGATAAACACAATACAAAGGAAAGAAGGACCGTTAAATTGTGTTTATGAACCAAGAAAAAAAAAGCAGCAGCACGGGCCCAGAGGCCAAAAAGAAGAGATTTATTTTCTTTTTTTTACAGGTGAGTGTGCATATATCTGTTAGGTGTGAAAACCAAAAATAGGAGTTGCAGAAAAATAAATTGAAATAATCTAAATCCATATCAATATAAAATAGCCATCAGATTTCTATGTTTTCAACGATACAATAAGAAGAAAAACGCATGTTTCCAGGAATAGAAATGGAAAAATCTCAATAAAATACATTGAAGTCTGTGGTTGTAATGTGACAAACTTTAAGGGTTATGAATATATTTGCAAGTCACACTGGATCCGGTCTTACTGGCGATGGATAGCTTTGTGTGTTTGCTGAAGACAATACCCTGAAATGTGGTCTCTTGACGAACCAAGATGACGTGTCATGTTTAGACAAATTTCAAGAAACAAGAGTCCACGCTTTTTTTGGTATTCCATATATAGGATTTATTTACACTTTGTATTTACAGATATTTGTTTCTGTACATATTTTGAAATTTAATCCAATCGACACTACTCCTGTCACCCACACAATCTGGCAAACAGCTTTCTTTCTCAGCTCTCTGAAGGGGAAGGGGTGGGGGGTTGTTTTTCAGTTTGGTTTTCATAAGTACTGGTAGACGACTGGGAAAAAAATAAAAAATAAAGGCAGCAGAAGTGTTGCTTTCCTGAAAACCTGCCTGATGAAGCTCCCAAGAATGTTTGAAGTCTGTCTGTGTGGGCTAATAGAAGGAGAGACGCTCCAGCCAGATGTCAGCAATCACCATAGAGACGTGAGTGAGACGGTGGGAGGCTGACTTCAGATTAGCAGCGGTGATTTCGTTTGAGTTTGTTGGTTAAAATGATCTCTTTTCCACATGAATGTGGGGAGGCGTCTGATTCTTGGTAAAAGGAAACGACTTCTGCATAAAATGACAAGAAACATGGAGAACGGGAAGCTTTGCTTTATCCACAACTCACAATCCTAGAGTCTGAGGATGGAGTGGATCACTAGCATGAGCTTGGTTTCCTCAGTGGTTTTCAGATCAACACAAACTTGTGTATTAAGGCAACTGGAGCTTGAGGGAAGGAGTTTGGTTAAAAAAAAACAAAAAAAAACGGACAAATATTTACTGTTTGCTAATCCCTGCCCCCGTATTAGTTCCTGCTGCATTGCCTGTCAAGCATACCCATTACTGTGCAAGCTAAAAGCAGCGGAAACTTCGACGGCACAATGGAAAAGTGCAACAAATCTTACAGGGAAGTAATGGGGCAGCTGAGATGACCTGCAGATTTTATGAGCACCAACATGCAGCTCTAAATGTATTATTTCATCACTGGATGTAATAGTCCTCTAAAAGTGGGCTTTTCTACAAAATGAGCCTATAATTTTTCACCTGAAGGCCACATTTATTGTTGCCCGGAGTGAAAATGTGTGAAAAGCCTCAAACGAAAAGGAGACAAAACACAGTCGCTTTAGCTTACTCCATGTTTTCAATAGGTTCCAGGTGTGGGGGCTGGGGAAAGGCTGATTTGTGGGTCTGGCGAGTTGTTTCTTTGTGTCTGAGCAAATGTATTGAATCATTATCTTATTAAAGAAACAACGATGACGAGTTCAGTTTCCCAGAGGAACTTGGGTCACCATCCTGTCTTGTTAATCACAACTCTAGTTTAAATCTTTCAATAATTGCTCTGATTTAACATATGGACAAGATCGGACTAGTAGGATTTTTTTGTGCCATATTCCAGCTTTATATATATATATATATATATATATATAAACCTTTTCTTGCTCTAATGTACAATTGCTTCCCCTATGTGGAAGAATGGGTCAAATAAATGGTACTGTGTGAAATCAGAAAAACGGGGCTATTTTGGAGTATTATTTATAAGGTTTTCAGCAGTCTGAACAGCATGAAAAGTAACGTACACACAACTGTGGCAATTTTGAGAAAAATATTTTCTCTAAACAGTGATTTCAGTGAAAAAACATAGTTAAATCAGATGATTCATTCAGATTAAGCTTGTGCGATAGGGAGGGTGCGGTTAATGGCTGTGCCGGTATGTCAGTGCTCTCCAATAAAACCAATAAGAGTACGTGGAAATGATAACAAAAGGTGTATTATACCGCAGACAAACAGTAAAAAAAATTTCAGCAGGCCACATCAGTAATGCTTGATTAAAAAGGCTTCAAAAGTTAGATCTGACAGCATCCATGAACGTTGTAGCGATAAAATCCCCCAAGAGAACATCTAGCAGTCGTTTTGTTCTGCACAAAACAAAGCTGAGTAAAAGCCACCGGTTAATTCATGTACCTTATGTTTTAGGAAAGGAGAACACTGCTGCACCTTTTCAGCACTCGTCAAAAGCTGAGAAAAAACAGCAGCCCTGATCATTCATACAGTATCCGCATCAAAGATTGACAGGCCTGGAGAGAGACTGGGCGGGATTAGTAAATAAATGCCACATTTGCAATAATAATAAATACCCAAAGAAGACTGAAACAGCTCATGATGATCGCTTCAGACTCAAAATAATGTACAAAAATGACATTTTCTATCAACTAATATTAACTTCAAAAAACCCTTGAGCACATGTGTTAATCTGGATGGTTTCTCCCTCAGAGGCAGGCACGTCTTAACGTAAACATAAGGGGCTGTAAAAAAATAAAACCTCTTGTCTGAATCTTTAAAATGCTGATTGAAAGAATTGGATATACGTCTCAAAGAAAAGAAGCAGGAGCAAGAAGAAAAAAAAAAAAGGCTGTGGATTTTTTAAATTAGGTGCAGTTTTTCTTGTCACACAGCACAGGAGATAAGGGGCTTGTGAAACTGGTTCAAATTGTGTAGAAAAAAAAAAGTCCCAGTGTGTGATCAAAGACTGACAGCTCTCAGAGAAAAAGCGCTGAAACTTCCAAAGGAACACAACACCCTCCCTCTCTCTCTCTCCCTTCGTCTCCCCTTCACACACCTACGCTCGCCGTCTCTGCCGGCTCACGGTGACAATAATGGATCCTGGCGGAGGCGCTACAGGAGGCTGCGAATGTTAACTGCTTTTTGAGTTATGTCATGAATGTCTGATTTATCAGGCCACCGCCGCGTCCCTGCAAAGAATTACATCGGTGCGGCGCCGCCGACACGTGCGGACCGGGCATTGTGTGCGGGGCGGATGGAAAACGAACCAAACGTATCCCCTTCGTGCTGCAGCGACAGTGACCACTGTATGGGGGGGGGGGGCACGAAATAGTCTGTCTAATAAGTGTGTGTGTCTACACATTATCTGAAAGTTGTATTGCTCCATCCATCCATCCATCCATCCATCCTTCCATCCATCCGTTTATCTCTCCTCGGATCCATCAGTCCCACCAACTCTCACTCCATCCTTGGTTTCTTCTTTCTTTCCAGTCTGTTAGTTTTTGTATTTGAAGCCTGACCTCTAAACAAGTTACTGCCATAAATTCAAAGCAAACGACTGAATTAATATTTTAAAAATGGGATTAAACTTTTTTTTTTTCCGCACATTCCAGTGTTGAAAAGTATGTATATTTCCCATGGATAACAAGCAACCCTGTGTTAAACCTGCAAATTACAGATCTAGTTGTATGAATCGACTTTGCTCGTATCCTGCTTTGACCAGTGTACAGTCTAGTGTGGGTGCAAAATAGGAGCAATTACATAACTAACATTTCCTGTGTTTTAAACCCAGCCTTATGTGCGGATGTTAAGCTCGGTTCAGGCACCGTTTTGTTCTAAAACCAGCACAGCCTCACCTGAATGTAATGCTAGTCAAGACTTAGAATGGAAGTCAAACTGAGACGTTTCATGAGAAATCTTAATAACGTGGAACTGAAAGACGACAGAAAACAAAAAAATATATATTTCTATCTTTATGAAATTATAAATGTTCATTTTGAAAAGCAGAAGTTGTGAGAGCTGAGGTAGTCCTGCAGTCGGCTTAGAGAGGAGCATTTAATGATCAGACTTCATGAACAGGCGGTCTAAGACAAAACCCTGACAAGTGGGAATGAGCAGCATCTTGAATGCGGCGCGAGCCTCTCCTGACCTGCAGCCTCCCGCCACTCTTTTCCTTCCACTCTGATGCTGCGATGTGTTGCAGGGAGGGTGGGAGGACGGGGGGAGGATAAAAGGGAGAGGGATTTTGCTGAGCGCGGGATTCTCGGAACCCGATCTCTGCCGTCAGATCCTGGAAAGCAAACTGAATCAGTTCCCCTCGTGCTGCAAAACCTGCAGACATCACACTCCTTCACGTTGTGCAGTCAGAGATTTGGAAATTGTCTAAAAAAAAAAGAGAAGCTCTTCTACTCTCTTTATAAGGTCCTAAACGTTGCCTAGAAGAGCAATAAACAATATTTTTCTATGGTAGTGTAAAATAATGCAGACGTAACCCCAGGCGTTGCTGAGGAACCGTTTGTGATCTTGCGTCAAGCTGTGGGGTTGCTGTTCATCAAAGAAAAAGCCAAAAAAAAAAAAAAAAACTGCAATCATCATTGTTAATGACCGGTTGCTGCATCAGACTGTGAGAGTGCACATTTCACTGTCGGTCACAGAGATCACTTAAAAAGAAAAGGCTCCACACCATCATCATCTTGTCAGAATGCTACACCACACGTCCTCAGTCACCGCTTGATTCGAATCTCTTAGTAGCTGAAAGGCCCACAGAAAATATGGGCGAAAAAAAGGGGGTTGGGAAAAGGGGAGGGCCCTCGACGCAGAGGCCTGTGAGTCCAGCAGGCGACCGAAGGAGGAGGAAGAGAAGGCGCCGCCTCTCATCATCTCTTGTAGTGGTTGGGCGCGTCGGCGAAGGCGAACTTCAACCTGTATGCTTCGGCCAGCAGCACGCTCACTTCCTCGTTGCCCCAGTGCATCGTGGGGAGGTTCTGCAACAGGATCATCAGGCCCTGGTGCGACAGAGAACGGGTGCTTAGACGACGGGCACAGTGACAACAGACAGCTCATCAAAAACTGCAGAGCTAAAAGGAGGATTTTTTTAATGGAAAAGAAAATATTGAAACTAGAAGCTACTGGCAAAGACAAACCTGCAGATCAACATTAAAATAGGGAGAGAAAAAAAGACAAGCAAAATTAATCACACAGTGAGAATTTTAACAGAGCTACGTTTACAAAACTTCACTGTTTAAGAGCTTGGCAGATAAAAGTTTAAATATAGGACACTGAGTCCTAAGTATGCCAGAAAGACCATCATCTATCAATTGTCTTTGTTTATCCATAATCAGGTTGTGGGAGGGAAACCTAGACGTCAATGCCTAATGACACTTCAGCTCATTCTGCAGGATCCTAAAACGTTCCCTGGCTGGAAGGGAAATAAAGTCCCTTCATGGAGTTCTGGGTGCCCACTGGATTAATCCAGTAGATCTCCAAAGCGAGGCGCTCTGGTTGAAATATCTCTACTAACCACTTTATATGGGGAAGCGGTTCCTCTCTGAGCTCCTTCCTGGTGCCGGAGCTCCTCCCCTTGAGGAGAAGTATCAGGCTGCAGGTGCTGTTCTCAAGCCCCGCCCCTCCGTCTTAGCCCTGTTCATCAGTTCTTTGCTTCTACGCCTCAACATCTACTCCCACAAACCCAGTTTATGTTCCAAACTGGCACTAGTATTTCCTTAGCAATAAATCTTGTTTCATTGAGCTTCAATATAAAAAAGTCAAATTAGCATTAGCTTAATGTCTTCATGCTGTCTGCTTCGATGTCACCCATCACAGAGTTTGTTTCCCAGCCAATATTTTATGCTTAAATACTGCCGGGTTTAAAATATTGCCAGGTGGTATCAATAAATCCTGCAGTTAATGCTGTGTTTTATCCTGAACGCAGTTTTAACCTGAAGAGAACTCAGACAGATATTCCTTTGTGCCTGAACCAACAGGAAACTAACTCTGCCATAAACCAGAAAGGATTTTGGATTGTAGGGCCTCAGAGTTGCGTTGGGTGTCTGCAGCTATTTGCTTACAGCATGTACCTGACCGATGAGGCCGAGTCCAGCTACACTAAGCAGGAAGCTCATTTTGGCAGCTCGTATCCAGGATCTTGTACTTTCCGTCATAATCCAAACATGTCTCATAACTTCGGGGTGAGGATGGGAAAGTAAGTGGAGCACATAAATTGAGATGTTTACAAATGAGAAAGAAGACTACTTTTAAATGTAATAGTATGTATCAAAATGAAAAATCTTAGCGATATTATGTTGTGGATAGAATTGTTATAAATGCAATAATCAGTCATATTTATTTCCTTTCTGTTCCAAATGAAACAGATTAAATCATATCTTACATATTAGTTTAAAGGTTTTATGGAAATGTTGAGATGTCGTGAATATAAGTTATTTGTATTTAAGGTTATTTTATTCATAATCTCGTCCAAGCCCATGCGTAATCGACCTCCCCACAACTCTAGACAAACTAGTCATAGAAGATCATCTGCTTTTTTACTCTTTAAGTCATGCGTGCTTTTACCACTCTAGGCAATACTGGTATTTGTCTTTGACGAACAGCTGGAAAAGCTGACCTAGTTGTTACTCTTTTTGCTCTCTCGAGCTAGCAAAGATGCACAGATGACTCTTTTGCTCAACAAAGAGCACAAAAGGAAAGTCTGGGCAGCTGCATTACTTTCCTTGACCTGGTTCATGGTAGAGTTGGTGAATAGAGCTGATTATGGGCCCTATTTGTGAGCAGTTAGAGCAAAAGTCAGAAGGTGTCATGTTTTATTCATTCTCGGACTGTTTACTGTAGTGGAGCTCTACTCTGACATCAGGACTGGATTTTATCATTTCAATTACGTTTTAGTTTTGCAGCAAACAGTAGAAAAATTATTTCAACTGTTTCGCTGCCTGAATGAACAGCGGAGAAGGAGTACAAATGATCTTGTCCTTAACTGTAGGTGTAACTTTTGTATTTACAACACTTATTTGTTGTCATTTTGAATTCCTTAAGAAAAAAGTATAAACACCTTCTAAAGCAATTTTTTTGTCACGTTCCACCTGTTATTTTGCTCTTCATAGATAGCTCCAGTAAAACGAACTGTTATTAGCTGGTAAAACTGTCGTCTTAATAAAAGTGATGATTAATGCTCCTCAATATTTCAACACCATGATTTTCCAGGGTTTTGTGCTTGGAAAGACTTCCGGACAGTCAACG